>CP053164.1:870602-1545686 GCA_014607495.2 Carposina sasakii
TACAATTTAATTATACCTACGCACACTATCTCCAAGAGCTTATCAAGTGATAGGTGTGAGCCTACCGCCGCTTACCTTATCTTCTTAAAACATGGATAATCCATATACTTCCCGCCTACATCATCATAGACCATTACACTCGTAAATCCGTAATAAACCTTGTTTAATGTAATTACAGTTTTCAGAATAAGCAAAAGCACCATTAATATATCGTTAAAGCCCCCCACGGCTGTAAAAACTTCGCTCCAAATTAAATAGCAATAAGTAGATTAACGGGGGAGTTTTTTAAGTGTAAATTATGGTTTTTTTGAACTAATTATTTTGTATGTCATTTTAATACCTTATAGGTACAAGGTGTAACTCAAGGGCTATATTAAGCAAAATGCTATGAAAATAGTCTACTATAGAGAACTTATAGAAATTTGGGAGCACAAAGAAAGGATTTCCCGAAATTCCCACTAAACGCGATAAACGGAATTCAAAGTTTACATGGACGATTTGATTAATTGATTTAAGTTCAAATATTATATTTGAAGTCAGTATTTCAAATATGTTAGTATGAGGTGGTAAATCAATAAATACAAATAAAAATCAATTATTGAATATGAGCTTTTTTAAATGACCAGAAAATGGGGAGCGTCGTCGTCTAGGTCGATGTAGTTGAACCACTTTATATCGGTTTAAGCGGTTATTGGCAAAGTTTGAACTTATAAAGCGGCTAGGCGGCTACTAGTGTTGTATGTAGCTATATGTATACAGATGTATACCTACATACAAGGGTAGTTTGGTTAGCAACGTGTAATAGGAGCGGGGGAAGTTGAGGTAAGATTGTATTCTCTACTGAGATACATACCTAAGCCGTTTTGACAATACAGTGTGTTTTTTTGTGGCCACCATTATCGAAGGGTATGTAGGTACTTTATATATAAAATAAATTAAGTTTATGCCAAAAAAAATGCTGTTTTTTTTTATTACTTGATCGGGCGAAATTTATAGTGTCTAGTGTTTATGTTAGTTTTTTTATAGACAGATATTAATTATTTCTCGTGAAAAAATCTTGCTACACGCGTCAATGTTTTTTGGTGTTATTATGCAGAAAAACGCAGTCTATTTACTCAACTTTGGACCCTAATATTTTGGAAACCAGACACTTCCCAGGTATGCTTCCATGGAGAAAAATGATCGTGATGATAAGGAGATTCCGTAGTTTTCGGAAAAGTTGACGACCAAAAATCACCCTGTACATACAATTTGAAATGGTTGAGAAACAAAAAAATTTAACATACACAGGTATACACGTTGAAATGGGATAGTCAGAGCTGCAGAATCATTAAGGTGATACCACAGCCACGAAGTGGCACCATGTGGTTCTACATCGACCCTTGGTACTCTGCCTACCCCGTAAGGGATAAAGGCGTGATGGTGCCACTTCTGACCAATTTTGTTAAGATCTCCCCTTCGTGATCATGCAATTCATACATTTCATTTTCATTACAGTTCAGTGACATCTAAGGTATGGCATAACAACTAACATATACTAGGTACATACCTACAAATAATTTCCCTTTTTCCACCTTATAACAAACATTCTTGGCATTCCCAACCATTACCTACAATCTCCACTCCGAAGTTGCGAAATCAAATCAGTTCGTATTACGAAGACAAGACCATCGAGCCCATCAGATAAAACAAATGAGTCGAAACTCACAATATGGCCGAAGCTTAGACTTTACTTATAAGAAAGGCAATGTCCCTTAAACTATTACAAGAGGGGAATACACGGGGTGCACTATCATTAGACACAGTAAAGCTGACAAACAGTGATTTCATTAATTCAATTTGGCAGATGTATTCCTGGTGATATTTTAAGTTATGACAAAAAAAAATTCTGTGGTATTAATTTATGTAAGAAACAAAATTAAATTGCACATTTTCTTGTTGATCTACTTTGTTTTATGTAAATTGTATTGTGTACTTACAATAAAGAATAAGAGTTATTTAACCTCATATTTAGAGATAATAATCTATAAAGTCGTATAAGAATGAATCTTATTTTTAAAGCACTGTGGTTATTTTAGGAACGCAAAGATATAAATATCTAATTAAATAAAGCCCCTGAAATGGGTCCTAAAGAGACTTATTTATAAATTGTATGTATAACAAAAACACACACATTTAAGTTTGTTCACTGTACATCGCTAGCATGTGGTTACATCGACTAACTTTATTGGAGACGCAACGCGGACGCAAATCTGACTTTGATTGACGTTTCATACGGCAGCAGCAATGCGCAGCGTTTTATTACAATATCGAATGAAATAGTTTCTAGCGAGGAAATTGTAGAACGGCAGTAGCTTAGTTACATAGTCTGTGGCACAAATACCACAGTTTATCTAATAGAACATGCGGCACGTATGTTGTTTACAGTATTTTGTTACTATCAGGTGAAGAAACTCAGGTGGTCACTAGGTCTACAAGGGGCATCATCGTATACGGAAGGACGACTTAGTACAGTTTCTATATCAGCATTATGTATTTATTCGACACATAAAATTATTCCAGTTTTATAGCTAAATAGCCTAGCGAGGATGTCCCTTCAAATATTCTAAAGATCCTAAACATTACACATGCAGTAGGCAAAAGTCCCCTTCTACATTCAGTGGAAGTATACATTTTATTAATGTATTCGATATCTCTTTCATTCTCTGTATAAGAATCGACAAAGGAACTTGTCCCTGATTATTTAAATACATAATACATAATAATCCACGCCTCTTTCCCGGAGGGGTAGGCAGAGATCACGGATCTCCATTTGCTACGATCCTGACACACCTCTTTCGCTTCATCTACTTCATGATATTTTTTTTTTCATGCACGTCGGTTTAGGGTACTCTTGGACCTGACTTTCTTTAGAATTTCACCAATTTGAACGGTGAAAGTCCGGCAAGGTCTTCCCCTTCCAACCCTTCCATCCACTCTTCCGTTGTACACTTTCTTTGTCAGTCTACTTTCACTCATCCTCTCCACATGCCCAAACCACCTCAACATCCCTTCTCAATCTTCGTCACCACGTCCTCATTTTTACATCTGTCCCCAATACCTAAATGTGGCTGTGGGTTCTCCGTTATGATCCTGCAGTTCTGGCTGTCCCGTTTCGGGTACATAACCGTGTTTATATACATAGGTAATCAGGTATACATCATACATACATATACATAATCACACCTTTATCCATTACGGGGTAGGCAAGTACAAGGGCCGATAGAACCACATAGTGCCATTTCTGACCAATTTTGAGGGTATAGTTGAGATGTATAAGTTCGTTAGTAGTGACAGGTGTCAGCCTATCGCCTACAAAACACCAAGACCTCTTGTCCCTCTACTGACTTGCACAGTATGCCCGGGAAGAGAAGCAGCTGTTGTATTATAGAAGAATAATTAGGTATGCATGTAATAAATAAAATATTTCCTACACAAACTTGCAAATTGCAGCTGCTATCAAAGTTCTTACTATAACTTGGCTGGAGTGTTTTTCTCACTGCAGGGAAAAGGCCTCTCCACTCTTACACCATTAACTTAAGTGTTTCCCTCTGCTGGCAAAGGCCTCCCTACACTTACGCTACACCTCGCGATCCTTGGCTTTACTGGTACCAAAAGTTTCTTTACTTAGCCTACGACAATGTCGTTGTCCCAAAATTTTGTATTGGATGTTTGTATTGGACCTACCTAATATAACAAAAACTTACGTAGAATCTTTACATCTTTGTACAAACTGAAACAAGTTTTAAACAATAAACGTGCATAAAAACCCAGACTAGACCTGACAATGCACTACCTGCTCTGATTCTCATTCGCATTCACTACGAATGCCTCAATACCTCAATGCGAGCGGGACAAGGATTATATTGAAGTAATCTACAAAACGCAGCAACGCACGGATAACGTCTTTCATTTGATATTTGTTTTGTGTTCGTCGGGATATAAAGCAAGTTTTGAATCTGGAATGGACTTATGTGACCAAGTGCCTAGGTAAGTTTTCTATGAATAATAAAATATATTATAATGCATTTAATGCATTGAAAAATAATTACTAAAAGCACAGCTGCATCTAAAACTAGGTCTCACTGATATGATGCTTTTTATTTATCTTAAAACAACTACTTAGATCAGTAGTAAATAATAAATAGCATACATCAGCCTATTGCAGTTCACTATTAGACGTAGGCCTCCCCCAAGACATGCCACAGATTACTATTTATTTTGCCAAAAGTCACCACGGGTTGGGCAGGCGGGTTGGTGAGCGCAGTGTGATTTTCGGACTATGTTGTCAACGCGGAGGCGCTATTGCCCCCCAGTAATTAAATGTAAAATTGTTTATAACATAATTGAAACAAGTTATCTCAGAAACTATATAACTAAATATACCTACCCATGTCAACTCAGACAAATCCCGTAATAAAAGAGCGTTACATTTACAGATAAAGTTTTTAAATTGCATACCATTTTTGGAGAGGTAAGATAGCACTGAATACATAAGTACACAATTACACACATAGGTACACATAAGTCTATTGCAGTCTACTGCTAGACGTAGGCCGAATGGAAATTATAACTCTAGTATACAGGGTCTAACAGAAGGTATGTTAAGCGAAAAGCTATATAAATACACTATAGAGAACCTATTTCCAAAATTTGAGCCTTGAAATCACTTGTTTATTTTTCCAGAGAGTATGGAGAATTCCTAAACAACTCAGGAATATTATACAATCTTGAAAAATAAAAATGTGATTCTAGTCTCAAAAATTTGTAAAGGGTTCTCTATAGTCGGCTATTTACTTACATAGTTTTTTTTCGCTTAACATACCCCTGTATGTACTCGTATATAAACAAATACTAACTTTAAATCTATAACATAAAATAAACCGTTCTCATAGTATTTCTATATCGGTGTAACGTAGAGGCTGTGCATTATTTTTAATCTGGCACACAATGCTCCGCAAGGCGACCCGGTTGCAGGCTAATCCGTGCACAGAGTGAGGCTCCATTGTCACACAGCAAGAGATAGGGACATTCACCATCATATTAACAATCGTTGACGCAATCAATCACACTCAAGCATTGAAAATGATACCTATGTCGAATGCCCTCTAGAAACAAGTTGCCACTAACTTATTCTGTATATTTAAATAGATACATATATATTGAGAAAATCGATTGCTAAGTCGCTAACCGTCCTCCAAAACGGCTAGTGAAAACTAAAAAAAACTTGATTGGGTAACATGATAAAACACCGAAAAAAGCTAGACGAATCTTGATAGAATACGACTTATCATCATCATCAGCCTATTGCAGTCCACTGCTGGACGTAGGCCTCCCGCCAGGGCACGCAACAAGACTGACATGGGGGTATTTGCCCATAGTCACCACGCTGGGCAGGCGTGTTGGTGACCGCGCAGTTTGTATTTCGGACTATGTTGTCAACACTGGGAGGCGCTGCTTCCCACCTCCCGAAAGCCTTAATCACTCGTACGATACCTACGGGCAGACATGGGGTGGTACGAATTCTATGCCAGCACCACGCGGAATTTATCATACCTAGAGGAAAAATTTTGTACCTAAAAATTTTATACCAACTACTCTATATTTTTTAAGAAATGTTATATGATTGCGTTTAGTTTGTCATGCGGAATGTAATAGTCCGCTAAGTCGTAATCAATTTTCAGTAAATATTCAGCAGCACAATGGAAACAGAGACAAGGAAGCGAGAATGCCCCATCCGCGTGCCCCATACACCCTCGATCTTACTGCACACTACCATTGTATATTAACGTTAGAACGTCTTCTTTTAGCAACTGTTATCAACTTTTAGCAACAACAGACGACTAAAAAAAAGGTTACGAAATAATAACTTTATGTCCGCTAATCGACGCTATCATCACAGCTAATGGGATGAGCCGCAAGAGTAGGTACATTGAAAATTTTAATACAGTATGAGATATATGCATATTAGAGATGCGCCGAATATTCGAACCGTATTCGGTATTCGGCGTATTCGGCAACTTTTTTACTATTTGTATTCGGCCGAATCATTCGGTTTTGGCGCCGAATATATTCGGTTCGAGTATTTTCATATTTTTGCCTACACGTACGGTATAGCGCTAAGGACAAAACTTCTTATGTGACATTTATGTTCTACTAACGGCCGCCCAAAACTTCGTCCGCGTGAAAGGTATCCGTGCGAATTCCTAGTTATACTTTCTCAGGTTCTGGAGTACACAGGTAGTACCGAATTTCATTTCAATCTGTTCAGTAATTTTGGCGTGAAAGCCAAACAGACATACAGAGTAACTTTCGCATTTAATATATTATTTATGCATTAAATTTGAAAGATAACATAATATATTAGTAAAGATTGTAAGTCAACAAAATCCCATTCCATCCCATTTACTAGCAACGTTTTTGCAATAAAAACCGATCAGAGATCGATTAATCGCAAAATCGATTTTTTGAGCCAAATAAATCGATTTTTCAAATCTCTATATAGTACTGAATCCATAAAACAAGTATGGTATAGAACGATAGCGAGCGTGGCCGGTGAAAGGGACATAAATTATGGTACATCCAAAATGCAAGGTGGCCAGTCGATAGAAAATTGCCACATTTTGTGAAGTGGTGAAAGTGTTTATGATGAAAAATCATCATCATCCTGCCCTTATCCTATTACTTATGGGGTCGGTCGGCGTAATATGGTTTATTTATATGTAAATTTTTTGGAAATCGATCTTTTAGACCTCGATTTTTTTGTGGATCGATTCATCAGGTCACGATTCGAATCGATTTAAAAGTCGATATTTTTTGGAAAGACTTGCCATCCCTAACAGACATCGCGGTGTGCGCGCACCACCCGGTGGGCGGTTAGGTTCGACACTCTCACCATTTAGAGAGCAACGGCACGTTGGAACTTGTTTGCAAAACAATCAAATGGTAAACCGAATAATTCGGCCGAATATTCGGTTCGGTAAAGATTAAACCGAATACTATTCGGTATTCGGTTATTCGGTGAAACCAGTATTCGGCGCATCTCTAATGCATATGCATGCGTGCAAAACCGTCATTGGTTAGGTATACAAAGACAATAAATGAAACAACAAGAATCACGATTGGAAACATAAATATTAAAGTTATTTCTTATGATAACACGTGCAAAAAATCATGAACTCTACGGTAAATGTTCCTAAATATGTTTAACTATTACTCTACTATGTGAAAATCTCACACTGCGGCCGCATGCAGTGATCATTGTCCAGGACTGCACCAGTTAGTACAATTCACAAGTTTACGTAAAGTTCAGCTCAAGTAAGGTTCCCTTAAGTTGAGCTAATTTTCCTTATCTCTTAGAGGTGTAGGCCACCAGGGATCTACTCGTAGTAGTTTTATATGTAATAGCACAGATATATCTGGGTAATACTGAGTACTCGTATATAGCAAGTTTTACTAGCATCACAAATCTACTTATACGTCATTATTGATCTGATTTTAAGCCTGTCGAACTCAAAAAAACTAAAGCTGCTAATTTACCAAATATGCGCATCGATTGCATCAGCTGCATGTCTTTCCGTGCATGTCGTAAGAGTTGACTAAAGTGCTCGGCTATTCTCTCAGGCAATAAGCTAGCAACTTGTTACTGATCATTAACCTACATCTGTCCCTACTATGCTAAACATGGCTGTGAGAAGGAGAAGGAGACTTCAGGATCCTGCAGTTCTGGACAACCCATTTCGCCGTGTATTAGGTTTTGGAGTTGTAGTTGTAGTAGGTTTCTTCCAATAAATGAGCACGAATACTGATGTGGTATATGCAGTTTATTGTACAACTAGGCTCACAATTTGCTTACGCACAGAGGGAGGGACGTGTGAACGCGGCGGCGGCCGACAGGCAAGAGACAGTGAGCTGCCAAATATGACAGCTCATGTCAGAGACAATTAGAGTAGCGTTCTCCGCTATAGACGCGTTCACCGTTTACATTATTAGTGGGCGGTTTACACGCCACAAGGTATTAGGCAATGAGCCCAAATTACGGCCAAGAGTATGTAAATATAATACTCTCATAAAATTTTAAACGCCATGCTTTGAAAGCACTTCGACTAAAACCGAGCATTTCATAGCAATCACGAAATACGGAGTATTTATCGAGCTTTCCCATCTTAAAGCCACAAAAATTGTTTTACGAGTCCTACTATAGAGTAAATACAAAGGGGAGGTACTGTAGCAATATTTGTCAATAGAAAATAATATCGATGTGACAGACGGCGAAAAGCATGCTTCTGCAGACGCCACTTTAGCAGATGAATAGACAAGGTATTTTAACCGAGTCCTGGATGGAGAATGGATGGGGGCAGACGCAGATGTAGACGACAAATACCTACCACACTTAACTATTATTTTGAGTACCTAAGTAGGCAAAATTGGTCAGAAGTGGCACCATGTGGTTCTATCGGCCCTTGGTGCTCTGCCTACCCCGTAAGGATAAAGGCGTGATTATATGTATGTATGTAAGTAGGTAATTTGCTCACTTCTGCTCAACCTCCTAGGAGAATAATGGGCGTGACAATATGTATCTAGGTACTAAAAGTTAACGTAATCAAGTTCAATTTGAATATTAACAGTAAGTCCTGCTCTCCGTTGTATCTACCGCCGTAGGCAGTGTATTTACAGCACTCAAGCGTTTCGCGTAGATTGCCGGCTGAGCATTAAGCCTACTATTACAGTAACTATCGACATCTCCTGACGAAACAACGACAATCATTAAAAGAGGCACGCGATTATGGAGGCCGAAGAATTGCAGAGATATTACTGAATCGGGAGGGAGCTTGAGTCCATATTACACTCAACTTTTTAAATAACATACATACATAGGCTGGGGGGCTGTGTACCCGAAATGGGGTAGTCAGAACCAGCGCCGGTCCGAAGTAAATTTTAGAATGGAGCGAGATCCAATTATGGCGCCTCTCCTGTTTGCTCCTAATAATAAATGTTATAGATATACCTATATCTTTACCATTTAGGTGCCCTCTAGGATTTGGCGCCTGGAGCGACGGCTCTGGTCAGAACTGCAGGACCTATACCTACTACCTATAACTAAACGTGACTTTGCTGCTATTTTATCCAAATGAACAAAATATAGCAGAAATAAATATGAAGTAAGAGGTAAATTACCTACTCGTTTTTGAGACTTTTTGTGACGCTTCAATCGTTATCATCATCCATCGTCGACATAACATAAAATTAAAAATACAGAAATTCACAACACACAGCTGTGTTGCCGAAACAGGTTAGCCGTTTAGTCGTGAGAGAACTGCAGGATCATAAAGGAGGTAGAAGCATGTACTCACTCCCATAATATTTGTACCTAATTTACGTCTAAGAATTGGTATGATACACATACTCTGCTATCTATAGTCTCACACAACGGACGTAGGTCGTCCTGGATGCAAAAGAAAATGCGCCCCGGGGCACACGGGGCTTGGAGCAACCCCCGTGCCCGCCCGGGAAAAATTCCCTTCCCGGCGCGCGACAAGGTGCCGTTAACATACAACGCAGGTTGATGTATTTAATTCGTCATACTGCACTACTTATAACTACCTACCTACCTTTAATATAAATTGTTACAAGTTTTTTTTAAGGAAAGTACCGAGATATTGCAATATTTTACGGAGACACGAAATACGTGTAATTAAAAGAGAATACAACATTTAAAATATCCATAATAGATTCAAGTAAGAACAGAAAACAAAAATCACAATACAAAAAATGAAACTATTGTGGTAGAGGAAAATCTAAGGTAGAAATTTTTAAAAGATATTACTTACCAAGTAACTCCAACCAGCCACAAAAACACACAAACACCATCAAATAATGCTCAGCACTAAAATCCATACAGTTTATGAATTCTTACAAGTTATTTTAAGCTAAATAATTAATTTTACATACAATTCGGGAAAAACCGCGACGCGAAATATCGACACTTTGAAATTATTCAAATTCCACGAAAAGCATTAGCCATTCGCACGTACATAACCAAGCGGAACGGTCTCTGATTGGTTTAGAGCGTCGTCAGCCGACAGAGGTCGGCACTTAGCACACAGTAAAGTTTGGCAGGAACTGAAAACTTGTGAGAACATCGTCCAGTGGGGTAAGCACGAACCTTTTTACGCGGCGTAACGCTAGCGACTCGCTAGCAAAATCTATGTGATTTGACAGTTGAACAATAGCATTACGGACTATCGAGAGGTTCGTGCTTACCCATCTGAACCCCGAAGTAAAGGCAAAGGAAACTTATGACCATGCAGCCATTGTCGGTGTAAAATGATTTCTGATGTAATGGTTTTCTAACAATGATGGAGATGAATGATCGTCGAGAAAATCCTAGAACTGAGCTATAGAGTGAAACACCTGGTTCAAAAATTCAATAATACACAGAAACTTTTTGCTCTTGAGGTTACGTTCATAGGATTCGTTCCTATCCGCACTTAGAGTTTTCGCGTCATTTATTCCTCAATGATTTCTATCACTCATCTAATAGTTAACATAACATACACGGCTCTTCCTGAAAAGGGGTATCCAGAACTGCAGGATCTTTAAGGAGATCCCTCAGCCAAATTTAGCATAACGGCGACAGATGTTAAAGATCAGTGGCAAGTTGCTAGCGTATCCCCTGAGACAATGCCAGAGTTCCTTAGTCGACTTTTACGACTAGCACGGAAGGAGACGCAGATAATTTTTTTTTTTTTTTGAAATTTATTCTAGTGAAGCCCCGCATCAGCAGAAGTCATATTCAAATACAAATTAATATTCATAAAAATATAATTTTTCATTAGTTACAATTTAATATAAACTATAATACACATTAAACTACTATAATTATTATACTAAAGCAATATATTAACTATAAATAAAATTAAATAGGCATCATTCAATCAGAATAAAAACAAAACAAGTAAGCAATTTTTTTTAAATTACCATTTTAGTTCTTTGGGATATAAAACTATATGTAATCTTTATAAAAGCCTATAAAAGTATCAAGTCCCAATATTTTTTACATTTAAATTGAAGTTTTCAGTTAGGTATATACCTTATTTGATTGGACATCATTGCCACTAAGGCCCAGTTATAGTAAATGCTAAATCTATATCTTCTTCTTCTATCTATTCTTCTATACATATAATAAGAATGTAACGGATCGCTGTCTGTACATGGAAGATATATGAGAAAAAATATTAATAGGATACCTTTATCAACGCAATAGTACCCAAAATAATGATTTTTGAAATTTTTGTCTGTTTGTCTGTGCGTTCGTGCACGCTAATCTCAGAAACGGCTGAACTAATTTCGATGCAAGTTTTCAGGAACATATTGTGACAGGTCCCAGTTAACATACAGGATGTTTTTCGTTGCCACCCTTAACCAAGGATAAGTACTCTACATCAGATAAAGTAAATTTATGCCAAAAAAAAATCAGGGAAATGATGTAAGTTTTTTTGAATTTTTTTTAAATTAATTTATCGGGCGAAAATAATAGTGTCCAGTGTTTATGCTAGATTTTTCATACAGATATTAATTATATCTCGTGAAAAAATCTTGCTTCGCGCGTCAATGTGCATTTATGCAGAAAAACGCGGTCTATTTACTCAACTTTGGATCCTAAAATTTTGAAAACCAGACACTTCCCAGGTATGCTTCCATAGAGAAAAATGATCGTAATGATGAGGAGATTCCGTAGTTTTCGAGAACGTTGAAGACCAAAAATCACCCTGTATAGGCTACTTTTTATCCCGGGAAAATGTTTTTATCCCGGATAAATCCCGGATAATTTCGACATTTTTGTTTTTTTTCTGTAGTCCACGTGGACGGAGTCGCGGGCGTCCACTAGTTTTAAGTAAAATCGAATATAAGCACACATACCGTTGGTTTTTTTTACATAAACAATAGAGACATTACCACTCCTTCGCGTCGCGCAATTGGGTTAAACGATCTGTTTTGTGTTCTAGTTCTCGACTTACTTAAGATTAACGCATTTGTTACAAGTGGGCATATATTTAGTTTCATTCAGCCTTTAGGGCGAGGACAAAACTATCGTGATTTTTTGAGTTAGTTAAATTAATTTTTTCAGCTTTATGTACCTCAAAATGACGGTCGGTCATTTCGCTCTTCAAAATACACAGATGTATCATAAAATTTATGACGTAACTGTCATTTGCGTTACCTATGACCTGCATTTCTGTATGAAAACTAAATTACACTCACTAAATTACAAAAACACGTAAATTTCAATATATCTAATTATGTAATGCCTGTTTATAAACACACGCACCCATATTATTAAAGGCACATGAAATAACTGCAGCCATTTTTTTACACTTTCCCAAGCGCATAGCAACCACAATGTCATTATCAACTTGCTTCAGACTAAGTACAATTTAAAGAGCTTACAATTTAATTATTATAACAATAAGAAAATTAAAATTAATATAAGATAATATGCATTAATATACAGACTCAACATAATCTGAGGTAATGTTAAATAAATACTTCGATAACATAATATTAATCACATATGAATTACTACACTATAATATTATTTATTATACATAAATTAATTAGTAAAAAGAATTAGCTTCATACATTGTCTTTTTTTACATACTTCACACATGGCAATAATAAATTATTTCATTTATTCATTCATAACAAATGGCATCACTGTAAATGAGCAAGAATGGAACACTCAGAAAAAACATTGAAGGTAAAAGGTACCTTAAATACCTTTCCTTACGATAACGATAACGGAACGGAAATGTGTATGTAAATACAATAAGTCATTTATATATATATATATTTTTTGGTGACTATGGGCAAATACCCCCCATGGCAGTAGCGTGCCCTTTCTAGCAGTGGACTGCACTGATGATGATGATGATGATGATATTATATATATATATAATATATATATATATATAATATATATATATATGCATTTAGTATTTTGCCCACAGTACTAACTTTAGTTATTCGCCGATTAAAATGTTTAAATACATACATACCAAAATATTTTATTGTTATATTTTATTGTTATTGCACGTTAGTGTCGAAACAATCATAATTTTTTTATGAAATTTCAAAACCTGTTATACAGTAACATAACATACATAAGTAATAATTAATTTTATAATAAGAAGTAAGGTATGAGATTGTAGAAGGATACTAGAGCATAAGTAATTGAATCTGATATTTCAAGATTATTTCGTTAGTTTTAGTGATTTATACAAATTCACGCTAACATAACATCTAAAACATAAGAATCATAATAATTTAACATTAACATACGTCATTCAATCAGTACAAAATTGTTTTCAAAACAATTATAGCAATTTATATGTGCTCGATGATGCCCTGAGACTGTGTACAAAAATTATACAATTCAAATGGCTATTTAGCGATTTTCAAGATTCAATATAGACTGTGCAGCGTCGCGGATGAAATTCATCATGTGTCACTAAATACAGATGTTGCAGCACGATATATACCTATACAGACATGGTTACAGATGTAGTTTGTTACAGCTGTCGTGTACTAGATCTGTTACCACAGACAGTGCAGTCCCATATCGTATCGTCTCTATACAAAATTCAAAATGGCGGCTATATTTATCGTATTTTGACAGGCCAAATAAATTGTTTTATCATCATAACAGATGCAGGTGTCGGTTGAAGATGACGTTTATTATGTGTCACTCAATACAGACGCGGTTGCAGATGTAGTTCGAAATGTAACACCTAGTACATGCGACGGTTACAATTGCCATTCCTCAAGTGTCAATATAGATACGGATACACATGAAGTCGCTTATGTAAAACATAATACCGATAGTATCGCAGTCGCCGTTCGTCCGCCGTAGAACCAAACACATCTCATACCCGCTAATCTCCCATCACTGCGCACACACCTGCAGTTGGCTCGCCAGCTGTATCAGCGCCTTCAGCGCGGGCAGGAAGCTGGCGACGGCGGCAAAGTCCGCACCCGACGCTAGTGTCGCCGTCAGTCCGAGCGCCGCCCGCGCGCCCGCGCCGGCCGGGGACAGCGCCTGCGCACACGCGTGCAGGCTGCACAGCGCGCCTTCCGACAGCTGGGGGGCGGTACGCACATGTAGATATAGCTGTGCTAAATGGGTTCCCACAACCATGAGCATTATCATCATCATCATTTACAGCCCTGAGAAGTCCGCTGTTGGACATAGGCCTCCCCCAACAATCTCCACTCCGAGCGGTCGGAAGCAGCCTGCATCCAACCGACGCCCGCGATCTCGGCCAGATCGTCCGTCCACCTCGCGGCTGAACCATGAGCATAGCGGAGTCCAATGTAAAATGTCAGTAATGAACAACAAATAAGAACCAAAATAATATGGACACCATATTATGACCAGGGCTGGCATAGGCAATGTTGTTTTGGTCTACTTGAGGAGACATCATAGTCACAAACCAAAAAATCCATATTATCTGTATCTTCTATCAATGTACATATAATAAAAATGTATCGGATCGCTGTCTGTACATGAAAGATATACGAGTATTATAGGAGATCTTTGTCAACGCAATAGTACCCAAAATAATATTTTTTGGAATTTTAGTCTGTTTGTCGGTTTATCTGTTTGTCGGTTTGTCTGTCTGTGCGTTTATGCACGCTAATCTCAGAAACGGCTGAACCGATTTCGATGCAGTTTTCAGGAATATTATGTAACAAGTCCCACTTAACATATAGGCTTTTTATCACGGGAAAATGTTTTTATGCCGGATAATTTCGACATTTTGTTTATTCTGTAGTCCACGCGGACGGAGAGGCGGGCGTCCACTATCATAAAATATACGTGATTTTTACCTTATATTCTCGAAGTAAGTCGTATAAAGTCTCCAGTCTTCTTTCAATATCCTCTAATTTCCTCTTCATTTGCTGAAAATATAAGAAAACCGTCTTTATCACAAGTAACGTTGTCAGAGCATTATCATTTTTTTTTAATAATCAATAGAAATTTTATTTGTGTAAGTATAGATATGTACTTATATTAAACTGACCACGCAGAAGAAGGGTTAGTTTTTGGTTGTTATTTCTTTCGAATATAGGTTACTAGTGGTCCGCCCTCGCTTCGCTTCGGTACATATTAGTACATAGCTGCAACTTCATAAGTACAGAGGTTTTCGTAAAAAAAATTAATTCCCGTTTGTCCCGTACCAGGTGGGAATTTCGAGAAATACGTTCTCAGTGCCTCCTCGCACTCCGACATAAATGCCAAATTTCATCATTCATTATGTGTCAAGTGTTTTCGTATAAATTTGGAAGTAGATTATAAAGGCTCGAGCACACCGGATGCGTATGTGTACACGTAAGCGTAGACGTACACGTACCTCTGAGTTTAATGTATAGAACTGTCACCGCTTGACGTCTATGCTTACGTCTACGCATACGCATCCGGTCTGCCCGTGCGTATACAGTTCCATACATTACAACTGAGAGGTACGTGTACGTCTATGCTTACGTGTACGCATCCGGTGTGCTCGAGGCTTAAAACAGCTACATACCGGGCTATTAGCTCTCGCGGCACACTGCAACCTGAGGTCGTCGAGGACGGCCTGCAGGGGGGCGTGCGCGGGGGGCAGGGGGGGCTTCGGTGCCGGGGGGGGCGTGGCCGGCTGGGGGGGGGGGGCATGCTTAGTTACTAATTACGAAACGCAGCGCAATAATGATATAAAATACCGAATTATTACGAAAGGTTCATTGAGATAAAAACATTTTAAAAATATAAGTAGTTAACCTCAAAAACAAGTGTATAACACTAAATGCCTTAATTTTTCTCCAGTTCTTCTACAGAATCAAATTATATTTATTCTGTTGATGAATGTGTGACATACAGTCTGAACTATTAACAGACCTTTCTTCTGCTTCTGTTTATAATTTCATTATATGTATTAATATTTGCAACAATCGGGATTCGAACCCAGAACCAATAGCACAACAGGCAAGGTAACCACCAACTACACCAATTAGCCGTCAAAATATAATCTAATAGACAACCATGAACTTAAAATAAACAATATTACCTTCTGTGGATACGCCGCCTGCGCAAGTTGTGCCGGATAGCCCTGATACTGCTCCTGCCCGGGATAGCTCTGCGCGGGATAGTTTTGCCCGGGATAGCTCTGCCCGGGATAGCCCTGGTTCGGGGCCTGCCCGGGCACTTGCGCGGGAAGCTGCCCCGGTAACGGCACGTGTTGGGGAGGTTCTACCCCGAACAGGGGGTGGGTTATGGGGGCTTGCGCTTGCACTTCTTGTTTAGGCTGGAATGGTAATCGTACAATAATAACATATTTATGTATTTTTACAAATTATAAAGGACGATATAGAACAGGTAAAACGGAAAACTCAATTTTAATTTTTCGTGGGCGGCTGCTTGTTATTTATAGTTACGGAGATGTGAATTAGTCTCTTGTTAATAAACAACAAATGTTAACAAAACAAAAAACTAAACTACACAAGAAATTAACAATCGATTAGACATATTAAGTGCTGCTTGCACTCAACAGGGATTACCATGAAGTAAACTGTATAAGCAGGAATGTTTTACTTGTGGAAAGCAACATTACACACCTTATAGCGGCATCTCGCTTTCACAATGAAAATAATACTGCTTTAAAAGTGTATTATAATAACCCGTGAATGCATACAATATAAGACAACTTATTAAACCCCGATAACAAAAAAATCTATTCACCTTCGTCTTTATGTACGAAGTCGCGGGACCAACTAGTCAAGAAATAATAACAAGACAAACTCTGTTATGGACAGTGGTTCAAACAACATTCAATTGGCCACAGAGCACAAAACCTCAATGGTACAAAGGTTCAAAAAAACACTCAAATCTCCACAGAGCACAAACGCTTCAGTGGTCAAACTCCAATACCTCGTCCAAATGCCTCCTGTGCTCTATAATGTGGTTCCACTGTCGTGTTCCAGCGTGCAAGGCCGACATATCTGTTGTGTCTAAATGCTAAACCATATTTTAATTTACATCTTGCCAATAATATTAAAATCTTATTAGCTATTGGCTGACATATAAATAATTCTAATAGAAAAAAATATTATTGTTTCAATACATACATAACTCTTTATAATAAAAATAAAATATTTAAAAATGCACACATGCCATTCGAGATTTAAAAATTTAAATCAGTGCATATAACACTATAGCTTTTAAGCATACAATAGTAAAATGCCCGATAGAATAGATAAAACACTTATACCACCATTAAAAAGTATGAAATAATCATAACATTAAATTGCAATACGCACCTTAGGCTTAGCTGTCATCATGGGAGGGTCATTCCACCCGGGCGCCACGCTCCGTGGGACCGGTTCATTTTGATAGTAGCCGCCGTTCAAAGCCGGCTGGTTCTGAACCGGGTTCAGCGGGTTCAGACCGCCTTGCGCCGGGTTTAACTGGTTCGGCACCGGATTGAGCTGGTTTTGCGCGGGATTGAGCTGGTTTGGAACCGGGTTAAACTGGTTTGGAACCGAATTAAACTGGTTCTGCATTGGATTAAGCGTATTTGGCACCGGATTGAGCATACTTGGCACAGGATTTAGTGGATTCGGTGCCAAGGGGTTGGACTGATAGGGTTGTTGGGTTATGGGGGTGAAAGTGTTGGGGATGGGGTTATATTGCTCCGGTGGGGGACTGTTGAAACCGGCGTAGGGGGGCGCGGGGTTGTTAAAACTATATTGATTGTAGAGGGGAGCGGATTGAACCGATGGATCCACTTTGTATTTGCTTCGCCCGGTGATACCGCCTGTAATTTAAAACATAAATATTTTACATCTATTTTACGTTAAACATTTGCTAAACAATAAGAGCGGAAACGTAGTTATTTCGTCATGTCTTATCTCGGTATGTAGGAAAAGCGGACTGACTGCTCTAACGCAAGGATTAGACTATACAGGTGTTTTTTCGTTGCCACCCTTAACGAAGGGTACGTACTCTATACATCAAATAAAGTAAGTTTTATGGCAAAAAAATGCTGGGAAAAATGTAATTTTTTTTGTTTTTTTTTTTATTTCTTGACTGGGCAAAATTTATAGTGTCCAGTGTTTATGCTAGTTTTTTCATAGACAGATATTAATTATTTTTCTTGAAAAAATCTTGCTACGCGCGTTTATGTGCAATTATGCAGAAAAACGCAGTCTATTTACTCAAATTTGGACCCTAATATCTTGGGAACCAGACAGTTCCCAGGTATGCTTACATGGAGAAAAATGATTGTGATGATGAGGAGATTCCGTAGTTTTCGGGAACTTTGGCGACCAAAAATCATCCTGTATTTTTATCTATTTCCCGCTGCCGGTTTAGTTTCGCTACTCATATTTCGTAGCGGAGGCATTTTACTAGATGAATAGATGTTGCGTGTTTTTCTAAAGTTGAGCGTTTAATTTTGTAGACTTGGGTATGGCAATTAGATCAATTTGACTTAAAAATAGCTTCAATACGATGCATGATCATGGGTTCTAGAGAACTTCCTATCCTATAGTGTCAGGACTTCAGTAATCACGCGCCTTTTTACGCAAGCAGAATCTATGAGATATGACAGTGTGATAGCGTGACGGACTGTCAAGAGGTCGTATACAATACAGACCGGGTTGCGAGGTGACGCTGGGCGGACGTGCGGGCTGTGCGGCGCGGGACGTGTCACACGTATACAATACAGACCGGGTTGCGAGGTGACGCTGGGCGGACGTGCGGGCTGTGCGGCGCGGGACGTGTCACACGTATACAATACAGACCGGGTTGCGAGGTGACGCTGGGCGGACGTGCGGGCTGTGCGGCGCGGGACGTGTCACACGTATACAATACAGACCGGGTTGCGAGGTGACGCTGGGCGGACGTGCGGGCTGTGCGGCGCGGGGCGTGTCACACGTATACAATACAGACCGGGTTGCGAGGTGACGCTGGGCGGACGTGCGGGCTGTGCGGCGCGGGACGTGTCACACGTATACAATACAGACCGGGTTGCGAGGTGACGCTGGGCGGACGTGCGGGCTGTGCGGCGCGGGACGTGTCACACGTATACAATACAGACCGGGTTGCGAGGTGACGCTGGGCGGACGTGCGGGCTGTGCGGCGCGGGACGTGTCACACGTATACAATACAGACCGGGTTGCGAGGTGACGCTGGGCGGACGTGCGGGCTGTGCGGCGCGGGACGTGTCACACGTATACAATACAGACCGGGTTGCGAGGTGACGCTGGGCGGACGTGCGGGCTGTGCGGCGCGGGACGTGTCACACGTATACAATACAGACCGGGTTGCGAGGTGACGCTGGGCGGACGTGCGGGCTGTGCGGCGCGGGACGTGTCACACGTATACAATACAGACCGGGTTGCGAGGTGACGCTGGGCGGACGTGCGGGCTGTGCGGCGCGGGGCGTGTCACACGTATACAATACAGACCGGGTTGCGAGGTGACGCTGGGCGGACGTGCGGGCTGTGCGGCGCGGGACGTGTCACACGTATACAATACAGACCGGGTTGCGAGGTGACGCTGGGCGGACGTGCGGGCTGTGCGGCGCGGGACGTGTCACACGCTGTCGGCGCAGGCGCAGGCGCTGCCATACAACGATAAATTGTGTTCACAGTACTAGTAGACACTTAGGCAGGGCTATTACGCCACTTGAAGTGGCAAAGTCGAAGTCAATGCGATCGCGGAAATTATGTGTGTGTTAGTGCGCCTGACAAGTAGACCAATTTTCACGATCGCATTGCTTCGGCTTTATTACATCCAGTCCCAGAGATGAGCCGAAACAGACAAGACAGACAGACAAAAGTTGTAAAAAATATCATCCATATGCGTTTAAAGCGGTTATTTTAATATTACAAACGGACACTCTAATTTTATTAATCTGTATAATGTATAGAAGGGTATGGGTTGGATGCAGGCCGCTTCCGACCGATCGGAATGGCGGTTTCTGGGGGAGGCCTATGTTTAGCAGATAGATGTATAGATAAGACACATACCAGCACTGTACGCGTGTGTGTCCCGCTGCGCACGTGTGTGTGTGTGCGTGAGCGACGCCGCGTGTGTCTGCGACTGCGGCGCTTGTTGCTGCCGGATGAAGAATTACATTAGTTACCCGACTACGCAACGAGAATTATGTTTTTGAATGTATATGTATGTATGTATATTTTTTTTGGCACGCTTTTTACGAGTATAAACGGCTTGTCGAATATGAGATTGATAGGTATCATTAGTTTCGTTTTACTCGTGAAAGTGACACTGGGTGAAAATGTTTAGAAAGTCGGGGTTTTTTTTTAAATAAATTGGTGTAATTTTGAAAATGTAATGTAATAAGCATATAATAATATGCTGGAAGCGGAGCCCCCTATCGGACGCAAGACAGAACCACAGTCCAAAACAAAGTTTCACACAACGATTGGATAGAATACATCATCAGCCAAACAATAACTAGTGGACCGTCCCCTGATTACTTAATTTACAATAGCAACGCCGAAGCAGGGTGATAACGAAAATTTCGAATGTGTGCGCGCAATCAGCGCTCGGCGTCCTCCCGCGCCCCGCACCTCGCCCCGCACCTCGCCCCGCACCTCGCCCCGCACACACACATTCTCAATTTTCGCTCGGCTACTGCAAGTTACGTAATCAAGGGGCCGTGTTATGTTGGCAGAGTAGAATATTGTCTGCCCGTACACATACTCTCGTACTGGATACAAAAAAGTTTTCCATTTTGCTCAACCTTTACTTACACCGGCCACGCCCGCAGTGCCACTCTATACATCTCTGTGGGCACCGCTATACAGTTTCAGCTGACGCATAGTCAACACAGCAGACGGCGACCTACAGACACCGCTATATAACGGCACCGCTACACACTTACCGTCTGCGGCGTGCCGTACAGCGCACACATGAGTCTATCTGCTAGCGTGGTGTCGGCCACACCCTGCAGCGATCTCAGCGCTGCCTCTAGCGCGCCCGCGTCCGCCAAGCGCTGAGCGAAGCGAATGAGCACCGACTCTAGAGGCCCGCCCGGCTGGGGAGAGAGATAACTATTTCTACCCTATTTCTATTGTCTTTGTCTATGTTACTTCTGTCCGTGTATGTGTAATTTTCAAATAAAAATCTATTCTATTCTATAAGGTTAGTTAGAGCAAGTTGCATAACTCAACATAATATTGGCCGCGTGGTGCCGGCAGAGTAGAATTCGTACCACCCCATGTCTGCCCGTGGGTATCGTACGAGGCGATTAAAGGTTTTCGGGAGGTGGGCAGCAGCGCCTCCCGTGTTGACAACATAGTCTAAAATACAAACTGCGGTCACCAACCCGCCTGCCCAGCGTGGTGACTATGGTCAAATACCCCCCATGGCAGTCTTGTGGCGTGCCCTGGGGGAGGCCTACGTCCAGCAGTGGACTGCAATAGGCTGATGATGATGATGTATGCTTAGATCTTTAAAACTACGCAACGGATTTTGATGCGGTTTTTTAAACAGATATAGTGAATCAAGAGGAAGGCTTATATGTGCAATACGGTAAAAACTGTAAAAGGGGACGACTTTCTCATTCAAAACGGGACGTCCGTTCACGTTTACATTACTCCCTCACGTGGACAATGTCGCGGGTGGCCGCTAGCAACACATGTAGTCACAGCTGTGTTCCCGAATTCAAGTAGGTTGCAGGATAATAAGGCAGATTTCACAGACACGTTTAGTATAGCGACGGCAGATGTATGTTGATCTAAGTCCTTGACTGGAAAACTCCAAAAGAAAATGTTTCTTTTGGGCAAGCGCGCTCCATCTTAAACTGGAGCGGTGCTTACCATTAGACGCGTTGTGGTCAAGCGTAAGCCTATTTAATATTTTAAAAAATCAGTATACGTGGTCGCCCTAAGCAGACCTGGCAGCGAATGGTCATCGCAGCAGCGGAGAACGCAGGAAAGACCTGGAGCGCGTCAAACGCGAATCTCAAAACCGAGCGGGATGGCGGAGATCTGCGAAGGCCTTGTAACTCTATCTAGGGGCCGCAGAAACATAAGCTAAATGTTAAACTACTTTTCATGCTGCAGTTCTGTCTACCGCATACAGTCGTACGTGTATATGTATGTATGTATGTTAATCTACCTGCGGCTCACGTCCGCGCACTTGTGCACTCCGGCGCAGCACCAGTGCCAGTGTCGCCAGCCAGTCCACGTCTGTCTCCCCCTCCCCGGCGCCCCCTCGCCGCGCGCCCCCCGCTCACCCCGCGCCCCCGCCGCCTGCACCAGACGGCTGACAGCGCGGTCGACTGCGCCGGCACACACGTAACACAGCGTGGCGCCGTCCACGCCCACAGCCGGCTCCGAGGATAGCTTGTCGCCGAGCAACTCTGCGGAACGAAAGTACATATACAGGGTGTAACAAAAAGGGTATGTTAAACGAAAAGCTATGTGAGTAGCCCACTGTAATGAACCTATCCACAAATTTTGAGACTCAAAATCACATGTTTATTTTTCAAGATTGTATGAAAATTCCTAAAATATTTAAAAATTCTCCATACTATTGGAAAAAATAAACATATGATTCCGAGTCTCAAATTTTCAGGAGAGATTCTCTACAGTGGGCTTTTCACATAGCTTTTCGCTTAACATACCCTTTTTGTTACACCCTGTATAGTCACGTCCATTATCCACCAAAGCGGTTGGGCAGAATTGTGCAATTTACACACCAATTTTTCACCAGTTAGCCTATTAAGCTCCACAATGGCACGGTTTGTAGTGGTTGTGGGTTCAATTCCCACTCGGGTGAAGAATGTTTTCCATTTCTTTATTAATAATTTTACATGTAAATATTGATAGCACGAAATCCACTGCAGTTCTGGGTACCCCATTTCGGCAACACAGCTAAAGTCTATGCACTATAATAATGTCTTCGACCGTATTACAGCCAAAGCGGTTCATATAGGGAGATTAGTCAGATACGCAAGAGATATTATAGTGCGCAAACACAGATACACTCTATTTATAAGGTCACTATTGTAGTGTATATGCAATATATGAAAGCGGCTGGTAGTGACTGGCCGACAAAAACGGGATATTGAGCCTTGTGGCGTGCTCTGGGAGAGACCTACGTCTAGTAGTGGACTACAATAGGCTGTCGACGACGATGTCTATAGCTCAGCAGCCCGTGACAATATACAGGGTATCAGTGACAGCCAGGCAAAATACTGAATACCATTATTTTGAGTAATATGACAGTGTAATTACTCGCAGGAAATGCATTTTTAATTTGATCATCCGTAATGTAAGTTTTCCGCGCCAATTGTATCGGACTACCTGTGGGCTTATTAGTTTAGCTTATTGTGTGATACATTTTTGTATTTCATATCACTTGTGACTCTCCATTGATGTCGATCAGTTGATTAAACTTTTTTTGAGCGCAATAACCTAAGAACAAACTACATAAATTTTTTTTCTGAAAAAATGAAATATAGGTCGGTTAATTTTAGAATTTTCTTGCAATTTTTTTGTCGTCTTCGCCTTAGAATCAAGGTCCAAAGTCGGCATATCAATATTAGTCTGGCCGTCACTTCCACCCTGTGTACACTAGACATGCTGACCGCAGGGCGCGGGTCGCGGTGCGAGTGCGGCCAGGCAGACGCGCCAGGCGGCGGGCGCCACGCCGGACACCACGCGCTCCCACGCGCCCGTCAGCAGTCCGCGAGTCAGTAAGGCCACGGGGGAGGACGCGTTCAGCGAGAGGTGGTAGCGCTGCACTTTCAGCAGCAAGTCGGGACTGCCTGCGAAAGTAATCACCACAAATTTACACCTAACATAAACGAAGCCATACGACAACGAAAATTGAGAATGTGTGTGTGCGCGAGACGAGGTGAGGGGCGCGGGAAAACCCATTCCAATTTTCGTTGTCGTATTGCTATACGAGGTAGTGATAGCGAGTTACGTTATCAGCCTCCCGACCGATTCATGACTTAGATGTAACCAAATCAAACTCACGAATAAAGCAAATCTCATAAACGGCAATAACACCAAATGTATTTTTTGACAATGACTATCGTGAAATTGACTACCGGTCAGAAATTACAAAATGAGAAGGTCTAACCCTGTTACAATCAATGAAGTTACTTTCATTGTACAAACAAAACACCTGAGACACTATAACGAACGAACAACACATCTTCTGTAACCTGTACTATACCCCTTTTTTTTTTTAAGATAGAAATCTTACTTTTGAAGAAAGCATTGTTTGTAAACATTAGAACACTCATACTTGTAAGATATGAGTGAAGTTTGACGTTTTTCCATATTGATGTATCCTACTAAAAAGTTCAGTTTTATGTTTGCGAAATCAGCTTCTTTAAGTTTTTTATAGTGCAAACTTCATGTGAGTAGGTACTATTGAATTGAGTAGAAAACTCTTTAGGAACTATTGATGTTAATAATACACAAAACTGTGCCTAATAAAAAACCTGATTACGTTCTTTCGGATTCTTTATATTTCTAAATAAAATGAGGTATAACTATACATAACAGTAGATATGAAACTTACTCAAAGAAGCGATGATGAGTGCATCGGCCACCATCTTGGATTCTAAACACAGTTCCACAGCCGCCTCCAAGTTACCGGTTACCAACGCACGGCAAATCAGACTGGTCGGATCTGACAATAAACACAGTCTCTGTCAATGTACGAGTAGCGCTACAGTAACACTTAGAACATTACGGATACGGATATTGATTACAGAGTGCTTAGTGTGAGTTTTCTCTTAGAACTCCTTTAGGTTAATGTAAAGCAGCAAACCAGTCACGTGATGACGTGACGTAATAAAAGTGAGAACAGCTGTCGGTGATTAGGTAAACAGGTAGTTTTCCAAGTCCTAGAACACGATATCGTTTCTCACAGTGATTGTAATATACCTATACATTGGCCAAACAATAACTAGTGGCCCGATGGAGCCAGAAGCTGAAGAATCATAACCACTAACTAAAACAGTACATAATGCATTTACTAAATTAGAAAACGATTAATCAGCAATGGGCTCGCCATTGGCACTTGGGGTTTACAATAGGCTTACAGTGTAAAGAAGAAAAGCGTAGAATTTAATTTTGATAACAATCTGCGAATCTTACCGTCTCCATTAGGTATCATAATATTGGTAGGCTGCGGCGAATCCTCGCGGTCTGTCAGCTTTCTCTCTATCAGTGTGTGCGCCTCCTGTCAAAGGGATATAATGACGTCACTATAAATTAGCAAGCTAAAGAGTTGGATGCATTATTTTTAAATCGGGAACTGGTAGTTGATTTTTTTTTTAACAACCCAAAGCTTGGGTTAGATTTTTAGATTCCTAGGACAAGGGCCGGCCCGCCCATACGGCGAACGGAGCAGTCGCTCCAGGCGCCAAATCCTAGAGGGCGCCTAAATGGTAAAGATATAGGTATATATTATTAGGAGCAAACAGGAGAGGCGCCATAATTGGATCCCGCTCTATTCTAAAATTTACTTCGGGCCGGCGGCGCTGCCTAGGACTATGTATCATGTGAAGATTTATGGCATCAAACTGCACGCTTACTGTCTTTGCTGCTAAATTAATTGTGAATGTTAAATGTTATATTATATGGTCGAATCTGTCATACTTTAACCTAAACTTAAAGTTCGCCCTACCTGCCCCTTTCTGGCTCAGCCAGTCATGTTAAGAATGGAGAAGGACAGACATAAATAAATTTAAGTTTATATTAAAGTGTGACGGTCAGAATCGACCATAATGTAATGTAGAAATAAAAAGCATTTTGTTGAAAAGATTTCCTTAGAATAGTCTAAATGAGTATTAGAAAGGTATAAATAAGTTTGATTGCAAGTGTTAATTACCAGATATAATTCAAAATTGTTGCGTTTACAGACTAAAATACTGAGGGCATACGAATAATAATAACTCTAGGAATAAATCAATGTAAAAACAGTCGTATAGAGAAACCTTCTAGTTAAAAAGTTAGTTGAAAAGTTATCGTTGTAGGCGTGGCTAAAATTACCGCCATCTATTAAAGAAACAAGAGACTAACATAGTATTTGGAACCAAAATTCTCAATATATAACTCGTATTTGAGAGTATTATTATTCGTGGCCGATAGCTTATTTTAGCCGGCCACCTGATTACCTAATATGCAATAGCAAAGCCGAAAAGCAGGGCGATAGCGAAAATTTTACAATATTCGCGTCGAAATGTCAAAATTCCTTTGAAATTCATTTTACGTAATACGATTTTGACAAGAGTGTTGTAAAAATTTTGCTATGGCTTTGCTTTTGCTAGATAGGTAATAAAGGGGCGGGTTATTAGTACTCACAGAGAGATCGGTGCTTGTGTCAGTGGACAGCTCTGCCTCGGTTTCCGTGGATTCCCCCTGTATAAACCCGTATACCTTTGTGGATATATATTTATGTAAGTTAGTTACACGTATCCGCTATTCGGTTATCAATACATATTTACAAAAAATAGGCTAAGGTTTTCATTTCAACATGTTCTCAACTAGGCTTCTATGGTTAATTAACCTACATGTCAACGCAGACCAAAAAAAAAACACCATAACGAATTCGTGTAACTTGACAAGTAAAATAGCTAAGAAAATTAATGCTATTAGTTATTAAACAGATTTAGTATAACTTATACAGAGTGTAATGAAAAGGTTAGGCGAAATCATTAAAATATATCACTGTATAAAGAGACTAAAACCAAATTCTAAAATTTTTAATATACTCCTTCTATTACACCATATATAAACATAACTGAAGGTAGATACAAAGTAAATTTTAGCTACATTAGCATACAATATTAGTGACTATCGATTAATATTACTTTTCAATATAGCTAGAATCAATGCAAGTTATTTATTATTATATAGTGCAAAAAAAGATCTGTAAACCGCTTACCCGACTCAGGAGTGCGTTTTGCGTTGGTGTGTCTCCTATTGTAGCATTTTTGAATCTTGACAGAATATCGTCATCTTTGAAGCCTGAAATCAAACAAAATTATAAAGATCCGTGATCTCTGTATGATTTAGAGCACTGACTAAATTGGTAGGATAATACCAAACGATTCGCATTTTCTGACAACTATTAAAAGAAAGAAATTGGCCGCGTGGTGCCGGCAGAGTAGAATTCGTACCACCCCATGTCTGCCCGTGGGTATCGTACGAGGCGATTAAGAGTTTCCGTGAGGTGGGCAGCAGCGCCTCCCGTGTTGACAACATAGTCCTAAATACAAACTGCGGTCACCAACCCACCTGCCCAGCGTGGTGACTATGGGCAAATACCCCATAGCAGTCTTGTGACGTGCCCTGGGGGACGCCTACGTCCAGCAGTGGACTGCAATAGGCTGATGATGATGATGATTAAAAGAAATGGTACAATTAACTTGGATAGATGGCGCTAGTGAATCTGCTACCGAAAAATTCTGTTTTACAAGAGACAATAATTGTCCTTAGGAGCTAGATTGACGGTAGATGTGCCAGTATACGTCCGACTAAATCGGCCCGCTAGGAATGTTTCAAAGAAAGATATAGTAGGTACCAAAGCATTGCTTAGTTTTCCGTTGATTTAAAAGACCGGTAAGCTGATGAGTGCAGTACCATTTACCGATTCTGAGTATCTTAACAGAATAGAATCGGAACGTAATCGTAAACTAATAGTTCATGGTTACGACCCGACCGATTTGTGAGTAGAGTACGGTCAATTTCGACTTTAATTTAATCAAATGAAATTGTATTAGGCGTTACAATTCGGAAGTTCAGACATTCACTATGGGTGTGCCCACCACCGGGCCCTACACCCTCCACTGACCCTCGGATCTGATAACTCATAATTGCGACAACAGGCACTTGCACTAACTACAATCGCCATGAGAAACCAGACCCGAGCACCTAGCATGCAAGACGATACATTGCACTATTCCGAAATCAAAAACTAGATAAATAATCTACATATGTTTCGCCAACAACCGTGGCATTCTCAGGATTATAGAAATTAGTAAATTAGTAAACCACTAATTCTAGAATAGATAATAGAATAGATAATTCTATTAGACACGGCGATTGTAGTTAGTGCAAGTGTAGGTAAATATCATTTATGGGCACACCCATTGAATTTAACAGTAATTTCGTGTAACTTTAGTTAGAAAATCTTTCATTATCCGTCAATCCGCCGAGCCGCGCGCGGCAATATCTGCACATTACTACTGACTCACTGTTAAAACTATAATTTTGTTCTCCCTCTTTAATCGTCTATCTCCTATTTCGTCTATTTCTATCTATTTTCTCGCCGCGAATGCGGACCACGTGTGTTCCCCCTATCGGCCAGTTGCCCGACCACCGCGGTACTGACCTCTCGCTCGACAAATGAATTATTATGTGTGACAAACTGACCTACCCAAAGGAGTGCCCTTCGTTTAAAAGTGAAGTAACAGTGACGAATAATTTTGCAAACTAATTTTGCATGCCTGACTGTGGCGAAATGTGTGAAACCTATTTACTTTAAGATCTTTGCTATGTATGCACATTTCTTGTGAAATAAATTATTATTATTATTATAATACCTAAAAGTGGATTGAAGTGAAAAACCCCAAAACCCTACGAGAGATTCCGAGCGGAAGAAGAAAGAACAGAAACCCCACAGGTACCTCTTTGACCTACCTACTTACTTCTAGAAACACTCACCTAACAGCTCCCGCAGCTCCTCCCGGAAGCAGTCGCGGAAACTCGCACGCAGCAAGTACCACAGGCAGCGCTCGTGCTGCGCGCGCGCCGCCGCGCCCCGTGCGCCGCAGTATCTGCGCAAACACAGACAGTTTCAAGTAGATTGTTGTGATATATACTTTGATTATATAAATTCTCAGATTGAGGCTTACGTCAACCAATACGTCCCTAAACAGGAGTGAGAACTATTCATCCTAACAACTTTTTTCGCTCCTCAGTATCCGTTGTGTTAGGCAAGGGTACGCACACGTCACAGGACAAATATATTTAGTATATTAAATATCTGTTCATGAAAATAGATTATAATACATAATATTGTTATTTAGCACAAAGACAAGTTTATTTTATTTTTTTTTTTTTTAACAATAACTGTGATTTACTCATGGAATTTAAAAATATGTAGGTATAATAAAAGTCGCCACCATTTTGAACTTTTTAGTTAAGAGTCGGATTGCCTTCAATTTCGGTATCTGAGGTTCCTGGCAGTTCCCAAACACATTTCCGATGTCAAAAATAATAAAAGTGGCCGCAAATATTAACTTTTTAGTTAATGGCCGGATTGCGTTCAAAATCGATGTTTCAGGTTCCTGGCAGTTCCCAAACACATTTGCGATCTCAAACACATTTCCGATCCCAAAAATAATAAAAGCGGCCGCCATTTTGAACATTTTAGCTAAGGGTCGGATTGTTTTCAAAATTAATATCTGACGTTCCTTGCAGTTCCTAACCTCATTTCCGCCTTTATTATTTTTGATATCGAAATGTGTTTGGGAACTGCAAGGAACCTCAGATGTCGATTTTGGAAGCAAACCAGCTGTTAACTAAAAAGTTCAAAATGGCGGCCACTTTTAATATTTTTGACATCGGAAATGTGTTTGGGAACTGCAAGAAACCTCAGATATCGATTTTGGAAGCAATTCGGCTCTTAACTAAAAAGTTCAAAATGACGGCCACTTTTATTATACCTACATATTTTTAAAATCCATGAGTAAATCACAGTTATTGTTAAAAAAAAAAAACTTGTCTTTGTGCTAAATAACAATATTATGTATTATAATTTATTTTCATGAACAGATATTTTTATGTTTTTTCCCAATTAACAAGGTAATATGCCATAAGCTGGCATCCCTGTGCACCGATACAATGACAACTTCTGTGACGTCACGCTTGTATTCTACTTTTAAAATCAAAAAAGTTGGACCGTTTTTCTTGCACCGTTTGTATGTCACTAGGTCTAGTGATAACTTAGTCTAACTTTAACTTTTTAAAATATAAATGGCTCCGTCGACTATCGACGATTCTGCCAACGTCAGGGTTAGCGAGACACTGTGCGGTAAAAAATTATAAAAAAAAAGGGTAAGGCCACTTGCCGACAAAGGGCTTTACGATGAGTTACTTAGTCTAAGGATATATAATTCTTATTGGAAAATAACGCGGTAACCTCAAGATTAATATTTTTCTGATATCATTGCAAAAAATACGGACGTAACTAAAATTGCGAAACGCGATAGGCGTTTGACCGACGAAACGCGTGACGGGTTAAAACCAGAAATGTATAACACAATAACCGATACACATACAGCGAGTCACAATACATTTTACATAAAAGCCTACACGATCGCAGTTCATTTAAAAATGACGCTGTATATTGTGAACAATATTGTAAAAAATAATAAGAGAAGAGGAGCAGAAGAAAGAGTATACAAAAGCACTTACTCTGCCAATCGTTCAATAGCAGTCGGGTCACTACTGAGACTGTCATTGAGAAGGTTGTCGAGTTCAGCCGCACGTTCTACTAAATCTGGCTCAGTCACTACCTGCAAATAAAACAATCAGTAAGATTCGCAATAAAAATAGCAATTGGCACAAAATATGAAAGAAGGTGAAACAAGTATGAAGAAATTTCTATACAATTAAGGAATATTTATACAAACTGACTAATCTTACCTGACTGATGTAGACTTTCCTCGGCTCGCCTGGTTCTTCAGGACACTTTTCTACTGTCACCAGCTTACCGCCGAACTGTACACAACAAAAATACAAATATTTTATAGTTTGCACATTGCGATTGAGATTGCTTAAATAAAACTACATAGAAATGGAATGGAAAAGTTATATCATAGGTAAATCATTTCATTATGAACCATTCAAGCTTAATACTGAATTAGTAACATATAATCTAAATAGAAATAGCCTCATTTATACAAAGAAAAAACACCCGACTGCGTGAAAATTTTGCAGGTGTGGTATATATGTATATATACTGTACCGCGTACGCGTGGCGGGCTGCAGCGTGGCGCGCACGCATCCAGGCGGGCGGGCGGACGGGCTGCGCGGGCGCGGCGCGGGGCGGGTCGGCTACGGCCGGCAGCGAGCCCAGCGAGCACGCGCCGCCAAACGACTCCATTATGTTGCTCTGCGCTTGCGTGCTCTGCGGGGGGAGAGATAAAGGGCTTAGGCAATGAATATACTGTGAAAATTGCCGAGTGTCGTAAGATCAGTGAAACACTTAGATGAAGGTGGGAGAAGTTGTACATAACATTGTATTCCCCTGTGCACTCAAATACTCACAATTTTCACAACCGCATTGCTAACGCTCTGTTTCTAAAAATTACGTAACTAGCCCACCGATGAGTAACGCTACGATCGCATTCTACCACTAGTAGCCCCCTGCTGGCACTCTCCGCCGCACTCACAATGTGCGGCGCGCTGCCCCCCAGCAGCGTGTGTACGGCCAGCCCCTGCTCCGAGCCCGCACTGGCCAGCAGGCCGGGCGCGCGCGGGCTCCACGACACGTCCAGCACCCACTGCTGGCTCGAGTACACCTCCGACACTATCTCGCCGCCCTGCCGATGAGAAACCACGGTTACGAGGGCTAGAGCTCAGTGAATCCGGGTCGAAGGACCAATTTGGAAGTTGGATGTAAGGACAAGAGCAACGTTAATCCGGGTCGAAGGACCAATTTGGAAGTTGGATGTAAGGACAAGAGCAAAGACAATCCGGGTCGAAGGGCCAATTTGGAAGTTGGATGTAAGGACAAGAGCAAAGGCAATCCGCGTCGAAGGACCAATTTCAAGTTATGGTTTAAGGACCAGAATTTATTTAGTCCAACGTTTATTCGACAATGTATGTATAGGTATGTATATTAGGGTGGAGCGATAATGCATGGAGATTTTTAAAGTTTTTTTTTCAACGACATAGCTATGAAAGTTGCCTTGTAATATATAAAATAAATATACAAAATATTAAACAGCTGGCTTAATGTTTTGAGGTGCCCCAGTACAGTCGAATATTTAAATGAAAAAAAATACATTTTAAACATTTATTACGAAAAATATTCTCTTACAATACTATTTAAACAACAAACTATTTTTAGCATTGAAATAAGGCATTCGTTGACGCGATAGCAGTCTTGCCCTAATGAAACTGCTTCTGTCACCAACTTGATGCAGCGCTCCACGGCTTAGGTGTGGCATGGAAAATCTTTTAATATTCTGACATGTGCCAAGATCGTTTTTGACAATGTCTTTCAATGTTTCATCAGACATATTTAAAGTTAGAGGTTGCTCAGTTATATCATAGTCTCGCCTCGAAGTTGAATGCAGGTACTTTAAATGTTTGAAGTCTTCGAGCATTCTCTGATCTTGCTTTTACAATTTCTTCGATATGCAAGATCCCTTATAACGATTGCTTTCATATCGGAATTCAAATAATGACTTAGGTTAATGGTTTGCCATAGGTTTTTGAATCCGTTAATGCACGAGGAATTACATTTTTCTGTTAAGCACATTGGTCTATAAACTTTCAGCTTTTCTTCTGGGTCAAGGAATATTAGAATTCGATTAGCTGTTGTAAGCCATCTAGAATGGTTAAGGGCTCCAGGTTCCATATTAGCTAAATCAGAAGAAATAGCGGTCATCATGTCGTATAAATACTTTTACTTAGTACTTAGGTAGGTACTAAGCTCTTCCCTAGTTATTTCAGGTAATATTATAGGTATAACGGTAAATTCGACTATCGGCATTGTTTGAGAAGTTTGTAATTGAGATCCAATGGCGCCTGAAAAGCATTTAGGTCCTGTAGTTTTTCCGTCTAAATGACGACGTGGTGACTCATTTGAATGCAATTGACAGATAAACCACTGTAATGGCCTGTTGAACTCTTCCTCCATCAGACGCATAACACCACCTTTGAAACCTGTATTCACTAGTTCCATCGCACCCAACAACAGCTAATTCACTCAGCTTTACCGACTTAGATTTCAAGTGTACCTAATAATATAGTGTCTTTAATATTTTTAGCAGTCCCCGACTCACAGGTGACATGACCAAAATAGTTGCTTCCTGGTTCCGATAAAATCACATAACGATCTGTCGTTTTCTGTAAAATTTACCTTCTTTATAAATACGAACCAAAGTGTTATCCTTCCTTCCGTCAAAATACAAACCACGAAGTATTGTATTGCACTCCGCTTCTTGTAAAGTTGATCTGACCTTAGTTCTTTCACGGCGCAACTTTGAACGATCAATGACAAAACTTGGATCGTTCGATGAAATAATACCGACGTCTTTTAAGACAGAAGAAGGCTCTATCGGAGATTCTAGTACGATCACAGGCAAGGGCTAATGATGGTAAATTTAATCTCTTTTTTTCAGAGGTGGTGATAATTTTCCCTTGACCTGTTCTGGGTCTTTTTGGTTAGGACTAGATGGTACGAGATAACTTATCACATGAGCTGCTGATTTCAATTGAAAAGTCATCCGGCAAAGAACGAAAACAACAAGGTTAACATAGCGTTGCTTAGAACATCAAGTAGCGTTTATAAAATGTGTACATTTATTGATTATTGTCATTTATTGGCGTTAATTTTCAAAACTTCTTGTCGATGGGGGCACCTCTAAACATAGTATGAAATTACTGATTTTTTTTGTGTTTAATGTTTACCTAAAACAGCAACATTCTACAGGTATGCCGAAGCAAAAATAAAAAATAAATAAAATCGTTCCACCCTAATGTATATGTATCGGATACTCCACACGGCTGACGTCACGTCCTTGCGGTGCCCGACAGTGTATACGCACCGGATGCCCGGCGCTGGGGTCCCAGCACAGCAGGCGACCGTCCCTGGCGCCCGACAGTGTATACGCACCGGATGCCCGGCGCTGGGGTCCCAGCACAGCAGGCGACCGTCCCTGGCGCCCGACAGTGTATACGCACCGGATGCCCGGCGCTGGGGTCCCAGCACAGCAGGCGACCGTCCCTGGCGCCCGACAGCAGTAGTCGCGGGTCGCGCGCGCTCCACGCGGCTGACGTCACGCCCTTGTGGTGCCCCGACAGCGTGGCCAGTGGCGCCGCCGCCAGTCTGTAACGGCAGAACAGAGAACCTTAATAATGCACTCCCTTTTAAAACGCAGAGGGCCTAGACAAAGTCACAATATTTTGAAATATTTCGTCTTATAAGAAGCCTTCATATCCATCGTCTCCATAAGTGACGTGATGAAGACACGAACCATACCTCAAGTCCCACAGCTGCAGCACAGGCGCCGCGTCGTCCTCGGACGCGACACACAGCTGCGTGGCCACGCTCGGATGCCACGTCAGAGCACGCCACCGCGTGCCATGCACGCTGTCACTGTGAGACGATACAATATAATATATATATGCTACATCATCTATCCATTCTAGGAAATTAGTAGCCAAACATGGTTTTACATTTGGTTTAACCTAATGTTGGCAAGGAAATATTAAATACTGAACAGACTAAAGTAATAGAGATACATTTAATGTAAATAATAGGCTATTTGACAATATTACACATTAATAATAATAATTCTTCTATGCTGCTCTGGGAGTGAAAAAGAAACATATAATACTACAGCTGCTTCTCCTCCTGGGCATACTGTACAAGTCAGTCGAGGGACAAGAGGGTCTTGGTGTTTTGTAGGCGATGGGCTGACCACCTGTCACTACTAACCGAATTTGTACATCTCAACTATACCCTCAAAATTGGTCAAAAGTGGCACCATGTGGTCCTATCGGCCCGTGGTACTCTGCCTACCCCGTAAGGGATAAAGGCGTGATTATATGTATGTATGTATAATAATAATAACATTCATGATATAACTATGAAAACTATTTATTCTAAAAAATAATATATTTTATTACGAGTGCGGAAAGCCTGTCATTGCAAAGAGTTCCGACAAATGTGTACCTGAGCCGAAGCGCAGCCGAAGGTGAGGGTTGACAGTTGGAACAAGTTGCAATGACGGTTCCGCACATGTACTGAACAACTATTTTAATACATTTGTGAAAAAATTATGCAATTTAATAAAAAATAAAAACACAATAAACTCAACTAACTAATCATTTTTAGAAAATGGCGCAAACCGTAAAAGAATATAAGCAGAGATTTTTTTTGTTTTCTGCACCCATTCTGGGTAGGCAAAGGGAACTATGCCCATACAGCCAAGTCTTCATTAGAATTTTTATATGATATGAAATGAAATGAAACCTAACCTAACTCATTGAATCAAATCATTAAATCTGATATTGAAACAAATTAGTAGCTTCTTTTTAGAAATATTTGCATGAATCATAAAAACTTCTATGAATTTTTTTAGTAAAAACTTTGTGGTTGGTTTTTCTTTTTAATAGACATTATTTTGACAGTTGGGAAAGAGATCGCACGAGTTCTGAAATGTTAAGAGAAAGCATGAGTATGCCACTTTTTGAGCAACTGTATTAAAAAATACATATCCTTAACAATCTACCAACTTGTTTAAAAAAAGCATGCTCCAGAAGCTGTTTCTAAACACAAATATGAAATGCAATAAGAACCAAAAGTATCCTGATTTAAATAAGTGCAATAATTTTAAAACTACTTACGTCAATTTCATGATGGGTTCATTCTTCCTCAAGTCCCAAACAACACAACGCGTCGCAAACGTCGAGCCCAAAATGTGTTGTACCTAAAAATATTAAAGCTCACTTAAATCAACTTTGAAAAAGGAGGTTTCTGAATTTGGCCATACATATTATTATGTTTTACTATAACCCTTGTAGACACATACCTGCTGGTTCCAAGCCACAGCCTGCACGGGCTGGTGAGGCTGGCTCCGTCCCCCCGGAGCCATCGGCTGGCTTGTGTTATTCAGGTCCCAGATGAAGATCTCACTCTCCGAGGCTCCTGATGCAAGCAGGTTCTTCTGGTATGGGTTGATGTCAAGAGCATTTATTTGACCTGGAAATTATAGATATAATTTAGTGGAATTATCTTCAAATTCACATTATCTCACTAGCATACATAAGTATGAAAGGATTTTTTTAATATTTTAGGCCACTGGATGTTTCTTACTTCCATATTACTTTATTTTAACTTGAAATGCTATCAACTATTGAACAATAACTGTTATTGTCAAAGACCTACTACCAGCTCTCAACCATTTGATCAAAGGAATAAGAGAGTTAATCACAAATTGTGATATCTTTATAAGATCCCAAAATGAAAGAACCATTCAACTTTAGTATAATTAACTTGGTTTTAGAGGTTCATAGTAATTAGTGGTTTACTAATTTACTAATTTCTATAATCCTGAGGATGCCACGGTTGTTGGCGAAACATATGTAGATTATTTATCTAGTTTGATTTCGGAATGGTGCAATGTATCGTCTTGCATGCTAGGTGCTCGGTCTGGTTTCTCATGACGATTGTAGTTAGTGCAAGTGCCTGTTGTCGCAATTATGAGTTATCAGATCCGAAGTCCCGGTTACACCCATAGTGAATAATTAAATTAGTTCAGAGTGGAAATTCCCCTGTAAATCATTTGAAAAGAAAATGGTAACAAAACATCTAATCTTATTTAAACTACACTTATCCATAGATGAATACATACCAGTGTGTTTAGTGACACTGCCCAGCAGAGGGTCAGCAGCATTCTGAAGCAATTTCTCCGTGCTGTAGAACTGAAGCAGGCCGCTGTCACATCCTCCCACAATCACACCCGCTCCCGACCATACCAGTTTCTGGAACCTGATGATGGCAATGTTTTAGATAGGATTACAGCAGGTATACATTGCATAGATTGCAAATAGAAGGGTAGATTACAAGGTGTAAAACAAGTTAGAATTTTGCACTTTAACTTACTTGTGCTGTGCTTGTATGCTAGCTTCAACTTTTAGATCAAGTCCTGGATCATCTAAATTCAACGAATACAGCTCTAACGTAGACGTTGAGCTGAATGATGCATCAACCTGCTGCGCCGCCGAGCCGGCTGCCAGTAGCACCGGATAATGCTCCGCTGGAGACCAGCACACGTTCACAGTCTTCTTTAACTCTTTCAACTTCATCTTAACAATTCTGCCTCACTAAAACACGGTAAAACACCATACATTCAGCACATAAACCTATTTATTTACCCTAATTATGTCACATTTTTGGAACGGTTCCCAGCAAACAAATATAAAACCAGAAATTATTTTTACAGGCGCCAAAGGTTAATTCAATATTTCTATGCAATTTTGTGTGTGTTTTTTAATATGTTTTGCCACAATATTTTAATATTTACCATATAAACACCGTGTTGGAAGTTCCAACGTGGCTGACGTAAATAATTCCAGTGACAGTGATGTATTCGTTCAAAAACTTTTCATTTGACACTTTTAACTTTTTTTTTGTTGTAAAATTCGTTCAAAAACATGAATCTTTAAAACAATCAGTATCCATGGCAACTTAAATCTTTTTTATGCAGTTTCGCATAATATAATGGCTTTGTCATAAAAAACACTTGAACCACTATCTAAACGTAACAATCCCACATCAAGATATATCTAAATTACTGTGATGTGAGCGCCCTACAGGAAAAATAACATAATTTATTTTGTTATTCCGGAATCCTCCTTCATAAAGAAATAGGTATCATGCAAGAAGTATAAAGTCGTCTTCTTCTTCTACTAAACTTCTAGATGACGGCCATTGACGGCTGAGCCGGGTTGTTTGTCAAAACTCTTGTCATGTCATGTCAGATCCTCTATGCAGAACAGTATAGGTACCTAATTTTGCGACAAATCGCAATAAAAATATTCCTTTTAATAAACCCGAGAGCACCTAACAGCGCTAATTTCCAAGCAGATTCAAAATGCCTATTGTAATGTCAAAAGCGGAATGGACCCGCCTCGGGCGCTGGGCTGATCATGATAAGGAAGACCCGGAGACCGCCAGACGGAGGGAGTACTTCATGCACATGGACGCCGTCAGCCGGGAGATGACGAAAACCTGGCCTAATTCTGTCGAGGTTGGTGAACCTTGTCAAAGCTAGTAGGTAGTAGGTAAATTATGAACTCAGGGGCGTACCTACTCTCAGGTATTATACATCTAGCCCCGCTATGCTAAAGGTTACTGTGGGATTCCTTAGTGATCCTGCAGTTCTGGATAACACAGTCTTGTGTATACAAGTATGTGTAGTACCCACAGTGTGTACCTATACTAGGTGGTACTTACTTACCTATGTATTTATATATTTATATATGTACTACGCTGTTTATCTTGTCCGTCCGTCTGTGATAGTTTTTTTTTTACACACTACACAACACATTAACCTAGTCCCACAGTAAGATCCCTAAGGTCTTGTACCGTGGGTAATAAGCAATGGTAAATAAATACATAGATAAGTATAGAAACATCCATTCGAACCCAGGACCTATGTAAATAGTAGTTACCCACACTGTAGTGATAGGTAATCAGCGAAGTATTCTGGAGCTAGATTAATATTATACTTAGTACCGACACCTGTCTGCAGCATAATCACGTAGCCTCTACTACCTAAGTACTTGAAATGTTTTTCGTGTGCATACCTACTCTCTCTAATTATTGTAGAACGTAAACAAACGCTCTGAAGAGCTCCGGCGCTCGCGCATCGAAGCCGCCGAGAGAGCAAACACCAACTTCTACAAGCGCTACGTGCGGCGCAAGAAGGAGGAGCAGCAGCGACTCATGTACAGTGCCAGAGATGTCATCTTTAAGAATAAGGATGCCCCCAAACTCTTACTTAGGTATGTGCCTAGGAGATGAGGTAGGCTAGGTATAGAAGGTAGCTGATAGTCGATATTAAAAATAAATTGTGCAACATAAAACTCGAATAAGATAACTATTACAAACTTAAAGCTGGCTGACCTTCAACTTTGGTAAATTTAGGTAGCTACCTAGTTCTAATGATGTGGTTTCAGTGCAGTTATAGAGTCCGCAACGCTGAAGGAACGCGAAGAGCAGATCAAGTTCCACAACGAGTTACGTCGTCAGGAAAATGAACGGAAGCGCGAGGAGGAAGATCGAATCATCAGCAATGCGAAGGAATGGCACGACCTCATGGCTAAGAAGAAGCAGCTCCGGTTTGAAACCGATAAGAAGTATGAAAAGGATATTTTGGACCAGTAAGTCAGATGAACGATTTTTTGAAGAGTATGGTTATTTTAAAGTCGGCATGTTGATAAGTCTGTCGTGGTACGACTTTTTCTTGCAGTCCACTGCTGGACCTAGGCCTCCCCCACAAGGCTACTGCCACAGTGGGGTTTTGCCCATAGTCATCACGCTGGGCAGGCGGGTCGGTGATCGCAGTGTGATTTTCGGACTATGTTGTATGGGAGGCGCTGCTGCCCACCTCCCGGAAACCCTTAATCGCCTCGTACGATACCCACGGGCAAACTCTACTCTGCTGGCACCACGCGGCTAAGTAAGTACCTACCTACCCAAGCTGATGGACATGGGCAAGTAACATCTGTTAGGTCATGTCGTGGTACAGCAGCAGCTGCCAAAAAGTACCCTACTTAAGGTGCCTGCCCTTCACCGACTATCATGGTAATCTATTAGTCACTAAGTATATTAAGATTACAATTGCCTCTGTTTAGGGCGCATGAAGTAGCCGAGCGAAAGAGACTTGAGCACGAGACTGAATTAAACCGACAGAAAATAGACAAAATCAAGGCAGACGAACAAATGGAGCAAATCAAGAAGTTTGAAGATGACTACGTAAGTCTGTAACTTAGGAACCTACAGTCTATCCTGTAGCTAAGGTGCCTACACGTAAGAATCTCCTACAGTACTTACTCTATATTGAATAAGTAGGTAGGTACCTATTTTATCTTGGAATGGAATTTGGAATTGGAATTCGAAATTGGAATGTAGATAGTCGACTAAATTCGACTAGAACCATATCAGTAAAATGTCCCGAACAACATCATCAAACTAATGGAGAATTACCTGACCGGTCGCAAAACATACGGACGATTCAGAACTACCAACGGAGATGAAAAACCCGTACCACACGGAGTCCCCCAGGGCTCTATCTTAGGCCCGGTTATTTTTAACCTATACGTACACGACGTTTGGTTGGGACCAACGGGATCGCATTCGTGGATTAAAACTCTCCCAATACGCTGATGACCTGTGCATTCTCAACAGATCTCCCGACCCAAATTGCACGACAGTCCGCGCTAGTTGGGCCACTGAAGCTGTTATCGACTTCTATCATCGATGGGGCCTAAAATGCAATGTAGATAAAACAGAAACTATCGTAGGTTCATCCGCATAAAAAACCAGTCAATCGACTATAAAAAAAGTATTAAATATCTTGGCGTACATCTAGACAAGACTTTGACCATGGGTAAACAGACGGACTACGTAGTGCAGAAGGCGAGACGAGCACGAAGCGCATTAGGCCCCATCATAGGCTGGCACGCCAAGACGGAATTGACAGTGAAACTTGCCGTTATTCAGGCCTGCATACTACCTATACTCGACTATGGCGTGGTTCAGCTTCTCGCATGGTTCAGTAAAAGCAACTTACTTAAAATAGAACGCCAATATCGAATGGCCCTTAAGACAGCCGGACAATTTCCACGACGCCTAGAAACCGCAATACTATGGAACATGCTTGATTGGGACCCATGGCACCTTAGTGCACAAGATCTAAATGAGGACATGCTCCGTCGATTGCGCGAAATGCAGATCGAGGATATAGACACCCCTGGAAACGTCTACATGGGACATGGGCAACATAATCCCCTCTTAACTAACACTCGATTAGGCGAAATAAATTATGTACCAAAAAAAGACAGGAGTCGGCTGCTCAGCAAGCGAACGACCGCTCCACGTCCCCATAGATTGTAATTAGTTGTAAGTAGGATAAGTTAACATCACTGGCGGACTAACAGGGGGGCGGTGGGGGCGGTCCGCCCCGGGCCCCACAACTGAGGGGCCTCGGATTGGCATATTTAAAAAAAATCCTTGTCTACTCAGACAATGTTATTTTAACATAATCTGCTGTATTAAACCATTCTTCCGATCATTTACCATAATAAGTAAACGGTGTAGGTACCTAATTCATCTAAGTTCATAAGATTCATCATAACGCATTCATAGGGCCTGTTTCAACACTTACTGATAAGTGCCCGATATAATTATCTGACAGATATCTCTATTGACATCTCCCTCTTGTTAGTACGAACCGAAAGAGACGGCATCACACATATCTGGCGGATAAGATATCCGGAAGATATCTGCATTTCTTTAATTCAGTTAATCTGGAGGGCGGGCGCCAGGCGGCCATAAAATAAAGACCGCCCCGGGCCTCAAAAAGTCTTATTCCGCCAGTGGTTAACATCAAACCATATTTTAAAGTTTACATAAACTGATTATTTGTAAAAATGTACTAACAAACATACAGCACACACTACTTGACATTTATACAGATCTTTGAGACAAATATAAGTAGATCGTAAGTAGCTGACACACTTGCAGGCCGAACACACCATCGCCCTGCTGGATAGATTGTATCATACAAACTAGAGAAAATAAACATCTTCTTATCTTATCAGTAAAGTGTTTTATATTTTCAGAAAGCAGCAGAAAAGGCCAGAATATGGAGAGACATGGAGCAAGCCTCTAAAGAACACAAAGAACGTAAAAGACAACAAGCTGCCACTGATTTAATGGATGACAAGTAACAACTTACTGTATATATACGTAACTAAACGTAGCGTTTATCTTGGTAGTACCGCCTTTCGGGTAGTAAGCCTTCCGGGCGCGCTGCATATCACAAAATTACGTTTGAATAGTTCGCAATAACAAAACCCTTTAGAGCTATAAAGCCAGCTACAAAGCGACGAAGATCATCCCTCTGGGTGGTGACTGCCTAGGTCCGAATACTCCACTACTACCTTTACTCCAAACATGCTCCAGTAAAATAATTCGGGAGCCGGTTAAACTAAAAGTTGTGCCAATTGAACTGGGGAAGTAATTTTTCAGACTGCTGGATGTGCTGCTAAAGAGTCGATGCCGCATTGAAAATAAACGCAAGCAAACTGAAAAGGAGGTAACTATACAACTCCTTCAATGTAGTATCCTGTATCAGTTTTACTTCGATTCAGACGATTCAGACTCCAGTCAACTTATTTATTGGAAATGTTCCCAAATACAGATCCGAGATGAGAAGCTACGCATTCTTGACGCTATCAGTAAGAAACTGGAGTCAGGGGACGCTGCGAGAGACGCCAAGGAACAGGCCAATCTTAACAAGGCGATAGAGGAGCAAATTAAAGTGTAAGTTTCAAGCTTCAAGTTATCTAATCTGTCGATGAATTAATAATCTTTACACTACTTTTTACAGCTCAATTATTATTTGTCCAACTTGGAAAGTTCGTAAAATCTTTGAAGCAGAAATTAACCAAGTGTCTATGAAAGGTTAAATTATGCAATTAATTTCTGCCATTCAAACATGTTACAGGAAGACTAGTCACTAGCGCAACTGAACCAATAATCCAATAGATTTATTTGTTGCAAAACAGCCTGACTTAAATTTTTCGACAATATAAAAATCTTCGAAGAGGCTATGCATGGCAGATAAGTAGGTATACGAAATAGAATCGCCGTCATTAACAGATACCACTGTCTTGGACTATTTGCCCAGTTGATGTTTGCAAATAAATCAACAAAAAATAGTCGTAGCACCCCTCAAGCCTTCAACGCATTCCAGCGAGCAAGCCCGCCACCAGCGCGACCTGGACAAGCTGGCGTCGTTCCGGCAGCAGCGCCGCGAGCAGCGCCAGCAGTTCCTGCGCGACGAGGCGCGCCGGCTGCACGAGCGCGGGACGCTGCGCACGTGGGAGCTCATGAACAGGTACATAAGCGGTTTTAGCGCGATGTTGCGGATTTGCGATGCCAATTATTATAGATAAATAAATAAATATTCACACACTTCACAACACATTGACCCAGTCCCACACTAAGATCCCTAAGGTCTTGTGTCGTGGGTACTAAGCAACGGTATATAAATACATAGATACCTAAGTATATGAACATCCATGACCCGGAAACAAACATCGATATTCATCACATTAATGTTTGCACCTACCGGGATTCGAACCCAGGACCTATGGCGTCGCAGGCAGGGCCACTACCAACTACACCAATCGGCCGTCAAAATATAAGATACCTTCGTCTTCAGCCTATTGCAGTCCACTGCTGGACGTAGGCCTCCCCCAGGGCACGCCAAAAGGCTGCTGCCATAGGGGGTTTTGTCCATAGTCACCACGCTGGGCAGGCGGGTTGGTGATAGATACCTAGAATAGATTTTTATAGAATCCTTCGCTAAAAACGAAGACAGTGTAAAGTGGGAGCTCATAAACAGCGGTAGACTGCGTTGCATAGAATAACTCCTATGCATGATTTTGAAACTTAAGGTACCTACCTATGCAGTGACAGATGTAGTGATGCGCATGTACTGAAGCAGACGGATTCGTTGGGTGAAGACACAGGTTAAGTATAATTTGTATCTACAAAGTAACAAACCATTTTAAACTCCTTAAAATCTTCAGGTTTAAGAACGAGGAATTAAATGAGGAATTCAAGGAGCATCTGCGTCAAGAGAAATCTCGCAAGATAAACGAGTACAGAGAAGACATGTTAAGACTTTGGGTAAGTAACTGGATTACATGTAAGTATGTCACATTATATGCGTAAGAACCAACTAACCTCTTCACGTTATTATTTCGGACATTTGTTCAACGATTCGTGCGGACTTCTACACCGCGATACCACAGTTGGCATAAAATACCTTACATGTGTACATTAAATAGGTTAAAAGTTTGTGGACTCTAATGCGATACTGTAGGTGGCATGAATATTTTTTTATACAACAGGTACAAACACAATTCAGACATTAGGTAATACGAGTAAGCTTCACCCACATAGATTCTGGTCTGGCACCATGTTTGAATATGCGATACTCGTAGCTCCCCTGCATCGACCCTCAGTTCCGTTCTATCACGCACCCAAAAATCCTCCAAACAGTTCTATACCCCTCTCTTTCTCTCCACACCAGAAAGAGCGAGACGACCGCGAAGCGCGCTCGCGTGCCGAAACGCGCTACTTCTACGGCGAGCTCGCAGAGAGCAAGCTGCGCGCCGCCGACAACAAGCTGTTCACGCACGCCGACGCGCTGCTGCGAGAGGCGCGCTCGCACGGCCGCCCCGAGCGACCGATACGCAGGGCGCTGGACGTGAGTGCTGCACGAATGCGAGGGATTAACTCCGCCCCCTGATTTTTTTTTACAATAAGCTAGACAAACATTTGACCTCCATCGTGCCTGATGTTAAGCAAGATGCGGCCTAGGGTGGTAGCTTGCTTAAAACCGAAGCAAAGCGATAGGGAAAATTATACAATATTCGCCTTGAAATGTCAAAGTTCCTTTGACATTCATTTTGCGTAATACGAATTTGACAAGCAATCAGAGATTTTTGTACAATTTTCGCTATCGCTTTGCTTTTGCTAGTTAGGTAATAAGGGGGCCGCTAGTTTGGATTCACTGATATATGTGTGTAATCTGCAGCGAGAACTAAGAATAGCGCAGACTACTCCCGAACCTAATTCAGCCAAGACGCATTCGCTGCCGGTAGATTTTCTAAGCATGCCGATATTAGTTCAACGGCACCTCTAGAATAGCACGATGATACAAATACGTAGCCGAAGGCAGTAAATGTTAGGCAATTTGAATCGCATAATAAGCTTGAGAATCGAATTATAACCCAAGCGTTATCAGCGTCATGCGAGGTGCTTTAAGTTGCTTTCAATGATTGCAGAAATAGCTGTTTTGTTTCCGTGCACAGGCAGTCACAAACACTAAAAACACAGAACTCTTCATGGTTTCCCTTGGTCCATATTAGAATCAGAAACTGTAGTAAGGGGTTAAGCAACCCGTTATAAATAAACATTTACCTGCAATGAAGTTACCGCTAGATAGTCTATAGGGCCAGACCTCAATCGTTTGCTACCTCACGAAGCAAGCCTCAAAACAATTCCCTATATTTCCAGCGCTACTGCAAGATGTACCGCCTGTACCCGATGCCCGACCTGCCGAGTTCGCTGCAGGAGCACTACCGAGGGTACTCCACTGTGGACCGCTCGCAACCTGATCCTACGTAAGTGACGATATTCCTCTTATATTTTACCATAGGAACCATCCAATAGTCTTCTGTCGTAAAGCAGGCACTTAACATCTGTTTCAGAAACTAAACACAACATAACATTATTAGTTGAGTTACAAAAGACAATAAGTCTTCAGTTCTAAAGCAGGCATACTGAGACATGTGTTTCAAAAACTAACAATACATTATGGTCGATCGATTCTCAGTCAGGTCTGTCCCTCTCTATTTTTAACATAAATGGCTGCGACAGAAGAAACAGGTATGACTAATTTTAAGTTTCGACTATATTGGTTGAATTACAAAAGGCACTATGTTAGACCTTCCACTCAAACTGGAGCCAATGTAGTTTAAAAATTGTTGTTAGCAATAACCCATCCTGCCGTTATAGGTATAAGGAGCCGACTCCGCCGCCGTCGGATCACGGTCCGGACGCGGACGACGAGCCGGACATCAGCCGGACACAACAGCCGGCGACCGGCCGGCGAGACGGATTGCAGCTGGTTGGTTGACTGGTATATCCTCGGAACGATATCAGATATTCAACAGCCATTCAGCGTGGATAAATAATGCTATAAGCAGGGGCGTAGCGGGGTACGGGCAAGGGGAAAGGGGGAGCAACTGCCTCCATTGCTGATGTGAATCTCATTAAATACAAAGATCTGCAGGATTTTCTTTGTCTGCGATGTCTTTATCCATAAACAAGTACCTACTATACACAATAGTATGGTAATAAGTGTGGGTATATTTTAGTTTTTTTTTAATTGCAGCCCTGTGACGTCGCCATGATGACAGGTGACAATGCAGTGGACTACTGCCCAAGGGTGAAAAAAACCAACGGCCTGCAGAAGAAGGCGAAGGCTGAAGAGGTGAGACGCGTAAGATTCTCATAATTTTATAACTTCCTACTCTTTTCCTTGTATGAAACCATATTCTCGATAAAAATATCTTAGCCCGTCATAAAGACAGCACGCATTCTTTGACTACAGCGCAGATTACAGCGGTGCCTATTATTTACCCACGTATGTATTATTTAAGGAAGTACCTTTTTCTTTTTCAGAACAAGTTGCCTCCAGTAAAAGTGAAGCCTTGCGTAAATGATACCTGCAGATGCGAGTTAAAAGGAATGATCTAAATAAAAATACAATTTAGAAAATATTATTTTATAATTTTATTCATAATCAGCTTTTGAAACGTGTTTTTGTCTATTCTTTTGTAAACATAGAGAGCGTTGTTTATGGCACTGTGTGATGTACTTATAATCTGTGACTAGACATAGTGGTGGATGTCAAATTTTTGTGAAAATTCAGTATTAAAAGTTATATTAGCTACCTAATCGGTGTTTCCTGTCGTTCTTAAATTACTAATTAATTTAAGCAACCTAACATTCGAAAGGGAAGACTACCCCTTCTTAAATCTAATACTTAAAATAGTCATTATCTTTGGTCAAAATGAGTGTAATCGAATATCAAAGGAATAAAGTTGTCATGTGAATTTAAATAGGGTTGCCATGTTTATAAAATAAAGTGTCCTATTACAATATTTTACCGACGCCTAAAATTATAATTAAATAGAAGTACAATACTACATAGTGTCCTTTTTATAATTTGTGTAACAAATGGCAACCCCAGACTAAGTGCGATGAATGACAATATGCAACGTTTCATATGTAATGAAATGGAATATGAACTGAACACAGCTGTAGTAATACTTTCGTTTGCTTTGGCTTACACAGTATTGTCTAAAGTTACAACGAGTAAAGCTTTTATTGACAAAATAACTACTTATGGCTAAATATCGTGCAATATAAAAGTGAAAAACTATGTTTATCCAAGAATAATGATATCACTTGCCATCTCTTGAAATTCAAAATATATTTTGTCAATAAAAACAGCTATCATGTACTAAGGTAAATTCTGCAAAAATATTTATAAAAGAAATATAATTATGTTCTATATATACTAAATATAATAAATTTATAGCTGTTACATCGTATCATAAAATATAAGAGCGTCAGTAAATTCTATTAAAAATGTATTACTAAGATATGTCGTAATATAAATATTTAATGCAGAAGATTCGAGAAAGTTTCGGTCGAGATGCATAGTCGCTTCGCCTTACCTAACTAAAACTAGCTTGTACTTTCGAGTTCATCATAAAATTAACATCTAAACAATAATCTACAAGTTAATTATCCTACGTTACGTGCTAGTTGAAATGGCATGAATTTGTATTACGAAAAACGCACTTTTTTATACTAGTAATACTGAGATACAAACTAACTTTTTTTATTATTTTACACTCCCAAACTCTCTGTTCTCAGTTTAAAAATAGTTTCTCTGTCAAGACAGTCGTTATAATCATAGTAATAATCTTACTTTCAATTTCTTTAAAATGTATTATCAAAGGTAAGTTAAAGTCTACAAGGCAAGGTCGGACGACAAGGTAGTTTGAAGACTTACGTTACATGGCATTATACTAACTCACTCCAAATTACATACAAAAATCATACCAAATATAAAACATAGGCGGAGTGGTAACAAACAAAAATAAACATAATCTTGGACTCGCATCCTCCGACTTACAATTTAAATATAAACGAATTAAATAAATTAAGTAACACAATAAAATATAAACTAAAACATTTCAAATTTGGCACTTAATCTAACACCTATCTCTAACTGGCCAATTACAAGGGAAATGCATTGGAGAAATAAATATAGACAAATGCAATTTAGTTAAAGAACTTTTCAGTTCATAGCAAAGTTACTAAATCGAAAATCTTCATAACAAAAAACAATTGAAATCAAGGTCAAAAACATGTAAAAAAAAACGTCTCAAAATTGCGATCTCATTAAACTTGATATGCTTGAATTGAATCATTGCATTAAAACATTACACTGATAGGTTGCCTGGCGCCGCCGGGCGGCGTGCCGTGCTGTGATTGGCCGAGCGCACAAGATGGCGGTCATGGCACGTCGCGCGAGGTATCCATGGCCTGGTTGAGGCAGCGGCTCACAAGTTCCAGCTTGTTTAGATAGGCGGTCGCCATGTCTCCACGAGGTGTACTGGGGTTTAAACACCAATAAAAACTTTAATATTTATCTGAGAAATCACCCGTTGAGAAATCAATCAATCGATTGACCCGATAGCTCAGTTGGTTAGAGCAAAAGCACGGTTTGCGAAGAGGTCGTGAGTTCAAGTCTAACTCGGGTGAAAAAAAAATCATTTTCTTTTTAAACTGATCTTTTTTTATTTGAAGTTCCACTTGCAGCAAATGGTAAATCTAGACTTACTTTAAATCGACAGTCTGCATTAGCACACATTTCGCCATCTTGCTCTTTTCATATAAACAGACAGAGAGAGAGAGAGACATCACGTGTTAATGGAGTAGTATGTAGATATGTATACTCATTTTCTGCCAGTGGGGCTTAATTGTCTATGAACAGTTTGACATAATTTAAAATTAAACTTACTTACATAACAAACAGCAAACTATTCATAGAACCATGTAATAATAAAAATAGTTGACCCGGTAGCTCAGTGGTTAGAGCGGCTGGCACGGTATGCAGTGGTCGTGGATTCGATTCCCACTCGGGTGAAGAATTTTTTCCATTACTTTATTAATTGAAATTTTACAAGCATTTTATAGGTAGAAAATCAAATGATAATGATAATTGAAAGTTCTACTTACCTAAGAATAAATGGCTCGGTGTGTGAAGTGTTTGAATAGAACGGGGAACCTTGCATGAACTCCACTGTAAATAATAACATTTTTTCTTGCATATTGTTTGACAGAACACAAAATAAATAAATAAATAACAAGGTACCTATCACTATCATCTTGATACAACTGTAACTAGAGTGCGATTCGCCAGATAATTAGTTTGAACTATGACGCTTGCTTTTTATATGACCACAACGAAAAACCGATGGCCAATGGAGCCGAAAGGTTCTAGAGTGGATACCACATATCGGCAAACGCAGTGTGGGAAGACCACCCGCGAGGTGGACGGACGACCTGGCCAAGGTCGCGGACGTCGGTCGGATGCAGGCCGCGGTAGACCGATCGTGGTGGAGGTTGTTCGGGGAGGCCTATGTTCAGCAGTGGACTTCTCATGGCGAAGCATGATGATGATGTATGTGGGGTTATGTGTGTTTAAGACTATAAGACTAGAGCACTCACATCGTGGCGACGCTGTAGCAGTATCGTGTCGCAGCAGCCGCCGCGGCAGGCCGCGCGGGGGGAGGGCGGCGGCGGCGGGGGTGGCGGGGGACACCGGCCCGCGTGAGGGGGGCGAGGTCGGCGCCGCGGTCATGGTGCTGCTGGGGGGAAGGAGTGTTTACAGGGTGTTTGTGACAGCCAGGCAAATATTGATACCATGACTTCAGACCATGTTTCTGAGGCGGAAAACACTGAAAATTTTCGCAGGAAAATTGCAAAATTTTCATATTTTCAGAAAAAAACTGTTTATTTATTAGGCGTTTAATAAATAAAGACCTAAAAATAAAATTTGAATTATTAACCCTAATGGAGAGACACAATTAGTGATCCAAAAAACAGCAATGTGTCACACAATAACCAATAAGCCCATTTAATTAGTCACTGCATTGCCCGCCGAGCAAAGATTACGATAATCAAATCAAAAATACATTTCCTGCGAGTAATAAGACTGTCGTATAACTGAACACAATGGTACTTATTCATTATTTCAGTATATGCATTAAGCTATATATGTATATGTATGTATGCCATAACTCGAAAACAAACATATTATTATGAATATCATTATTTGCACCTACCGGAATTTGAGCCCAGTAACTATAATGCGTCAGACAGGGTGACTACCAACTACGGCCTAAATAAATGTTAAAGTAACAATCAGAAAACAGAAAATGACTTATATTCACACACTTCACAACACATTGACCTAGTCCCACACTAAGATCCCTAAGGTCTTGTGTCGTGGATACTAAGCAACGGAATTCGGAAACAAATCTCTTGTATGAAACGATTTAAAAATTTTATACTGGTCGCATCAAGCGCCCTAAAAGATCATATTTTCACTGGTAAATTGCGTAGGTGCCATACAGAGTCTGAAAACAACACTGTTTATTGCTTAGTGCCTTTAATATCCTATCAAATTATAAAATACTTACGGTGTATTTTTGGTAGTATTGCCGTCTCTCTTCAATATACAGTTGGATGAGAGAGCCCGCACGTGCTGTCTCCTTCGCACTAGGAAGCCCATGCGGAACACTATCATGACGACTCGTGCCACGCATCTGTGGAGAACAATATTATTTATTTATTTATTTCTACATAACTCACAATAGTTCGTGCCAACAGTGTTTACATAAACCATTACTGGTTTTTCTCATGTAAACAATACTTAAAAATTACATAAAATTTTTGCTGAATATGTATGTTTTCTGTGCTGATGCGTAGCTGCACCAGAATATGTCAGTTGCATCGATAAGCTAGCAATTTGTTACTGATTATGTACACCTGTGCCCTATGATCCTGCACTTTTGGCTGCCCCATTGGGAACATAGCCGCGTGCGTGTATGCTAGGTACATAAGTTTCTGTAAGTTCCGCGCAGTGTTATTAACATGGAGAAGAAATATAAGAGGAGTAGCGGCTAAGTATATTTTCATACAAAAATAGTGTGCCGCGGAGCAGGGGTGAAGTTTGGGACGAGGGAAGCATTGAACACTATAGCCCTGCCCATTTAACATAGAAACCACCTTAGTCAAACTACTTGCTCATTATCAATATGGTTCAAGATTGTTTTACTAGTGCAATTACTCATCACTAGATGGCAATATTATACTACGTTTTAGTAAAAAAGTACCCTGATAAAAGCGTCTTTACTGATAATAGTGTCTTTGTAATTTTAATACGGTTAGATTTCGGAGCACAAGCGTGTGGTTACAGCTACTGCGTTACACTGTCGCTGAAGCTCCGCCCCTATCATGACGTGATGGCCTCACGATTGCCACATGACTCAGTGCATAGTCCCACCTCCTCTTTATACATTCTTCATGGTTATTAATGTGTAAAGATAATGATGATCAGCCCATCTTCGTACTAACATCATTCCGGTCTACGAAGTTGCCCGAAAAACAGATGTTCTATTCAGTCCTGCCTAATCACTCACTAGTGACCACCCCTAACTATAGGTATTACTTTGATATACGGTCTCGACTAATATTCACATCCAAACGAAATACATGCTATTACGTAACTTGCAGTAGCGATGACACAGCTAAAAAAAGTGTGTGATTGCTTCGGCTTTGCTAATGCACATTAGGCAATATCCCTGCTGGTAGTGTACCCACCGGAACCTGTTCTTCCCGCGGCTGACCTCCACCACCTTATCGCTGGGCAGCCGCAGCGTGCGCTCGAGCTCCGCATAGCCCGCCAGCACTCGCTGCAGGTACCGCTTCTGCCACACGAGCGCCTTGCGGCAACTCTCCAGACGGAGGCAGCGCCCGTGTAGGTAGCGGATCTGGATGGAAAACGGATTTGTTGTCAACTTATCTGAATGCTGAAATGTCTACTGCTGAATATCCAAATGACCTTGTACTATTTTATTTAATCAACTTTGCAATCAAGCCATATACATATATATAGTGTAAGGTAAGACATTACCTTACTTCTGGCATAGTTGGGTAAAAATAGACTATCACTACGCTTCGCTAGTTGTTCTCTGTATATGACTACATTATTAATAGTTCTCAATTCAAAAGTAATGGCGTTACTCTGTGGATACTGAAATCGACTCTACAGAAATTTTAGTGTCATCCGTTGTTTACAATTCCAAGTTGCTTGCTCAAGCATGAGTATCCAATGATTCAGTAACGCGACGATGAGGCAAGTGAAAACAGCTTACTTTATGAACATTCTGGTGTATATGAATATATGTAACATATATAAATAAGGCCTCCTGTTAAATATTGAAGCTGTTTCTAACACGATATGCACTCCAAGTAGCTATACTAAAAACTCTGCAGAAACTTCTATCAAACCTATACGGACATTTATTCTAAAATTCAAAATAGAATCACACTTTGTCAACGTCACACAACTGACAGATCAATATCGCGGAGCTCGCCTACCATCAATGTCGCAAATAATTCAGCACACGGGTAAACAATAACAAATAACAATTCAGAAGTGAGCCGAAACCGCCGAAATATGATCCCTCAATGACAACCAAATACGACATGGAACATACCAAACTAGAGAAGCCCAAATTACCCGATATGATGTAAGTACCCAGGCCACCTTTTATAAAAAGACTGCGTGTATACCTGTGGTAAATACTATCATTTCACTTCTAGGCAAAATTGTACCCTATCAATAAAAACCATTTGGTCAGACTATTTAATTTGTGGTGGACGTTTAGATGCCTCACCGGGAACTGTTTTATCGATTGTCTTTCTTTATTGGTGAATACATGTCTTGGTGGTTATTTAATACGAGCTTATGATCACACAACATCCGATTGAACTACAGCCTATGTATTATTCTGATGTATAAGCATTAATATACAGGATGATTTTTGGTGGTCAACGTTTCCGAAAACTACGGAATCTCCTCATCATCACGATCATTTTTCTCCATGGAAGCATACCTGGGAAGTGTCTAGTTCCCAAGTTATTAGGGTCCAAAGTTGAGTAAATAGACTGCGTTTTTCTGCATTATACATTGACGCGTGTAGCAAGATTTTTCCACGAGAAATAATTAATATCAGTCTATGAAAAAAAACTAGCATAAACACTGGACACTATAAATTTCGCCAGATCAAGTAATAAAAAGAAATCAAAAAAATTTACATCGTTTCCCAGCATTTTTTTGGCATAAATCTACTTTATTTTATGTATAGAGTACGTACCCTTCGTTAAGGGTGGCAACGAAAAAACAGCCTGTATATAGCCCCACTATAGCGGGGACAGATGCAAATTAATCAGTGACAAATTAGCACAACTTATAATTAGTGGGATACCTCTACGTATCTAGCTGTGTTATCAGAATGATCCGGACTTAACATTTCCAGCATGTGCGGCGACCACCCTTCCTTCACCAAGGCCGAGATGATGCTGAAGGAGGAGAAAGAACTAAAGGCGAGGGAGTTGGAGAAAGACAAGCAGAAGCTACCCATGTCGTATGCCAGACTCACGCCCACGGTGAGTGCTACTTTTTTATTGTGAACTCTTACTCTTACTCTACAGCAGTACAATGCAAAGTAATTCGCACTATATTTTCATTTATCTGTCATTGGCCTAGTACCTGTTCTGATGCGGGATTTCACTATAATACACCATCGGCCTGCATCTATGCATGCATCTTCTTCAGTGCATGTCGTAAGAGTGGACTAAGTTACTCGGGCCTTCTCTGAGATGATAAGCTACCAACTTATCACTGATCATTTGCATCTATTCACGTGATGCTACTCGTACACGTGGCTGTGGCATAACCATTACGATCCTGCAGTTGTGTCTACCCCATTTCGGGAGCACTACTGTGTCTATAGTATGTGTATGTTCTTTGATAATATGATAATAGCTAATGTAAAGACATTGGAGCATATTGAGACTAGCAACGTCCTAGATCGTTTCGTAAAATCTTGCAAATTAAGAATAGGCCGAATACATAAATCCAATCAACAACTATCGGAGCTAGGCTGTAGGGGCCAGTTAGCTCTTACACTTGTTCTAGTTGTGGAGTTCGTATAAAGAGGAATGGAGACGTTAAGTTAATTATCACGAGTATATTGTAATAATACGCTATACAAGTTATGATAAGTTATTGACCGTTCTTTCTATTGATGCGTACCGCGCGCTAGTTAGTTATGATCTCACCTTATTTTAGCAATAGTATCATATTTATAATTGTTAGTAGTGCGGCCTAATCTAGGTCGCGAAGTATAAAGCATCATGTACAGTTGAGACTGTACATATTGGCAACCTCAAAAGAGTCATGGATAGCAGTCACTAGAAAGATAGGCCATTACAGAAATAATAAAAACAAATAATGAAATTGAAATTATTCGAAGTTAAAAGCTAAGTTTTCGTTGGTTGCAGCGAGTCGGCGGGGTGCTGCCGCCGTCCTAGGTACTTCTTGTCGGAGGCTTCTTCTTTGTCTCTCTTCTGGTATCGGTTGTAGTTCGATATCCTCATAGTGTGGTTTTACTGCTTGTAGAGAGCATTGGATTTGTTGTTTCTTACAGAGTTGAGGGTATCGCCTTGCCACTCCCCACAGACAAGCAGCAAATACAGCTGCGGCTAATAGACAGTAACTAATAGCATATTGATGTATGTCGTGAGTTGTGAGTATATTTGGAAGGTGTTCTTCTTTATTCCTCGCATAATGTAGTTTTCTGTCGATGTCTTCTACATCGTGATCCATTTGTCCGGGCTGATACAGATGTGGTATGTTATGGTAAGTTGCGTTGACAATTCGGTTGATTGAAGACGACAAAGATGGTATCTTGATGGGATAGTCCATTTCTATCTTGCTATTGTATTGGTTGAGTGAGTGAATGGTTAGGTGATTGGATTGCAGCGTGCAACCTTGACCTAAGGTTATTATTCCAGACGACGTCATAGTATGTGACGTAACATCGTCGTCACATATGACTCGTAGTGTGCAGACATCGCAGCAAATTGCAAGCCAAGCGTTTGGCGCGTTCAGCGCAATCCAAGTGTCCTTGCATGACGTGCGCGTGACGTCACATGGTGTTGTAGTACGGTGACTAATAAGTTTGGCCTCGCACGGAATGTTGTCACTATGCAAGTTAAAAATCGGAAGATTTTTGTTGCATACAAAGTTGTCGAGTTTGAGTTGGACACATTGTTTAAGGTCATTTTCCTTCATTAAGATATAGGTGTTTTTCTGAAAGTTTACTGCTATGTATTTGGAACTGGTATCCACAGTTACGGTTCCATCAGGAGTTTTCATTGGCAGCGGGATAGCATGATGTAGTGTAAAGTCTTCGTCCGAAATCAGTGGGATATGTACCTCAAATAAGAAATAGATATCAGTGACTCGAGCTTTGACATAAAGCAGCTTGTATATGTCTTTGATGTCTTCTCGTATGTTGTTTACTGGGAAGGATAATGTTCTGGGTAGCTTTCCCGCTATAAGGTTCATTTCCTTGATCAGGTTTACAGGTGTGACAAGATGCACATCGATATGACCCTTGTAGATATTAGTTAAAGTATTGAAAAGCATTTCTTGAATGTTCTTCAAATTGTTGATAAGTAGATATGCTGATAAGGAGGCAGAGTTGAAATAACTGGTAGCCATTGCGATTTCAATAGCCGATTCAATTTTTGCAGTATTCATGTTTGTTTGGTTCATAAAATTTTCTATTGCTTGAAATTGACGCTGAATATTGCCTTCAGTTTTCTTCAAAACCTGGTTTTCTAGTTCGACAATCGATGTCTGGTTTTTTATAAGTTGGAGTAAGTAGTTTTCGTTGTTTTTAATAGCTTGTATGTCGGTAGTATATTTTTCAGCAAAGTGTTGATCCAGTATCCCGAACAAACTGTTAGCTACATATCCCACTCCGTCTACAAGTCCTCGTTTCTTTCTGTCACACAGATGCTTTTGTGGGGCGAGTAGCATAGTATTGTAATGTTGAAGAAGTTCCATTTCATGATACAGTTGGTTGAGCGTAGTTTGACAATACAAGGGGTTTGTTTTTTGACACCATCCTGTGACTTGGGTCAGATAATTCTCAATGCGATGAACCCCTTCCCAATAGTTAGATAAGTTATAGTACATAAGTAATGTCCACTTATTATGTATAAGTTGTACTTTGCCTATACTATCGTAGTAGATCGGCCGTTCGGGCTCTAGACTTGTAATATGAGCCAGTGTCGACATGCTCGTGGCGGCGCTCTGTGACTCATTTATTAAAGTACACATTGTTATTAAAGTTGTAAACAATGTTAGTAGGTATTTATTAGCGATCTTATTCCCTCGCTGAGATCGTATATTATTGTGTTTTGTTATGTTGTTTATCTGTTTATCGGTTTGATTTTCTTGTTTATCTTCTAGTTTTGAGTGGGAATTTATTGGTAGTGGAGACAGTTTGACGACTGGACGTTTGAGAGTCCCGGACTGGGTCTTAACCGTCGTAACACGCACATAACCGTCGGCACCTTTATGTACTTCCATTACACGACCTAGGGCCCATTTTCCTGGCGGCATGTTATCTTCTTTCAGAAGTACTATATCGTCTTGTTTGATGTTTGTTGTTGGTTTATTCCATTTGCTACGGCGTTGCAGTTGAGTTAAGTAATCACTAGACCAGTTTTTCCAAAATTGTTGAGTCATATGTTCAGTAAGTTGCCATCGTCGACGTAGATCAATGTTTCTGACGTCAACATGGTCTGAGTGTGGCAGTGACATTATTGCTGTGCCGGTCAAAAAGTGACCTGGAGTAAGACAGTTATAAAATTCATCAGGGTCTTCGGTAAGAGGGCAGAGTGGTCTTGAGTTCAAATAGGCTTCAATTTTTGTCAGCAAAGTAGTAAATTCTTCGAAGGTCAGTTTCTGCTCTCCAAGTATTCTTTTCAGATGGTACTTCATAGATTTTACAGCAGCTTCCCAAATTCCGCCTGCACTGGGCCATGCGGGAGCGTTAAAATGCCACTTTACTTCCATTTTTCCGATCTCATCGAAGAAACTTGGTTTTCTCAACATTTCTATGAATTGATGATACTCTGCACGCAAGACCTTTGATGCACCGACAAAGTTTGTTCCACAATCGGAGTAAACATGTTTGGGCACGCCACGGCGAGCACACAGGCGTTCAAAAGCTGCTAGGAATGTTTCAGTGCTCATGTCTGAGGTGAGTTCTATATGTACAGCTTTTGTAACCAGACACACGAAGATTACAATGTATCCTTTCGATGTTTTGACTCCTCTTCCCTTATTAATTTTGACATCTACGCTGCCAGTGAAATCTACCCCGGTATGCGTGAATGCCCTTGAAGGTATAGTTCTCTGGGCTGGCAAATCTGCCATAAGTTGATAGTTGTTGGACGGCTTAAAACGATGACAGCGCACACAGTTTTGTAGTTGAGTTTTCACAGCCCTATTTCCACCAATTATCCAATAACGCTGCCGTATATAGTTAAGGGTAAGTCGCGCACCGCCGTGTAATGTAGTTAAATGACCATGTTGAATCACAAGATAGGTCAATCTACCTGATCTGGGTAGTATGATGGGATTTTTCATTCCGGGAGATAGATTGGAGTTATTGAGTCGTCCGCCAACCCGGATGATTTTGTTTTCATCCAAGTAGGGTCTTAATTTGTACATAGGGCTCCTTTGAATAACTGATTCGTTTCTTAATAACATTTTGTATTCTTGTGGAAATACAGCCCTTTGTGCGCATTGTATTACATAATCAGCGGCCGCTTGTAGTTCACTTGTAGTTAAATAGTTGGTGTCACGTTTCTGTTTACTACGTAACCTTGTAGTTATTCGCATTATCCAGGCGGTGACTCTGATTACTCGAGTCCATGAACTATATGTTTCTAATAGCTCACATATGAAGTTATTACTGTGATTTGCAGTTAGGGTTTTCACTTCTTCGTTTGATATTCCAAGATTGGTTGTAAAATGACAAGATAATTTTGTGTCATTTTGTTTTTCGTTAGTTTGCAGAAACGACGGTCCGTGCCACCAGAGGTCAAAATGAATTAGTTTACTAGGGTTCATGCCTCTTGACGCACAATCTGCTGGGTTTTGCTCAGATTTAATATAAATCCATTTTTCCGCTGGTATTGTTTGTTTTATCTTTGTTACCCGGTTGGCGACGTACCTTTCCCAACGTGACACATCACCTTGGAGCCATGCTAACACTACTTGAGAATCGCAGTATGCTAAAATGTTAATGTCGTAATTCTTGTATGCCTCCATTACCTTTTGCATGAGTTTCGATAGTAAAACTGCTCCACATAATTCAAGTTTTGGTAAGGTGTGTTTTTGCGATAAAGGGGCAACCCTAGTTTTCGCTGCTAACAATGTTGTGTTTGGCTTTCTGTTTTCATCGAAGATGCGGGTGTAAATGACACAAGCGAATGCTTTCTCACTTGCATCACAGAACCCTAAAAGTTCAATTTGTGGTTTGGTGCTCCCAATCCATCGCTTTAGTTTCATGTTGTTTAGTAATGGTATTTCAACCTTTAGACTCAGCCATTGTTCTTGGATATCCGCGGGCAATTCTTCATCCCATGTGATGTTACTACTCCAGACTTTTTGAAATATCAATTTTGCTTTCACGATAATAGCGCTATACCAACCTAGAGGGTCATATAGGCGTGATATTTCAGATAGTAATATTCGTTTCGTTAGAGGAGATTTCGTTTCCTTGTCGAGGTTCCAGTTCAAAGCAAAGGTATCTGAGTTGGGATTCCATCTAAGTCCTAGAGTCTTTGTGGAATCTTCGTGCTTGAAGTCGAATGGTTTTGTTGAAATTTGATCTTCACTGAGACCTTTAAGTAATGCTGGATGATTTGTTGACCATTTGCGTAAGTTCATGCCGCCACCTCGGAGTAACTCTATTAACGATTTCTGTAACTGCATAGCTTCTTCTAGTGAGTTATGTCCGCTAATTAGGTCGTCGACATAAAATTCGTTTCTCAGTTTTTCAGCAGCCACGGGATATTTATGTTTGTCGTCAATGGCCAATTGCTTTAAAGTTCTCATTGCAAGCCATGGTGCACACTTCATCCCGTACGTGACCGTACAAAGTTGATATTCATGTAGTATTTCAGAGGGTGAATTTCGCCATATTATCTTTTGAAGATGCTGTTGATCTTCCGATACTAATATGCACCGATACATCTTTTCCACATCGGCGGTGAATGCATATTTATATGATCGCCATTTCAAAATCAGGGCTTGTATATCCCTTTGAAGATTAGAGCCCTTTTCTTGTAGGCTGTTTAAGCTATACCCGCTGCTAGTTTTTTGAGATGCGTTGAAAACAACTCTTAGTTTGGTAGTAGAAGCACCTTCCCTCAGAACGCCGTGATGAGGTAGAAAACATTCGAAGGGTGATGTTGTCAGTGAAGGTTTCATGTGTTGAAGGTCACAATATTCATTTATGAAGTCTTTATACATTGTTGCGAGTTTCTTTTGTCTTTCAAATTTCTTTTCAAGTTGAAGAAATTGCGATATAGCAATTTGTTTTGATTTCCCCACCTTTTCTTCGAAGTCGGTTGATAGAGGTATTTTGACGATATATTTTCCATCGGAATCCCGCGTAGTCGTTCTTTTATAGTATTCTTCGCAATGATTATCAAGCGACATGTCCTCTGAATTTTGGTTAATGTCTTCGTTTTCCCAAAATTTAGTTAGCTCGTCCATGTTAATTATAGTTACATGGCAATTAAAAGTTATTAATTTGCCACAAAGGATCCAGCCTAACTGAGTTTGTTGGGCGATTGGAGCTTGATGGCCAGCCTTGAGTACTCCGTCCATGATGATATCAGCGTAGACGTCGGCCCCCAGTAACAAGTCCACGGGGCGCGACACGTTAAAATCGACATCGGCTAGCTTCAAGTTTTCTAAATGTGGCCAGTTGGTTTCTTGAATGTAGAGTTAGGTAGATTATTAGTTATCTTGTTTAGAATTAATGCGTCGGCTTCTAATGTATAATCGGAATATATGGATTTGCAGGTTAGTTTGATTTTTCCTTTGCAATTTCCGGTTGAGGTTCCAATTCCCGAGACAGTAGCACTCAATCTTTTCCTGGGCAGTTTCAATAGTTGGCCGCATTCTCAGTTATTAAGTTCACTTGCGAACCTTGATCAAGTAAGGCACGCAGCGTGATAAAAGTTCCATCGATGGATTGTAGCTTAAGTTGAACAGTAGTTAATAGTACTTCCATATCTTGTGTAGATAAGTGATGGTTAGATACTTGTTGATTTGGTGTAGAAGATCTCGGCTCAGAGTTATTTTTTCTATAAGTTGAACTTTGTTTTTTCCATGTATTGTGTAATAATGAATGGTGTTTCAAGTTACACTCTTTGCATGTTTTGATAGATTTGCATTCCTTGTCGCCGTGGCTGAATAGGCAGTTTTTGCAAACATGTATTTTCGCAACAGTGTTGTTCCGTTGCGGTATATCGAGGTCAATAAACTTCTGGCACTGCATTAACACGTGCCCTCCTTCACATAGAGGACATTGTCCGTATGCTGTATGATATATTTTTGAGTTGTTTCGGTAGTTACCGAAGTTATTTTTCTTTCCAGGATATTCCTTGTTGAATGTCTTCACGAATGCTGGTTTCTGTGGAATACTCGTAACATCCCTTTTGTTGCGCTTCATAGTTTCGTAAGCCATGAACTTACTCTCGAGAAAGAAAAGAAAGTCGTTCAATACTGGAACTTCCCTGTGGTCTCGAAGATCCTTTATGTAGTCATTATATGTTGTGGTGTCGAGTTTCATGGCCATTAAATGCACTATAACCGGATCCCAAGATGATGTATCGAAGCCAATGTTGGTTAGTCCGCTCAAACATTCGATTATTACATCATGCATTTTCTTCAAATTGTAGGCATCTGGTTGCTGAATTGAGGGTAAATTGAACATGGTATTCATGAAGGAACTAAACTGAAGGCGGCGATTATCATATCGTTGATTGATAATATCCCAACAGGAGTTATAGTTGTCGGCGTTGATTGTCAAATGTTGGACTAATCTCTCTGCTTCACCTCGGAGTTTAGTCTTAAGATGCTGCATCTTCTGTGCTTTGTTAATGGTTGGGTTGTTATGGATGGCTTCTATAAAAAGATCTTTGAAGGAGATCCATTGATTATAGTTTCCAGAGAATTCGGGGATCTCTATCCTTGGGGCTGATTGTTGAAAGTGTAAAGCTGACCAGATCTTGCTGTTAAGATCCTTCCGCATTCTCTCGTATTTATTTTCTATATCTTCGAACATGTTATAATAAGTTTCGTGGGAGCCTTTGAGTATGCTATCTATCTCCCAGTGTATTTTGTCAATTGATGACCATTTTGATTTTAGGATGTTGAGATTATCTTCCAGTTCCCATTTTTCGTTGCTGCAGGAGCTTTCAATTTTGGACATCGCACGATCAATGGCTTTGAAGTTACATTCCTGTTTGTTAAGTAAAGTGAAGCCGGTATCTTCAATTTCATCACCCAGTAATCCTGTCAGATCGAAGGAGACTGAACTCAACGCCTCATTTAGCTTATGCATTAAGCTCAGTATATCTGCCTTCGTTACTTCGTACATCGATTTTGTTTTGTCGTGAATATCTTCGATGAAGTAGTTAATATTTTTGTCTTCGATATCCTTCACTAGAAGATCATGTTGACGTTCGAAATCACCCCATAGTGCGTCGAGTTTAGTAAGCCGTTTCTTCAAGTATTCATGATTTTTTCTTGATGCTGAGTCTTTTTTATAGTTGTTACACAAAGTTTTGATGTTTTCAAAACAGGCTTGTTGTTGTTGAAGAGTATCCATGTTGATCCACTTAGTTAAGTTGAAGTTTTAATCGCAGATAAGTCTGGAAGTTTTCACAGTTTAACTGACGATAGTTGGTTGCTGGTTCACGACCGTGTCCTTGGTCCCTTCACGCCGCCTGTTAGAAGTTGATGCAGGAGACGCAGGCCGCAGTGGTCGCTCGAAGATTCAGTGACCTTACGCCCTCTTTACAGTATGTGCGATATTCCTTCTCAACTTACCTGGGGGATGCCGCTGGTGGCAAGCCAGATAAGCCGATTCGCTACTGCTCCGAGAAACGTAAAACACCAAAGTCTTCTTAGGCTCGAAGGACCATAAAATGTAGGGGCCAGTTAGCTCTTACACTTGTTCTAGTTGTGGAGTTCGTATAAAGAGGAATGGAGACGTTAAGTTAATTATCACGAGTATATTGTAATAATACGCTATACAAGTTATGATAAGTTATTGACCGTTCTTTCTATTGATGCGTACCGCGCGCTAGTTAGTTATGATCTCACCTTATTTTAGCAATAGTATCATATTTATAATTGTTAGTAGTGCGGCCTAATCTAGGTCGCGAAGTATAAAGCATCATGTACAGTTGAGACTGTACATAGGCATAGGAGTCATGCCCAATAACCAGATGATTGACCTATCACCATTGTATCTAGAAGTCTTCTGTTGTCCGTCATCCATCCTTCCGGTACAAATCATCCTCCCTTCCCGTATACGAGTATATAGGAGTAGCCGCTGTGTACGTATTGCATGCTAGCTACTCGTATCTGATTTCACGCCACGACTGTAGTTTCCTGTGATCCTATCGAGGGTGGTAACCGAACACTAATAGTTAACCATAGTAACCAGACCTCTATGGGCGTTAAAACGTTCTCCCCCCTTTTACGCCGCAGTCGTCCCGCACCGACCGCCCACCTTCCGACAAGAGCCGAGCGACGTCGGAGCACGCGCTGCGCTTGATCGAGGCGAGGCGTCACGCGCGCTCGCTCGAGGTGGTGCCGCGTACTGATGACGCCAGGCTGCCGGCCAACCAGGCGCTCATGCAAGGTATACCCTTTATGCCTATACCCTGGTATACCAGACTAGGTTATGTGGAGTTAAGGTTACATGGATGCATGGTGACGCCCATCCATTTGAATATACATACCTCAATTATTATAATAAAGTAATTATTATATCTAAGTTTCTTTGTATTATTTCTGATAGTACTACCAAAAAAATATTTTTCTTAAGTAACCAGGTTAGCTGGTAGAGAATGCCTTGCAAGGCATTAAGTACATAATGTTTATCATTAAATCTACGATATCCTAAAGTAAGGTATCATTGCAGCCGCCATGGGCAGTTTCCGCTGGCCGCCGTACCTGCTGGCGGTGTGGGTGTTCGTACTGGTGGCGGCGCACGCGCTGCATTGCGTCGCCAGCATGCTCGAGCGAGCGCTACCCTCTCTCAAGTAAGCCGATGTATATCATACCTAATTATGAAGTTCGCTTATGATGTGTGTTATCCTAATATACAGACAATTGTAGTTTGGGACAGTGACAATTTGATGTTTTCTCCGTGTCTCGATAGCTACTCTACAGTGTATCGGGTCCCCGGTGTCCGACCCGTTAGGGTTCAGTAATATGATCAATTTTATGGACAAATGCACTGTAATTTTTTTTATCCACACTATTAAAAAATTACAGCTATTTTCATTTTTTTGGTTTCTGAGTCCGGGTGGATTCATTTATTTAACAATGTCTTCAGATGTACAGGACCTATAAGCATAAAAAAGAATTCGTTCGACAGCTAAAAAAGTAGGCAATAAGTTGACATCAAAAAGTTTATCAAAAACTGCCACTAAAATCTTTAAAAAAAACACTTAAAACGTAAAATTTAAATTTAAAAATGACGTTGTTCTTGAAAATTTTAATATTACAATAAAACTGGACCGTAAAGATACCTTTTTTTAAGCCAAACACTTTAAAAACTACCGAACAGATTTTGATGAAATTTCGCAGTAATATAAGATAATCAGAATAACACACAGGTTGCAATTCTCCGATAAAGTTGTGGTAAACAACACAGCAGTAAAAAACAACCTAATTTCCAACAATATGTATATTTGCAGAAAAATGTGCAAATACTTCCGCACATGGACCGAAGAGAGCTGGCGGCTGGATACAGAGATCAACCACCGAGTGTACCCCTTGGCCCTCGCATGCCTTACCGGCCTCGTGTACACCTTATACGCAGGACTGTACGTGCTATACTCGATTACGGTCTGGTCTATGGAGCCGCTCTGTTCCGAATTAGAAGAGAAGAGAAGCAGCATGGAGTTGGATGTCAAAGAGGCGGTCGTCGTCAACGAGGTCACCAGCAAGACGGAGACTTGCAAGTGAATATTTTTGGACCTCTTTTGAAATTATAATACTTTTGGAACTTTATCTGGCGCCAGAAATAGCGGAAGCTTAGAAGAATTTTGTGGCGGCAACAGCAAAATCAAAAATGACTTTTGATCGCGATAAAATTAAAATACCGAAGTGAAATTAAATGACATTTTAAAATCACAGTTTTCATATCAAAATAAAAACCGAAACCAACAAAAATACTCTTTTTTATTTATAGATTTTCATATTTGTAGTAAGTACAATTTTTCTAGCTTGGTGTTCAAATTCAAACTTCCAAACAATACAGACATTTTAAGCGAACAACTTCCTAAATTGTCAAATACACAAAACGTCCAATTTCTGCAGAATTTACAAAACATTTATTAGATATACAATTTTACACCACATATAAATCTCATGATACCTACAAGTACCTACACTCATATTATATATCACAACGTAAAACCAACATGCTGATTTTGTACAAAATAATCGGCAATCGACTTTGAACCCGTATTTTGTAATCTAGACTCTTTTAAACTAATAGCCCCATGTAAACTTACCGCTTGATCCTTATCGCCTCTGGCCAATCGTTCCTGGTCGCTGGCAAGCTGGTTGTCTTTCAGGCATTGCTTCAAAGCTGACATCTCTCGAGCGAGCTCCGATTTGTGCGTTTCTATTTCCGTCTGAGAACAAAAGACGTGATTAGATACGTAAAATCGAATCGAATCTATTTATTACAGAAGAAGAAATATCATAGTTAGGGAACCACGGAAATAAAGGATGACTCATAATATTATTGAATACGTTGTAATGTACTTATTTATTTTATTAAATTAAATTAAAAATGGAAAAAATTCTTCACCCGAGTGGGAATCGAACCCACGACCACTGCAAACCGTGCCAGCCGCTATAACCACTAAGCCACCGGGTCAATTAACATAAAATCCATATATAGCACTGTAGATATAGATACAAACAGAAAAGAATTTACATTAAAGGATTAAGGTATTGTAAGGAGAGGACATGGTACAATGTACTCTGCATATTGATAAAGTTCGGACATACTGCGACAGTGGACATAATGCGACCATAATATGACAAAATGCGACTAATTTGAATCATTAAATATATCTAAGAAAAAATAAAACTTGCAATATAAACTATTTATAATTTTGAAGATTTAAAAACATTACCAATGCATCATTAACAGGTTTGAACTTGTTGGATGTATTAGCCAGTTTCCTCTCTAGATCTGCGATGGTGGAACTCTGTACGTTGATGAGTTCTTTGCAACGGAGCAGCTCTACGTTCGCTTCGTGTTTTAATCTAAAACAAATGTATTTGGGTATATCAGTATGTGGATAATCACAATTTAATTTATCGTGTTAAAAACCTGTAGATTCTTCTAATAGACTTATTTGATTTTATTATTGCAATACCTAGATTTATTATTGCGCTTCTACGACGGGTTCGTGTTGGCTGCGTTATAGTGCAAACGTTTCAGAAAACGTCCAGTTGTAAAGATTTTTTTTATACACTTCACAACACATTAACTTAGTCCCACACTAAGATCCCTAAGGTCTTGTGTCATGGGTACTAAGCACCGGTATGTAAATGCATAGATAAGTATAGAAACATCCATGACTCGGAAACAAACATCGATATTCATCATATCAATATTTGCACCTACCGGGATTCGAACTCGGGACCTATGGCGCAGCGAGCAGGGCCACTACCAACTGCACTATTCGGCCGTTATGACTTTTTACCCTTTAATATTTATCAGGATTTAGGGGTTCGACTAGAGTTCTGACTACACTGTACAAAAGCAACTTGGTATTATTGTACCCCATAAATAATGGGATAAGGGATACTAATAATGGTGATACATGCAACATACGAACAACAGCTCTACCTTTTCAGCTCGGCCAATTCAGCTTTAAGATCCGCGACCGCCCGCCCCGCCTCCTCTTGTTGGCGGACGGCACGAGACTGCGCCTGCGTGCTCGTGACGTGCAGGTCCGCGTAGCGCGTCCGCTCTGCGTCCAGGCGCGAGCGCAGCAGGATGATCTCGCTGTTTAGACGCTCGGTGCTCTGTCATAAAATCATATCATAAAAACTAGCTTTATGACGGTATCGCTATTTCGAGAAGCCATAATTTAACCTCATCGCCGCTTCCATCGTGTTCACGTGATGCTCTCCATACCGCTGCTTAAAATATGCAGACAGATTGTAAATTACTGACACAACTATCGTTTAATCCTTTTTTTATTACAGTAAGCCTAGTTTACACGAGGCCATCATCGATGGCTTGGTATTTGCCTTGTGTAAACAGTTTTTCAAGCCAAGCCAGCGCTGGCTGCAGACGCTGGCGAGAATAGAGCGCCCGTCTATATTTGAAGCCTGTGACCTCCGCCCGCATACCCCTCACCCCCCGCGCCAGCGTTGTGGACACGTGTAGACACATCACACCAGTCACTGGCGAATGTCCGTAGGGTGTGTTTTGTTTTTTTTTTTTTAATTTCTGCGATAAAATGCCGAGAAAGTTTAACGAAGAGGATACTTTAAAATTCGTACAACTTCATAGAAAGCACGAATGCTTGTGGGATAAGCGTTTTGATGCATATAAAAATAAAGAAATGCGCGCTTCGGCACTAGAACAACTTCGTGTAGGAATCAATATTGAAGGACTGACTGTCGATGAAGTTAAGCAAAAATCAAATGTATTATTTTTTAACTTCAAACGTGTGCACACCCGAAGAAAAATCCGTGAATAAATGGTCTCGCCAGGCCAACGCTGACTTGTCTGCAGGACTGGCGCCAGCATTACTGACTTCATATAAACTCTGCTCTACTCATTTTACAGTAGCCAATGCAACTTTTGAGAAACAAGATAGCGAAACCTTAATATATCATTTTTAATAACAAATTTCCTGTCAACTAACTATAAGAAATCGAAAGAGACATGTTTAACTTACAAATACCAAAGTTGACCGCTTAACTATCTATACATATCTATAACTTTTGGATCTCACTTTGCTTTCTGGTATGCTGGAAGAAATCTCTTGCAGAGATAAGCACTCCTTTGTATGCATTCCTTTTGTAAATTTCTTTCTATTGATTGTTATGTTTTGTGTACAATAAAGAATAAGAATACATATATAGATAAGGCCTTTGCTCCAAATTAAAGAACTAGTTACAAATCTCTAAATAACTATTATCGCTAATGCTATCTATCCAAATGTTGTACTTCACTACAATAAAATACAATGACAGTTTTCAGATATCAATCTATCTATCTCTCTCACCTCCGCGTGTCCGCTATCTTTCGTCTCTGTCGCTAGCCTGGTGCGGTAGAGTTGCTCCTTCTGCTGCAACTCCAGTTGTGATTGCATCGCACTTTCCAGACGCTTCTTTAGTATTTGTATCATGTTTGAGTCTTGATTCTGTGGGAATTTCAACAGTTTTAAAGCATACGATTAAAATTATCTTTCAAAACAGCACAAACCTATGTGAATCGATACACGCTCCATTACGACTGGCGTTATAACTCCACCTTCAGTGTATTTTAGTGGACTTTTGAAAGTGCCATTTTACGAACGTACCTAAAGTTATTAATATTTGATCTAAGTCTTACCAGCTAAGGGCGAAGTAAAATTATGTGCTAATTATTGTATTGACGTTCCGATTGCAGTTGGTAGTGAGCCTGCCCACCCCGCCATAGGTTCTGGGTTCGAATCCCGGTAGGTAGCAAATTGACATGAATATCGATGTTGTTTCTAACTCTTTAATTTAGCTATACCTATCTACGTATTTATATACCGTTGTTTAATACCCACGACACAAGACTTTAGGTATCTTAGCGCAGGATTAGGTTGTTGTGTTTTGAAATGTGTGCATATTTATCATGGAGAGCGCGCTGAAATCAGAATTGACGTCGCATGGAGCTGTTTAGATCCGCAGGATGATTTTGTAACTTGCAACCGGTCGCAATCGCTGGGTAGTCGCTGTCAGAATTGATATTTGGTATTATCCTACTAGATTAAAGTCAGTGCACCACTGCTTGATTACAGAAAAGGGTTTCTTGGAATCGGTCGCGTCTTTTGACGTTTAGCGACCGGTTGCCGACCAATCGCAAGTTACAAAATCAGTCTGCCAAATGATTACTCGTTGGCCGTTGTCAGGATGCAGACACACCTGTAAAGACTAATATAATAACATCATACCTGTAAAGACTAATAACATCATACCTGTAAAGACTAATATAATAACATCATACCTGTAAAGACTCAGCGGTTTCCTTCTGCGTGTCTAACAACAGCTGCAGTCGGCCGGAGTTGTCTCTCTCCGCCTCGTAGCGAAGCTTCGCCGTCTGGCAATCCTGGAGGAGCTTGTCTCGTATCCTGTAGACGATATTAATAAATAGAAGAATTCAGCCTTCTTATTGTGTGCTAATCCGGAGCTTTACTAGAAGACATAAGCTGCGTTTTTTTTTGCATGCCGTTAGAGTCAACTCAGGAACTCGGGCACTTGCTCAGCCCCCCTAGCATGACCACGCATCGTGGATATCGTATCCTACGATATCGTATCGTCTCTATACAAAATTCAACATGACGGCTATTTTTATCGTATTTTGACAGGCTAAATGTCGATAAATCGATTTATCATATGGTGTTTCGCATGTCATGCTACTTGCGCTGGCATAGCTCATAGAATTTGCTTGCTTGTCGCTAGCGTTACGGCGCGTAACAAGGTTGATGCTTACCCTATCGTCCGCTGTAACACACATACCTCGCTAACGATGCGCGTTTCGCAGGTCATGCTACTTGTGCAGGTGTTAAGCTAGCAACCTGTCACAGATCATTTGTATTTGTCCGCGCTAGGCTTAACGTGACTGCGGGATATCTTTCGTCGAAAACAGCCGTGTATATAGAAGTATATATTTCGAATCAGGGTAATAGAATATTAGCACAGGTACTGAAAGATGTTCTTAGCTATTTGTATGGAAAATGCTGAAATATGTCGTGTGCCGCGATTTTTTGTGCCCAGGTAGGAATATTTAACAGGGTATATCGCTGTACTAGCTGAATTATCTAGACATATAATTAAAATGTAACGGATCGCTGTCTGTACATGGAAGATATATGAGAAAAAATATTATAGGAGACCTTTATCAACGCAGTAGTACCCAAAAGAATGATTTTTGAAATTTGTCGGTTTGTCTGTGCGTTTGTGCACGCTAATCTCAGAAACGGCTGAACCGCTTTCGATGCAGTTTTCAGGATATATTGTGACAGGTCCCACTTAACATATAGGCTACTTTTTATCCCGGGAAAATAATTTCGACATTTTGTTTCTCTGTAGTCCACGCGGACGGAGTAGTTTCCGGTGGTAGTTTCATATGTCAGTAAGTATGAATAGGCGAGAGCGTACCTGTTGAGTTCAGTGATGAGCGCCTCCTTGTCCTTGAGCCGCAGCTCGAGGTTGTTGACCTGCAGCGTGAGCCTGTCGTTGTCACTGCGCAGGCGCCGCGCCAGCTCCGATGAGGATGAGTGGAACGAACTTGTAGATCTGGGAATATAGATCGTGTTAGGGCAATAGCCGTGTGCTGTAGGCAGAGCACAAGGGCACCGCCCCAGGTCTGCCGGTGGGTATCGTAAGAGACGATTGAGGGTTCCCGGGAGGCGGGCAGTAGCGCCTCCCGTGTTGACGACATAGTTCGAAGATCACACTGCGGTCACCCACCGCAGTAGCCTTGTGGTGTGGCCTGGGGGGGAGGCCTACGTCCAGCAGTGGACTGCGATAGGCTGATGATGTACGGCAGTACAGGCGTAGAACGCCAACACATTAAACATTAGATATTCATATAGCAATAGACGAGACGCAATTAGTCATCTTCAGCCTATTGCAGTCCACTGCTGGACGTAGGCCTCCCCCAGGACACGCCACAAGGCTACTGCCACAGGGGGTTTTGCCCATAGTCACCACGCTGGGCAGACGGATTGGTGACCGCAGTGTGATTTTCGGACGCAATTAGTACTTACCATAAATTACTAATGGAAAAATCTTTTACGAGTAAATACGTACTTACTTAATCGTTCTTGTGTGATCAATTATACTTACTTGGACGTGTTTAATGCAAGCCGTGGGATGTCTTCTCTCTCGTCACTGCTTCCTGACAATATCTGAAAATATACAGATTGTGAATAACTCATTCATCATTCTAGACGGCTACATGCAGACACGTTAGAAACTTTCGTTCAAGAAGAGAATTCCACGGAAAATCCCAAATCTATGAAAAATCAGTTGCTGTATCATCGATCAGCGCAATCTCGCGGTAATGCATAAACAGCCGCTAGGTTCGAATATCGGTTGGTATAGAATAGAATAGTTTTTTATTTGAGAAATTACACATACACAGACAGAAATAACATAGAACAAGCGTACAAAGAACAACGGACTTAATCTGTGCATTCATAGCATTACCTATGAATGCACAGATTAAAGCACCGTAATGGCGACGCTTTGCGTATGTCTGCGTATTTTCTAGTAGGCGCCGAGCTTACTATGGTTTGTATGTGTGGGAGGATAACGCGTCAATATACATCCCTACTCCAGTGAATATCGTTACCGAGCTTACTATGAACGCTTCACTCTGTGTATTGACAACACTCTGTCCGTTATTCTTTATACGTTCATGAGAACAAGACAATAGAAATGGGATAGAAATAGTTACAGATCAAAAGTAGTAGGTAGACAGGTAGGAGCAGACATGTTAAAGAAGAACAGTAAGAACTGTGTGCCCTATTTGAAGCTCGTCAGTCACGTCCCGTGTACGTGTGTGCGGGACAGCCTGATTGTTATAGGTACCTATGATGGACTGTCTCGCCAAGATGTCGATTTAGTGGACTGTATGTTTTAGTGAATAGGGCGCACTTGGTATAATATAAGAAAGTCAAGAAAAACACAATATTAGAACTTCACTTGTATTGTGCACACACTAATAGAAATATAGGAAAACAGAAATTATAGCTTGTGTCGTAATATGTCCTTATACGAAGCTAAGCTAGGACTTACTAGAAGGCGCAGTTAAAAAAGGAACATTAACTTTTTAAGTGTAATTTTATATGTTGCCTGCAACAACGTGCCACCGTCAAATGGGTCCGGTCAGCTGGATGCTGATAAAACAAGATAGGCGTGCCTACCTTGCAAGCAGGGCTGGTTTTCAAAAGGTTGGTGCAATATTGATACGACGAATGTCGATGTTTAATTTCGTGTGGGACTCAGTTAATGCGTTGTAGTGTGTGAATACTATGTATCTGACTACTGCGACAGCGGACGCACCTGCTCCATAATATCTTCGTCAAGCTTGTGTGAGTAGTGCAGCTGGTCTCTCAGGGCTCGCTCGAGCTCGGCCGTGGGGGAGCGCCGTCCGCTGCGCACTAGCGCCATCTCTTCCGCCGCGGGGGCACTAGTGCGGAGTCTGGAGGGAAAGTAAATAAGCGGTACATTTTAACAGAGATCTGCGGGGCAAGCACGAACCTCTCGATAGTCCGTAACGCTATCGTCACACTGTCACATCTCATAGATTTTGCTTGCAAGTCGATTGCGCGTAAAAAGGTTCATGCTTACCCTATTGAGATTACATTTATATTACTTATGATCAACAAGAAAATTACAAATAGTATAATGTTATAAACGAACAATAAATACACAAAGAATAAACTTATTTATATTATTCTATTCCTACGGAATTAAGAGGCTTCAAAATTCCATAATGTTTTTTTAGTAGAATGGAACAAATGTGGACCAATCTCTATAAAAGATCTGCTATTCAAATAGATACATACAGACAAATAAAAAAAAATCAGTTACTTGAGAATAAGATTATCTAAATAAAATACTTTTTTTATACCTGTGTACGACCACATACCTATCTACTAAATCTTTCAAGTCCTTCACTTCATTTTCGAGTTCGTGGCAGCGATCCGTCTTGTTCCGCAGTTTGGCTTTCACTTCCGATAGATTTGACTCTTCTTTTATTCTAAATAATAAGATAATATTAAAAATCCTACTTAATATTATAAACACGAAATTTGTAAGTATGGATGGATGTATAAATATAAATATATATAAATATAAATATTCACACACTTACTCTTTCACGTAAATCCCTGGAGCGATTTTATATAAATATGGATTTATACACCTGGATTACTCGGAAAACAAACATCAAATTCATCACATATTTTCGAATGTTTTTTCTGCATCCTACGCGGACGAAGTCGCGGGCATTCACTAGTACATACATACACCACACGGCTGTATTTCCAAAATAGTACTGGGTACATATTGCAAAATCACGAAGGAATTCCCCAAAAGAACTTTGTCAAAATTCATGAATCTGTGTGATTTTTATACAATAGTCAATCAAAAGAGTGAGGTGAGTGACCTCACCTACTTGTCATCTAAATGTAGGGTTCTTGAGAACTTTATGGAAGTAAAATGTTTTTTTACTTATAGTTAGGTATATAGAAAAACATATAGAAGTTTATATTACACCTATGTGAAAGATATAATTATGTGTTAAATGATGTGTGATATAAATAAATAAAAAAAAATAAAGGTCTGTTCTTGTAACAGAACCATTGCCAAGGGAATGAAATAAAAACCGCTATTTCTTAAGTTTAAGGGGACAAAGTTGTTAACGGCCGAAGTCATAGATGAAAGAAACCTAATAGTGGTACAGCTGAAGAGTCTAAGGCATAAAGTCTACATTCCCTCTTTGCCATCTGCAAATAGACTGTTACTAGTCATATTCAAAAATACAGCTGACGTAGTTACTCGTTGTAAAAGAAATGAGTTCAATGCACGCCATTTCTTTCATTTTGTAAACATTTCTAGCACAGATTTATGTATAGGAAAAATCATTCACGGAAACGGAAATGATTTACCACTTTACTCGCTAAAGTATTTATGCGATGTTTTATTTGAAAAACGCACATACCAAGCTCTATAAATATAGAATACAAACAAAGCTTCAATCTTTGAAATCTAAGAATTAAATAGTGATATCTGCTTACCCTCCGATAAAAAGGGGTGATGTTATGATGATGATGTATGATGTTATGTATAGATAGGTAACAAAATTTCGTGACATTCACTGGATTAACTAATCCTTTAGATTTTATATTATTTCCTAAATAACCAATTTTATGTACTACTGTTATGTGCACATAATAATTTGCTATTTACTTACCTATTCACAACCATTTCCAACTGCTGACTGAGCACTCGTTTCTCATCCATAAGTTGAGCCATTTGCTGTCGCGCTGTCTCGCTCTGTTGCAACAACAGCGCGTTAGCTGCGTCCTTATCTGACGCCAATTTGGTTGTGTCGCTTAACTTGCCTCTCAGTTCTGTTAGATCGAGCTTCGCTTTTGCTAGTTCAAAGGCCTACAAAGTGTACAAATACAAGCGTAATAATATATACAATTTGTTCAAAATTGCATGCGAATATTATTATGTTTCTATGTAACTTTTTCACGCAAAAACTATGTACAGATTTTCATTTAACTTAACAATACATAATTTATATACCAGATTTATACAGGGTTAATTTTAAAACATCAATAACCTCGCAAGACTAGGTAGCTACCATCATAAACAACAACATTTGTTCTATGAGTTTTGATAATTTGTCACATTTTACTTTCATACAAAAATAAATATCAATTTAATGTTACCTCTGAATGTTCTTAACTCTGTACATAATACTGAGGCGCGCGCGATCGCAGGTGTTAACCTTTTCGTATACCTATGAATGGAACATAGACTTACAAATGTCACGACAGTACAATAAAAGCTTGGAAAATCATTTTTAATTAATGTATTGAGTTATGATAAAACTCGTAGAACAAATGTTATTGTTTATGATTTTAGCTATCTAGTCCTGCGAGGTTATTGATGTTTTAAAATTAACCCTGTATATATTTTGGATAGAGAAATAGTTTTCAAATTTACCTTATCATTTAATTCCTTCTTATTGAAGTCTAGCTCGTGCTGTAGCAATGATATCTGCTTGCGTATCTTAGCGAGTTGTTTCTTATCGTTCCCGGCTTGTCTGTCCGGAGTTCTCTTCTCGTCTCCACTCTTACTCCTCGGCGACGGACTTCTGGATATCATCTTCAATTGCTCCTTCAACGACGCTATTTCCTCATGGAAAGAGTTTATGTCCTCATTCAAGATTTCAATCTCCGTTTCTTTATCCTTCAATTTGTCTGTGACTATCTTAAGTTCCTCTAATTTCGATGTCAGTTCGTTGTTTAGTGAGCTTATTCTTTCTAATTCACTTTCACTGTTTTGTAGTTTGAGCGATACGTTCTCCTGCTCCTTTTCTAGTTTGGTAAGTTTTAGTTTTAATTCTTTGTTATCGATGTTTAGTAAGTTATTCTCTTCGCTTACTTTGCCAATTTCTCTGTTTACAGCATCGAGGGTGTCTTGTAAATGGAAAACTTCATTAGTTTTCTCTTCGAGAGCTTCTTTAAAATTTTCGAGCTCATCCGTTTTATCGCTGAGGTCTCGTTGCATGTTATCAAGTCTATCTAAATGTTGATTCAGGCTGTCAATCTGTTGATTCTTTTCGGACACCAGTTGTTCTAGTTTCTCGAATTCAATCATTTTCTCTCTCATCTGTCTGTTCTCTAATTCATATTTCTCCAATGAGTCGTTTCTACTTCGTATTTCGTCAATTTTAACTTCTAATTCTGTCATTTTGTTAGTCAAGTTTCGTTTTTCCTTAGCTAGTTCTAATATCATATTTTCCCTTCGGAGAATATCTTCTTTGAGCAAATGTAAATCTTTAGATTTATCGCCCACTTCTTGAGTTAATTCTGATAATCTTTGTTCTAGTAATTTCTTGTTAGATGAGAAATTATCCAACTGATTTTCATAAAATTTCTTATCAGTTTCCATCGTAGCCATAGTATTTTCTAAAAGACCCTTTAATTCTTCTACTTCTTCCTTCAAAGCAGGGAACTCACATAGCTGTTCTTCTGCATTTTTCAATTCAGACTTACAATCTTCTAACTCTGTTCTTGACTTTTTGATTTCATGTTTTAACTGAGTGAGAATGTCAGGGAAGTTTTCTTGTCTTATGTCTAAAGTTATACCTAAATCTCGTAGAGATATAAAATCCTCTTGACTTCTATTATCATTTGTTACTTCTAGTGAGAAATTAATTTTCTTTGGTTCAACGCCAACACTCTTATTGTCACTAGCATCTCTATTAGGATACATCGAACAGTTGTCCGGTATATTTGGAGTTCCAGACTGTTTCAATTCACCTAATTTGTCTATGGTGCTGAACACCGTAGTTTCATCGACATTTCTTTTGTAATTCTTTTGCTGGTCTTTGTTCTGTGTAGACGTTAGATGTGCCGGCAAGGAATCAGCTCGAGCTGTGAAACTCGGAATATCGAAATGCTCATGACAATCTAATTGTAAGGAACTCATATTTGGTTTATCTAGATCTGGAGGTAATGTCTTATTTAAATGTGATTTATCTCTAGTTTCGTTGACGAATGGCGCGCCAGTGAGGCTGAGGTTGTGCCCTTTTAATTCTGCTCTCCTCATTTGCAGGTCTTGTTCATCGAACTCCGATATCGATACAATATCGCTAAGCGTTCTGGCGGAAACTTTCGCTTCAACAATATCGCTCTTTTCATCTTTCTGCTCGTCATCGAGTTTGAGTGCTAAATAAGGAATACAAATGATTCACGTTAGATTAGTCTAGACCGGCTTCGTCACGGGTAACCTACATTAGCGAGGAAGTTGGATCTTGTCCAATATTTGACCGAGAGGTTGCGAAAGGCCGTAAACCAAACACAAACATTGGTTACATAAAATTTTATAGTCGCTGTAAATCAGTGTAAAATCTGTTAATGAATGGGACGTACCTACTATTTAAAGAATCTGAATTTTAAATATAACAATCTAAAATCGATGATTCTAATAATTTTTGTAATTTCACATCAATTTTTATAATTTTATTTTTCAATGCAATTTCAAAGTACTTACAAAGGTAAAAATGTTAATAATTTACAAGTATCTAATATTGAAACTTACCAAGCAATTCTTGTAACTGATCTTCTTTCTCGGCGAGGGTTCTTTGCTGGTCTTTGATGATGGTATGCAGGTGCTCCTTATCTTCCTCTAGACTTCGGGCTAAGGACTCTAACGTGCAGATACGAGTCTGTGTTGAGGCTAACTCTCGTTCAAGGATTATCACTTTGTCTTTCGGGTTGCCTGTAAGATAAATACCATTATAATTTTGACCAATAGCATTGATATGGTCTAATACTCGTATTAATTCAATTATGTCCCTAACCTATATCTAAATAAAAGTTATTGCATTGAAGCTAATTTTATTTACAGTAGGTACTAAAACAAGTCATTACGTACATGTGTTTCCATACAACGTGTGTTGTTGCTCCATCTGTCTATCTCGCTCGTCCATAGTCTGTTTCATACGCGCCAGTTGTTTGTCTTTGGTGTCCAATTCGTCTTTCAATCGCTGCACCTGTATTAAACAGTTTATTAGTTTCACGGCATATTAACACGTGTTTGATGATGTCCAGCATATGCCGCTGGCGTATTTATAGAGATATAGTGGCTGGCAGAATTGATGGCATATTATCTTCGCGCATAGGAATATCTACGTTGGGTTTACTGTCAGAAGTGATTGGCAGTCACAGAACCAATTTCCTATGGATTTTCATCTAGTGCAGGGTGGCAAACTTGGTTAGACCCAAGATCTACTGTTCAGACTGACGGCACCCTGTGCGATCTACCAATTACAACTTAAAATGAAACGGCATAATTCAGTACTACACAATAGGTGAGGATTTTTTTCAATTTCTTATTAATAATTTTATAGTATTTTTTTTATTTAAAAAAACCTTTAAATAAATTCACAACACAGCGCGCAGTGGTGCGCAGTCTGTTCCACGTATTTTTTTTGCTTTGCCACGATCGATTGAACTAATATACGCGATCGACCAGTCGATCGCGATCGACCGGTTGGCCACCCATGATCTAGTGGGTACTTATTCCTAGTGTGAGTTTAAGACTAGAGATATGTGATTTTTTTCTGGTAGATAAGTTATATTTCGTTTACATGTGATGTGATTCTACTGTATGGGCATAGTTTTCTTTATTGAATTGTATCAGGCGTCACTATTCGGAAGTTCAAATCTCTATTGAGGGATCGCCCACCACCGGGCCCTATACCCTCCGCTGACCCTCGGATCTGCCGACTCATGATCACGAACACAAGACACTACAGTCGCAACGAGAAGCCAGATCCAAGCACCTAGCATGCAACCATAAATACATAGCTGCTAATCCGAAAACCAATTAAAATTTTAATCGACACATGCTTCGCCAACACCCGCGGCATCATCAGGATTAGTTTTCCATGTTAGTTCTATCTAGATAGATAGTCTTGTGTTCGTGATCATGAGTCAGCAGATCCGAGGGTCAGCGGAGGGTATAGGGCCCGGTGGTGGGCGATCCCTCAATAGAGATAGTTTTCTTTGCCTTTCTATCGGAATAAACTAAACAAAAAAAGTAGTGTTGTGCGATAGCACGTTTCGACGCCCGTACCTCAGCCAGCGCGTCGTGCAGCTGCACGCCCAGCTGGCTGGCGGCCTCGTGCGCGCGCGCCTGTGCGTCGTTGCGCTGACGCTGCAGGCGCGCCGCCAGCGACGAGATGCGCAGCGCCTGCTCCGACATGCGCGCCTGCAGCACGTCGCGTTCCGCGCGCACCTCCTGCGGACACGCGTGCGTTAACGCTCCATTCGCGTGAGTTATCATGAGTTGGAGGATCTAGGTCGTCGACTAAGACGCTGCAGATGATCATGCTGGATTCACATTGGAAGGATCGAAATAATTTACCTAAGGGGGCACCTATTCTACATAATGCCTACCGGGATTGGCCATTCTCGCCATTATAACTCCGATAAGCCAGGATATAGTGGCATAAAACATCCAAATCTAAGCGACCATAAAGTGTTAAAACTTTATAGTCGCTCTTCTTATACAGTCACTAGTGAACTTATAAATGACCCAGTTTTATCAAAATTACACGATGTCATTACATGAAAGGAGGTCTCCTATAATGTTTTTTTCTCATATATCTTCCATGTACAGACAGCGATCCGTTACATTTTTATTATATGTAATAGATAGAAGAATAGCTTAGTAGAACCAAACTGAACATAAAATAAGTATGAATTAGTAAGATCTTGGTTACCTCGATTAAAACGAATGTTAGTGTAAGAGTGTGGGTTTAAACTAATGTATATGTACGTACATAAAATCACGCCTCTTTCCATTTTCCCAAATCTCCATTTATTAAGGTCCTGACAGCTTATAAAGTGTTGCAAAGCACACACAGTACATACCGATTTATTTATTTATCTAGACACCAAGACAGCTGGTAGCTCTAGTCTATACACATACTAAACCTAGCTGTCAATAATCAAACTCGTAATCATAGCACCCTGATTAACCAAACGATGAGCAATCCACTTGAACCGGGAGTTAATTATAATCAACTGCCCCACTTGGAGCCTACACACTGCAAAGATCACTGGGTCAGTCCGAATCGTGCCGATGACCGTGACTACGTAGATTATGTTAGTTTAGCTTATCACTGTGCTTATTGACCTAACCTATATGCCAATTTATAACTACCTACCTAATGGCGGGAACGCGTGGAATAAGGAAGCTTTTGCTGTCAGTTTTGATTATAGAACCGGATTTAGGCTAGCTTCCACTATGTTACGTTACTATGGATACGTTTGATATCCACCAATCAAATTCATGGACATCATGTACCAAAGAATATGATATCAAACGCATCCTTAGAAAAGTAGCATAGCACTTCTCTGGTGGAAAGGCAGCCTTAAATGCTACATGGTTCATTCAGTGATTTTGACAACAATTTGCTTTGTTCGAAAAAATCTCTCGTGAATAATCTCTTAAAATATGAATTTGCCTAGTACATTATCTATGAAAATAATAGTAGCTATTGTAATCATTGTCTGTATACAAGAAAGGATTTAAGAAAATATGAAAGGTAAGAAATAATTAAGTATTCTTGCGTTAATTTACAAGAATATACTGACAGTACTTTCCGATGACATCGTAGTATTCCTATATAGATAGGTGGAGAGCGTTTCATCTAAATTATGGCGCTAGCTGCTCAGTATTTGACGACATACAAAAATGGTTAGTTCGGTAGTAAACCATTCTACGAGTATGAAACGATCTCTTCCTAGCAATTAGTAGCGACGACATGCCTACATTGAAACCGTTATTTTATTCGCTTTTCAAATGCAAATGTAAGTGAACCATTTTATACCTAAACTCCGCTGAACTCCGTCACCCTACGATTGTTCAGCGCAGATTAAATTGCTCTCACTTACAGCCAATTTATTTACAATGCCACATCATTTGTGAAATGTACAAGTATTTTTATTGCGCCTTTTATTTGCAAGCTTGTATTATGTACTTGTCAATTTTCCTCTTTATTTGTAATCTTCAGCATCATGATTTGTTAAAAAAATATGTTATTGTGAAAAATATGCTTTATAGTTCAAACTTGGCAAATAATTAAGCTAATCAAGTCCAAAATCCTTAACAAATAAACACGTAATACCGATTCGCTATTGAACTTCAAGTCCCCAAACAAATCCCATCAAAACACCCACTCGCAACACAAACACCCGAATGCTACCAAAATAAACTCACTCACCGACAAATCTGGCAGGCCCATTCCAATGTGTTTCCTAATGAAACTCCACACAAACATCACACAAATGGAACTGTACACTTGATGATATCACATTTTATGCTTGAATTTGGAATGCATGGATGAGAGGGTATGTATTGTATAGACCTTTCGGCAACAGAGCACGCTTTGAAGCATCGGGCGTGAGGAGTGAATCGAGACTGGTGGAGATATACGCGGGAACACGATACCAGGGATGTGTTAATCTGTGAACTCATTTGGATGCGACTTGCGTCTAATAATTTGATATTTAATTCGAGCATATTTATTTACACATATAGGTACATACTATGTTATTAAGATTAAGACACCAATTTATACCTCAGTTTATAAAAATTATTACCTACGTACTTAGAAATATAATGTACTATGATGATGATGATGAAGCATTTCGTACAAATACAGGGATCTCAGGAACGAGCTACTACTAAGCCACATTTTGGATTAATTGAGTAAAGATGACAATCAAAGTCAACTGAAATATGCTACTTCACTATAAAAGAGAATAAACCCGCGAGGTACCCAATTTTTTGCACAAGCGATCAATAAAAACACGAACTAGTTTCATCAAAACTACGCGCTGCATCTACTGAGCAGCGAGATCGAAACTGCCACATCCACAGCTTCGCACCTCGCGGCTATTCACGGCGACATAGGGCTGTCATCTATTTCTGTTGCGTCCGCGCGTGCTACTATTTACCTTCCTTCCTTGTGTAACTCTTGTAAATAGGTTATTTGTTGTTTTATGTGCATTTGATGATAGTCGATAGGTTATTCACGGGAGAAATATGTAGATATAGATAGCTCATATAAAAATATTAACAGATATTTTCTGCTGTGATACAGTAACGAAGACGACGGACGGGACTGTTTACACGCGTCAGAAGAAAATAAGTTTTATTACCATATACATGGTGTTTGTGACAGCCAGGCAAATATTGATACCATGACTTCAGACTGAGGCGGAAAACACTGAAAATTTTCGCAGGAATTTTTTTTTTCTTATTTCCGATATTTTTTTTTCTTCTTATTTTCTGGAAAAAAGTAATTTTGTTCGTTTAATTAGCCCTTAGATAGTGACTTAGAAATAAAATTTCAACCAAAAGATGATTATCAAAAAAAAAGTTGGCCTCAAAAAAGTTCAAATAACTGATCAACCCTAATGGAGAATCACAAGTGATCCAAAAAACAGCAATGTATTACACAAAAACCAATAAGCCCATTTAATTAGTCACAGGATCGCCCGATACACTTGGCGCGGAGAGCAAAGATTACTGATAATCAAGTCAAAAATACATTTCCTGCGAGTAATAACACTGTCGTATAAATCAACACAATGGTATTTATTCAGCATTTCAGTATTTGCCTGGCTGTCACCTACACCCTGTATAAGAAAATCAGAAGGGGTAATTCTCCGAGGTCCTAACTCCTAAAATACGATATCATTCAACAGTTACCCCTTATGAGAACTTATCCAAATGCGACTCGATTACTCGTACCAATTTGATAATAAGCAAGCTGTCGTTTGATTGTGCCAAACTGTAGTTAGGATATCTTTTGCCTAGTTCTCAATGCCTCGCATTTTAGCATATTGCATTCGACCATCCCAGCTCTCCATTTCGCCTACATATTAACGATTCACGCGGAAGTTCATTATTAAGGTCGTCAGTTTGTCATCCAGTTAAAAAAACACGAAGCTGTAGCAGACACAAATGACTGCAACATGTCTTACGTAATTTTCAAAAGTATTTCCTACTTTCAGACAGACTTTGGCAAACAATACAAAAATGCGTATTATACCAGTATGTTTTAAGTGCAGTCCAGCAGAACTTTTTCCTTGTCATATAAGATGTAATTGAAGTGGAATGAAAGGTGGGTAAGTAAGAAGTAACATACCCAGCGCATAGCATATTAAATGTTTAGTTTTCCAGACTGTAAATCTTTTGGTTAATTTAAGCACACATATATTAACACGGTATATTGTCGAATGCTAATACCCGCACCCGTTATAAGTATGCCGATGACAGAATTATCGTAAAAATCTCACTTAATGTAAAATTATTCTGAATCTGTAATCTGTCGGTGTGTCTGTATATACTCGTAAATAACGCAAAAGAACGCTGAGTTAGGATTTCAAAACAACACATCTTTATGCCTCAAAAACCATACTGATAAATACAGTTTTTCCAGAAAATAAGTCAAACCGGAGAGCATAATAGATTTTGCTGTTTTCTTTCTCTAGTAGATGTATTTAAAAGATTTTTACGGTACATAAGAAAACCACTTTACTTATTGCAAGTGAACAAAGCGAGGGTGGTCTCACTGATCTCAAAAATCAAACTAAAACGGCGTACAATATAACTAAATGCAAGTTTACGAAAACGAGTTAATATCACATAGAAACCAGCGCGAATGTCACCAGACATTATAACGCTACTCTTAACAGGCTATAATGGAAATAGCATGTCCCAATAATAAGTTGAAAACATCTTGTAACTTTTTATAGCTCCTTTGAAGTGTCGAGATAGATCGCGTGCATTACAGTACAGTGAACATCTGAAGTGATCACTTGTTTTTGTACTGGATTGGGATAGTCTGTGACTTTCTGTTGTATTAAAATTTTACCTGAAATACATCCGTAATTGACTGTATATTGCTGTGCCCAACAGGGGTCATATATTCGTTCTATGTACCTATAGAACTATATTATTATCTGTGCTACCGCATACATACCTACCTATATGTTAGTTAAATCATGCACGGGATTTATTATATGAAACGAATTGTAAGCAATTTAATAAGGCGTTCACCTAGACCAGTGGACCCAAAGTGGTCCAGGTGAACCCTCAGGGGTCCACAGGAGACTTGACGGGGGGCTACGTTGACGTGAAAAAATGCGGTTTAACAATTAATTCGTATGTCCACCAGAACCAGTTAACTTTTGAAGGGGTCTATGAGAAAGAAAAGTTTGGGAACCCCTGACCTAGACGTACTTTTCAAATATGTCTGTAATCCCTACGACTCATTATGGTTCTTATACGAGCTGTATGGTTTTAGAGTTGAGGCAAATATGATATTAACCTATATAATTAATATCATGGCAGCTACATACACACATAAATATACACACGGCTTTCTCCCCGATATGGGATAGCCAGAACTGCAGGATCATAAAGGAGCTCCCATAGCCACGTTTACTATAGCGAGGAAAGATGTAAATGATCAGTTGGTAGCTTACCGCCTGAGAAAATGGCAGCTGTAACGTTTACATTATCCATGACAATGAAATGCGTGCCAACTTTATCAAACAAATATAGAATGTGGAATAAAGAATAGATATATTAGTGTTCGGTCACCAACCCGCCTGCCCAGCGTGGTGACTATGGGCAAATACCCCCCCATGGCAGTCTTGTGGCGTGCCCTGGGGGAGGCCTACGTCCAGCAGTGGACTGCAATAGGCTGATGATGATGATATTAGCATTAGAGGTCAGTCGACCGAAAAATATAGGTACTTAATAGAATCGGAATAAATTTTGAAAATGTTTTATTATTTTCATCCTAGACAAGGTATTACACTCCTGCCCAAACACAAAATCTAATATATAAAATTCTTGTGTCACAGTGATAGTTACCATACTCCTCCGAAACGGCTTGACCGATTCTTATGAAATTTTATATGCATATTCAGTGGGTCTGAGAATCGGCTACTATCTATTTTTCAAACTCCTTCTACGCAATAAGCGACATCTACCCGAGCGGAGCCGCGGGCAACAGCTAGTAAATATATGCGAGTAAGTATATAAACCACATGATGGTGTTTGCTCGCGATTTCATCCGCAAATTACAGAAAATAGGTACATTCTTGAACAAACTCTCCAAGTGTCTACGATCGGCGGTTAAGCTGTGCGTTGATCCGTCATTCAGGCAAGACAAAGCATTTTACCTAAATTAATTTATAGTTCTTCTATGCTACTCTGGGAGTGAAAAAAAAACGTATAATACTACTACAGCTGCTTCTCTTCCCGGGCATACTGTACAAGTCAGTAGAGGGACAAGAGGGTCTTGGTATTAGTAGGCGATGGGCTGACCACCTGTTACTACTAACCGAACTTGTGCATCTCAACTATACCCTCAAAATTGGTCAGAAGTGGCACCATGTGGTTCTATCGGCCCTTGGTGCTCAGCCTACCTCGTAAGGGCGTAATTATATGTATGTATATATGTAATTGCTAATTACAAACAAGCGCTAGACATTAATATCTACACTTCCGCTGTCTAGATATCTGTCTATACTTGTATATGTGGACAATGAGTGACAAGACAATGAACTCCAAACGAGAATATTGCTTATTTTACTAAATTAACTCAGTAACTAAGAAGTGCCTGCCGAAACGAACAGGTACCTATGTAACAGTTACATTGTAAATACATACATACATACCGTGTAAATAAATAAATAAAAATAAACAAATAAATAAAATAATAGACACGGCTGTGTTTCCGAAATGGGGGTAGCCAGAACTGCACGATCGTAGTGGATATACCACAGCCACGTTTGCATAGCGGGGACCAGATATTAATGATGCGAGTGACAAGTTGCTAGCCTATCGCCTGAGAGAATGCCCGAGTTCCTTTGGCAAAGAGATGCAACTAATGTTTTCTAGTAACGCCCCGCATCAGCACTGGATATTAGTATAACTTCTTTCGATATACCTATGACATTAACAAGCATCATCTTATATTGATCTCAGTGACCCGATCTCAGCGCATTTTTTACGCTTGAACCATCTAAATACCTTTAGTTGGAAATATAGACTCGTCATAAAGAAATCATCTAGCTAATATAACAACGCAACCCGTAGTGATTAATTTCATTCGACACCGCAATCAACCTAAATACAGCAAAAACGATGCAAACCAGTTAAGATACATAATATTCTATTGGCTATTTACTTCGCAGATTGATATAAAAACATACATAAATCCATCAATAAACTAATCTGATCCAAAATAACAGTATACACGTCTCGCTCTTACTTCACAAATACAAAAGTGAGATAGCAATATGTTTCTACAAAATCCTAACTATTGTACTAATCCATCGTCAATCGATTTCTTGCAAATATCGATCGTTTATCTCTTCTGTTGAAATTAGTATGTCTCAATAGCGAAGGCAAACGCATTTCTTACGAAACTAAGTAAAATATATGAAATGTCTTTGATTTATATAGACACTAGCGCCTGTTACCAAGGTATTCACTACTGAAACGAATAGGAGAGTATTACAAGAGTTCATTTCATAGAATAGTTCCCGTGCCCAATTTTGGAACTAATATGATTTTGTAAGCAACTAGCGCCACCGTTGAAGGAACTGTTTCGTGTAACGCACTAATACCGACTTCTGGTATCTGGACTCGCGCCAACTATCACTGTACGAAGCCAAGGTCTGTTGCTCATCTTCCAAAGTTACATGATCAATGTAATAAATATGGAGGAGTAGTTAGTCTGTGTCACTACAAGTAGTAGCATAAAAAAATTAAGACCTAGGACTATCACATGTTTATTTTTCCCGATAGTATGGAGAATTTTTAAATATCTCAGAAATTTTCATACAATCTTGAAAAATAAAAATGTGATTACGAGTCTCAAATTTTGAAAATAGGTTCTCTATAATGGGCTATTTATATAGCTTTTCGCTTAACATACCCTTTCTGTTACATCCTGTATAGTATAATATACAAGGTGTGAGTGACAACCAGACAAATACTGAAATGCTGAACAAGTACCATTGTATTGAGTTACACAACTGTATTAAGCAGTCTAGACGCTTTGAGATGACCCGAACAAACAGACAGACAGGCAAAAAAATTGATAAAAATTCATAAAACATTTTTATGTATATGTTTAGGTATATTATGTACCATAAATATTCATATGCATTTAGTGGAAAGGGGTTGTTTTGGTGCTGCAGGTAGATAGTGACTCCATTTTTATTTGCCTGTATGTATGGATGAATAGATTGGTAGACTAGTATATGGTTATTGTTTGTATGTACCTATATACCTATAGTATATAAACGCAACTGAGAACATCTTGGAACCTGTTAATTACCGATAAACTGCTACGCAGTTTGGTAATGTACTATCTAATTTTAAGCGTTTATTGTAAAGTAAAATGAAATAAATTAAAAATTAAAAAAATTATTTATTACTCACTGGAAATGTATTTTTAATTTGATCATCTACCTATATACATAGTGATTCTGCCTGCATTAGGGTTGATCAGTTATTTGAACTTATTTGAGGATAACTTTTTATAAAACCATCTTTTAAGCCATTATGTAAGGGTTAATTAAACGAATAAAGTACCCTATTTTTTTCTTGGACAAAATAAAGAAAAAGTTGGAGAATTTTGCAGTTTTCCTGCGAAAATTTTCAGTGGTTTTCGACTCAGAATCATCAACCATGATCAACTATGTCACCATGATCAACATTCTGTATAAATAATAATTAATAAAAATTCTTTGCGAAACCGGTATAACCTATCTTCATGCGGGTCCAAAAAGGATTGCAACGGTAAAACAATTTTAAAATCGTGCCCAGTAGTTACGGAGCCTATTCGCTGCAAATAAACAATCAAAGTACATACATACATACATACATATAATCACGCCTTTATCCCTTACGGGGTAGGCAGAGCACTAAGGGCCGGTAGAACCACTTGATGCCACTTCTGACCAATTTTTAGGGTATAGTTCGGTTAGTAGTGACAGGTGGTCAACCCATCGCCTACAAAACACCAAGACCCTCTTGTCCCTCTACTGGCTTGTACAGTATGCCCGGGAAGAGAAGCAGCTGTAGTATTACACGTTATTTTTTCACTCCCAGAGCAGCATAGAAGACTCTTCAATTAAAGTACACCTCTTTATAATATCAGTATAGACATACTCGTACCTGGGCCACGGCCGCAAGTCGATCCCGCTGCGCCTCTAAGTCCACCACCCTGCGTAATGCAGCATCCTCTGCCCGCGTCAGTGACGTCACGCCCTCCCACAGCCGGGCGAGCGGCGCGGGGGCGTGCGGCGGCGGGGAGGGGGGGCGCTCCGGCGACGGCGTCTGAGGGGGAGATAGTATTATACAACTGCATATGATTGGGAAAGTATATACGTTAAGTATATGCGAGCAGCGCCGACTGTGTGGCCAGTGCGGTTACGTCACACACCTCGCGCGCGCGCCGCCGCTCGCTCAGCGACACGTCCTCGCTGCGCTCGCTGCGCTCGGCCGCCGGCAGCGAGCAACACTCGTGCGCACGCTCCAACACGCGCGTGCGCACTGACAGCGCCGCCTCCAGCGCCAAGCACTGCGGGATATTATACCATGTTATGTTTCATTATGGAAGAAGCTGGTGCACGAGGTAAAAAGATTATTATAGGGCCCTTTTTTTGTCCGACTTCCAGAGACAGGTAATTTTTTTTACAAAAGTTTAAAATAAAATGAAATTAATATAGCCACATGAGAATATTGAAATATGACGCTACAAATAAATTGAATTAACAAAATTACGTCTAGTCAGATCTTAGGGTATACTAAGATAAATATATTGTAACCGTAAACCGAAAAAAGATTATTTATATATTTGAATGTAATGAAATACAAAAAATTGTTCAGCAAAATGCAGTAATCAGTCAGAGAAACCTTGTTGAAAACAAATGCCAAATCTTCGGCAATGTAAGGTTCGAAAGAAACCATATTGCACCGACCCTATAATTAATGTGATAAGGGCAGTAAGATGATGATCTTGTTATGCCTAACTAAACCAAACTTGACCAATATCCATTCCACCGATTCGTGACAGCCAGGCAAATATTGATATGGCGACTTCAGACCATGATTCTGAGGCGAAAACCACTGAAAATGTTCGCAGGAAAATCCCAAAATTTTTCAACATCTTTTTCTTTTTTTCAGGAAAAAAAACTGTGTGGTTCGTTTAAGTTGACCTTTGATAATGACTTAAAAACAAATTTTTAATCTATGGATGGAAATACTAATTAACCCCAAAGGAGAGTCACAAGTGATCTCAAAAACAGCAATAAGCTAATTTCAAATCACAGGATCACTCGATAAAATTGGCGCGGAAAGTAAAAATTGCGGATAATAAAATAAAAAATGTATTTCCTGCGAGTAATAACACTGTTTTACAACTCAAAACAATACTTGTTCAGTATTTAAGTATTGTGCAGCCTGGCTGTCACACACACTCTGTATATTTTAAATTATTAAATTGATAATTCACCTGTTCTTTAACTTTCTCCATCAGCTCGCTATAATTATCCTCCTCCTGTCCGCATTTGACACAAGTGACGTCACTCTGTTCCATCCTTTCACTCCTCAACGATTCCAACTCGCTAACAACCGCGCGAAGCTTGCTATCTCTTTCTTCTATAGTGTTCTTCATAGTTGTAAGCTGCTCTAACACTTCTGCTTCGTGGGTAGTTTTCTGTTCTAACTGACTTTCGAGATCGGCAATGATGTCTCTCAGAAGGGATATCTTTTCCTCTGTAGCCTTTAATTCCTCGTCGGTGGTCGCTTTCCGCATTTCTAAATCCGCGATGATTTGATTCATTTCTCGCGATTGTTGTTCCAGTTGCTCCACCTAAGAATTGTGTTCATATTATAGGTATATGACTAAACTTTAAAATTGGTAATGTCTGTCCTCTCCAATCGGCTTTGAAAAAATGGGACATGTGGAATTTTAGTTTACATTGGCAGTCTGCGGTCAGAATCGACAACATTGAAAGACAAACAAATATTTAGAAAATCTAGATGTCTAGTGGAGATTTTCGGGAAGAATTAAGTCACTAAAGGTGAAATAGTAACTACATTTTATGACAATGACGCATAGCTCTGTTACGTTACGATCAGGCAATCACTAGATGGGAAAGTACTGTTTAGAAATTTATAGTACTGCAACAAGTTAAATGCGGGCAAAGCTGTTAGTAAAAACAAGCTGGCGATGTAATGTAAATAACTGAATACTGCTGATGATGATGATGAATTTACTAATGTTTATGCTTGTAATGTAGGTTGGAGACAACATAGCTATAATTGCCAATTCGTTAGAGACATAATTTGAAGGAAATAAATCTTACTACGCTGATCCAAAACCTATTCATACTTTACCAAAGTACAAGAAAGAAAAATATAAGAATTGAATCAACCACGGCTTTTATCATCGTTAAAACTAACTAAAAAACTCAACTTTACAACTAAAAAACGTCTCTATAGTTGCCAAATCGTCACATAAAAACATATCTTACTTTTCGAATTATCAATCAATATACTTAATTTATTCGACATTGGGCTCATTTTCCTAATGGTCGGATAACCTATCTGTACGATAACGTTTATGCTGTATCTATCTTAATCAAGTTTTGAGAGAAAGACAGCATAATATTATGACTCAAATAGGCTATTTGACCATTGCAATGGCCCTATGTCAAATAAATAAATTAGATTCGACAATTTTTGTCAATAAACAAATTGCGAATTGGACGAAAAGCGGTAAAATATAACAAAACGTGGTACATGTTAATACAAGCATGCGTGACGCGTGTGTGACAAACAAACAAGCATACTCACGTGTCGGTCGCGCCTGCGCCGGGTGCATTGCGACACTTGCAGGCCGTGCATCTGCGAGGATTAGTGCTAACTACAGTACTGGTACCCATTTGTGTATGTGTATACTACCACACGGGCGAAAGATAATCGTAAGTCTTCAGTATATACAGGGTGTTTTTTCGTGGCCACCCTTAACGAAGGGTACGTACTCTATACATCAAATAAAGTAAGTTTATGCCAAAAAAAATGCTGGGTATTTTTTTAAAAACTTTTTTTTAATTACTTGATCGGGCGATATTTATCGTGTCTAGTGTTTATGTTAGTTTTTTTATAGACAGACATTAATTATTTCTCCTTAAAAATCTTGCTACGCGCGTCTATGTGCATTTATGCAGAAAAACTCAACTTTGGACCCTAATATTTTGGAAACCAGACACTTCCCAGGTATGCTTCCATGGAGAAAAATGATCGTGTTGATGAGGAGATTCCGTAGTTTTCGGGAACGTTGACGACCAAAAATAATCCTGTATAAGGAATGTTAAGGTAAAAGCTATTATATGTATATAGCCCATTATAAAAAGAACCTATCCACAAAATTAGAGACACGAAATAAGGTTTTTAAGTATGCAGCTAAGCAACTCAGGAGTTATCTTTAAAAATAAATATAATTAAGGGTCGATTTTTTCAAAGGTCAAACAGCCTATCAGAAAAAAAAGATGCCGTCTTTCTCTAAAACTTGATCATAAAAGAGACAGCAACAACTTTATTCCTCGTTAAAGTGAAAAATCGGCCCTTATAGTCTGAAATTTTGCGTCAGGTCCTTTATAGTGATAAGGAATCTTTTTTGTTTGAAACCAGTACTCTTGTCAAAGATGGAAGCATATTTGTCATTTCTTAATACAAATTGGTACCATTTACAGGCAAAAACAATACAAATTAAGCATTAACATCACAATTTAGTTAGATCTAGCATTATTAGTTAGTATAAATAACAATCACCAACATATAACAATTATTATTCCGAGCCATATTTGTAAAAACTAAATACATATCAGACTATTATATTTGGTTAGTTTAACTAGGTGTAGTAAAATTATGTTCTCAATCGTTATCATAGCATTTTTTCTTAGAATGTCATTAATATGTTAAAAATAAAATCAAAAACCGATGTACTTGGATAAAAATTTGTTATACCGATATGTGTAGGGTATATTGATGATAAATACTGGTATATGGGCAAGCACGAACCTTTCGATAGTCCGTAACGTTATCGTCACACTGCCCACTAGCATGACCACGCAACGTGGACATCCTATCGTACAAAATCGTATCGGCTATATTTATCGTATTTTGACAGGCTAAATGTCGATAAATCTGTTTATCATATCATCCATCAATTTGCTTGCTTGCCGCCAGCGTTACGGCGCGTAAGAAGGTCGACGCTTACCCTACCGTCCGCTGTAACGCACATACCTCGCTAACGATCCGCGCGTTGGCCTGCAGCCTCGCGGCGAGGCGCGCTGCCTCGGCGCGCAGATCGGCCTCGCGGCGCGCGCTCTCGTCGCGCTCCGCCTCGCGCTCGGCGGCCTGCTCCTCCACGAATGCTCGCGACGAACGCAGCTGGCGGTTCGCCGCTTCCAGCTGTGTGGAATGTATAAAGATATATCGAGTTTTTTTGACGTGAAACGTCTTTAAAATCGCGCCGACACATACGGTACCAGTTTAAAAACTGGACCGTAACGAACAAGGTCTATATCATCGTACCTTAATAATTAAAAAAACTATGGTCTAGAAACAAAAATGTGGTGTAAATATTTCACTTATATAGTCAGCTCGCTGTTATGACATTGAGTTCGTGTCGGGGTCAAGCGGGGGGGCGGGGAGGGATACTGCGATAACTGTGCGAAACCGGCGCTCACGCTTGTTTCTATTCAGTGTAACTCGTGACTCCGACTTTATAGCGTGGTGATTCTTTCGTGTGTTTGTTATCAAGTTTATTTGAACCGATTGATTATACAAAAATAGTGTAATTGGACAGTATTATATCTATACTAATATTATAAAGCTGAAGAGTTTGTTGTGTTTGTTTGAACGCGCTAATCTCAGGAACTACTGGTCTGATTTGAAAATTCTTTCAGTGTTAGATAGCCCATTTACCAAGGAAGGCTACAGTCTATACAACAACCTGCCCGGCTTCGCACGGGTACAACGCCCCTCACGCGGACGAAGTTCGTGGGCGGCTGCTATTTAAATAACCAGAAAGTGACAATAAATATATAAAAACATTTGCTATGTATTTTATGTTTCTATTACTTTTTTATTAAAATACTTAAAACAGCGTCCATCTTGTTTTCATTTCAATCTTTTACTTTAAAAGCGATTCGCTAACATAGACGTTTCACGTTAAAACCAACGGCCGTGTGCCCGACCCACAGCCCCACCCGCTTTTTTATTATAATATAGGTTCGCAATGAATACAACTGACGATTCGCTGCTTCCAACTGCGGGTATATCCCGGAGTACATCAAGATTTTTTATTATTATTAAGTAGGTTTGCGACGATTATTATGTAGATTCACTGCTTCTATTGTGTGCGGGACAGAGTTAAATTGAGATTTTTTACTATAATGTACATGAGTTTGACGTTTGTGCTAAATCATTTTTTTTTTATATACAGGGTGTAACAGAAAGGGTATGTTAAGCGAAAAGCTATGTAAATAGATGTCGGTGAACTTAGCAACTCGTTTTCCAGCAGCTCAAAAATAAATCTGAGTTCTATTCTAGTGCAGGTGAGTTCTACAGTTCCTGATACCTTTTATAAATAGTTCTGGCATTTTTACCCTGAAAACTTAAATTGAAAAAAAATGAGCTGCTAACTTCCCGTAGCAGATCACTTTTCAGTAAATGAAAAAAAAAAGAGAGTTCTATTAGCAAACAGGTGAGTTCTATAGTTCCTGATACTTTTTACAAATAGTTCTGCCCCTTTTCCATAAAAAAAACGTCAATTGAAAAATGAGCTGCTAACTTCCCGTAGCAGATCACTTTACAGCAAATCAAATTTTAAGGGTGTTATATTCACATGCAGCTCAGTTCTACAGTTCTTGATAGATATTATAAATAGTTCTGTTGTTTTAACCTCCAAAAACGTCAATTGATGATAATCTGATAACTTTCCATAGAAAATCAAATCACAGCGGATCATGTAAGTTTATCGTTCCAAACAATTTTTAATGAATAACTTTTCACAATATATTATTCCGTAGCAGACCTGCAACCTGAAACTAAACTCAAGTCCAGAACTCACGTAAAAAATCCAGCAGCTCATACCGGAATGTAGAAAATACACAAAGTATATAAAAACAATTTCAATCGTTCAAAAAAAAATCTCAATACTTCTCAACAGCCAGAACTCTTTTGTTTTACATAGACCTGGAGTAGACCTGCAACCTGATACTAAAATCAAGCCCAGAACTCACGTAAAAGTTCCAGCAGCTCACACCTGAATGTAGAAAATTACACAAAGAATACAAAAACAATTTCAATCGTTCAAAAAAAAAATCTCAAAGCATCTCAACAGCCAGAACTCTTTTGTTTTACATAAGACCTGGGAGTAGACCTGCAACCTGATACTAAAATCAAGCCAGAACTCACGTAAAAATTCCAGCAGCTCACACCTGAATGTAGAAAATACACAAAGAATACAAACACATTCAATCGTTCAAAAAAAAATCTCAAAGCATCTCAACAGCCAGAACTCTTTTGTTTTACATAGACCTGGAGTAGACCTGCAACCTGATACTAAAATCAAGCCCAGAACTCACGTAAAACTTCCAGCAGCTCACACCTGAATGTAGAAAATACAAAAAGTATGCACAAACTTTTCAATCGTTTCAAAAAAAAAATCTCAAAGCTTGTCAACAGCCAGAACTCTTTGTTTTCCATAGACCTGGAGTAGACCTGCAACCTGATACTAAAATCAAGCCCAGAACTCACGTAAAACTTCCAGCAGCTCACACCTGAATGTAAAAAATACACAAAAAATATAAAAACACTTTCAATCGTTCAAAACAAAATCTCAAAGCATCTCAACAGCCAGAACTCTTTTGTTTTACATAGACCTGGAGTAAACCTGCAACCTGATACTAAAATCAAGCCCAGAACTCACGTAAAACTTCCAGCAGCTCACACCTGAATGTAAAAAATACACAAAAAAATATAAAACACTTTCAATCGTTCAAAACAAAATCTCAAAGCATCTCAACAGCCAGAACTCTTTTGTTTTCCATAGACCTGGAGTAGACCTGCAACCTGATACTAAAATCAAGCCCAGAACTCACGTAAAAGTTCCAGCAGCTCACACCTGAATGTAGAAAATACACAAAGAATACAAAAACAATTTCAATCGTTCAAAAAAAAATCTCAAAGCATCTCAACAGCCAGAACTCTTTTGTTTTACATAGACCTGGAGTAGACCTGCAACCTGATACTAAAATCAAGTCCAGAACTCACGTAAAAAATCCAGCAGCTCATACCGGAATGTAGAAAATACACAAAGTATATAAAAACAATTTCAATCGTTCAAAAAAAAATCTCAATACTTCTCAACAGCCAGAACTCTTTTGTTTTACATAGACCTGGAGTAGACCTGCAACCTGATACTAAAATCAAGCCCAGAACTCACGTAAAACTTCCAGCAGCTCACACCTGAATGTAAAAAATACACAAAAAATATAAAAACACTTTAAATCGTTCAAAACAAAATCTCAAAGCATCTCAACAGCCAGAACTCTTTTGTTTTACATAGACCTGGAGTAGACTGCAACCTGATACTAAAATCAAGCCAGAACTCACGTAAGACTTCCAGCAGCTCACACCTGAATGTAAAAAATACACAAAAAATATAACAAAACATTTCAATCGTTCAAAACAAAATCTCAAAGCATTCAACAGCCAGAACTCTTTTGTTTTCCATAGACCTGGAGTAGACCTGCAACCTGATACTAAAATCAAGCCCAGAACTCACGTAAAGTTCCAGCAGCTCACACCTGAATGTAGAAAATACACAAAGAATACAAAAACAATTTCAATCGTTCAAAAAAAAAATCTCAAAGCATCTCAACAGCCAGAAACTTTTGTTTTACATAGACCTGGAGTAGACCTGCAACCTGATACTAAAATCAAGCCCAGAACTCACGTAAAACTTCCAGCAGCTCACACCTGAATGTAAAAAATACACAAAAAATATAAAAAACACTTTCAATCGTTCAAAACAAAATCTCAAAGCATCTCAACAGCCAGAACTCTTTTGTTTTACATAGACCTGGAGTAAACCTGCAACCTGATACTAAAATCAAGCCCAGAACTCACGTAAAACTTCCAGCAGCTCACACCTGAATGTAAAAAATACACAAAAAATATAAAAAACACTTTCAATCGTTCAAAAACAAAATCTCAAAGCATCTCAACAGCCAGAAACTTTTGTTTTCCATAGACCTGGAGTAGACCTGCAACCTGATACTAAAATCAAGCCCAGAACTCACGTAAAAGTTCCAGCAGCTCACACCTGAATGTAGAAAATACACAAAGAATACAAAAACAATTTCAATCGTTCAAAAAAAAAATCTCAAAGCATCTCAACAGCCAGAACTCTTTTGTTTTCCATAGACCTGGAGTAGACCTGCAACCTGATACTAAAATCAAGCCCAGAACTCACGTAAAAGTTCCAGCAGCTCACACCTGAATGTAGAAAATACACAAAAATACAACACATCAATCGTTAAAAAAAAAAATCTCAAAGCATCTCAACAGCCAGAACTCTTTTGTTTTACATAGACCTGGAGTAGACCTGCAACCTGATACTAAAATCAAGCCCAGAACTCACGTAAAAATTCCAGCAGCTCACACCTGAATGTAGAAAATACACAAAGAATACAAAACACATTCAATCGTTCAAAAAAAAATCTCAAAGCATCTCAACAGCCAGAACTCTTTTGTTTTACATAGACCTGGAGTAGACCTGCAACCTGATACTAAAATCAAGCCCAGAACTCACGTAAAACTTCCAGCAGCTCACACCTGAATGTAAAAAATACACAAAAAATATATAAAAACACTTTCAATCGTTCAAAACAAAATCTCAAAGCATCTCAACAGCCAGAACTCTTTTGTTTTACATAGACCTGGAGTAGACCTGCAACCTGATACTAAAATCAAGCCCAGAACTCACGTAAAACTTCCAGCAGCTCACACCTGAATGTAGAAAATACAAAAAGTATGCACAAACTATTCAATCGTTCAAAAAAAAAATCTCAAAGCTTCTCAACAGCCAGAACTCTTTTGTTTTCCATAATTCTGGAGTAGACCTGCAACCTGATACTAAAATCAAGCCCAGAACTCACGTAAAAGTTCCAGCAGCTCACACCTGAATGTAGAAAATACAAAAAGTATGCACAAACTTTTCAATCGTTCAAAAAAAAAAATCTCAAAGCTTCTCAACAGCCAGAACTCTTTTGTTTTCCATAGACCTGGAGTAGACCTGCAACCTGATACTAAAATCAAGCCCAGAACTCACGTAAAACTTCCAGCAGCTCACACCTGAATGTAAAAAATACACAAAAAAAATATAAAAACACTTTCAATCGTTCAAAACAAAATCTCAAAGCATCTCAACAGCCAGAACTCTTTTGTTTTACATAGACCTGGAGTAGACCTGCAACCTGATACTAAAATCAAGCCCAGAACTCACGTAAAAGTTCCAGCAGCTCACACCTGAATGTAGAAAATACAAAAAGTATGCACAAACTTTCAATCGTTCAAAAAAAAAATCTCAAAGCTTGTCAACAGCCAGAACTCTTTTTTTTTCCATAGACCTGGAGTAGACCTGCAACCTGATACTAAAATCAAGCCCAGAACTCACGTAAAACTTCCAGCAGCTCACACCTGAATGTAAAAAATACACAAAAATATAAAACACTTTCAATCGTTCAAAACAAAAATCTCAAAGCTCTCAACAGCCAGAACTCTTTTGTTTTACATAGACCTGGAGTAGACCTGCAACCTGATACCAAAATCAAGCCCAGAACTCACGTATAAGTTCCAGCAGCTCACACCTGAATGTAGAAAATACAAAAAGTATGCACAAAACTATTCAATCGTTCAAAAAAAAATCTCAAAGCTTCTCAACAGCCAGAACTCTTTTGTTTTCCATAACCTGGAGTAGACCTGCAACCTGATACTAAAATCAAGCCCAGAACTCACGTAAAAGTTCCAGCAGCTCACACCTGAATGTAGAAATACAAAAAGTATGCACAAACTTTTCAATCGTTCAAAAAAAAATCTCAAAGCTTGTCAACAGCCAGAACTCTTTTGTTTATATAACCTGGAGTAGACCTGCAACCTGATACTAAAATCAAGCCCAGAACTCACGTAAAACTTCCAGCAGCTCACACCTGAATGTAAAAAATACAAAAAAAATAAAAAAACACTTTCAATCGTTCAAAACAAAATCTCAAAGCTTCTCAACAGCCAGAACTCTTTTGTTTTCCATAGACCTGGAGTAGACCTGCAACCTGATACTAAAATCAAGCCCAGAACTCACGTAAAAGTTCCAGCAGCTCACACCTGAATGTAGAAAATACAAAAAGAATACAAAACACATTCAATCGTTCAAAAAAAAAATCTTAAAGCATCTCAACAGCCAGAACTCTTTGTTTTACATAGACCTGGAGTAGACCTGCAACCTGATACTAAAATCAAGCCCAGAACTCACGTAAAAGTAAGTTCCAGCAGCTCACACCTGAATGTAGAAAATACAAAAATATGCACAAACTATTCAATCGTTCAAAAAAAAATCTCAAAGCTTCTCAACAGCCAGAACTCTTTTGTTTTCCATAACCTGGAGTAGACCTGCAACCTGATACTAAAATCAAGCCCAGAACTCACGTAAAAGTTCCAGCAGCTCACACCTGAATGTAGAAAATACAAAAAGTATGCACAAACTTTTCAATCGTTCAAAAAAAAAAAATCTCAAAGCTTGTCAACAGCCAGAACTCTTTGTTTCCATAGACCTGGAGTAGACCTGCAACCTGATACTAAAATCAAGCCCAGAACTCACGTAAAAGTTCCAGCAGCTCACACCTGAATGTAAAAATACACAAAAAATATAAAAACTTTCAATCGTTCAAAACAAATCTCAAAGCATCTCAACAGCCAGAACTCTTGTTTTCCATAGACCTGGAGTAGACCTGCAACCTGATACTAAAATCAAGCCCAGAACTCACGTAAAAGTTCCAGCAGCTCACACCTGAATGTAGAAAATACACAAAGAATACAAAAACAATTTCAATCGTTCAAAAAAAAAATCTCAAAGCATCTCAACAGCCAGAACTCTTTTGTTTTACATAGACCTGGAGTAGACCTGCAACCTGATACTAAAATCAAGCCCAGAACTCACGTAAAATTCCAGCAGCTCACACCTGAATGTAGAAAATACACAAAGAATACAAAAACACATTCAATCGTTAAAAAAAATCTCAAAGCATCTCAACAGCCAGAACTCTTTTGTTTTACATAGACCTGGAGTAGACCTGCAACCTGATACTAAAATCAAGCCCAGAACTCACGTAAAAATTCCAGCAGCTCACACCTGAATGTAGAAAATACACAAAGATATCAAAACACATTCAATCGTTCAAAAAAAAAATCTCAAAGCATCTCAACAGCCAGAACTCTTTTGTTTTACATAGACCTGGAGTAGACCTGCAACCTGATACTAAAATCAAGCCCAGAACTCACGTAAAACTTCCAGCAGCTCACACCTGAATGTAAAAATACACAAAAAATATAAAAACACTTTCAATCGTTCAAAAACAAAATCTCAAAGCATCTCAACAGCCAGAACTGTTTTACATTGTTTTACATAGACCTAAAAGTTCCAGGAGTAGACCTGCAACCTGATACTAAAATCAAGCCCAGAACTCACGTAAAACTTCCAGCAGCTCACACCTGAATGTAGAAAATACAAAAAGTATGCACAAACTATTCAATCGTTCAAAAAAAAAATCTCAAAGCTTTCAACAGCCAGAACTCTTTTGTTTTCCATAATTCTGGAGTAGACCTGCAACCTGATACTAAAATCAAGCCCAGAACTCACGTAAAACTTCCAGCAGCTCACACCTGAATGTAGAAAATACAAAAAGTATGCACAAAACTTTTCAATCGTTCAATCGTCTGTCAAAAAACTCTTTTGTTTTCCATCTCAAAGCCCAGAACTCTCAACAGCCAGTAATGCATAAAAAACTCTAGTTTGTTTTTTTGTTTTACATAGACCTAGACCTGGATAGACCTGGAGTAGACCTGCAACTGAAAAAAAAAATACTTGTCAAAATCAAGCCCAGAACTCACGTAAAACTTCCAGCAGCTCACACCTGAATGTAAAAAATACACAAAAAATAGTATGCACAAACATCTCAACAGCCAGAACTTCAATCGTTCCAAAAAAAAAACTCTCGTATAAGTTCCAGCCACACCTGTTTTCCATATGCTGGAGTATTCAATCGTTCAAGCCCAAACTCACGTAAAAGTTCTCAGCTCACACCTGAATTTTGTTTTCCAAGTATGGACCTGCAAACTTTCAAGCCCAGAACTCACGTCCAGCATCGTTAGAAAATACAAAAAGTATGCACAAACTTTTCAAAAAAAAATCTCAAAGCTTGTCAACAGTCAAATTCTGGAGCCAGAACTCTTTTGTTTTCTATGCACAAACTTTCAATCGACAAAATCTGGAGTAGACCTGCAACCTGATACTAAAATCAAGCCCAGAACTCACGTAACTCACGTATGTAGAAAGCACAGTATGACAAACTTTTCAATCGTATAAAAAACACTTTCTAATCGTTTCAACCAACAAAATCTCAAAGCATCTATTCAACAGCTTCAGAACTCTTTTGTTTTACATAATTCTGGAGTAGACCTGCAACCTGATACTAAAATCAAGCCCAGAACTCACGTAAAAGTTCCAGCAGCTCACACCTGAATGTAGAAAATACAAAAAGAATACAAACTTTTCAATCGTTCAAAAAAAAATCTCAAAGCATTGTCAACAGCCAGAACTCTTTTGTTTTCATAGACATAGACCTGGAGTAGACCTGCAACCTGATACTAAAATCAAGCCCAGAACTCACGTAAAAGTTCCAGCAGCTCACACCTGAATGTAGAAAATACCAAAAGTATGCACAAACCTGAATGTAAAAAATACAAAAAATATAAAAACACTTTCAATCTTTCAAAAAAAAATCTCAAAGCATCTCAACAGCCAGAACTCTTTTTTTTCCATGACCTGAGTAGACCTGCAACCTGTACTAAAATCAAGCCCAGAACTCACGTAAAAGTTCCAGCAGCTCACACCTGAATGAGATAGAAAATACACAAAGAATACAAAACACTTTCAATCGTTCAAAAAAAAATCTCAAAGCATCTCAACAGCCAGAACTCTTTTTTTTACATAGACCTGGAGTACACCTGCTGATACTAAAATCTAGCCCAAATCACGCCAAACACTCCGTAAAACTTCCAGCAGCTCACACCTGAATGTAGAAAATACACAAAGAATACAACACATTCAATCGTTAAAAAACAAAAATCTCAAAGCATCTCAACAGCCAGAACTCTTTTGTTTTACATAGACCTGGAGTAGACCTGCAACTGATACTAAAATCAAGCCCAGAACTCACGTAAAAATTCCAGCAGCTCACACCTGAATGTAGAAAATACACAAAGAATACAAAACACATTCAATCGTTCAAAAAAAAATCTCAAAGCATCTCAACAGCCAGAACTCTTTTGTTTTCATAGACCTGGAGTAGACCTGCAACCTGATACTAAAATCAAGCCCAGAACTCACGTAAAACTTCCAGCAGCTCACACCTGAATGTAGAAAAATACACAAAAAATAATAAAAACACATTCAATCGTTAAAACAAATCTCAAAGCTCTCAACAGCCAGAAACTGTTTTGTTTTACATAGACCTGGAGTAGACCTGCAACCTGATACTAAAATCAAGCCCAGAACTCACGTAAAAGTTCCAGCAGCTCACACCTGAATGTAGAAAATACAAAAAGTATGCACAAACTTTTCAATCGTTCAAAAAAAAAATCTCAAAGCTTGTCAACAGCCAGAACTCTTTTGTTTTCCATAGACCTGGAGTAGACCTGCAACCTGATACTAAAATCAAGCCCAGAACTCACGTAAAACTCCAGCAGCTCACACCTGAATGTAAAAAATCAAGCCCAGATCTCAACAGCCAGAACTCTTTTTGTTTTAAAACTTCCAGCAGCTCACACCTGAATGTAAAAAATACACAAAAATATAAAAACACTTTCAATCGTTCAAAACAAAATCTCAAAGCATGTCAACAGCCAGAACTCTTTTGTTTTACATAGACCTGGAGTAAACCTGCAACCTGATACTAAAATCAAGCCCAGAACTCACGTAAAACTTCCAGCAGCTCACACCTGAATGTAAAAAATACACAAAAAATATAAAAACACACTTTCAATCGTTCAAAAACAAAATCTCAAAGCATCTCAAAAAAATATAAAAACAGCCAGCTTCTCACTCTTTTGTTTTCCATAGACCTGGAGTAGACCTGCAACCTGATACTAAAATCAAGCCCAGAACTCACGTAAAAGTTCCAGCAGCTCACACCTGAATGTAGAAAATACACAAAGAATACAAAAACAATTTCAATCGTTCAAAAAAAAATCTCAAAGCATCTCAACAGCCAGAACTCTTTTGTTTTCCATAGACCTGGAGTAGACCTGCAACCTGATACTAAAATCAAGCCAGAACTCACGTAAAAGTTCCAGCAGCTCACACCTGAATGTAGAAAATACACAAAGTAATACAAAACACTTCAATCGTTCAAAAAAAAATCTCAATCTCAAAGCATCTCCAACAGCCAGAACTCTTTTGTTTTACCATGTAATAACAAAAGTATAAAAAACACTTTCAATCGTTCACCTGATACTAAAATCAAGCCCAACCTGAGAACTCAGACCTGCAAAAAGTATGCAAAAACTGATCTCAAAGCTCTCAACAGCCAGAACTCTTTTGTTTTCCAAATCAAGCCCAGAACTCACGTAAAAATTGAATGTAGAAAATACAAAAGTATGCCAGTTCAAAAAAAAAATCAAAGCTTCTCAACAGCCAGCTCTTTTGTTTTCCATAGACCTGGAGTAGACCTGCACACCTGAATGTAGAAAATACACAAAGAATACAAAACTCTTTTGTTTTCCACATTCAATCGTTCAAAAAAAATCACAAAAATCAAAAACACTTTCAATCGCAAAAAAAAATCTCAAAGCATCTCAGCCAGAACTCTTTTGTTTTACATAGACCTGGAGTAGACCTGCAACCTGATACTAAAATCAAGCCCAGAACTCACGTAAAACTTCCAAAAGCAGCTCACAACAGCCAGAACTCCTGAATGACCTGCAACCTGATACTAAAAATACAAAAGTTCCAAAAAATGTAGAAAATACAAAAAGAATAAAAAACAATTTCACTCTTTTGTTTTCCATAGACCTGGAGTCATTCAACCTGATACTAAAATCAAGCCCAGAACTCACGTAAAAGTTCCAGCAGCTCACAAATGTAGAAAAATACACAAAGAATACAAAACACTTTCAATCGTTAAAAAAAAATCTCAAAGCTTGTCAACAGCCAGAACTGTTTTGTTTTCCATAGACCTGGAGTAGACCTGCAACCTGATACTAAAATCAAGCCAGAACTCACGTAAAACTTCCAGCAGCTCACACCTGAATGTAGAAAATACAAAAGAATACAAAACCAATTCAATCGTATGCATCTCACAAACTTTCAATCGTTCAAAAAAAAATCACGTAAAAGTTCCAGCAGCTTGAATGTAGAAAAATACTACAAAACACTTTCAACAGCCAGAACTCTTTTGTTTTCCACATAATTCTGGAGTAGACCTGCAACCTGATACTAAAATCAAGCCCAGAACTCACGTAAAAGTTCCAGCAGCTCACACCTGAATGTAGAAAATACACAAAAACTTTTCGTTCAAAAAAAAAATCTCAAAGCTTCTCAGCATCTTTTGTTTTCCATAGACCTGGAGTAGACCTGCAGACCTACTATACCCAGAGCCCAGAACTTCCTTCCAGCACACTGAATGTAAAAAATACACAAAAACATAAATACACTTTCAATCGTTCAAAAAACTCTTTTGTTTTACAAGACCTGGAGTATCTCAAAATCAAGCATCTCAACAGCCAGAACTCTTTTGTTTTACATAGACCTGGAGTAGACCTGCAACCTGATACTAAAATCACTTTCAGAAAATACAACCTGGAAAGTATGTTCTCACACCTGAATGTAGAAAATTTCAATCGTTCAAAAAAAAAATCTCAAAGCTTCTCAACAGCCAGAACTCTTTTGTTTTCCATAGACCTGGAGTAGACCTGCAACCTGATACTAAAATCAAGCCCAGAACTCACGTAAAACTTCCAGCAGCTCACACCTGAATGTAAAAAATACCAATGAAAAATGAAACAATTTCAATCGTTCAAAAAAAAATCTCAAAGAATGTAGAAAATACACAAAGATACAAAAACTCAACAGCCAGAACTCTTTTGTTTTCCATAGACCTGGAGTAGACCTGCAACCTGATACTAAAATCAAGCCCAGAACTCACGTAAAAATTCCAGCAGCTCACACCTGAATGTAGAAAATACAAAAGTCAAAACTTCAATCGTTCAAAAAAAAAATCTCAAAGCTTCCATAGACCTGGAGTAGACCTCAACATACTAAAATCAAGCCAAACTCTTTTGAATGTAAAAAATACACAAAAAATATAAAAACACTTTCAATCGTTCAAAACACTCTCAAAGCATCTCAACAGCCAGAACTGTTTTGTTTTACATAGACCTGGAGTAGACCTGCATAGCAGCTCACACCTGAATGTAGAAAATACAAAAAGTATGCACAAATATTCACGTTCAAAAAAAAAATCTCAAAGCTTCTCAACAGCCAGAACTGGATTCTGTAGACCTGCAACCTGATACTAAAATCAAGCCCAGAACAGAACTCACGTAAAAGTTCCAGCATTCAGCTCTTTTGTTTTACACACAATGTAGAAAATCAAAATATGCTTCTCAACAAAAAAAAAAATCTCAAAGCCAGAACTCTTTTGTTTTCCATAGACCTGACCTGGAGTAGACCTGCAACCTGATACTTCTCAAAATCAAGCCCAGAACTCACGTAAACTCACACCTGAATGTAGAAAATACACAAAGAATACAAAACACATTCAATCGTTCAAAAAAAATTCTTTTTTTTACATAGACCTGGAGTAGACCTGCAACCTGATACTAAAATCAAGCCCAGAACTCACGTAAAACTTCCAGCAGCTCACACCTAAAAAGTATGCACAAACACTTTCAATCGCAGCATCTCAACACCTGACATAGACCTGGAAAAATACTAAAATCACAAAAAATATGAAAGACAATTAAAAACACTCAAACTCTTTTCAATGGAGTAGACCTGCAAAACTCAAAAAAAAATCTCAACCTGAGCTTCTCAACAGCCAGAACTTGTCAACAGTTTTCCATAGATTTGGAGTAGACCTGCACAAAAAATATGAAAACAATTTCAATCGTTCTCTCAAGCTTCTCAGAACTCACGTAAAAGTTCCAGCAGCTCACACCTGAATGTAGAAAATACAAAAAGTATGCACAAACTTTTCAATCGTTCAAAAAAAAAATCTCAAAGCTTCTCAACAGTATCAGTATTTACTATCAAGTTGCAGGTCTACTCCAGGTCTATAGAAAACAAAGGAGGTCTGGCTGTTGAGATGCTTTGAGATTTTTTTTTGAACGATTTAAATTGTTTTTGTATTCTTTGTGTATTTTCTACATTCAGGTGTGAGCTGCTGGAACTTTTACGTGAGTTCTGGGCTTGATTTAAGTATCAGGTTGCAGGTCTACTCCAGGTCTATGTAAAACAAAAGAGTTCTGGCTGTTGAGATGCTTTGAGATTTTGTGTTTTGAACGATTGAAAGTGTTTTTATATTTTTTGTGTATTTTTTACATTCAGGTGTGAGCTGCTGGAAGTTTTACGTGAGTTCTGGGCTTGATTTTAGTATCAGGTTGCAGGTCTACTCCAGAATTATGTAAAACAAAAGAGTTCTGGCTGTTGAGATGCTTTGAGATTTTGTTTTGAACGATTGAAAGTGTTTTTATATTTTTTGTGTATTTTTTACATTCAGGTGTGAGCTGCTGGAAGTTTTACGTGAGTTCTGGGCTTGATTTTAGTATCAGGTTGCAGGTCTACTCCAGGTCTATGGAAAACAAAAGAGTTCTGGCTGTTGACAAGCTTTGAGATTTTTTTTTGAACGATTGAATAGTTTGTGCATACTTTTTGTATTTTCTACATTCAGGTGTGAGCTGCTGGAACTTTTACGTGAGTTCTGGGCTTGATTTTAGTATCAGGTTGCAGGTCTACTCCAGAATTATGGAAAACAAAAGAGTTCTGGCTGTTGAGAAGCTTTGAGATTTTTTTTTGAACGATTGAATAGTTTGTGCATACTTTTTGTATTTTCTACATTCAGGTGTGAGCTGCTGGAACTTTTACGTGAGTTCTGGGCTTGATTTTGGTATCAGGTTGCAGGTCTACTCCAGGTCTATGTAAAACAAAAGAGTTCTGGCTGTTGAGATGCTTTAAGATTTTTTTTTTGAACGATTGAATGTGTTTTGTATTCTTTGTGTATTTTCTACATTCAGGTGTGAGCTGCTGGAACTTTTACGTGAGTTCTGGGCTTGATTTTAGTATCAGGTTGCAGGTCTACTCCAGGTCTATGTAAAACAAAAGAGTTCTGGCTGTTGAGATGCTTTGAGATTTTGTTTTGAACGATTGAAAGTGTTTTTATATTTTTTGTGTATTTTTTACATTCAGGTGTGAGCTGCTGGAAGTTTTACGTGAGTTCTGGGCTTGATTTTAGTATCAGGTTGCAGGTCTACTCCAGGTCTATGGAAAACAAAAGAGTTCTGGCTGTTGACAAGCTTTGAGATTTTTTTTTTTGAACGATTGAAAAGTTTGTGCATACTTTTTGTATTTTCTACATTCAGGTGTGAGCTGCTGGAACTTTTACGTGAGTTCTGGGCTTGATTTTAGTATCAGGTTGCAGGTCTACTCCAGAATTATGGAAAACAAAAGAGTTCTGGCTGTTGACAAGCTTTGAGATTTTTTTTTGAACGATTAATAAGTTTGTGCATACTTTTTGTATTTTCTACATTCAGGTGTGAGCTGCTGGAAGTTTTACGTGAGTTCTGGGCTTGATTTTAGTATCAGGTTGCAGGTCTACTCCAGGTTATGGAAAACAAAAGAGTTCTGGCTGTTGAGAAGCTTTGTATTTTTTTTTTGAACGATTGAATAGTTTGTGCATACTTTTTGTATTTTCTACATTCAGGTGTGAGCTGCTGGAGTTTTACGTGAGTTCTGGGCTTGATTTTAGTAGGTTGCAGGTCTACTCCAGGTCTATGTAAAACAAAAGAGTTCTGGCTGTTGAGATGCTTGAGATTTTTTTTTGAACGATTGAATGTGTGTTTTGTATTCTTTGTGTATTTTCTACATTCAGGTGTGAGCTTCTGGAAATTTTTACGTGAGTTCTGGGCTTGATTTTAGTATCAGGTTGCAGGTCTACTCCAGGTCTATGTAAAACAAAAGAGTTCTGGCTGTTGAGAGCTTTGAGATTTTTTTTTGAACGATTGAAAGTTGTTTTTGTATTCTTTTGTGTATTTTCTACATTCAGGTGTGAGCTGCTGGAACTTTTACGTGAGTTCTGGGCTTGATTTTAGTATCAGGTTGCAGGTCTACTCCAGGTCTATGTAATGCTTTGAGATTTTTTTTTGAACGAACAAAAGAGTTCTGGCTGTTGAGATGCTTTGAGATTTTTGGAACTTTGAACGATTGAAAGTGTTTTTATATTTTTGTGTATTTTTTACATTCAGGTGTGAGCTGCTGGAAGTTTTACGTGAGTTCTGGGCTTGATTTTAGTATCAGGTTGCAGGTCTACTCCAGTCTATGGAAACAAAAGAGTTCTGCTGCTGTTGACAAGCTTTGAGATTTTTTTTTTGAACGATTGAATAGTTTGTGCATACTTTTTGTATTTTCTACATTCAGGTGTGAGCTGCTGGAACTTTTACGTGAGTTCTGGGCTTGATTTTAGTATCAGGTTGCAGGTCTACTCCAGGTTATGTAAAACAAAAGAGTTCTGGCTGTTGAGATGCTTTGAGATTTTGTTTGAACGATTGAATAGTTTGTGCATACTTTTGTGTATTTTCTACATTCAGGTGTGAGCTGCTGGAAGTTTTACGTGAGTTCTCCAGGTCTATGTAAAACTTGATTTTAGTATCAGGTTGCAGGTCTACTCCAGGTCTATGTAAAACAAAAGAGTTCTGGCTGTTGAGATGCTTTGAGATTTTGTTTGAACTTGAATATACTGTATTTTCTACTTCAGGTGTGAGCTGCTGGAAGTTTTACGTGAGTTCTGGGCTTGATTTTAGTATCAGGTTGCAGGTCTACTCCAGATGGAAAACAAAAGAGTATGGAATACGAAAGTTGAAAGTGCATACTTTTGTATTTTCAAGGTGTGAGCTGCTGGAACTTTTACGTGAGTTCTGGGCTTGATTTTAGTATCAGGTTGCAGGTCTACTCCAGGTCTATGGAAAACAAAAGAGTTCTGGCTGTTGAGAAGCTTTGAGATTTAGTTGCATACTTTTGAACGGTGTGATTGAATAGGTTTTGCGATTCACTTTTTGATTTTCTACATTCAGGTGTGAGCTGCTGGAACTTTTACGTGAGTTCTGGCCTTGATTTTGGTATCAGGTTGCAGGTCTACTCCAGGTCTATGTAAAACAAAAGAGTTCTGGCTGTTGAGAAGCTTTAAGAGATTTTGTTTGAACGATTATATGTGTTTTGTATTCTTTGTTGTGTATTTTTCTTACATTCAGGTGTGAGCTGCTGGAACTTTTACGTGAGTTCTGGGCTTGATTTTAGTATCAGGTTGCAGGTCTACTCCAGGTCTATGTAAAACAAAAGAGTTCTGGCTGTTGAGATGCTTTGAGATTTTTTTTGAACGATTGAAAAGTTTGTGCATGTTTTTATATTTTCTACACATTCAGGTAGCTGCTGGAACTTTTACGTGAGTTCTGGGCTTGACAGGTTGCAGGTCTACTCCAGGTCTAGAAGCTTTGAGATTTTTTTTTGAACGATTGAAAGTGTTTTTATATTTTTTGTGTATTTTTTACATTCAGGTGTGAGCTGCTGGAACTTTTACGTGAGTTCTGGGCTTGATTTTAGTATCAGGTTGCAGGTCTACTCCAGGTCTATGGAAAACAAAAGAGTTCTGGCTGTTGACAAGCTTTGAGATTTTGTTTGAACGATTGAAAAGTGTTTTTATATACTTTTTGTGTATACTTTTTGTATTTTCTACATTCAGGTGTGAGCTGCTGGAACTTTTACGTGAGTTCTGGGCTTGATTTTAGTATCAGGTTGCAGGTCTACTCCAGAATTTATGTAAAACAAAAGAGTTCTGGCTGTTGAGAAGCTTTGATTTTTTTTTGAACGATTGAAAGTTTGTGCATACTTTTTGTATTTTCTACATTCAGGTGTGCTGCTGGAACTTTTACGTGAGTTCTGGGCTTGATTTTAGTATCAGGTTGCAGGTCTACTCCAGGTCTATGGAAAACAAAAGAGTTCTGGCTGTTGAGAAGCTTTAAGATTTTTTTTTTGAACGATTGAATTGTTTTTGTATTCTTTGTGTATTTTCTACATTCAGGTGTGAGCTGCTGGAACTTTTAGTTTTTTAGGTTGCATACTCCAGGTCTTTGTGTAAAACAAAAGAGTTCTGGCTGTTGAGATGCTTAGATTTTTTTTTGAACGATTCAGGTGTGAGCTGCTGGAACTTTTACGTGAGTTCTGGGCTTGATTTTAGTATCAGGTTGCAGGTCTACTCCAGGTCTATGGAAAACAAAAGAGTTCTGGCTGTTGAGAAGCTTTGAGATTTTGTTTTTGAACGATTGAAAGTGTTTTTATATTTTTTGTGTATTTTTTACATTCAGTGTGAGCTGCTGGAAGTTTTACGTGAGTTCTGGGCTTGATTTTAGTATCAGGTTGCAGGTCTACTTCTATGTAAAACAAAAGAGTTCTGGCTGTTGAGATGCTTTGAGATTTGTTTTGAACGATTGAAAGTGTTTTTATATTTTTTGTGTATTTTTTACATTCAGGTGTGAGCTGCTGGAAGTTTTACGTGAGTTCTGGGCTTGATTTTAGTATCAGGTTGCAGGTCTACTCCAGAATTATGGAAAACAAAAGAGTTCTGGCTGTTGACATGCTTTGAGATTTTTTTTTGAACGATTGAAAAGTTTGTGCACTTTTTGTATTTTTTACATTCAGGTGTGAGCTGCTGGAAGTTTTACGTGAGTTCTGGGCTTGATTTTAGTATCAGGTTGCAGGTCTACTCCAGGTCTATGGAAAACAAAAGAGTTCTGGCTGTTGAGAAGCTTTGAGATTTTTTTTTGAACGATTGAAATTTTTTATATTTTTTTGTGTATTTTTTACATTCAGGTGTGAGCTGCTGGAAGTTTTACGTGAGTTCTGGGCTTGATTTTAGTATCAGGTTGCAGGTCTACTCCAGGTCTATGGAAAACAAAAGAGTTCTGGCTGTTGAAAGCTTTGAGATTTTTTTTTTGAACGATTGAAAAGTGTTTTGTATACTTTGTTGTATTTTCTACATTCAGGTGTGAGCTGCTGGAACTTTTACGTGAGTTCTGGGCTTGATTTTAGTATCAGGTTGCAGGTCTACTCCAGGTCTTATGGAGATGCTTTGACAAAAGAGTTCTGGCTGTTGAGAAGCTTTGAGATTTTTTTTTTGAACGATTGAAAAGTTTGTGCATATTTTTTATTTTCTACATTCAGTATTTTTTACATTCAGGTGTGGTTATGCTGCTGGAATGCTTTTACGTGAGTTCTGGGCTTGATTTTAGTATCAGGTTGCAGGTCTACTCCAGGTCTATGTAAAACAAAAGAGTTCTGGCTGTTGAGAAGCTTTGAGTGTATTTTTTACATTCAGGTGTGAGCTGCTTTTTACGTTTGATTTTAGTATCAGGTTGCAGGTCTACTCCAGATTGAATGCTTTGAGATTTTTTTTTTGAACGATTGAATTGTTTTATTCTTTGTGTATTTTTACATTCAGGTGTGAGCTGCTGGAACTTTTACGTGAGTTCTGGGCTTGATTTTTTACATTCAGGTGTGAGCTGCTGGAGATGCTTTTACGTGAGTTTTTTATATTTTTTGTGTATTTTTTACTGGGCTTGATTTTAGTATCAGGTTGCAGGTCTACTCCAGGTCTATGGAAAACAAAAGAGTTCTGGCTGTTGACAAGCTTTGTCTATGGATAAACTACATTCAAGCTGCTGTTTTACGTGAGTTCTTCTCAGGTTGCAGGTCTACTCCAGGTTATGGAAAACAAAAGAGTGTTGAGATGCTTTGAGATTTTGTTTTTGAACGATTGAAATAGTGTTTTGTACTCTTTTTGTATTTTCTACATTCAGGTGTGAGCTGCTGGAACTTTTACTTTTACGTGAGTTACTCCAGGTCTATGTAAAACAAAAGAGTTCTGCAAGCTTTGAGATGCTTTGAACGAAAAGTTGTTTTTTTGAACGATTGAAAGTGTTCTGTGCTTACATTCAGGTGTGAGCTGCTGGAAGTGAGAAGCTTTGAGGATTTTGTTTTTGAACGATTGAATGTGTTTTGTATATTTTTTGTTTGTGTATTTTCTTACATTCAGGTGTGAGCTGCTGGAAGTTTTACGTGAGTTCTGGGCTTGATTTTAGTATCAGGTTGCAGGTCTACTCCAGGTCTATGTAAAACAAAAGAGTTCTGGCTGTTGACATGCTTTGAGATTTTTTTTGAACGATTGAAAGTGTTTTTATATTTTTTGTGTATTTTTACATTCAGGTGTGAGCTGCTGGAACTTTTACGGTTGCTCTGGGCTTGTGAGTGCATACTTTTTGTTCTGGCTGTTGAGAAGCTTTTCTACATTCAGGTGTGAGCTGCTGGAACTTTTACGTGAGTTCTGGGCTTGATTTTAGTATCAGGTTGCAGGTCTACTCCAGGTCTATGTAAAACAAAAGAGTTCTGGCTGTTGAGATGCTTTGAGATTTTTTTTGAACGATTGAATAGTTTGTGCATACTTTTTGTATTTTCTACATTCAGGTGTGAGCTGCTGGAACTTTTACGTGAGTTCTGGGCTTGATTTTAGTATCAAGTTGCAGGTCTACTCCAGGTCTATATAAAACAAAAGAGTTCTGGCTGTTGAGATGCTTTGAGATTTTTTTTTTGAACGATTGAATGTGTTTTGTAGTGTGAGCTTTGCTACGTTCTGGGCTTGTTTAGTATCAGGTTGCAGGTCTACTCCAGGTCTATGTAAAACAAAAGAGTTCTGGCTGTTGAGATGCTTTGAGATTTTTTTTTGAACGATTGAAAGTGTTTTTTATATTTTTTGTGTATTTTTTACATTCAGGTGTGAGCTGCTGGAAGTTTTACGTGAGTTCTGGGCTTGATTTTAGTATCAGTTGCAGGTCTACTCCAGGTCTATGGAAAACAAAAGAGTTCTGGCTGTTGACATGCTTTGAGATTTTTTTTGAACGATTGAAAAGTGTTTTTATATTTTTTTTGTGTATTTTTTACATTCAGGTGTGAGCTGCTGGAACTTTTACGTGAGTTCTGGGCTTGATTTTAGTATCAGGTTGCAGGTCTACTCCAGGTCTATGGAAAACAAAAGAGTTCTGGCTGTTGAGAAGCTTTGAGATTTTTTTTTTGAACGATTGAAAAGTTTGTGCATACTTTTTGTATTTTCTACATTCAGGTGTGAGCTGCTGGAACTTTTACGTGAGTTCTGGGCTTGATTTTAGTATCAGGTTGCAGGTCTACTCCAGAATTATGGAAAACAAAAGAGTTCTGGCTGTTGAGAAGCTTTGAGATTTTTTTTGAACGATTGAATAGTTTGTTATACTTTTGTATTTTTTACATTCAGGTGTGAGCTGCTGGAAGTTTTACGTGAGTTCTGGGCTTGATTTTAGTATCAGGTTGCAGGTCTACTCCAGGTCTATGTAAAACAAACAGTTCTGGCTGTTGAGAAGCTTTGAGATTTTGTTTTGAACGATTGAAAAGTTTGTGCATACTTTTTGTTGTGGAACTGCATACTTTTTGGTATGCTTTCAGGTACATTCAGGTGTGACAAGCTGAGATTTTTTTTTGAACTGGAACTTTTTGTATTTTCTACTTTTACGTGAGTTCTGGGCTTGATTTTAGTATCAGGTTGCAGGTCTACTCCAGAATTATGGAAAACAAAAGAGTTCTGGCTGTTGAGAAGCTTTGAGATTTTTTTTTGAACGATTGAATAGTTTGTGCATACTTTTTGTATTTTCTACATTCAGGTGTGAGCTGCTGGAACTTTTACGTGAGTTCTGGGCTTGATTTTGGTATCAGGTGCAGGTCTACTCCAGGTTATGGAAAACAAAAGAGTTCTGGCTGTTGAGAAGCTTTAAGATTTTTTTTTTGAACGATTGAATAGTTTGTGCATACTTTTTGTATTTTCTACATTCAGGTGTGAGCTGCTGGAACTTTTACGTGAGTTCTGGGCTTGATTTTGTATCAGGTTGCAGGTCTACTCCAGGTCTATGGTAAAACAAAGAGTTCTGGCTGTTGAGAAGCTTTGAGATTTGTTTTGAACGATTGAAAGTGTTTTGTATTCTTTTGTGTTTTTCTACATTCAGGTGTGAGCTGCTGGAACTTTTACGTGAGTTCTGGGCTTGATTTTAGTATCAGGTTGCAGCAGGTCTACAAAAGAGTTCTGGCCAGGCTCTATGGAAAACAAAAAAACTTTGGCTGTTGTGCTTTGAGATTTTTTTTTTGAACGATTGAAAAGTTTGTGCTACATTCAGGTGTGAGCTGCTGGAACTTTTACGTGAGTTCTGGGCTTGATTTTAGTATCAGGTTGCAGGTCTACTCCAGAATTATGGAAAACAAAAGAGTTCTGGCTGTTGAGAAGCTTTGAGATTTTTTTTTGAACGATTGAATAGTTTGTGCATACTTTTTTGTATTTTCTACATTCAGGTGTGAGCTGCTGGAACTTTTACGTGAGTTCTGGGCTTGATTTTGGTATCAGGTTGCAGGTCTACTCCAGGTCTATGTAAAACAAAAGAGTTCTGGCTGTTGAGATGCTTTAATTTTTTTTTGAACGATTTTTTGAACGGTGTGAGCTGCTGGATTGAGTTCTGGCCTTGATGTGTTTTGTATGGAAAACAAAAGAGTTTGTGTACAAGCTTTTTTTTTTTTGAACTACATTTTTTGTATTTTCAGGTGTGAGCTGCTGGAACTTTTACGTGAGTTCTGGGCTTGATTTTAGTATCAGGTTGCAGGTCTACTCCAGAATTATGTAAAACAAAAGAGTTCTGGCTGTTGAGATGCTTTGAGATTTTTGTTTTTGAACGATTGAATGTTTTTATATTTTTTGTGTATTTTTTACATTCAGGTGTGAGCTGCTGGAAGTTTTACGTGAGTTCTGGGCTTGATTTTGGTATCAGGTTGCAGGTCTACTCCAGGTCTATAAAACAAAAGAGTTCTGGCTGTTGACATGCTTTGAGATTTTTTTTTTGAACGATTGAACGATTGAAAAGTGAGTTCTGGGCTTGATTTTAGTGCATACTTTTTGTGTTGAGATGCTTTTCTACATTCAGGTGTGAGCTGCTGGAAGTTTTACGTGACGTGATTTTAGTTCTGGGCTTGATGGAAAACAAAAGAGTTACAAGCTTTGAGATCAGAATAGTTTGCAGGTCTACTCCAGAATTATGGTATGAAAACAAAAGAGTTCTGGCTGTTGAGAAGCTTTGAGATTTTTTTTTTGAACGATTGAATAGTTTGTGCAATAGTTTGTGCATACTTTTGATTTTAGTATCAGTGCATTTTCTACATTCAGGTGTGAGATTGAATGTGTTTGTATTCTTTGTGTATTTTCTACTGGAACTTTTACGTGAGTTCTGGGCTTGATTTTAGTATCAGGTTTAGTATCAGGTTCTGGCTGTTGAGATGTTTGAGATTTGTTTTGAACGATTGAAAGTGTTTTATATTTTTTGTGTATTTTTTACAGGTCTATGTAAAACAAAAGGTCTAGTTCTGGCTGTTGAGATTTTTTTTTTTGCTTGAAAAGAGATTTTTTTTTGAACGATTGAATGTGTTTTTATGGATTCTTGTGTATTTTTTTTTGAACTACATTTTTTGTATTTTCAGGTGTGAGCTGCTGGAACTTTTACGTGAGTTCTGGGCTTGATTTTAGTATCAGGTTGCAGGTCTACTCCAGGTCTATGAAAACAAAAGAGTAAAGCTTTGAATTTTTTTTTGAACAAATGTGTTTTGTATTCTTTGTTATTTTCTACTGGCTGTTGAGATGCTTTGAGTAAACAAAAGAGTGAGATGAGATGCTTTTTTATATTTTTTTGATGCTTGAAAGTGGTTTTATATTGGGCGTAGTTCTGTATTGGAAGTTTTACGGACTCAGGTCTATGGAAAACAAAAGAGTTCTGGCTGTTGACAAGCTGAACGATTGAAAATTTTGCATACTTTTTTGTATTTTCTACTTCAGGTGTGAGCTGCTGGAACTTTTACGTGAGTTCTGGGCTTGATTTTAGTATCAGGTTGCAGGTCTACTCCAGAATTATGGAAAACAAAAGAGTTCTGGCTGTTGAGAAGCTTTGAGATTTTTTTTTGAACGATTGAATAATTTGTGCATACTTTTTGTATTTTCTACATTCAGGTGTGAGCTGCTGGAACTTTACGTGAGTTCTGGGCTTGATTTTAGTATCAGGTTGCAGGTCTACTCCAGGTCTATGTAAAACAAAAGAGTTCTGGCTGTTGAGATGCTTTGAGATTTTGTTTTGAACGATTGAAAGTTTTTTTATATTTTTTGTGTATTTTTACATTCAGGTGTGAGCTGCTGGAAGTTTTACGTGAGTTCTGGGCTTGATTTTAGTATCAGGTTGCAGGTCTACTCCAGGTCTATGGAAAACAAAAGAGTTCTGGCTGTTGACAAGCTTTGAGATTTTTTTTTGAACGATTGAAAAGTTTGTGCATACTTTTTGTATTTTCTACATTCAGGTGTGAGCTGCTGGAAGTTTTACGTGAGTTCTGGGCTTGATTTTAGTATCAGGTTGCAGGTCTACTCCAGGTCTATGTAAAACAAAAGAGTTCTGGCTGTTGAGAAGTATTGAGATTTTTTTTTTTGAACGATTGAAAGTGTTTTTATATACTTTGTGTATTTTCTACATTCCGGTATGAGCTGCTGGATTTTTTACGTGAGTTCTGGACTTGAGTTTAGTTTCAGGTTGCAGGTCTGCTACGGAATAATATATTGTGAAAGTGTTATTCATTAAAAATTGTTTGGAACGATAAACTTACATGATCCGCTGTGATTTGATTTTCTATGGAAAGTTATCAGATTATCATCAATTGACGTTTTTGGAGGTTAAAACAACAGAACTATTTATAATATCTATCAAGAACTGTAGAACTGAGCTGCATGTGAATATAACACCCATTAAAATTTGATTTGCTGTAAAGTGATCTGCTACGGGAAGTTAGCAGCTCATTTTTCAATTGACGTTTTTCATGGAAAAAGGGCAGAACTATTTGTAAAAAGTATCAGGAACTATAGAACTCACCTGTTTGCTAATAGAACTCTCTTTTTTTTTCATTTACTGAAAAGTGATCTGCTACGGGAAGTTAGCAGCTCATTTTTTCAATTTAAGTTTTTCAGGGTAAAAATGCCAGAACTATTTATAAAAGGTATCAGGAACTGTAGAACTCACCTGCACTAGAATAGAACTCAGATTTATTTTTGAGCTGCTGGTAAATGAGCTGCTAAGTTCACGGACACTGTAAATAGCCAACTATAGAGAACCTATTTCCAAAATTTCAGACTCAAATTCACATTTATATTTTTCCAGATAGTATGAAGAATTCCGAAACAACTCAGGAATGTCAATACAATCTTGAAACATAAAAATATGATTTCGAGTCTCAAATTTTTGAAATAGGTTCTCTATAGTGGGCTATTTACATAGCTTTTCGCTTAACATACCCTTTCTGTTACACCCAGTATAATGTAGGTGTGTTTTTTATGACCCCTAATTGTATTCTTAAGTAATCAAATTAGCTGGTAAATAATGCACTGAAGACAAAAAGCAAGAGTATGTATGATTTTTTTTTTTTGAAAAATTTTCTTTATTTGTAAACATAGGTGTATACATAATGTACAATGTTGGTATTAGTAACACGGCGTAAAAATTTAACCTTTCTGTTCACCATATTAAGATAGAGTGCTATATGTATAATGAAATTCTGAATATATTCATGACATTTTAATATATATATTTTTAAATACCATGCTAAAGCAATATTACAGTAATGATATAACAATACTAAAAGTAATGGACGCGTCAACGTAACAGAAGCCGAGCTATGAATATCGATATAAAATCAAAGACACGACAACAACAAATATGGCCCATTGCTTAACAACCTATAAATGAAAAAAACCTTTTTTTGTTAGACTACTTACATTTTATGCTACATATTGGAGATAAAAAAAATTGCTGAAGAATAACAAAGATACCAAAGAAGATACGTAAGTTAGAACGAATCTAAAACATTGTCACGCAAGTACTTTTCGGAAAATGCAGTACATTCACTAAAATGGGCTACCTACCCTGCACAGCGTCAATAAATTGAAGTACAAAATTATTTTATTAAATATCATGCAGATTGCGGGTATCGAACAAATGTATTTCCCGAGCACTACAACATTGGTCTCTTCAAAGCTAGAGTGAATAGGCACTTTCTAGGCAAACATGTACCACCCTAGGCCGCAACTTGCTTAACATCAGGCACGATGGCGGTCAAGTGTTTGCCTAGCTAATTGTAAAAAAAATCATCCTGCTGAATTCGACAAACAAACCAGCTAAGGCTGCCATTCCACTAAAGATCTGCTATGCATTACATTGCATTAAATTTAGTAAAAGGGAAAAAGCATCACGTTGAGATATACAAATTTTTCTAACCTTGAAATATCGAGTCCAAGTGGTAAAGTTAAGTCGAATCATTTAATGTGACAATTACTGATATAGACACATAGTTCCTTAGTTTACTCCTACGACATGCACGATGTATTCTAGTGAAGCCCCGCATCAGCACAGTATAACAATATATTTGACTAAAGCAGCAATGGGCCATATACAAGCTTGGCCTCGCGGCTGCGCTCGGTTACCTGTTCGCAGCACACCTTGTGCACGCGCGGCTCGCTGCGCCGGCGGGCCTGCCCGGGCAGAGTGTGCAACTGTGTCAATGTGTGTGTCAACACATAGTCATGGTTCAGAACATACAATATTGTAATAATAGATGAATATAAAATGTGCAACTGTGTGAACGCGTGGCGTAATGGTTTTTTAATTTTTTTTTTTTTTGTATAGTTTATAGTATTTGTTGTCCGTTTAGTACCTGAGAACTGAACTGTATATGAACGAACAGTGTAAAACTTACATAAACTCTAATGCCAACGGCAAAGTGTAATCTTATGTGAGAAATAAATCGTAGCAGTATCTTACTTTATTTTAAAAGATTTATCATACCTTTTAAATTAAAGACGTATCTAATTAAAAATTACTTACATTATATTGCCTTTGCCTGTGTCAGTCGCCACAGTAAAGATAGTTACAACAATGTATCACATCATACCTGTTGCTGCAGATCGTCTCTCTCCCTCTGCAGTAGCTCTATCTCTGTCGCGCGCGGGCTGGGCTCGAGCGAGTGCGAGTGAGACAGCGAGCCGGGGCGCGCCACAGAGTGGGACAGAGCGTTGGACTCGGAGGCGGGGCGCGGGCGGGGCGAGCCGCGACCGTAAGTAGGCAACGATTGGAGGGTGCCGTATCTAAGAAAAATTATATATTTATTAAATGTTTCAGTAATATAGTAATGTCCATTACAATTTATTATCTAGTACAATTTAATATTATACTATCGATCCTCAAATATACTAGTGTTTTCTATATTGTCGCAGAATAAGAAGACCTCCTGTATGCGAGCGGCTCGTTGTCATAAGTACTTGCATTGCATGCATTCTACAAGCGTTAGTTGAAATCATGAACGTATAAAGAATAACGGACAGAGTGTTGTGACTACACAGGGTGAAGCATTCATAGTAAGCTCGGCAACGATATTACATGGAGTAGGGATGTGTATTGACGCGTTATCCACCCACACATACAAACCATAGTAAGCTCGGCGCCTACTGGAAAATACGCACACATGCCCAACTCGCCGCCATTTCGGTGCTTCAATCTGTGCAGTGACAGCATTACGTCCGTTGTTCTTAATACATTCATGGTTGAAATGACATGTTTCTAATTTCTAATATGCTACGGCAGAGAGCCAGAAAAGATATCCTAATGAACATGTGCAATTTGATATTATTGTAAGAATAATGATTGCCAAAGAGTAGTTGAAAATTTGAACTACCGAATAGTAACAATATACATGTAAAATGCTTTTATCAACGCACAGCGGTAAACCGCTGATCTAGCTTTCTGAAACCTAGAGAATGAGTTCTTTTTATGACGTAGGCATCCGATAATAAAGAATTCCCGAAATTCCAACGGAGAGGAATCCTAAAATTGTCGCCGACGAAGTCGTAGGCGCCCTCTAGTAGTATCCCACAAGACACAAGACTCACCCCTCCGCGATGACGTCATTCCCGTGTGGATCGGTCGTCATGAGATGCGCGATCTTAATCATGGCGGCTTCCAGGTCCGACCGGAGCAGGCTCTCACGCTGCAGGCACTCCGACATCGCTTCTTCCATCGTCTGCCGAATAAAGGAATATGTATGTATACATTGAATATGTGATGATGATCTCCGACCGTATTTCGGCCAAGGCGACCAATCTCTACGGAGGTTGGCCAGGTACACAGGAGATATTATAGTGCACAAGTGTGTGCGCAAACACAGATGCACTCTCTATTCCCTCACTCTCATAGTCCGATGGGACGGAAAGCCGACACGACCGGAGAGAGATCAGGCGCAGGGCCAACGGTTTTACGTGCTTTCCGAGGCACGAACTAAGTGACAATTTTGCAACATTAAAATCTGTGCGTGAAATAAATTCATTGGTACAGGCCCGTGACTGGGATCGAACTTGCGCCTCCCGCTTGGAGGTGCACGTCTTAACCACTGGGCTATCACCGCTTGTTATTGAATATGTATGCATTTTACCGGCTAATTCCTTTACTAAACATGATTCTGTGTTACTGGTTAGAAGAATGTTAGTTCCGAAATAAGGCATAAGAGTCTATGAAACGGACTCTAAACTCATGTAGACAATTGTACATAGAGAAGAACACACTGTATCTAGCCTTGCTAGGGACATGCATTCAACGAAGTTTGGCACTAAATAACCTCATTAAAGGAAAAGAGCCTTGTATGTAAAAATGTTTTCATACAGTCATCGAGAAAGGAATCTAAAACGTAATCCTAGTTTACCTTCTTATACAGTTCGCAGTTATCGCACTGGCGCCTTTCCCCGCAGCTCTCTACGAGCTCTGAGATCTGCACACTCGACTCCAACATCTTAGACTCGCGCCGGCTCTCTGCGAAATAACATACATACGAGTATTATACAAATTGGCCGCGTGGTACCGGCAGAGTAGAATTCGTATCACCCCATGTCTGCCCGTGGGTATCGTACGAGGCGATTAAGGGTTCCCGGAAGGTAGGCAGCAGCGCCTCCCCTACTGACAACATAGTCCAAAATACAAACTGCGGTCACCAACCCGCCTGCCCAGCGTGGTGACTATGGGCAAATATCCCCCATGGCAGACTTGTGGCGTGCCCTGGGGGAGGCCTAAGTCCAGCAGTGGACTGCAACAGGCTGATGATGTTGACGATTATACAAATTGTTGCATTGCTCCTGGTAAATATGTCAATACCGATATTCACCCATTATAATGAAACTGGCGGCCACCCACAACTTGTTTCGCATATGCGGGTGGTAGGAAGTGGTGAAATGGAAAGAACATCCGGTCCCACCGGGCCATTAATTCCCTTTTGTATATGTCGTGGCTATTATCGTGATTTCATGTAATTAGCCTAACCATTCATTTAATGAAATGATCAATAAAGTTAGACACTGTTGAAAATGCCATTAACAGCAAAATGTACGGAATTATGTCAAATAAAGGCAAGATTTAGGTTAAAAATCGATTCAATTCATCCGTAATAACATGGATAAAGTCCATCGATATGGTTCTGTCCGCGTCCGATAGATGACGTCGCTGCATATACTCACTGTCGACGGCGAGCTTGGTGGCCAGCGCGAGCAGTTCGTGCGCTTCATGACGCAGTCTCTGCAGGGAGTGCTCGAGGGAACGCTTGATGTCCGAGCTCAGGTCACGCTGCTTCTGGAGGTAACCTGCGCGAAGAAAACTCATGTCAGAACCATGACTGTATAAATTGTAAGCAAACAAGCATGTATACTTAAAAGTTTTATCTAATTAAAGCCTTATCAAAAACAGTTTCAACGATTTTAATAAGTAGGCGAGGTACGAGTAGCACTAGGTATCATGCGACAGTTCTACACGTTGATTTTATATTTTTCTATAAAGTCCTTCTATATAAACACTTTACCATGATACTATAGTCATATCTCAAATACTCCTTAGCGATCGAAACAGGACATACACCTTCAATTTCCCCAAGTGAATACAGGGTCTTCAACGTTCCCGAAAATTACGGAATCTGCTCATCATCACGATCATTTTTCTCCGTGGAAGCATACCTGGGAAGTGTCTGGTTCCCAAGATATTAGGGTCCAAAGTTGAGTAATTAGACTGCGTTTTTCTGCATAAATGCACAAAGACGCGCGTTGCAAGATTATTTCACGATAAGAAATTAATATCTGTGTATGATAAAACTAGCATAAACACTAGACACTATAAATTTCACCCGATCAAGTAATTTAAAAAAAAATTACATTGTTTCCCAGCATTTTTTTTTGCATAAACTTACTTTATTTGATGTATAGAGTACGTACCCTTCGTTAATGGTCGCAATAAAAAAACACCATCTATACCCCCAAAACACGTTTATAAATACCACCCCAAGTAAGAACCAGTTAAAGACAATTCTCTCACCAGCAATTCCCTCTTCATCCAGCTCCGTCAGTATGGAGTGCAGATCGGGCGCGAAGTGCACATGCTTCTCCTTCACCAGAGACACGTCCAGTGTCGGCGAACCGGGCCGCGACTCGAGGATTAGAGACGATCTGGAAACCAAGGGATATGCAGGTTGTGTAAGGCTGCACTGAAAGTACATCACTAGAATTTAAAAGTCCGTTAAGACGACGCTTTTTGGGATAGAAATATTATATGAACACGATCAATAATGTTATATGATCACAAAAACTGTTTCGTTCTGTCTGGCAAAACGAACTTCTCACAATCAGTAGGTAACGTACACACCGCATAAATCATCCTTGTCGCCACTGTTAAATAAAAAAGCACATCTTAAAGATATTTGTGACATACAATGACACCATCAAACCATATACACAGGATGTAACAAAAAGGGTAAGTTAAGCGAAAAGTAAATAGCCCACTATAGAGAACCTATCTACAAAATTTGAGACTAGAAATCACATTTTTATTTCTCATGATTGTATGAAAATTCCTGAGATATTTAAAAATTGTCCATACTATCGGGAAAAATAAACATGTGATTTCGGGTCTCAAATTTTGTGGATAGGTTCTCTACAGTGGGCTGTTCACATAGCTTTTCGCTTAACATACCCTTTTTGTTACACCCTGTATACACCACAGTAACCACGTAATAATAAATTATTACTTTGAAGCATTTACTATTGCACGTACTGTTGACACGTATAAATAATATCAGCACGGACGATGCAATAATACAAGAGGTAATTAGCGAGAACTTACCCCCTTCATATCTACTTTAAAAAAATCTTACATGGCTCATTGCAGTTGCACTTTTCACCATTAAAACTTTAACGCTTCCCACGGGAGTACGCCAAAGGCCGCAAATAGCCGCGATTCTGAGTAGCTCATCAAACCGGACATTAACACCAACTGGCTACGCGCTAACTTAAGACGACACCCCAACGACAAAAATTGCCAACTTTTGTGTTTACAGCTGTAAAATTGCCAACAAGTATCGCCTGAGAGAAGGAATGAGTTGCAGCTGATGTATTCTAATTAAGCCCCGCATCAGCTCAGCATCAGTGGAGCAAGCACGAACCACTCGATAGTTCGTAATGCTATCGTCATAATGTCATATCTCGTAGATTTTGCTTGCGAGTCGATAGCGTATGTATGAGATGTCTGACTACTACTATTATACTATGATACTGTTCTTCTTACACCGTAATGCAAGCAACTGCAACAAGTTGGCAATATTGGCAAGCCGCCATGTACAATCGCTACCATGGATGAAGAACACAAGTTATTTGTTTATATTCTCAATACCAGACAGCGTGGGCCTCGAATGACGTGTTTAATGCAGGGTAATCTTAACGCTTATAAGTATAGAAATCATACATAAGTAAGTATATACATAGATGAAAGATATAAGATGACTGACTCTGACTGACATCGAATACAGCCGAAACTACATTACAAACAAACAAAGTATTGCGAATGTGACTCTGCAATTTGAAAATGTTTGCGTAATAGTAAAGCAGTCAATCACATTACGGTATTAATAGATGGAAGTTAAAACTCACACTACGCCCTCTGTAGGTAGGAAGCTAAAATTTTGCATGTATGTTTGTATGTTCCTTGGAAAGTGTAGGGGTTCCCCGGTGAAAGTAAAAGCCGGGATTCCTACAATATAAGCGAACAAAGTTGCGGGCAAACGCTAGTGTAATTTATGCGTGCTTACTGTCACCAATACACACTAAATTAGTGCACATTAATAACGTCTGAGAAGATTAACACTAACGGTTTCCGACTAACGTATGCATCGCGACACACCTGTTAGGATATAAATATAACGCCATTACGACGGGGAAGCCTAGGCGTTCCAGAAAGATTCGTCATGTTCCTAGCATAATTGTGTAACGTAAACTATGTACATGGAGGTGCAAACTTTTTTCCAGTAGGTTAAAATTGACAAAGTATCTATCTAACGAACTTAAATCTGGGGTATTTTACATTATGTAAAACAACTTTACGGCAGCAAAGTTCACAAAGTTATCGAACAATTTCCTCCCAAAGGAAACCTGCATTTAGCGCATTCGTTTTATCACGTGATGAAGTGTAGCCGCTTTCGGAGGAAATGTTACGTAAATTTTTCGAATTTCGCTGTCACACGTAAAATTATTAAGTTTTCTACGCCGCGTTATACTTAATGTGATCCAGCAGTTTAGTTGACATGACACATCAGGTGTACATGGCAGTCTACTCACTCGTCCAGCAGTTTGGCTAGCACGGTGCGGTTGAGCTCGTCCTCGGCGCAGGCGCAGTACGCCACCAGCTGCTCCACCACGTGCTGTAGCGTCGACGCCACGCGCTTCAGGCCGTCCCTGCAGGGAAACACCAGCGTCACGGTACGTGGACGATAGAACACGTCAAACTTTTGGAAAAACATCTCTCAATCAGGAATGTCGTTGAATCAAATTGTAATTCCACAGCTAGGTATGATTTTAGGTAAGTATAAAATAATCACATTTAAGCCTCGAACACACCGGATGCGTATGCATACACGTAAGCGTAAACGTACACGTACCTCTGAGTTTAATGTCTGGAACTGTCACCGCTTGACGTCTATGCTTACGTATACGCATACGCATAGGTCTGCCCGTGCCTATACCGTTCCATACATTACAACTCAGAGGTACGTGTACGTCTACGCTTACGTGCACGCATACGCATCCGGTGTGCTCGAGGCTTTAAGATTAATAATAATAGACATCATCGCAATTATACCATGCTGATCATAATAATCCTGTACTAATTCGGGACTTTGTTAAAAGCAAATCAGCTCCATATCGTTATATGCAGGAGTAAGTTAACTCAGAGGCGATCCCTAAGACGATGAGCCAGAAACTTGTCACTTATTTTTTATATTTGGCCCCGCTGTCAGTGTTGCCAACCCACATCCAATGTTACCCCAAGATTTTTAAATTTTACCCCTAAAAACCACTAAATTCCAACTTTAACTCATGAGCGGAGGGGGGTAGGATTGCGTATTTCATAGTATGCTGCAGTGGCACAGAAAATGCGGTCATACCATGGTCATACACATAGTAATTAGCGTAATCGCCATCGGAACTACTCTACGAAACGGACTTACACTTTGAGTCGTTGTACCCCTAAAAAACCCTAAAAATTTCTGCCGCTAAACTTTAAAGTAGTTATATTTTTCCCCCCTAAATTTAGGGGTAAAACCCCTTAGTTGTCACCACTGCCCGCTTTGCGTAACGTAGGTGTAAAATCTTTTTTGTGAACTTGCAGTTCTGACACACGCATTTTGAGACATACTCGTAGCCATGTGTTTATGTATACATGTGTAACGTGCACGTGTATTACAGTATCCTATACTGTAGGAAAGTTACCTCTCTTTGGTGACCTCTTCAAGCTGCCGATTCTGGTCGAAGCTGTAGTTGCGGCGCTGCTTCCACTTGTCCTCCGCCGCTGGCGACTCCGTGAGACTTGACAACTGGTGACAAAACATAGTATCCGTGAGAGGCGTGGTTGCTAAACGTTAGTCGTCGCTTTTACAAAACATTGATTGTATAGACGTCATTTATTGCAGTCAAATGTAGTTAAGGATCTTAATTAATAGTTTACAGGTAACATATGACCCTGTTGGGCACAGCAACATGTTTTTAGTGTGGTAGGCAGACCGAAGCATTTCACAGTCAATTACGGGTTAATTTAAGGTTCAATTTTAACTGTGCCATTCATTCGTCGTGTTAATTATCATTATTTATTTATTATAACAGAATTCTGTTGATAAACAAACATTATTCCGTACATTATTTTTGCTATTAGGGCTTCTTGTAATACTTAGCTATAGGTCTATGTTCAGCAGTGGACAGTTTATCGCTGAAATAATGATTTGTAAGATGAGATCGAGATTGTACACCTATAACTAGAAATATAAATACTTGTACATCTCAACTATACCCTCAAAATTGGTCAGAAGTGGCACCATGTGGTTCTATCGGCCCTTGGTGCTCTGCCTACCCCGTGAGGGATAAAGGTGTGATTATATGTATGTATGTAAATACAGAAATGATATTACTTTATCTAAGCCTTCTGCTATATTAAAAAACTTTTAATAAACAGCCATTACATTAAATATTATGACTGGGCATACATCACGATTTTACTTATCAATAGTAGCTGTGAGATCTCACTTATAACCCTGCACTTACGTCTAACCCATTTCGAAAACATAGCCGTGGATTATGTATGTACCTAGTAATCGATAGTATTTGGTTCTAGAAAATATGTTAACATATGAAACCATTGATATAGGTACATAATCGCACAACATACCAAAAATCGCCGCAACATCACCATGGTTTCCGTCACATCGCTTACAATTAAAATGTTCACACTATCAGTATATTTGATATTTTAAAGAAAGTTTTAACACAAAATGTCATCTTAAGCACTCACTGTAGTTCATTAGTCTTTATTTACATTTCCTACCTACAAAAATACAACAAAAATATATAATAGCAAATGAAGTAGATTTCGGGAAATGAATATTCTACCTACATATTGCCTTTAAAATTGAAATAATACCTAGATTAGTGCAAAGTTTATTTTTATAAAAGTCGATAACAAAATTATCACCAACACAAAGTCAAAATGTCTAAACAAAGAACTGAAGAAAATCCTAATCAGACAAAAATAAACCCACCACTACATTACAATACAAAGACGATTTAGACATAACTTCTAAAATATTTAAACTGCAAAAATTGCAACTCACATAAACTAAACTCCTTCAAGCTAACACAAAATAATCATCGTAACTATACTGGGCCACAAATAAGATCACGCGAAACAATTTATGAAGAACTAACTACCCGCAAATAAAACATGACTTGGTACGGAAATAAATTGTGAAAAAAAAAACACAAGACATGTGTAAACCAACGGATGCACATCTGTAGTACTTCGAGTAGTTTTTAGGACCAATGTCTGCTTCTAAAACGAAGTGCTACGGACTTTTGTGGAACTAAATAAAATTAGTTAATGAATCGGCATTAAGTTTATCCACTAGCGCCAAGTCAGGGGACTTTACAACTACATCGAAGTATACGCAAAATAAGGTTGCCCCATTTCGATCTCAGCGTTGACATAAGCGGGTTTTGGGTTCATTTCTCGGGCAAAACAAATGTGTGCACATTTCGCTGCTTCAATTCAAAAGTACCACATATAAAAAAAAACAAAAACGTTTTTATTGCAAAAAAACCAATCGTATAGCTATAAATATAAAAGCAACTTTTCGCAGATCTTTTTTCATCTGACACGCTGTGCTAAGCATGGGTGTACGTACGATCTCATTCGCGATTCTGCTGTTCTGGCCTTTTGGGAACATAGCCGTGTGAATATTTTTAAATAAATAAATTCGTAATTATAATACAAAGAAGGCCCTTAGATCGTATCCTGTGACTGTCCCCATTAGATAACGCCGACCGATTGTGTCGATTGCAATGTAACACGCTGTCTGTGACAGGCAGGACATGCCATTATCGGCACAGTACTAATACACACACATGTTGTATGTCCTCTAAGGTATGTGTAAACAAAATATTACGTGTTTCGGGACCAGTTTTTATTGGATCAGTTACAACTGACCGTGTCTGGGAGTCAATTGGCATGACTGTTCACTCACAAACGGTCAGTTCTAACTGATCCAATCGATTGGATCATGCCGATTGGGCCATAGGAATGATGGTGTATGTCCAGCACAAGTAGCATTACCTGCGAAACACGATATGATAAACCGATTTATCGACATTTAGCCTGTCAAAATACGATAAATACAGCCGCAATGTTGAATTTTGTATAGTGATTGTATACGATGCGTGGTCATGCTAGGGGTGCTGCATTACACATTAACGATACGACATCACGGTGTAGTATGATGTATATTTATATGTAATGGTCCGAAGAAAACTTCTCCAAGAATCTCTTTCTCCGTAACAATAATTACATTCACAAAGTTTACATTAGTTCATCTTGCGCAGAGATTAGGGAGATTCTCGTTCGAGTGGAATCTCCATATCACGTTTCCAACACAAGTGTGGCTTAGCGCCTCATTCAATAATCAGTCTTCACAGATGGCGCTTATAATTCCAACTTTACAGCGATTTAATATATAAGCTTAATGAAAACGTATGAAAGTGTTTAAATTATGTACACACTAGCGCCAGCATCAGTGGTGCTGGGTCGTGGTTCAATACGTATATTAATCAGTCGTTGTTTACAGATCCAGTAGCGATCCCACGGTCAGTCAGTTCACTGACACATGACAAGATACAACATTAAAGCGCAAAAGAGCTATTTTTTATTGAGGAAATGTATTAAAAACTTTTGGACGCCCGCGACTCCGTCCGCGTGGACTACAGAAAAATAAAAGTGTCGAAATTATCCGGGATAAAAACATTTTCCCGGGATAAAAAGTATGTTAAGTGGGACCTGACACAATATATTCTTGAAAACTGCATCGAAATCGGTTCAGCCGTTTCAACAGACAGACAAAAATTACAAAAATCATTCTCTTGGGTACTATTGCGTTGATAAAGGTCTCCTATAATATTTTTTCACATATATCTTCCATGTACAGACAGAGATCCGTTACGTTTTTATTATATGTATAGATTAAGGATCCATTACTACATAATACTTAGAAAAAATGTTAGATGTGTCCATCATGAATTTGAATTGGATACCAAACGCATCCATACCATAGTATTCAAGGAAAAATAATTGAGATTCCCTTAGGTATTAACAAGAAAGAGTGCTAACAGCAACATCACTTAATTCTAGTGGAGTTTATTAGCAAATTAAAAAATACGTTCGAAATAAACCTAGCTTTATTAGGACTTTAGTGTTGGGTTTTAGAGGTTCATAATAATTAGTGGTTTACTAATTTCTATAATCCTGAGGATGCCACGGTTGTTGGCGAAACATATGTAGATTATTTATCTAGTTTTTGATTTCGGAATGGTGCAATGTATCGTCTTGCATGCTAGGTGCTCGGGTCTGGTTTCTCGTGGCGATTGTAGTTAGTGCAAGTGCCTGTTTTCGCAATTATGAGTTATCAGATCCGAGGGTCAGCGGAGAGTGTAGGGCCCGGTGGTGGGCGCACCCATAGTGAATTTATTAGGACTGTTATTGGCTGTTACAACACTAGCTATAAACACTTGGGTTGTATAAACAGTGGCGACCTCATATCGCGTCATAACTGTAATGCAGGCGATGCGATGATTGAATCAAAGCTATAACCGACTATTGTAGTTAGTAATTGTGATTTAGTGCTCGTTAACGAGGCGATTCGAATTTCTATTATAAGGGGGTGAAAGTTATGTGTATTCAAATTTAAGCATGCAGTTGCAGAGAGCATCTTCAAAGATAATGGCAGAATTAGTCTACCGCTAGCCGATTAACAGCCATATTTATTACAAGAAATCGCAATGAATTAGATATTTTGAGTGACAGATATTATGTATGAAAACAGCTGAAGATTAAATTATATGCAAAAATTCTATTAGAGGTTATTGCACTTGGGTGTCAGTTAATTGCCTAATTAGAATAACTCTTTGATATAATAATCAGGAAATAACAGGGATAATAAGATATTCGAGATTTTGTTCAGAGTAAGTCAGGCGAACCCTGGAAGATACCTTCATACCATGCTACTGTACTATTGTAAGGGTGGATCCTGTGCGGCAAAAGATAAATATTATCATCCCATAGCTAATACACTTGTTATAGATAAATAACCCGTATCTCAACTTCGGTGCATTCATAACATTGCAATCATGCGTCGATGTCGATAAAGACATAAAATCGAAAGTTACTGCATGTAAATTTTTAATCCAAGGCAAGACTTTCTTTCACGAAAAGCTATGAATTTTTTGCCATATCTATCGTGAATCTATCCGAGACTGAACGGAGTCACGGCAATTCACTAGCAATCCAAATTTTATTCGACCATAAAATCCAGTCACAGATATAAATAGATAATTGAGGATACAATACACAAATCACCGGCCGCTAATGAATAACCGTCAAATTCAAAAAGCACAATTTCACCGCCATCACCAAAATATAAATAGCGTAAACACAAAGATTTACAATCACTACGTTATTTCCAGAAAACTTCCCGGAATTCCCTTTAAAATTGCTTTCTGTTTATTTTTACGCTTTCCCGTGTTCCCGCGCATATGCAGTGACGTCACTACGAGAGACACGTGCGACGCGTCCCGCAGGCGACGCATTACTAATGTTTGTATGTATGGCGGGAATGGGATGATAGAATATAGATTTGAACTGACAAACTTTATAGTCCTTACGGGAATCATTGCAAATTGATGAGTCCCCTGGACACTCTGAAATCTGATGTAGACAGTAGCGACGCTGCTATTGGTGGTGATAACTTGGGATGACTAGATACAGGGGGACTGTTTGTTGTGTTTGCTCCATCGGTCGTGGGATTGACAGGAGGGGTCGAACTAGACGAGAGTCGACATAAACCAAGCGATTGAATTGTATAAAAAAAAACCACAAAACATTGATTTACCTATTAAACTGAATCACTGTTCTAGGTAATTGAAATTGTTGGATCGGGACGATGAATTGGCCTTTGTTAATAAAGTCACTATAGAGATTTTTATATTTTCGATAGCACCTCAACCACCAATGTGCTTGTTATATTGAAAAATCTTCGTCTAACATATTGTTATACCAATAATAAGCAGACTGGCTTAGTTATCCGCTATGTCATCTCAGTGGTCAACCACCGCAATTACCTACTTTCATTTGGAAAAACTTTTTCAAGGATGAGTCAGCTTAAATGAATAGGTAATCTAAGGTACCTCATCTTATATTCATGAGGTAGAAGGATTATTAAGGTAAGTTAAGGTGCCATAAGGCAATCGGGAAGCTATGGCGTAGGGGTTTACATAAAGACCTCTCCAAGAAAAAGAAAACGTAACATTGTTTGTTTTTCAAAAAATGCAAAGTGTAACATCAAAACAAGTCATCGGAAAGAAGCGCACGCGCAGGTGCCTCCACAAATAGAGCTGCACGACGAACAGCACCGGTTTTACTTAGAAACCGGCTTATTAATAGTATTGTAACTTATTAGGTGTCAGATCCCAGGGATCGGGACAGATGTCTAATGTTGGCGTATGATTTTAACAATGTTTGTAAGGTGGGGTACTGGGGATTAGATGCTAGGAATTCCGCAAGTACGATTACGTACGAAATATTTCCAAACTTTACAACATTAACCTAGCTCCACACTAAGATCCATAGGTCTTGCATCGAGACACAAATCAACGATATAAATAAGCTAAAAATCTGGATATTTGGCATTACAAATAGTACATACAGTCATTATATTATAAGTATATAACCTAAATAATATAAAAACAACAATTTTTTGTAGGCGATGGGCTGACCACCTGTCACTACTAACCGAACTTGTACATCTCAACTATACCCTCAAAATTGTTCAGAAGTGGCACCATGTGGTTCTATCGGCCCTTGGTACTCTGCCTATCCCGTAAGGGATAAAGGCGTGATTATATGTATGTATGTATGTAAACAACCTAACCAGGATACATATCCCTTCATTATTCGACACTACGATCAGATCAACTCTTTATGAAGATCATATTATTATTGAAGTTCTCCCACTTTATAGAGCCATGAGTAGAAATAATTTAAATTCGTTTTAGATATCTCAGATTTAGGAGGTCTTCAAACCGAAGGACATACGAGTAGGAGCGTACAGCTTTAATATTATGATTACATAGCTCGTGTCTCGGAAAGCACGTAAAACCATTGGTCCTGCGCCTGATCTCTCTCCGGTCGTGTCGGCTTTCCGTCCCATCGGACTATGAGAGTAACGGAATAGAGAGTGCATCTGTGTTTGCGCACACACTTGTGCACTATAATATCTCCTTCGTACCTGGCCAATCTCCGTAGAGATTGGTCGCCTTGCCCGACATACGGTCGGAGATCATCACACACCTGGATGTAAGATACATCTGTGTAATTTTATAAGACTATCTCATTCGGTTGTTTTTTGCCAATATAGTCATATGCAAAACAACATAAGTACATTATGTTACAAACGGCTATGTTCCCAAAAAGGTTGGCCAGAACTGCAGAATCACAAAGGAGTTACTACCACGTCTAGCAAAACAACAAGCCACACTTAATTAGGACCGTTCTCCACCGAATCTTAAATGCGAAACCTTTGATCCCGTCCCCTAGTTCCAAATCCAGTGGTGCATCTAAATATATCCTCGACATCCTGTAGTGTCCCACACAATCACCAGATTTCACCGTGTCCCACCCGCCGGATATAATTGACGTAGTGTAGAGACGCAGTAGTGTAAGAAGTGTTTTACAAGCTGAAGCCTCTAACTTGCAGAACGAAATGTAAATTGCAAAAGCCAGGACATACAGTGACATCCCAATAGAAATGCTTATGGAAATTTCATTTGCTTTGTTATTGACATACGACCCATTTGCAATGCTGCTGTTTCGGGTAAATGCAATAAGTACGGGTGTTTCTACACATATTTCCTGATTTCTCAGGACCGGCCATTTTTCGTTGTGTCTTGGTTAATATTTACTTACTGTGTCTTCTTGAACCCTTTCCTGCTCTCTATACCTACATGAAATATAGTGATACAAAACGCAAGCCTCCTTAAAGCCATCTTGAACTAAAAAAATGCAGTTGATCTACCGTAACACATCTATACTGTGCCCGTCGCCTCAGTAAGGGTGATGGACGAATAAGTAAATTAGTTCAATTATGTAGAGCGCCACATGTCATCGAGTTAGACCACCGCAGATGTGGACATAATGCCGCTTTTAATTAAGATGTAATGTCTACGCTGTGTGTGGACTCGTATAATCTTTATCCTCCTGAATCCTGACATCAATATCAACCTTAAAGTTTGTGCGAATAACTTAGTAGATTATAAAATTATTAATAAAGAAAATGGAAAAAATTCTTCGCCCGAGTGGAAGTGGGTGGTTTCGAACCCACGACCACTGCAAACCGTGCAAGCCGCTATAACCACTAAGCCACCGGGTCTTAGTAGATGTTTGATACTGTTTAACGTAAATACTCCAGCAGTATTTACGTATCATTGATAACTGCTAATTAGGCGACATTCAATTTACTAAATTAGAAATATACAGGATGATTTTTGGTCGTCAACGTTCCCGAAAACTACGGAATCTCCTCATCATCACGATAATTTTTCTCCATGGAAGCATACCTGGGAAGTGTCTGGTTTCCAAAATATTAGGGTCCAAAGTTGAGTAAATAGACTGCGTTTTTCTGCATAAATGCACATAGACGCGCGTAGCTGGATTTTTTCTCGAAAAATAATTAATATCTGTCTATAAAAAAACTAACATAAACACTAGACACTATAAATTTCGCACGATCAAGGAATTTAAAATTAAAAAAAAAAATCCCAGCATTTTTTTGGCATAGGTAAACTTACTTTATTTCATGTATAGAATACGTACCCTTCGTTAAAGGTGGCCACAAAAAAACATCCTGTAGACGTAAAGGTTCACAGCATATATTTTCTGTAAATCACTGGGGCGATAGGTATTAGTGAAACAATCTAGCATTCCAGAGTTACGAGTAGATGCTATAGGCACCCGAAGGTAGTGTTTCGGATATCCGTACCTGATTCTAACTTAACTTCAACCTAGCATCTTTGGCCTTACATGGAATCCCTCCTCAATCTCATACCTCATAAAAACATTTCCATTGCACAACACCAATAAAATATCGAAACTGCATATTTTAAAAACGGCGCCATAACAAAAGTTTCGTCGGCGCACGCGCAATCAAGTTCAAAGTAAATATTTCGGTTTACGTTCCCGGTTCATGCGCGCACGTAAACATTAGCGTTCACGTAAACACGGATTTCCACTATTTCCCTAACACGGAAGCTCTATTTAGGGAAAAAGGGACGTTGCTTCGATGGTTTAACTTTTCAAGGCATAGATTAAAGTAAAGTAAGACTGCATGCTTCATTATATTGGTTAGTCAAATAACACAATTTTTTTTGTGATAGAAATGACCGTACTGTAGCAATTATGTTAGCTGCGGTAGTTAACAGCAATGGTGCTAGTTTTTTTTAAACATTTAAAACGCAATACAGTCGATGTAGCTGAAATAACTGAATATCCATAGAGGCGAAGTCACCGTACTATTTTATTGAAGATAGTGGACGCCCGCGACTCCGTCCGCGTGGACTACAGAAAAAAAAATGTCGAAATTATCCGGGATAAAAACATTTTCCCGGGATAAAAAGTAGCCTATATGTTAAGTGGGACCTGTCACAATATATTCCTGAAAACTGCACCGAAATCGGTTAAGCCGTTCCTGAGATTAGCGTGCACAAACGCACAGACAGTCCCTTCCCGTGGGAATTTCGGGAAATCAATTCTTAGTGCTTCCCCGCAGTCTCCGATTTTAGCTTCACATGTACAGCGGTTTTTGTAAAAAAATTGAATTCCCGTTAGTCCCCTTCCCGTGGGAATTTCGGGAAATTCGTTCTTAGCGCTCCCTCGCAGTCCCTAATGAACGTACAGGTCTAATTTCGAATTCATATGTATCGCGCTTGTCGTAAAAAAATGAATTCCCGTTTGTCCCCTTCCCGTGGGAGTTTCGAGAAATCCGTTCCTAGTGCTTCCTCGGGGTCCCAAATAAACAAATATGCCCAACTTAAGATTCATATGTGTAACCGTTTTCATAAAAAATAATTAATTCCCGTTGGCCCCCTTCCCGTGGGAATTTCGGGAAATTCGTCCTTAGTGCTTACTTGCAGTCCCTAATGAACATCTATGCCCAATTTCAGCTTAATATGTATAGCGGTTTTCGTAAAAATTATGAATTCCCGTTTGTCCCCTTCCCGTGGGAATTTCGGGAAATCCGTTTTTAGTCCTCCCTTGCTCTCCCCAATGAACATATATGCCCGATTTCAGCTTCGTATGTATAGTGGTTTTCGTAAAAAATATAGAATTCCCGTTTGTCGCCTTCCCGTGGGAATATCGGGAAATTCTTATAGCCTATGTTCATCCAGGTCCTATAAGGATTCTAACGGTGAAAGAATTTTTAAAATCGGTCCAGTAGTTTTTGAGCCTATTCATTACAACCAAACAAACAAAGTTTTCCTCTTTATAATATTAGTGTAGATGCAAGGTATATCTATCGATAACTAATCTATGTGCCACAATGCAGTAACGGCGTGAAAAAATAAACCAAACATAACAAGTAATAATAATAAAGCATCAGCAATTTTTTTTTTTTTTTTATATTCTGACACCTACCAGCGAGAGGTAGTAAAAGGCAAATCCTTTTATTACACGAAACTTTCTATACCATTTGTTCAAGGGCCGATTTTTCCAAAGGTCAGATAGCTAGATAGATATCTGAAGTATCAATATGATGATGATGATGATCTCCGACCGTATTTCGGCCAAGGCGACCAATCCCTACGGAGATTGGCCAGGTACGCAGGAGATATTATAGTGCACAAGTGTGTGCGCAAACACAGATGCACTCTCTATTCCCTCACTCTCATAGTCCGATGGGACGAAAAGCCGACACGACCGGAGAGAGATCAGGCGCAGGAACAACAGTTTTACGTGCTATCCGAGGCATGAGCTAAGTGACAATTTTGCAACATTAAAATCTGTACATGAAATTAATTGATTGGTACAGGCCCGTGACTGGGATCGAACTTACGCCTCCCGCTTGGAAGGTGCACGTCTTAACCACTGGGCTATCACCGCTTTTACCGGTTATACCGGCAATATACCTAAGCTATAAAGATGATGCTGTCTCTTGATCTTGATTTGTGTTAATCTTGATCGAGTTTTAGATAGAGTTGATGCTGTAACTCTATCCTTCAGATGGGCTCCCTAGCCATTGAAATCGGCCCTAAACTAAATTAAATGCAAATATCATAAAAGTTTTAACGCTCGTATTCTTAGTAATAACGTTTCCCTTAAGAGCACTTTTATGAGAAAAGTTGTTCACTTTGACATTACAGATTTATCATTGAGTGTGACTAAAGTTTGAATCTACGATTAACGATATGAGGGTCATCTCTAATCATTCCGCCGATAAATGAAAGATAAAACTAGCCATAATTACCATTTTAATTCAGGAATCAAGATAACACACTATCTCATATGTTTACTAAACATTACGCAGTCACTACTAACACTGTCAAGTAAAGAAACCATACTGACTCCAATGTATCGAATGCGCATAATCGCAGCTCATCCGCAAAAATCCACTTGAATTAAATGCAATATTAGAATTAGAAGTATTTCGGTTGGCCTGAGGTTCTAAAACTTTTCGAGCCCACCACTATTCCTTTTCCTTTCATTCTCGTAGCCCCTACTTATGTAAATTCGTAAATCACAAATAAAGATTTAAATGAATCACAATTAGCGCAAATGCCGTCTTGCTTTTTTGACATAAATCAAAAAGAGACATGGTGTGGAGGAAAATATATAGTGGTAGGCTCGTAAAGTTTGGGTATCTCTATTTGTGCTTAACACGTTTTTTATTGCATTTGATTTATTAATTCTTAATAGCCCGAAGATGAAACAAAAGTTTCAGGCCCACCAAATGTATTAGCAGGCGTGGGCACTACCCATTCACTTTGGGAACCAATTAGAATATCAGAAAAATCGATTAATAGGTCGTGATCACGTAATAGCACTCTAAATGCATCGGTATTCGAATTTAATCGATAGTTATTTGAAGTGATCCTCAAAATAATGTACGGTGCATTAGGTAGGAAATGTGGACCGATACCAACACATCTGGTATCGATATCGATATAAGGTATATAATTTGATAGTGTTGTTTCAAAACATTTAATGCATTTTATGCTTCCTTATTCAGAACTTTTTGATAAAAGTATTTTAGCTCGACCCAAGTTTTTTAAAAATTTTTTAGGTATCCACAATTTGCCTGCCCCTCTGGGAAAGATGCGTGCCATATGTATGTACGTAGTAATGTATGTATCCACAATTTATCGATGTAAATAAAGACGTTATAAGAGGTCAATGCACAAGCATCAAAGCTTTAATTAAGTAGCCATCCGGTAACTTAATAGCTCCAATTAACAACTCGTGAGTCTGAGTGGTCAACGGTCGAGAACGTGAAGGCAGGATGAGGAGATAGCCTCACAACGTTTGTTTCATATCGAATTCTAGTACCCATCAGCAGGCCTATCGGCTATCTCTTTTAACAGTTCATAGTGATCATCACTCATTGAAACGTAATGAACTAGAAGTGACATGTATGCGTGTGTTGGCAATTTTTTACGATTATGCCATTTCCATTTGTTAAGTTTCAAACTGTCAAAAAAGATAGCAGATACGGGGGCAGGCGTTACTATGCGGATTCAATGGACATACCGGGATTGGCCCACCACTTATTCCCACCACTGTAACTTCTGAAAGCTAGGATCAATAGAGACGACCAGAAAATTGCATAGGAAGCTTAGAAAATCTTGGGGGGACCTAACAAGCGACTATAAAGATTTTAAACTAATTATTCAAAGGACATGGATTGGAGGACAAAAACCAAACCACAACTATCGCGCTCTTATTTCGACAACGTTTAAAGCCGATGAAAATGTCTGAAACACTGTCAAATTTACAGCCAAACTGAAGCATTTTATTTATTCTGCAGTCCACGCGGACGGAGTCGCGCCACTAGTCTTCTATCTTCTTCTATTTATACATATAATAAAAATGTAACGGATCGCTGTCTGTACATGGAAGATATATGAGAAAAAAATATTAATAGGAGACCTTTATCAACGCAATAGTACCCAAAATAATGATTTATGAAATTTGTCGGTTTGTCTGTTTGTCTGTGCATTTGTGCACGCTAATCTCAGAAACGGCTGAACCGATGTCTATGCAGTTTTCAGGAATATATTGTGACAGGTCCCATTTAACATTATAGGCTACTTTTTATCCCGGGAAAATATTTTTATCCCGGATAATTTCGACATTTTGTTTTTTTTTTTGTAGTCCACGCGGACGGAGTCGCGGTTGTCCACTAGTATAAAATAAAAATGAATCGCGGATTATGTTGCTAAGCGCAAATCTCGAGAATAGCTGAACCGATTTCGCTAATTCTTTTATCAGAATATTCCTTGAAGTATGAGGATGGTTCTTACAGAGAAAAAATATTAAAAAATGCCTGAAAAAGACTAAAAACAACACATTTTCTATAGAGGCCGTCCACGTGAAAAGCCGGGGCGAATCCTTAGTTTACGATAAACGTACATCGTACTCGGGAGACCAATAAAAGTGCGCGCGACATTATACTCGACTACAATTGGTCGCTGTCAGGTCGGTAAATAAATGCTAACGCGTAAATATAGCCCAGTGCAATCACCTCATGCGACTTACTTATCACTTCTACGATACTTATATGAGGACTTTGCATCCTAGTAAACTATCACTAGCCGCGTGGTGCCGGCAGAGTAGAGTTTGTACCACCCCTGCCTGCCCGTGGGTATCGTGCGAGGCGATTAAGGGTTCCCGGGAGGCAGCAGCGCCTCGCGTACTGACAACATAGTCCGAAAATCACACTGCGGTCACTAACCCGTCTGCCCAGCATGGTGACTATGGGCAAAACCCCTCTGTGGCAGTAGCCTTGTGGCGTGCCCTGGGGGAGGCCTACGTCCAGCAGTGGACTGCAATAGGTTGAAGAAGAAGAAGAAGAAGAAACTATCACTGCAGTCGTGATAGAATGCATATAAAGACACGTTTGGAGCGCAATTTAGGGTTTTTCTTTACGCTTCCACGGTCATGGAATTCGTTTGATCATACGACGTCTCTTTCGGTTTACGGCATTAAAAGCGAGACAGTATGTATGCTAATCCAGAGTTAAAATCTAGAACGTAAGAACAGTCTATGGACCAGTAGGTACCTACTACATTAATCTAAATTATGTACCTCTAGATATTCACTCATACTTTTTCACAAATCCCTAACATTAGAAGATTGAAAAATGCTAGAATTCGAGTAGATATTAAATTTGGAGATTAGGGAATGCAAATAGTGCAAAGAGGGAGGCTAGTTATTCCGGAACATAATCAACTCCTTCCAAAATAATTCAGCGTTCCCCAAAGTGTTCATAGGTCTGCACCGTTATAAATATCTGGCCGTAGATTCCGTTCCCGTGAGTGGCGCCGGATGGTGCGCCATCGCTCCCGTCTCCAAACACTCGCTATTCATTGTTTTAATTGCTTTTTACAACTTTAGAATACCGCGGGTACGATACTCACGGCGTTTGGTTAGTTGAGTACAAAACTAGTAACTTTCTCGCGACTTCTTTTGCTTTAATTAGTGTCAACAACACGCATTAGAAATGCCTAAAAGGACATCTAACAATCTTTATCTGGAATCTACCAAATAAATAAAAGCGTAACCTATTCCTCTATGGCGTAACTGAACTGATGCGTGGGTTTACTAGAATACATCAGCTGCAACACCTTCCGTGCATGTCGTAAGAGTCGACTAAGAAACTCAGGATGGTTCTCTCAGGCGATGAGCCAGCAACTTGTCCCTGATCTACATCTTGCCTCGTTGTGCTAAGCGAGGCTGTGTGACCTTCGTGTACCTGCAGTTCTTATTATCCCCTTTTGGGAACAGAGCCGAGTGTATATACAGGATGATTTTTGGTCGTCAACGTTCCCGAAAACTACGGAATCTCCTCATCATCACGATCATTTTTCTCCATGGAAGCATACCTGGGAAGTGTCTGGTTTCCAAAATATTAGGGTCCAAAGTTGAGTAAATAGACTGCGTTTTTCTGCATAAATGCACATAGACGCGCGTAGCAGGATTTTTTCACGAAAAATAATTAATATCTGTCTATAAAAAAACTAACATAAACACTAGACACTATAAATTTCGCACGATCAAGGAATAAAAAAAAATTGAAAAAAAATTTTTTTTTTATCCAGAATTTTTTTTGGCATAAACTTACTTTATTTCATGTATAGAATACGTACCCTTCGTTAAAGGTGGCCACAAAAAAACGCCCTAACTACACTAAGTTTACCACACGGTGACTGACGCGCGTATTTTGAACGAGAAAGTTATTTCTTTACAAGTTCAAGTTTAGGGGGAACTATTCTTGGACTAAGTTGGTTAAGTGGAACAATTAGTTACTCTGTTAAGAGAACTTTTGAGCTTCCAGTATATTGCTTGCTTGCACGATAGCGATTTTTTGTGAAACTAAAAGAAACAAATTACAATTTAAAAGGCACTAGCGCCAGTACCAAGTACTGTTCCAGCGTGAATATACAACAACAATTGGCTTGGATTTTATATGATTTAATGACGATAACTCTGCGAAGGGTTTTGAGAATCATTCAAACTTCTTACACCTACTAAAAAGCTAAATCTATGCTTAATTATCGATAACGTCTATAACCGTTTCATCGCTTCCAGAACGTTCTGTTTCGGGCAAGCCATAACCGTAACGACCATAACAACCTGCCACAGACTACAAATAACATCCATACAACATAAATATATAGCCCGCGCCATATATAAAGTCTCGCTGACATAATGGGAAGTAAAATATAACTTGAAATGGAAAATAGTAGAAGACGTAGACAGTGGCGCCGCGTCTGTGAGACTTCAGTAGATGGGCTGGTGCTGTAGTTTCTGGGTCAAAGGAGTCGTGCCCGGTCGTCTGATTTAGTTTGGTTTCTACTTCCTTTTAACTGTGGTTAGTTTAAATTTTAAAACGGATCGTCCACCCTATATAAGAAAAGCTATGTCTTTCAAAAATTAATCACACATGGATGAACAGCACAGATGTCCAAGGTAAACGACGTAGTAGACAATTTCCTAAGGATTTTTTTTATAAGCACATACTGAAAATTACATTAAAGAAGGACCGCAAATGGAACTTAATTTTGGTAGACTTAAGTGATGTTTTATTCAGGCAAACATCTTGCTGGTTAACATAATAGAACATCGCGTTTGGGGCCTTGCGATGTTAGACCTCCTGTGCATAAGCTCACGTACCTCCTTCTCTAGCCGGTCTCCGTGGATCCTGTCCCTCAAGGCGACCAGCTCCAGCGGCCAGCTAGACACCTCCGCGTCAGGGTCTGACAGCAGCACCTGCAGAGAACGGATGGTTAGCTGAAGTCACTGCATCTACATGTGTCACGCTAATATACATAAATATTCACACACTTTACCTACATACTACACATTAACCTAGTCCCACACTAAGATCCCTAAGGTCTTGTGTCGTGGGTACTAAGCTACGGTATATAAATACATAGATAAGTATAGAAACATACATGACTCGGAGACAAACATCGATATTCATCGTATCAATGTTTGTATCAACCGGGATTCGCACCCAGCAGATAGGACGTTGCATGCAGGGTTAATTCACCACCAACTACGCCAATCGGTGAACAGGTAGCTAGCTATGTAGTCACTAGCTATGTAGTCACTTTCAACATTATAGATGCACATATCACGCCCATTAGAATATGTAGATTCAGGATGTTAGACTAACAAGTACCGTAAGGTTTCTTTATCATTGAAAAACTATTCCATTAAACTTGGCAGATAAGTATAGGTAGATGAGAATATCGCTTCTATGCTGCTCTGGGAGTGAAAAAAAAACGTATAGTACTACAGCTGCTTCTCTTCCCGGGCAAACTGTAGCCCGGTAGTCAGTAGAAGGACAAGAGGGTCTTGGTGTTTTGTAGGCGATGGGCTGACCATCTGTCACTACTAACCGAACTTGTACATCTCAACTATACCCTCAAAATTGGTCAGAAGTGGCACCATGTGGTTCTATCGGCTCTTGGTGCTCTGCCTACCCCGTAAGGGATAAAGGCGTGATTATATGTATGTATATAGAATAACACAAATACAATTCTTTGTGATCACTGGGACGATCTTATGGAATATTACACTCAAGATGTAGAGAGGTTTGGGTGGGACGCGGACGTGTGGAGTTACCACGTTACGCCAAAAAAAAATCATAATTACTATGTACATATATTGGGTCTGTTGCAGCATTTAGAGGCGTTATAGTTCACATTTGAAGAGACGTAGATAAGTCAGCTTTCTAAATTTCTCGCAATATATCACAGAAATCCTGTTGACTATAATAACTCCTATAAATTATTCGCAAAGATCCTTTTAGAACACTTCTTATTAGCATAGAATATTCACCAAGAATAAGAATTTTGACCACACTTACAATCAAATCACCCATGTTCAGCAGCACAATAAAATTCACAAACACATTCCAGCACAAGCACGAAATCACAAGGAACTTGGTTCGATTCCCGCTGCGCACTGACTGAGTACTCTCAAAATATCCAAACCTCTCATTATGAGGACAAAACACGACTAGACCCGAAGTAAATTGTTATAAACAAATAACTTTTTGACCCCTCTTATCGGTACTGATTTATAAAGCGGACATTAGTGTGTTTGTTTTTAGGGTTCCCTGTGATAATTAGTGAACTGTCGGGGTTGCTTTATCCGTTCAGATTGCAAAGTTCAAATAATAAATAAGCATTAAATACCTATTAGAAATCTCTATAAATTTATTTTTTCCTTTAAGTGATTCTGGCTATATGTCATTTGTACCTATACAGAGTATATTGAAAATAGCTATGTACCTATCTACCTACTAAGCTACGAGTACACCTATCGTTCTATGTATAGAGAAATTTTTATGGTACATTTAAGAGACAAAAAAGCCTACATTCACAGAAAACAGTGTCACTGCTGCACTACATTGCCAGTCCTAATGCAGCACCAATGATTACGAGTACATCGCATTAGTTCGCTCCATTTTGTACGGAACCGTGAAGATACCCCGTCGCTCTTCTCTTGACTGCTTTATTTACAATCATTAGTTAACGATGTTTTCAAAACGAGAAGCATGAATGCATCCACTGTTTGTTTGAAAACATCCTTTAACGATGCCGTTAGCTAAAAAAACTTAGCTAAAATTACTAATTAGGGTAAATAAATAAAATAATTATCTCAATCCTCCTGGCTAAAAGATTTTCTTGTTATCCATAAAAATCATTTACTTAATTAATTATGTTAGTTTAAAACACACAACTGAAAACAAGCTATGCCAAACGTTGCTCAAAGTTCTAGATACTCCATTTTGAGAACACAGCATATAAAGATAGGTATGAAACACCTGCACACCTGCATGTTTCAAACAGCCCCCTCTGCAGAGGATGCGAGAAGGTGGAAGAAACGCCACAGCACGTGATCATGGAATGCACAAGCGTGGCCGAACAACGGGCACTGATCCTCCGATCGCCAGCATTACTCTCGGAAGCCTGCAGCAAGCCTAGAAGGCTGCTGACCTTCTGGGAAAATCTGGTTTGGTTGGAGTAGACAGGTAAGGTGAAATACGTGCAATGGCCTCACTTATAGAGGCTAAGTGCGGAAAATGCCCGGTCAAACTAACTAAGATATGTATGAAAGCGGTATATACGTATAAAAAAATTAACCAACCTATTTACTTTAAACGCTAAAACAATTTGAAATACTATAAAAGTATTCTAGCCCAGAAAATGAACTACTAGTAATCAACAAAAAACCAACACCATAAACATAAAAGCCGTAACAACTTCACCAGCCCATTTCATTAATGAGTAGTAAAGCTAGTAAAATAGCAACAAAAAGCCGAGACAGCGTGCCGGAAAAATCCGGGTCAACCGCGCGAAAAATGTCCCAAACAACCCGCTGGCGGCGCGCCAACCACCACTTTAGACGTTACAAATGGCAATGATCGCTGACGTGGGCTCTCTGTACTCTCTAAAACTAAATTGGAGCATGCGATATGAAAGAAAGTAAAATGCCTTTGTCCTCTAAATGGCATAGTCGTACCTGTGTGGGTTATAGACTACCAACATCAGCTAAGGAACTGGACGATTCTCTTTGGCAATAAGCTTCAACACATCAACAAACTGGGGATAAACACGAAATTATAAATGTATTATTTTTTTTCTTTTTATTTTTCCCATTGCATCAACTGGGATAAATAGGGAAACAGAGGGATTCTACAAACAATGACATGGGTGTCCGATTGCCAACTGATTGACAGACCAAGCATATCGGAAACTACCTATACAGAGCGTAGGAAGGATTTCCTACCATTTTCGCTAGAATCAGCTAGTACTCGTAAGGAATCCTTAATATTATGAATACGAAAGTAAATTTGTATGTTACCCATTCACGCTTTATTTACTCAACCAATAATTTTGCATACATATGTATAGTTGGAGATGATAGCCTTGAAAAATTGGTCATTGTTGGCAATACCGAAGATGAGGCCGGTCACCAACACGATGGTCTGACCAAGTGCAAGGGGTCTCATCCCTACTTAGATTCTACGAGGTGGTGAAGGCTGCTTCTGACCGGAATCGATGGAGAAGAATTGTTTACTTAAAAAGCTCCAGTGACCACGATCCTCAGTAATGAGGGACCGACTAGAGAGAGATGTATAGTTGGAAATACCGGGAAGGACATAGGCAACAGCCAGTCATAAATAAGATCAAACCAAAACTTACAGGCTTATAAAATGGCAGGTGATTTCGATCCGGCATTCCTTTTCACGTCATATCCTTACACTTACAAAACAAAACACAAATGCACACTTCAATACACAAAACGCATTCAGGTCCTTTACAGTCCTGAAAACTTTTACCGCAACCAATACTTTGATACCTAAAGACCAAGGTATAACCACAAGAGTCTGTGAACCCAAACTTTCATTATGAGTCCATAAGTTAACCACGTGTTACTACTATAGTATAGTCATATAGTCATTACACCTAGATATGCTTAGCCTAAAACTTCACTATCACTTAATATATCCAGCAATAAACTTAACCAGCAAGTTCAAAACTTTTTAAGATCCAAAAGTCAACAACAATTTTAGCCTTTCTTTTTATAAAAATTCACGGAAAACCCGAGAAAACTCCTGTCCTATCGAATCTTGGGCAAGAAGTGCAAGAACCTTGTGCCACTTCGATAGCATTGAGCCCTGATCCATCGAGTTGGACGGCCGCCAACACCGCCGTGGTCTTCCGCGAGAATCGAAGAAATTACACGTAATAATTGTCATACTGGTCTATAAATAGGCTAGCAAATTTGTTCATGTGAATTACAGGACATACATTGTCCTGTAATTCATTCCATTCTGACCGTCACACTAAAACGCAAACTTAAAATTAGACAGGTCTGTCCCTCTCTATTATTAACATAAATGACTGCGACAGAAAGGGAGAGGCAGGACTAAATTTAATGACGGCCAGAATCAACCATAATAACAAAAGTGTCGTGTAACTTCTTATTAAACCTTATGCCAAAACTTAAGGCGTTTAAGAGTTATTTCTTGTCCAGTATTCAGAGGGTCAGGTTTACTCCAGGAATGCGACAGCTATATCTAACTATTTAATCCTTCTGATGTATACTTTACAAGAATCAGAGCTTCTATTGTTGGAAGAAATCTACACATAATCACGTTTAACGATCGCATGTTATGTACGAGTAGCTTATAGGTACACAGAAACTAGAAATATATATATATAGATATAGCGCTCTTTGGGTGGTGGAAATTACTAAAATTACTAAATAGATTACAACTTAGAATGAATGAAAAATTGGTATAAACACTATAATTACTATGCCGTGTGATGTCGGCACAGTAGAACCACCCCATGTCAGCCCGTGGCTTTCGTAAGGGGTGATTAAGGGTTTCTGGGAGGTGGGCAGCAACTCCTCCGACCAGTGATGGCAATAAAGTCCAAAAATCATACTGCGGTCACCCCAGTTAGCCAGCAGCGTGGTGACTGGGTAAAATCCGCCGTATGGCTTGTTGCGTGCCCTGGGGAAGGCCTACATCCCGCAATAGGCTAACTGATTGTACCTATATTTACATTGTGTGTGTGGGTGTACTCGTACATATAAGAGTATGTCATAAAACTATAATAAAAGCGTTCAATTTAGAACATAATGATTTATTTACGTTAACGTATTACAAGATTTGGTTCATCGTTGATTTACGACGTGCTTGCCACTAAAGTAAGTGTTCCAACAAAAACAATTTTATAAAATCAGTCAGTTTAGAAAATTCCAGCTTTTTAAGCGTGATGGATGACCTCTTGCGCTCATGATAAGTGTATTCAGCTTTTAATGTAAGTTTCACAAAATAGTGCCTTTGTGGCGCTAGTTGTTTAATAAAATCTGTGTAACTAGATACAAAAAATGTTAGTTCCAAATCGCGCACGGTAACTATCTTATGAAACAAACTATATTTATTTAGTTCTAGAACAGATTTTTCAATAGGCAAATAGTTCTAATCTAATCTAACTGATAAATAAAATGCTGTCTTTATTTAAAACTAGATGAAGGTAGAGACAGAAAAACAGTAACTATAAAATAAACATACCTGTATCTGCTCCTGTAACTGCTGTGCTACTTCAGCCCGCACTTGCTCTATCTTCCTCTCACACTTCTACGCGTTAGTCACACGCGAGCGAGTTAGTCGCATTCATGCATGCACGGGAGGGAGAGAGATAAACGTATTAAATATGTACATATAGGACAGGGTATTGAAGGGCTTGCGATCTCAGTAGAAATATAGTGTGTGAATAAAAGTAAATAAGTGTGATATTCCTATTTATTTTATATGTATATACAGGTGATTTTTGGTCGTCAACGTTCCCGAAAACTATGGAATCTCCTCATCATCACGATCATTTTTCTCCATGGAAGCATACCTGGGAAGTGTCTGGTTTCCAAAATATTAGGGTCCAAAGTTGAGTAAATAGACCGCGTTTCTGTGCATAAATGCACATTAACGCGTGTAGCAAGATTTTTTCACGAGAAATAATTAATATCTGTCTATGAAAAAATTAGCATAAACACTGAACACTATAAATTTCGCCCGATAACAGTCCCGATAAAGTAATTTTAAAAAATCAAAAAAATTTACATCGTTTCCCAGCATTTTTTTGGCATAAACTTACTTTATTTGATGTATAGAGTATGTACCCTTCGTTAAGGATGGCAACGAAAAAACATCCTGTATATTCTTTTTCTTTGAAGTAGGCAGGCTAGGGGGGGGGTCTTAGCTTCACCGTCGCGATTACTATGAGTCACCTGTAAGTACCTTCACCTATAAGTAAATGTAAAGTGATTACGTATCTACTAAGATCGCGAGCCCAGTGCAAAATTAAATATATACATTTGTTGTCACTACTCGTAAAACCAAATAATGAAGGACTGTAAGACTGGAATAGAAAACAAATACCTCTCGTAATGATTTACAAATTGTTGTAATAGAAAACAAACACCTCTCGTAATGATTTACAAATTGTTGTAATTTATTTATTCTAAGGTTTTAGTGAGTAACAGTTTTCTTTATGTTGATCGCACATATGGGTTAAACCACCAAAAGTTTAAAAAATGTGTATATACAGGGTGTAACAGAAAGGGTATGTTAAGCGAGAAGCTATCTCAATAGACCACTATAGTGAACCTATTTCCAAAATTAGAGACTCGAAATCACATATTTATTTTTCAAAATTGCATGTACATTCCTGAGTTGTTTAGGAATTCTCTATACTATCTGGAAAATTAAACATGTGATTTCGGATCTCAAATTTTGTGGATAGGTTCTCTATAGTGGGCTATTTACATAGCTTTTCGCTTAACATACCCTTTTTGTTGTTTAGTTTACCCAAAAGTAGGTACGCCAGATGACAGGGTATGTGCATAGTATATGTACATATTTTAATAAGTATGCCAATATGCGATCAAATCAAATAACGTTAATTGTACGAGTATTGGAAATAATATTAGAATAAATCACCACATCAACGTTAAATATACAAATACAGGGTGTGTGTGACAGCCAGGTCTACAAATACTATTGTTTTGAGCTATACGACAATGTTATTACTCGCAGAAAATGTATTAATTTGATTATCCGCAATGTTTGCCTTCCGCGCTAATTGTATTGGGCTATCCTGCGACTAGTTAAATGGGATTATTGGTTTTGCCTGGCTGTCACTTCCGCCCTGTATATTGATTTTAGTATATAAAAAAGTGATATATTGTATATAACAAAAATATGTTTACCTATTGTATAATCATTAATAAGCCTGAGCAGACCAACCCACATGCAACATAAGTATAAATCCAATAAATACAGGATGATTTTTGGTCGTCAACGTTCCCGAAAACTACGGAATCTCCTCATCATCACGATCATTTTTCTCCATGAAAGCATACCTGGGAAGTGTGTGGTTTCCAAAATATTAGGGCCCAAAGTTGCGTAAATAGACTGCGTTTTTCTGCATAAATGCACATAGACGCACGTAACAAGATTTTTTCACGAGAAATAATTTATATCTGTCTATAAATGAACTAGCATAAACACTAGACACTATAAATTTCGCCAGATCAAGTAATTAAAAAAAAAAATTTTTTCCCAGGATTTTTTTTGGCATAAACTTACTTTATTTTATGTATAGAGTACGCACCCTTCGTTCAAGGTGGCCACAAAAAAACACCCTGTATAGGTATATTGGGTACAGATTCTACATATCAACCTCACGTTTACAAGAAGTTTGTGTATGGTCCGTATGGTTGACTAAAGAACCAAACTTTCAAACAAATTGTAAAAAATTATTAAAATTAGATAATTTTACTTGTATTGAATCATTCGTCGTTCAATTCAATAGTATAGAAAGAACATAGTGTAATATATATAGGTTTTTTTTTTATCTCCGGAAGCATAATTACAGAGTTAGTGGCTTAGCCTGCCCAGACGACGAAAACACCGAGACAGAGAGAGACGCACACATAATACTGACCTTTTCTAGCTCGAGGTCGATGTCCTGCTGGTAGAGCGAGACGTTAGCATCGGTGTTCTCTGTCGTTTGGATATGAGCCTTTAGCTGTGTTATCTGTGCGCATATAATATTAAATTAATAACCTCATTTACTTACATAAAGAAAACAACCTGAATGCATAAAAAAATTGTGAGAGACATCTCATGACTAGAGAGTGAGAGAGAGAGAGAGAATTACGTAAACAGTTTTTTCTACCGCTTCCACGCAATAAAGGACATCCACGCGCGCGGAGCCACGGTCTACAGCTAGTTGTATCGTAATATTATCATCATCATCATTTACAGCCCTGAGAAATCCACTGTTGGACATAGGCCTCCCCCAACAAACTCCACTCCGACCGGTCGGAAGCAGCCGGCATCCAACCGACGCCCGCGACCTTGGCCAGGTCATCCGTCCACCTCGCGGATGGCCTTCCCACGCTGCGCTTGCCGATACGTGGTATCCACTCTAGAACTTTCCGACTCCATCGGCCATCAGTTCTTCGAGCTATGTGCCCTGCCCATTGCCACTTCAGCTTGCTGGACCGTTGAGCTATGTCGGTGATCTTTGTACGTCTATATTATAAACTAGCGGTACGCCCTGGCTTCCCACGGGTGCAATGCTGATACTTTACATATAAACCATGAAGAAGGTATAAAAGAGGAGGTGGGACTATGAAGTGAGTCGTGTGGAAATCGTGAGGCCATGACGTCATGATAGGGGCGGAGCTTCAGCGCCAGTGTAACGCAGTAGCTGTAACCACACGCTTGTGCTCCGAAATCTAACCGTATTAAAATAAAAAACACACTAGTACTTTTATCAGGGTACTTTCTTTAGTAAAACGTAGTATAATATTGCCATCTAGCGATGAGTAATTGTACTGGTAAAACAATCTTGAACCAAATTGATAATGAGAAAGTAGTTTGACTAGTCACTACTAGGTGGTTTCTATGTAAATGGGCAGGGCTACAGTTAGGGTTGCCACCCGTACTTTATAATAAAGTATTGTACGTTATTTCAGGTAATTGTACTCTATACTTTATGAGAAAAAAAAAGTACGTGAAAATACTTTATTTCGTATGATTTGATTTCTTTGGGATTTTGAAAAGTTTAGTCTTAAGTAGGGCTGCCATCCGCCCGGGTTTCCCCGGATTAGTCCTAGTTTGGAGGGCGTCCGTGGATTTTTATGCCAGGGAAAATCTGATTAACTTGATAGAATGGAATGTTTTTCAATAAATAACGCCATTTCATAGTAAAAAAATAAAAAAGACGCTCGTATAGCGAATATGTTTCTAAATATAATAATAAAGAAAAGTAAATTATATGTACTTTATTTTGATGCTATGTACTTTTTTTTCTTACCTATAAAAGCCAATGTACTTTAAATGCAAAAAGAAAAGGTGGCAACCCTAGCTACAGTGTTCAATGCTCCCCTCGTCCCATACTTCACACCCCGCTCCGCGGCACACTATTATTGTATGAAAATATACTTGGCCGCTACACCTCTTTTATGTCTTCTCCATGATATAAACCGTCCTCATGAATTATGAGGAATGACTTTATCAATTAAAAAACCGCATCAAAATCTGTTGCATAGTTTTTAAGATCTAAGCATACATAGGGATAGACAGACAGCGGGAAGCGACTTTATTTTATAATGTAGTGATGAGGCTTTCACATTGGTTGTTGCATATCAGCATATACCTGTTCCTCAAGACTCTGCAGCGTCTCCCTATGCCTCGCCTGCAGATCGTTGACATAGGCGACATGATCTGACTTCATATCTTCTATCTGTTGTTCGTACTTCCTTGCTAAATACTTGAAGTTATGCTCGAATGGAGTCGACGCCTGGAAAGAAGGATGTTTGACTTATACATATAAGTAGGTATACTCACATTTTGTGTGTAAAAGATTTTGTAATCACTAACGCCATCTGTTGTCACACATTCGCAGTTCTAGATCAACAATGAAGTAGGTAAGTACATGATGATCTCCGACCGTATTTCGGCCAAGGCGCCCGCGACCTTCTCTATGGAGATTGGCCAGGTACGCAGGAGATATTATAGTGCACAAGTGTGTGCGCAAACACAGATGCACTCTCTATTCCGTTACTCTCATAGTCCGCTGGGACGGAAAGCCGACACGACCGGGGAGAAGTCGGGCGCAGGACCAACAGGTTTTACGTGCTTTCCGAGGCACGAGCTAAGTGACAATTTTGCAACATTAAAATCTGTACATGAAATAAATTCATTGGTACATGGAAGGTGCACGTCTTAACCACTGGGCTATCACCGCTTAGAGAAACGCGAAGTAACATTTCAAAATTCTATTGTGTTTTCATTCTGGACACACACTATGTATCGATAGCGTATATTTAAGCAACTATAAAAAAATATGCCTACAATTATACACAAACGTCCAAAAGCGGGATATTTTGATATAAGTAAGTTAGCTTTTGAAATATGAGCTGGAGTTTAACTTTTGTATGAAACATCAAATTTATCAGCAAATTCGGAGTTGGTCCCATAGAAAAAGTATACAACAAAATATATCATTCTAACTTATGTAGTCCTGCGAAATTGTAAATGGTAACCTATGTAATAACGACCGCTGCATTTGGATTGAACCCAGCCACCTTAAATTATTAGAGTATATATACATACCTCGAAAGGCAGCGATGGGAACTCAGCGCTGCGCGTGCGACGACGCGCGTCGCCCCCCGCGCCACCCGCGCCGCCCTCCAGCGACGACGCCGAGCCCCGCGCCGCGCGCCACACCTCCTCCGAGTAACTACACGGGTTGTAACGTACATAATCTATACATATAATAAAAATGTAACGGATCGCTGTCTGTAAATGGAAGATATATGAGAAAAAATATTACAGGAGACCTTTATCAACGCAGTAGTACCCAAAATAATGATTTTTGAAATCTTTGTCTGTTTGTCTGTTTGTCTGTGCATTTGTGCACGCTAATCTCAGAAACGGCTGAACCGATTTCGATGCAGTTTTCAGGAATATATTGTGATACGGGTAGGTCCCACATAACATATAGGCTACTTTTTATCCCGGGAAAATGTTTATATCCCGGATAATTACGACATTTTGTTTTTTCTGTAGTCCACGCGGACGGAGTCGCGGGCGTCCACTAGTATATCATATGTATAGCAATCAATCAAACACATTACTATAGCGTACACACGCCCACGACTTCGTGTGATCTCAAGAAAGAATAATTATTTTTCCGCCCCTATAAGCCAAAACTCGGGATTACTGTAATTACAGTAAGGAGCTAGAAACTCTTTAGGGTCTACAGTAGACCCATCACTATACGTGCCTACAATATATAAAGATTGCCCTCGATTCAGGATCAGGATCTCATTGATTTGATTTGATTTGATAAGATCCTGATGTACTGAATATGGGTTCAACATGGAAACATACCAACTCAAAAAAAATTAAATTGGTTCGTAAATGACGGAGTTCTGAGTTCTGATACATTGAAAAAACATGAAAGTGTGAGACAATGAGGATTATAAGGAACTAGATACACGATATATAGTTTTAAAAAAACACGATATAATCTCCTTGAACTAGCAGCAAACATTTATTATGATGAATATCGATGTTTGTTTCCGAATCATGGATGGACCTATATACCGTTTCTTAGTACTCACGACACAAAACCTTAGGGATTTTAGTGTGGGACTAGGTTAATGTGTTGTGAAGGTGTGAACATTCTCGTACACCCTGTGTATAAAGTGTATAAAGCGAGTGTATCAAGATTATTCCCGCGATTTTTTTTATTCTAGTAACGTAACGTGACTCATATTACAATACCCTTGAACTGATTATCTGATACCTTAGAGAATATCACTCAATACTCACGTGCGGCTAGGCCTTGATAGCAGAAAACAAATAATTATTTTTATTAGACAGACACGAGAATATCATCACGTTTTACCAATGCATAAGTGCATTATATCACATCAGATTATCAGCCGGTTTGTTGAAGTTATCATGGCTAATTAACATAACATGACCAAACTCAAATGCAGTTAGCGTTCGACAAACCGGCTAAGGTATAAGATTAAAGAACTATAAAATTATGTCTTACCTTCTTTCCATGTCACAGCATTTTTTCTCAAAATAGGTCCTCAAATTTTCCATTTCCTTCTCATGTTTGACATTTAACTCCTCCCTCAGCTCATCTATATCAGCATTACCAGCTTTCACCGAAGACAAGAGTTCCCGAAGCTTCCTCGTCTCGGTTGTATAAGCTTGTCGGTTCTGCACCAACTGAGCTTCAAGTTCCTTCATCTCTGTATCAGAATCTATCCTCATCTTACCGATCTCATCACATAACACCTGAATTAAGCTCTCCCGCAACTTATTGCGCAGATTCTCCTCAATATACTCATCAAACTTGCTTATTATTGTCGACACTTTATTTTCAAAACCAGTTTGGAAGCCATCGGACGAACCAGACGACTTCAAGTCAGATCTAGAATAGTTTACCGTAATCTCTTCCCGGTCGATATCTTTCTCGCCATTAGAACTCTTTAGAGAAGACCCTCCACTCTTCAGTGAGGAGCCTCCACTCATCAGGGCCGAGTAGAACTTCGTGCTGTCATCTTTGACCATGGTCTGATATTTCATGAAGTCAGAGAGCTGCCCTTTAACTGTATCATGATCAGATACGGAGCGTTCACCGACAATGTGCTGTAAACTGTGAACCTCGTTAGTGAGGTGCTTGTTCTCCACTCTGAGATCATCCTGTTCGCGAACCGATTGCTGTAAGGAGATGGTCAGTTCTTGTATTAGTTGGTCTCGTTGAGTGATAGCATCTTCCAAGTGCACAAGCTGAAAGGATAGAAAGCATTCACGTAAAACATTCACATGGAAAGCTAGAAGATTAAATGTAGTGCCTTAATGTAAAGCCTTAGCCGCGTGGTGCCGGCAGAGTAGAGTTTGTACCACCCCTGCCTGCCCGTGGGTATCGTACGAGGCGATTAAGTGTTTCCGGGAGGTGGGCAACAGCGTCTCCCGTACTGACAACATAGTTCGAAAATCACACTGCGGTTACCAACCCGCCTGCCCAGCGTGGTGACTATGGGCAAAACCTCCCTGTGGCAGTAGCCTTGTGGCGTGCCCTGGGGGAGGCCTACGTCCAGCAGTGGACTGTAATAGGCTGAAGAAGAAGAATGTAAAGCCTATTGTTCCTTTGTTAAAGATTGCATTACTCATCAGACATAAGTACAACACTGATAATAAACTTGGAAGATAATATACCTATATAGTTTTTTATTTACAGCCTGTCATTCATCTAAAAACTAAATCCTTACTGAAAATATAATCGCAAATGTAACTATGTCTAGGTTTATCTGTATGTCGCGCTTTCATGCTAAAACTACTGCACTAATTTAAATGAAATTTGGTACACATATAATATAGAGAGAGAGGACATAGCTACTTTTTATCCTGGAAAAATGTGTCTTTCCCTAAGAATGTTGAGATTGGTTTAGTATGCAATGCAATCCATGAGAAGGGAGTTGTGGACATCCACTAGTAATAACAGAATGTACCATTAGTCCATTACTCATTATTATGTACAATGCTGATAATAAACTTGTAATCATAATCAGTCATCTGGTTGGATACTGGATTGTATACTTAGTTGCAGACCAGTTTATGTTACAACAGTATCGCTTCTTGTATAAAATGACAATACAATTTTACAAATACACTAAATAAATTAAGTTTTCTAAAGAGAGCATGCAATTGTTAATATCTCACTTGGGTGAAAAAAAAATGTCATTTTCTTATTGAAGTAATATTTATAATATTGTTAATTCCTATTCAATCCAATGACATAAAATGTCAGTAAATAATCCATTCCTAAATATCCTTCAGTCTTTCTCTTATTTAGCTAGCTACATACAAAAACTGTCAATTAAAAACAATGCATTTATTAAACTAGTATTAGTTTGTTATAATGCAAACACCCATGTTAAACGAATGCACCATAATATTTCAAAAGTTTCACTTGGGTCAACAAAGTGCACTCTACAAAATGTGTACACAATGCATGCCAGATGAGGAGTGGCAGTAATATATAAAGCAAAGCCAAGGCACAAATAAGGCAAGAGCAGCAGCACAATGCAATGAGCACCGGCAATACCTTCTCGTGATACTCCTCGCAGATTGTCTTATAGTCTGTGGTCATTGTACTCATGGACATGTTCTCCTCAGCAGCTGTAGACTTAGCCTGAGTCGGCAGAGAAGTATCTTCATCCTGCTTTTCCTCAACTTCCTTCTCTCTGATATCATCAACAGTTATTTCTTCAACTAGCAAATCACTCTGTTCATTAGAAAAACTTTGCTTTTCAAAGGAAGCATCTGAATCAGATTTAACTGGAGACGACTCTTTATTTAACCTTTGTGTTGTAAATAATTCCTCTAAGTTGATATTGTCACCGGCACCAACAAGGAATGGTGACAGTAGGTTCTGGAACACAGGCAGAGCTTCAGTAGGTGGGTCTATGATTATGCTTCCCTCTGGTGGTGGACCAAAAAATATCTTTTCAGTTTCTATAGGAAATCTTGGGCAACTGCTTCCTCTTATATCTAGCTTTATAATTTCTTCTGAACTAACACTATCTTTGTCTACATCTTTATCACAGGATTGTGTACTTTCAAGGGAATTGGCACATTCAGCAGAAATATCTGAGAATTTGACAGATTCTTCATTTAGAGAATCAGCATACTGTTCTGCATCACTTCTGAATGATTCCTTCTGTGAGTTTACTTCACTGGTTTTAGGTTTAACATCCTTTGAATCATCCTTGGATGTATCTGATGTGGGAGCTAAGTTAACTGGACTCTCATCACCTAGGAAATGAAGATCTGAGAGAGCATTATCAGCCCATGATGTGCTTTTCTGGCTGGAGTCTTGAACATTGAGATGTTCAGTACCTTCAGCTATGGGAATGTTCAGAGAACTATTTTTAGAAAGTAATCCCGGATTTGCTCCCAATTGATGTGGGTCTTGAGATTCATAGCTTTTATCAACTTGTTCAGATCCAGATAAAGAGTAGTCCATATTCGATGGTATATGCTCTGACACAGATTCTGTTCTACTTTCTTCAACATCGTGAGTACTGTCGCCAATAACTAATTGTTCCGTTTCACTGTCGGATATTTCAATTCCTTCGCCTACCGCAGGAATCTGTTGTGAATGTACGACATCCGGAAGAACGGTCTAAAAATAAATAAAAATACAAAATTTCGTTCCTATAAGACCAGTACTTTAGTTGTGTTCATATCTGTACTCCTACTTATACCATAACCATTTCATATTTTTCATAAAAGAAAACGCCTCGTTTTTGACTAGATGTAAGAATTACTACAACTATGCCTGCAGTCTCATACTATTTTTAAAACGTAGAGGAGAATCAAATATATCTGCATCAATTTCTGTCTCGCGATTACAGGATAAATATGTATGAAAACCATACCTTGATTTCTGCAGAATGCGATGCTTGATTATCAGGATCATCCATAATTTAACAAATTCATATTAATCAGTTGAATAAATTATAAATAATATCAAATTCGTTGTCAAGACTACGTTTCTTTTTCAAACAAAATACAAACGCCATCACAAGCTACGTTTCATTACACGCTATCTCTACGCAAATATTTTTCTACTCGAAGTAAGACTTTATTACAATTTTTATTTCGTAACTAACTAAATATTGTCATTTAAACATAAATATTACAGAGGTGTACTATTCTTATAGGAATTTACAGTAATAGCAAACAAATTAAGCTTAAGTCCATAAATAATTACATATACAAAGCCAGAGGTACGCAGCGTACAAAGGTTTGTAAACGTCATTGTCACAATGTCATTAATTTAAGCCAGTTCTGCATATGGTATAGTCCATTTTATAGAATAATTAATTAGCCTATATGTTAAGTGTAAAAAGTAGCCTATATGTTATCGCGGTTGTCGTAAAAAATTAATTCACGTTTGTCCCCTTCCCGTGGGATTTCGGGAAATCCGTTCCCAGTGCTTCCTCGGGTTCCCAAATAAACATATATGCTCAACTTCAGATTTCACATGTTTAACCGTTTTCGTAAAAAATAAATAATTCCCGTTGGTCTCCTTCCCGTGGGAATTTCGGGAAATCCGTTCTAGTGTTTCCTCGCAAATGAACATATATGCCCAATTTCAGCTTCATATGTAAGCGGTTTTCGTAAAAACTATGAATTCCCGTTTGTCCCCTTCCCGTGGGAATTTCGGGAAATCCGTTTTTAGTCCTCCCTCGCTGTCCCCAATGAACATATATGCCCGATTTCAGCTTCATATGTATAGCGGTTTTCGTAAAAACTATGAATTCCAGTTTGTCCCCTTCCCGTGGGAATTTCGGGAAATCCGTTTTTAGTCCTCCCTCGCTGTCCCCAATGAACATATATGCCCGATTTCAGCTTCATATGTATAGCGGTTTTCGTAAAAAATATAGAATTCCCGTTGGTCGCCTTCCCGTGGGAATATCGGGAAATTCTTATAGCCTATGTTCATCCAGGTCCAATAAGGATTCTAACGGTGAAAGAATTTTTGAAATCGGTCCAGTAGTTTTTGAGCCTATGTTTTCCTCTTTATAATATTAGTGTAGATTATTCCTAATATTCCTATGCCAATTTTTGTATAAATTATGGTGGCGAGGCCAATCGCGCAAAATGACGACGTTTATAACCTTGCAACACGGTTTCGCTCATGTTTGGCTGTTTATTTGACAGCGTTTCAGATATTTTTAACGTCTATCTTTGGCTTTACACGTTGTAAAATTTTAGCGCGAAATGAAATGAAAATTTTCTTAAAAAGTTTTATTGCATATTATGTATGTAGGTACCCCATTTCTTCACTAAGTACATATTATAAAACAAAGTCATTTTCTGCTGTCTATCCCTATGTATGCTTAGATCTTTGAAACTAGGGAACGGATTTTGATACGGTTTTTTTAAATAGATAGAGTTATTCACAAGGAAGGTATTAATTGGATAATGATATTATGAAATAAATAGAAATTGATATAGAAAAGAATCTTGTTTTTATTGACTTGTTGAATGTGATGTAATGACAATTTGAATGTGACCAAAGAGAAGTTTGAAGGTGGCAAACGCCAGCGTACCATGCAGGATATATGTGACTGAACAGAAGGTTTATAATGTAAAACTAGGAACCCGTCCTGGTTTCGCACGGGAGTAATGCACTCTCACGCCGGCCGCTAGTTATAAATAAAAAACGAAAACGATTATCGAGTGAAGTAGGTCTTGACAATTACTATGTCTGGCACTGGCTTTATAATGCAATACAACAATGGTGAAAGTTCTAATCTCTGACGATAGATGTCGCTAGCAGTATCAAAAATCACGTCACTGCAATATATGATAAAGTACGTAGAAAGAGTATAGATCAAAGAATATACTTACTCTCTATCGAGGTATAGATAGTCTCAAGTATAGTCAAAGACAAAGTACGAAAATAGGTACCTACCTTCTCCTATCTTTGATTAGGAGAATAGGAAGTGATAGGAAGATCACTACTTCTATATAATATAATATTTTATCCTAATGTATTTCATTGAACTACATTATCAAGGGCGGATTTTATAGCTCAATATCGGCCAAAGTGGCGCTAATCTCAAATAGCCTATTTACCCTCGATAAGCATGTATCTTATATTAGACCGCCATCTTATAATGACCCTGCCTGCGACGCATAGGTCTTGGGTTCCAATCCCGGTAGGTGCAAACATTGATATGATGAATATTGATGTTTGTTTCCGAGTCATGGATGTTTCTATACATATCTATGTATTTATATACCGTTGCTTAGTACCCATGACCTTAAGGCTGAGTTAATGTATTGTGAAGTGTGTGTATTTATTATAAATATATCTTTTTATATCTGCTGTGGTGGACTCCCAGTAAACACAAAATATCCTACATATTCTCACATGAGGGCAATCAGTGCAGTACAGACCAGTAGTTCCTGAGATTAGCGCGTTCAAAGCTTTATAATATTATTATATAATATATTAGTATAGATATTCAGTAGTGCAGTACCTATTTGCTAAAGATGCAGTAAAGTTGAGAATTTTATATGTACACTCAGGAAGTCAGGATTATTATATCTATCTCTATTTTATCATCCCATCTATCCTTCTACCTTAATATAACGATAGATTGCAAACTAATTAAACACATAAAAAAATAGTCAATATTCTTTACTATTAAATTATATATTACATCATATATGTTGGCAAACAATTTAGACTGACTAATACTTCTGGTCACACTTTTCTATCAACACATCTATAACATAATGTCTATAAAGCCCTGTAATTTTAATGATTCAATATGGTTGATTCCGGCAGTCACACAAACCTAAACATAAAATTAGTCCTACCTGTCCTTTCTCTCTCAGCCATTTATGTTATAAACGGAGAGATAGACCTCCCTCCCTCTATCATTTTCTCCCTCCTGAAATTCCCCTCCCTACTAATCTTAAATGTTTGTTGTCCCTTGTCCAGACTCCTTTTATAAAAGTTCTGGCCCATTTTGTCAAAATTAGTGGTATTAAATTGTAAAGTATATTTAGGTTTTTAAATAAAACTGTAGGTAGATAAAATTATACATTTATGTAGGTATCTCTTTATATATATTTATTTATGTATACGGAAGTAGGTTTATTTGTAATATTAACAATTATATCTTGTGTATGTCTGACTGTAACATAAATGTGGTGTTTTTTTGTTTTATGTACAATCTGGTACAAATAAAATTGAATTGAATTGAGAGATAGACCTGATTAAGATTAGGTTTAAGTGTGACTGCCGGAATCTACACTAATATCTACATTAAAAGCACATCTTATTTATCAGCCTAAATGTTTATATATCTGCTATACATTAGTACACATAGATACATAACACTCAAAACCCTAATTTCTTAATTATGGTTTCCAAGGAACATGCCAAATCTCATTTGTTTTGGCAATACTCAACAAATCAGGAAGACAAAATATTGTGATTGCTTTCAAATATAATTTAACAATCTTGAAATATTTGAAGAGATACATAGATTTGTATATAAATGATTGCTCAATCAGGGCAATTACATTCCACAACCACTTGTGGAACATTTCACATTTTAAACAAACTTATAGCCAGCCTAACAGACATATTGCCCTGTTGAAAATGTGAGAAAAGTTTGCAAGTTACCAAAAATCCTACTTGGAAAGACTTTTCAAATTCAGTTATATTTTTTCCATAGAAACTTTATTTAGATAGTAGTCTGATATAGACCAAATAATTTAAATTAAATATAGGTAATACTTAGGTATGTCTCATGATCTCAACCTCCGTTTATATTACTTTTCATAGAATTGAAAATCAGGTCTGAGTAAAGAAACAATATATACAGCTATAATATTGAAGAAAAAAAATAAGACAGGAAGACAGATTTAGATTGCATGATTAAGTGATACCTAGCATTAAGTACATACATCCTGTATTTTTTAATATGTGAAAGTAAACAAAGCAATAAAAATAAACAAAGCACTTAAAATATGCAGTAAAAGTGCAACATAGTAGATGCTTAAATGAAATTTGAGGACACTAGTGATTGTAGCAATACATCTTACCGCCCGTAACTTAAGGCTTGTATTTCCAAAGATGTAGTAACAAGTTATGTACAAATATGAGAACACAGTAGGGGTTTTCACTTCACTTCTTTTTGTCACCAGGTTTGGGTGGAGGTGGTTTTGGCTTGGGTTTGTCGGTGCCTTTACTGTCATCATCTGTGTCATCATCTTGCTCCATCAATTGCCTTGCTAATTTTAATGCCTATAAAACATAATTAAGAATTTAGTACACATCTAGTATTATATTTGTCCAAAGATAAATATAACATTATTTTGGATGACAGAAAATAAATTTAAATTAGAAGTCTCATTTGCATTACGCAATAATTTGACAGTTTATGAATTATACTGCAGGATGAATTACAATATTACATTTAAATTACCTGAAATTCATTGTAGTGGCCTTTCCTTTTTTTCTCAAAATTTTTACGTTTTAGTTTCGCGCCCTCTGATTCAGAGTCTGAAGAAGATGGAGTCATACACTTAGGAGGTTTATTCATACTAGCAGCTAGTTTTGCAGCTAACATGTTAGCATCTAATTCATCTCCAGTCATCAATTGGTTGTCCACTCTTTCCCCGTAAGGAGTCGGTGGTTCGTCTATCTTCATATGTCCATAATCTTTATTAGGGGGGTGGTAAGTTTCCCGAATGTTCTTTTCGTCGAATTTCTGTTCTTTCGGCCGTTTGCTAGTGGAAGGAGCGCCCTTACTCTTATCAAGACTTCGAGAGTTTTTTAAAATGCCCTTCGACGGTTTCTTCTGTAAATTACCTGACATATTGATTGCACTTTTCAAGTTTTACATTTAAATGCTTGCTATCCTATGGTTTTAGGATTATATTTTACAATAATTATTTACATTAAGTAGAATAACTTTATTTTGAGAGTGTATTCTATTCGGATTCGGTATTTAGTTAGTTTCTACGTTAGACTGAAGAATGACAGTGACAATGACATATAATCGTTATTTTTTTCATGGCCCGCTCACTTATAAGCAAATTATTACATCAAATCGGCCATAGATCGGCACATAATCTTTTGTTTTGTATTATTTTTTTTTTGTTTTAGTTGAATCATTGCACTATTATAAATTCTGTCTTTCATTCTCTTTTTTTACATTACTATCGAATGATAACAATCACGCATTTTCCGTAGTTTATTACATTTAGCCATAATTATACTTGGCTGTATCAAAATTGATAGTTTTGTCTTGCCCTTTATAAAAAAAGAATTAATGTCCGCTCTGCACAAAGGTGACTATTTTGCCGCAAGTATTGGTCCAACACTTTGGGTACCAATGTGTTGGACCAATACAATACCCATTACCAATGACCAAATGTACCTATTTATAATTTTCTTCTAATATAAAGTTTTATAATATAAAGTCTTTCTATAATATAAAGTTTAGGTCTATTTTCTGATATAAGTAACGTTATGGAAATAAACAGTCGACAGATTGAATGCGAATTGCATTGTGACTAGCCAGCTTATACCCACCACCTAGTTGAATTGAAAACCGCCAAATATATACATAAAACATATAATTTACACTAAGACCTACATAGGTACTTGTTTACTGCACAGACCTCTCATATCAACTGTTAGTTATTAATAATGTACTCGGTGATGTAACCGTTCGTTCGTCCGGTACCGGAAGCACCAACGGTAAACCAACTCAACTACCTAGCCACCCTGGCCAGGGCCACTGGCCAATATTGTGCCCATTATAAAGAGAAAAGTAAATAAGAAATTCCGCTTCGTGTTTTATTTTTTGTATTATGTGAACAAAACTAATTATTAAGCGTAGATTAGATTGTTTCAAAAATGGTAGAAGAATCTGGGCCTAATTCTAACAAAACCAAGGTATAAAATGGTTTTACAGTGATGTTTTGGTTCTTGACCGAATAGACTCTATTCTAACATTAAGTAATTATTAATCTAAGATTAATCTTTTTGAGTGGTTTTCAGAGCAAATCAGCACGACCTAAAGCTGTATATTTATGGACTGAAGCCGATGTACAGAAGTGGCTGAGCCGGCACTGTAGTGATTACTACAGTTTATATTGGGAAAGATTTCATGAGGTGAGCATACATTTTGGATAAGTATAACTTAATAAATAATAAAGCAGTTCTTCATGCAATAATGTTATATCTTATCATTAGATTTGATAGTAGAAAAAACTGCTGTTATGTTTTAAAAGGATTTGGCAGTGTTTATGGATAAAATATGTGTACCAACCTTACAGCATGACATCACAGGCCGTGCCCTGGTCCGTATCAATGACAACACATTACTTCGCATGGGAATCACTAACAAGGACCACAGAGACGCTATTTGGCGTGAAATCTTGAAGTTGAGGCTCAAAACGGACATTGTGGAGATTCGAGATTTGGAACAGGGTCATAATTATTTCCCTTATGATTTGTGACAAGAACATAATGATGTTACATTCATTCCATTTTCAAATGTTAAGGCTCCTGCAAAAAAACTATCTTGCTTTAGTAAATATTGTATAATCTGTGTATGTATAGAAGAAAATGATAGTTTTACTGAAAATAATTGATCAATGTTGATTGATGACCATATTGTAAGTAAGAGATATAAATTAATGTGTGATAATATATGTATTATATAATAATGATCATGTATACCATATATAAGTATACAATTTGAGCGGAAACAACTGTTGTTCCTATGTAAATAATTGAAATGTTCACTTAAACATAGAAAACCGAATTTAGTTATTTAGTATTGTGCCAAAAATGCTGGCTAACGTCTTATATTATACAGGGTGTAACAAAAAGGGTATGTTCAGCGAAAAGCTATGTAAATAGCCCACTATAGAGAACCTATCCATAGCTTTACGCTTAACATACCCTTTTTGTTACACCCTGTATATGTATGAAATAGTTTACACCCATATGCCAAATTGGTCTGGATAGTCATTATGACCAACAGCCTTGCCAGTATCTACACTTTATAAGAAATTTTTGTCATGATGCTGACATTAGGTTGTAAACTATGACTCATTTTCTATGTAAAAGATATCAATGTTATCAATAAACTCAGCAATGTATTATGAACAGTGGTCGGAGTAGGTATATTGAATTAAGGTCATTGACATCAAATGTATATGTTAATATGGATACGCCTCCGAGTTTCCGGATTATTATGATAAAAATAAAATAAAAATACCGAAACTTCGAAATTATTACATGAAACTAGTTAAAAACGTATCAATACTCTCAACGCTATGCTGCTAGTTTTTGGAAACTCTGGTACATTCCGGAAAAAATGCATGTCCATGTTATATCATGACGCAAGTATGTAAAATCAACATACCTACTCCGACCACTGATTATGAAGTTACTTGAAATTGAGCCATTGGCAATTTAGTTAGAAGCCCCTCTTGCACCAAATCTTTAACTTTAGATCCTTTAAAAAAGGTTTTATTTATGGACGTCGGCTCTTTCTATTTATATAAAAAAGTGAGATAGCATATAAGTTAATTCGCAGATAAATGCAATCTAGGATTGCACATTTAGGTCGACCTACTTGCACATACAACATAATTTAAATTAACATTGTGTATAAATGTGTTAATCTAGATTTACAAATCTGCTGCAAGCAGGCCTTCTTGGAGCTAAATTTGGCATTGGCTTAACTATGTTGTACTTAGAAATAACTCAAAATGGTGCTTAAAAATATGGTAATGGTAATCTGTTTTAAAGATGGCTTTAATAGGAAATGTGCTCAAAAAGAGGTTGCATATTTTTATCACTAGCTATGTATGTACATAATAGTATTTGTTGGTTATCTTTATTGAAATAAAATAATATATTTTTATTTTTTGTATCTTATTTTATTCACAGCTAGCCTAAGCCTACATTTCTATGCAAACGATAAAGCCTACGCACATTCTATTCTGATGTATATAACTGCTATGAGAAACTGCTATGTGAAAAAGTAACAAACAAAGAATATACTTACTCTCTAGTAATAAACGTCCATTATCACCAAAAACTTTCGCATTTAGCCATAGTATTCAGTGCCTTTGTTTTCGGTCATAGGTTCATAGTAATCGAATTCCACATTCTTCGCCGTCAACATCGTTGCGTTTTCTACCAAGTTCCAGGTTTTCTCAATTGATGACATGACCGTCATTTTATTATCTTCGAGAAAACGGTGGAAAGTTTTCACATTCTCTGCCTGCAGATTTTCTAACGGTGCCGACATCAGGTCAACGTCTAGTCTGAGGACGCAAATAAGCGTCAGTGGCACCTCTAGAAAGCCTAAAAGACGCAAAAACGTAGTCGCCGGCACTGGATGTGTAGGTTATACAAGTATGTAGGTATACGAGATGAAAAGTTATAGAACCTAGAATGTCTGATAGAACCCAATTTTGCTCACTTGCTTTGAATACTTATTATGTGAGCAAATTTCTATTATTATTATTTCTACTGGACATAGCAGGAAGGAGGAGGAAAAAGCTTTGGACCTGATATTATATTTGGTACTAATGGCCGCCCGCGACTCCGCACATGTAGACTGCAGAAAAAACAAAATGTCCAAATTATACGGGATAAAAATATTTTCCCACCAATTTAGTATCACCACCAATTTTCAGCCAAATCTGTACAGCCGTTTTCGAGTTATAAATAGTGTAACAAACACGAGTTTCTTTCATAGTATGTTATATATATAGATGTATGTACAATGGAGATGTACTCTACTGTACCTACCTTCCTACTAAATTTTAGCATCGCGATCGCCCAGGCTGTTTGTGTTGGCATTTTTCTAACACGTTAGTCACATAAATACGAAACATGAAATTAGTTGGTTTCATTTTGTAACATTTAAATTGTATTTCATTGTTATGCCAGAAAAGTTTTGGTGCAATTCATAGGGGCAAGGGGCATAGGGATCTGGTATTAATTTAACTACTAGTGGACAGAAAAAATAAAATGTCAAAATTATCCGGGATAAAAAGTAGCCTGTATGTTAAGTGGGAACTGTCACAATATATTCCTGAAAACTGCATCGAAATCGGTTCAGCCATTTCTGAGATTAGTGTGCACAAACGCACAGATAAACAGACAAAAATTCCAAAAATCATTGTTTTGGGTACTATTGCGGTGATAAAGGTCTCCTATAATATTTTTTCTCATATATCTTCCAGGTACAGACAGCTTAAGGGGTCATGTACCCTCTACGTCACTGGTCTTTTACGCTAAGCGTTTTAATGATTTGAATGTTGCCCCTCCCCCTTGTCACAGCTGGTCACATTTGTGAGACCCCCCGTCCACTAGTACACTCTATAACACATTAACGTGATTTTGTGTCGAGGGTACCAACCAAGCAACGGTTTATAAATAACTGCATGAGTACATAGTATATAGGCGGAATCACTACCAACTACGCCAATCGGTCGAATCAGCTTGCCCAGGGTGGCGGCTACGGACAAAAACTATGACAGTAGCCTAAAGCCTCGAGCACACCGGATGCGTATGCGTGCACGTAAGCGTAGACGTACACGTATACCTCTGAGTTTAATATATGAACTGTCACCGCTTGACGTCTATGCTTACGTCTACGCATACGCATCCGATACAGTTCCATACATTACAACTCGAGGTATACTCGAGGCTTAAGGGGTCAACCAAAAATTACGTCACACGATTTTAATGATTTTTTGCCCCTCCCCCTTGTCACAGCTGGTCACATTTGTGAGACCCCCCCTCCACAGTGTGACGTCATATTTAGCTTTTTTTGCAAATTTATATTTAGACATTATTTAATGAAAATGTGACTATTTAGGATCTCCCACCCCCTTGTCACACAATGTCACAGTTTGACGACCCCCTCCCTCCCCCTTAACCTGTGACGTAATATATGGATGGCCCCTAATGGCACGCGCTGGGGGAGGCCTACATCCAGCAGTTGACTTCAAGAGGTTGATGTGTGATGCTGTAATAAAATAGTATCTACCGTAATCGCAGGACTATTTCTATTCTCAGGATATACATTTAGAGTTTGTGACTATTTACTTTACAACTCAGACATCTAATACCGCTTCAGTGTAACACTCGCGCCACGCGTAAGACCGAGCTTATAGATTTATCCAGTTCGTCCAGACGACGACGGGCAGAAATAGCCATTTAATGGCTCCCCATTGTTTATTATTATTCTTCCTGTAGTGTCAGTCATGAAATGGTTATTACGGGACGGAGCGACCGCGATAATATTATGTTGTTGTAATTATAGCTAAAGAAGAATATGGTAGGTAGTTAACTAAAGAATATGATTGAATATGGTGACTACCAGGTGCCTATGACGAGCAGGTCTTCAGACAGCTTAATTACCTTCATGAGTTCAGATGGTAAATGATCTAGACTCGGGTGTTTTTTTTTTTTTGACGACAGAACTGTTCATAGAAAGCTTAAACTTGGAGGGTGTGTTCTTTGTATGATATAGGCATCTGAAGAAAGGATTTCTCGAATTGCCACGGGAAAAACGGAAATACTAAAGTTTTTGCGGAGGAAGTCGAGGGCGTTCTCTAGTCCCTAAGAAGAAGAAATACGTACAATCTGGAGGGCTTAGTGTTAGTTTTCACTTCGGACTCGATTGCGTAAACGTAAACTATTCAACAAACGTGAGAACTTTCATTACATCACGTCATCATGCCATAATGCGATTGGTTGGCTGTTTTACGTTAACGCGAACGAGTTCGCGTACGCCCTCTGTAGTAATGTAACTCGCATTATATTAATATTTATGTACAAACTAGCGGCCGCCCACGGCTTTGTCCGCGTGAGTGTGCATTACTACTGTGCAAAGCCGGGGCGGGTCCCTAGTTATACATTATAAACCTTCCTCGTAAATCTCATCAGCTATTAAAAAAACCGCTTCCCTCGTTTGAAAGATCTAAGCATACATAGGGACGGACAGACAGCGGCAAGCGACTTTGTATTATAATATGTAGTATAATAATAATATAATATGTTTAGCGGGTTAACAAAGTACTTAACAAAGTACTTACTTATCCGGGTAGGTAGGTATACCGACACCTATTTGCCACTGGTTACAAGTGACTATGAATACCGAAGCAAAGGGGTCACTAAAAGTATCAACGCCACGTCTCAGGGCATTAAACAAATTTGGCAGTCGCCCGAGCCAAGCCAACTCTGAGAAATGTCTAGCAAATCGAACCATTATGGTTGGTATTACGACAAGCTTGTCATGAGCTGGTTGGCCTCTAAATGCTTAAATTTTATTGTGTCAAACATCGTGCGTTCGCATTGGTCTCCGCATAGCCAACCGTGGTGGTCGCGCGTATTCATCGAGAGATTCATAATTTTTTAATGTGTCACGGCAAATGGAATAGGTGCATAGTGTCAGTGAAAAGTTATCGTATGACCGGGATTTTTGTATGTGAATGAAGGTGTGTATTGCTAATGATGATTATTAAAGTTTATATATTTATGCACACATCTAAGTGAAAATTAATAAAACAACTCATTGTCTCTACTTAATTGGTAGCATGCTACGAGCCGTAGCATCCGTAGAACTACTACGAATGACCTATAATCACTTCAAAAACTTTTAAGTTCTGGTATGTACTTATATTTAAATCGGTTAGTAAGATCATGTTTTTTTTTTAAATGAAAGAGCTCATTGTATCAGTAAAGCAAAAAGTTGATATTATTTCAGCTATCGAAATCATCAAATAGTTTTGTTATTCTTATTGCCTTTATTTAGATTAGAAGTTATGAGGCTATGTTGTGTGCACTTAGTATCTTTATATGTAGGTATGTGTGTCCCTGTTTTAGGGTACAATGTCGACTGATTGGTGTAGTAGATAGTGGCCCTGCCTGCGACGCCATTGGTCCTAGGTTCGAATCCCGGTAGTTGCAAACATTGATATGAGGAATATCGATGTTTGTTTCCGAGTCATTGATGTTTCTATAAGTAGCTATGTATTTATATACCGTTGCTTAGTACCCACGACATAAGACCTTAGGCATCTTAATGTGGGACTAGGTTAATGTATTGTGAAGTGTGTGAATATTTATTTATTTAATGTACGTCGGTTCACAGCTCAGACACTATCATTTTATTAGAAAACCGTTACCTGCCATAAGATTGACCATGCATTAACTAATCAATTATATTTTACATACAAAATACTTCAGGAATCTATTTCGCCACTTACCTATCCAGTAGGTACTGTAGATAAGTTTTTATTTTATTTTAATTTATAGATGACTATAATATATCGTGCCTGATGTTAAGTAGGATGCGGCCTAAGGTGGTACATGTTTGCCTAGAAAGTGCCTATTCACTCTAGCTTTGAAAAAACAATATTGAAGTGCTAGTAATAAATACGATAGAATAAGAAAAGAGAGTAAGAATATACCGAGTACATAAAAAGTGCAAAAGCAAGCCTTCTGAGCGCATTTAAAAAAAAAAAAATTATGTTTGTGTGTGTGGCGAAAAATAAACGTTTTCTTTCTTTCTTTCATAGACAGTGTATCATCGTCTCGCGTCGACAGTAGCGCTTTAGGCTTTATTAGAAGACCACGCGAAAAGACTTGGAACGAATATGTCGATGACGAACCTCTATCGATTCTATCGAGAAATAAGTTTTAAATTAAAATTAAGATTTAATGAGTGTCTTTATACAATAGAGGCCTGAGACGTTGAACCTTTCCCAAAATGTAAGGATGAAGAATTTGAAGGCATTAGTTCCATAGATATCATTGAGTGACCAATGTAACTAACAGCTAATTTCAATAAACGATGTCGAGAGATTTGTTGAATATTTCAGATTAAATGTTCCATTGTTTTCATACAAAATACTGTATGATCTCTAGTATTAAAATTGCCAAATTGGCCGTAAGGAGACAAGGAATGTTCAGCATTCAAAAATTCTGTAGTTACCATATTGGAAATTTGATTTATATTTTATAGTGTATTCTGGAACACTAATATACGGGTCCAGCTGAAAACCAGCACTGCAGGCCATCTGTTTTGGTCTGCAGCTGTATGCTGAGCTGGGTCCATTTCAGCATAATTATGTTTTTCTGTTTGGCTGTATTGTGAAACATTTTTGAATGCTGAATAAATAATTTCTTTCTTTCTTTCAAATGATAGCTAAAATAAACCATTAGAATACTTAAATATACATACGAGTACATGGATGTTTCTATAAATTTTATGTAAGTATTTTTATATCGTTACTAATTTCACACGCACAATACAAGACTTCAGGGTTCTTAGTGTGGGAATATTAATGTATAGTAGTGCTTATTTAATTATTTTATTCATAAGCACCCTTCATGTATAGCTAACTCAAATAGATAGTTGATAATTGACATGAATTTATTATTCTCCGTAAATAAATTGTGATATTATGCACCTCATGAAGTTTTTATATAATCCTACATCAGTTAGGTACATAATAATCATCAGTTATGCTCGTTTTACAATGTTTTCAGTTTATTTAAATCTATTTGCAGCTTTTCTCACATTATACGAGTAACTATGCAAAGTTTAGTATTGTGACTTCTCTGGCTTAATACAAGCGAGCACTGGCCAATAACGTATTAATAGATATTTTCAACGTTTTTGTCACGTAATGTTCTGTATATTCCACATGCATTTATGTTGGTACTAACTACTGCTAGGTAGGTTTTCCTAGCGTAGACAACGATAGGGTAACAAATCCGCTATTTTGCCCTTCTGAGCTATTTACCTGTAAAATAACGAAAGAGTAGGTAATTTATCTCAGGCAAACTATAACATCCCTCCCCGATCTCCCTTATGATCCTGCACTTCTGGCTACCCCATTTCCCCATGTATGTATGAAATATCAAAATATACAGGGTGTAAAAAGACAACATTTTTTTAAAATCCCTCGTATTCTTTGTAAGGTTACGAACGTTTTCTTCTATGGAACTAACCCTGGGAAATAACAACAAAAATATGAAAAAATATTTTATTGCAAGCAATGTATTCGTTTGATACATAAAGTACAAATGCACCTACAAAACTAACATTACCTATAACATTTTGAAAAAAATGTTTGTTAACCGGTTTCAGATGGAATAATGTAAAAAAAAAATTATAATATTAATATAATTTTGCATCTCAATATCTTGGAAACCCGTGCTTCTATAGAAAAAAATGATCATGATGTTACAAAGAATACGAAGTAATAAAAGAACAAAGTTGTCTTTTTACACCCAGTATGTTTTCTTCACTTGAGTGAGCTTTAGATCGTATTGGATGCATACATGAGGATTTCAAACAGTTGATAGACAGTCATCCAGGTTTCTGACATGGCAGGGCTGGTATTGTCTACTCGATCAAAACTCGAACCTAACGTACAATGCATCATGCAGTTTGTAATCCGACAGAACAGCTGCTTTGACTGCATCGTAATGCAGATCAACTGCAACATACGTAACTCACAAAGAGTTGCCAGGGGGCGTTGCCGGCGCGTTGTGATGTATGATCACCAACTGCCAGACAGCTTTCGGTTTAGTTTAGGTAGTTTTAATACTTTAGTAAAGACCTGGAAAAGTGAACATTGTATAGAGAGTTTGTCTATACAACCTTTATGCTTTTATAGTTAGGTAACGTAACCTAGGTTGTTAGGTTAGGATCTAAATGTACACACTAGAAAGAGGCCTAAAGTATCTATTCCCAAAAAAGAAAGGTTGCTATTCTATGCCAAAAGGGAGGGCGTTAAATGATCTGTGGTTGGATGTGTGCTTTCAGCTTCCGACATGTTAGTAAACTAGGCATGTTAGTTTCGGTTGTACGTTGTCTGTACCCAACGATATGGATTTGTCAAAACAAATGATTTGATGCGAAGCTTCGCTAAAATAAATCAGTTTCATCTCCTTTCCCTCAAGCGATAAGCTAGCAATCTGTAACTGATCTTATGTATCTGACAGCGATATTATAAACGTGGCTCTGGGTTCCCCTTCGTGATTTACCAATTCTGACAGGACTGCCGCCGTGTGTATATACGTATGTATGAATGAATTGCAATGCCACTGTTCCATAATATTTGACGAGTGAACGGGATGCTACACAGGGTGTAACAGAAAGGGTATGTTAAGCGAAAAGTTATGTAAATAGCCCACTATAGAGAACCTATTTCCAAAATTTGAGACTCGAAATCACATGTTTATTTTTCAAGATTGTATGAACACTCCAGAGTTGTTTAAGAATTCTCCATACTATCTGGAAAAATAAACATGGGATTTCGAGTCTGAAATTTTGTGGGTAGGTTCCTTTTAGTGGGCTATTAACATAGCTTTTCGCTTAACATACTCTTTTTGTTACACCCTGTATAATCTGGTCAATTCTGTCCTGCCTCCGCAACACAGCTGGTCGTGCCAAATGCACAACATAACCAACATCAACATATCGTTGTGTAGTTTACGAGGCCGTAAACTGGGCAACAAAGAGGTGGCGGACATTTGCAGCAAGCTTTCAAATTATGAACAACAAACATTTTGCGGGACGGCTGGTACATATCGTGGATGACGACGGTTACTGTTCATTCCTGAAGATTGTGTCATACTTATTAGAGAAACTGGTGGATTGGGTAAAACAATCAGGAAATAATATCTAAGATCTCATCTTTGATGCACCATAGAGCTAAATCTTTCATAATGATTGCCGAATGATTGATGTCGGCCGATTGGTCTAGTAGGTAGTGACCCTGCCTGCGACGCCATAGGTCCTGGGTTCGAATCCCGGTAGGTGCAAACATTGATATGATGAAAATCGATGTTTGTTTCCGAGTCATGGATACTTATCTATGTATTTATTAGGTATCTTAATGTGGGACTAGGTTAATGTGTTGTGTAGTGTGTGAATATTTATTTATTTAATGACTAAGTAGAATAGAAAGAATACCTACCTAACTAGAGGTAGGTAAATAGTCCTCTGACAATAACATCAGTTGGTTGGCAACGTTACTTTTCGTACCCTATGGGTTGCTATCATTCTCCATACAAACTCTACTGAACTTACATAAGTGAGGGGTGGGCACTTATACTTTATTATAAGTGAGCGCCATTTTTAAATTAATTCATTCAAAGAATACCAGTAAATAAATATACTATACATATACCTCAGTATTTTCCCTAGATTTTCCTAGTTTCTTCACAGAGGGGCTGTCAACCCTTCTAAGCACCCTTAAGGTGACGAGCGCGTGTATTGTCAGCGGAATTGAGAGTCGACAGAAATAACACAATGTAGATACAAACTACAGGATAAATAATACAAGGTCTTACCGTTTTAAGAGGGTGTTGTAAATAATGTACACAAAACTAAACTAAACTTGGTTTACAATAACTAAAATACACCATTCGTCGTGCATCGTTCAACAAATCGCAGCTTTCATACTATAGGGGCACAACTCGAAAAAAATGGTTATTTTGAAAATACGTTTAAGATGTTTGCGTATTGATTTTGTACTGATATATTATAAGAATTATTAATAAAGAAATGGAAAAAGTTCTTCACCCGAGTGGGAATCGAACCCACGACCGCTGCAAACCGTGCCAGCCGCTCTAACCACTGAGCTACCGGGTCAATTACTCGGATGACGAATTTTACCATCTCTTTTCTAAATTACATATTGGCAATGTTATTATTCATCCCGATAGCTATACACTAGCCAAATCTCGGCAAACAAAGCTGAATCCCTCAGCACAATAATTATAAGAACACGAAATCACAAAATTTTCGAGATGTGCCCCCATAGTATGAAAGCTGCGAAATATTAAAAAAAAAAAAAACATTTTATTACGTTTGTAGTTCTCTAAATCCGTATCTACAATCAAAATACATGATCTTCTGCTCCGTTAAATAATAAAGACCACAATTCCTACCTCGTTATCTAGTAATATTATAAACGCGAAAGTTTGTGAGGGTGTAATGTTTCTTGCTCTTTCACGCAAAAGCTACTGAATGGATTCTGATGAAACTTCACAATAATATAGCTTACATACCGGGATTGGCCCACCACTCATTCCCACCTCTGCAACTCCTGTGAGCCAGGATCAACAGAGGCGACCAGAAAAATCCATAATAAAGCATAGAAAATCCCGAGGGGACCTAATTAGCGACTATAAAGCATTAAAACTAAGTAAATAGAAAAACAGAATGTGAAGTATGAAGATAGGTATGGTTAATATTACATTAAGCACTGACTGACAATATTATTACAATTGGATATTTATTACAAATATTATTGACATTATTACAAATATACAAATTTCAAATTTTGTGGATGGATTCTCTATAGTGGGCTATTTATACAGCTTTTCGCTTAACATACCCTTTCTGTTACACCCTGTATAGCTTACATATCAGAATAACAGATGGGCCACAATTCCTTATCCCCGATAATTTCGACATTTTGTTTTCTGCAGTCCACGCGGACAGAGTCGCAGGCGTCCACTAGTCCACTATTGCAGTCCACTGCTGGACGTAGGCCTCCCCCAGGGCACTCCACAAGACTGCCATGGGGGGTTTGCCCATAGTCACCACGCTGGGCAGGCGGGTTGGTGACCGCAGTTTGTATTTTGGACTATGTTGTCAACACGGGAGGCGCTGCTGCCCACCTCCCGGAAACCCTTAATCTTTACTATGCCGGCACCACGCGGCCAAATAATAATATAAAATATACAAAATAACAGGAAAACCTGTTATAAGTGGTTCGTTTCGTCTTTAGAAGAAACTGAAAATGTGGAACACGCCGGGACATGTAACATTTGGGAAACGTCAAAACACAACATTATTTTAATTTGCATAAATATTTTCTCGATTTGTTGTTGAAAATAAACAAGTGTTCTCGGTACGGAATTATTCAGGTTTCTGAAAATAATTTACCTTGCTTGTTCTCATGTTTTGATGAGTTTAGGGGAAGATTAAAGAAAAAATAATAAACACAAAATATACATTAGAAATGCCCGGGATTTAAAGGCGTAAAAAAGTAACATACAAGTAGATCAGTAACTATAAAAGTTACTGTATATTTTGCGTCCGTGAAAATTTACATCGGCGAGCCGCAAAAACAAAACACACCTCTCATTCTCTATGCTGTCTCGCGGCTCACTCGCAGCGACGGCGAGGGGAACAGAGCGGGCAGGGAGGACCCTTAACGCGTTCCTATTAGTGTCGATACTTTTGGAGATCTCGTGTGGGTGTCACTATCACTATTACCCGCGCGATGAAGCAATTTTGTTTGAGCGAGATCATTACGATAGTGTGAATGCTTTTTTGTTTCGGGTTCAGTCCGCTTCCCGTCAAAGCGACATACAGTTTTCAGGAATCAAAAAGATAGTAGTATTAACAGGTTGCAAATGATACAAATTTTTTGTTATTATAAAAGGAATTATTATTAATTTTTTTCCACCTTTTGGGAAAAAGATTCCACATCGACATGTCATTAGCTATTTGTAACCACTTTTCTCGAGGGTACGTTGGATTTACTATAAAGTTTCATTTATTGATATAAGTACTGTCGAATGTTTATGCCAAAAAAAATGCTGGGAATTTTTTTTTTTAATTTTTTTTTAAATTTTCAATTCTTTTAAATTTTCCTTAAATTCATAAAATCTTGAAAGTATCTTTCGTGCGAAATTTATAGTGATCTAGTGTTTATGTCGATAGTTTTTAAATTATAGACAGATATTAATTATTTTTCAGTCATCAATCGAAAGGCATCTACCATAATTTACCAACAACCCAAAACAAAGAAAAATGCGAACTAATGTCAATCCGCGCGTCTATGTGCATTTATGCAGAAAACAGCGTAGTCTATTTACTCAACTTTGGACCCTAATATTTTGTTGGACGACCAAAAATCACCCTGTATAGGTAAATTGAACAGATGGTTTGTTAACTGTGTTTAGTTTGCTTGATCCGGGACTTAAGTACATATATCTAAACAATAGAAATATATCTAAACATGCTTACGCAACACTATATTCCTAATACGAACGTGGAATTTTGGGGTGATTTTCTTTAAAATCATTTCAAACGTAGGCTATATAGTTACCTAAGATTATTATTTATTATTAAGTAAAATAAAAAGGTAATTTTTAGGTCAGACTTCGTGAAACTAAGCTAAGCTTCTATTTATTTGGATTCTTTTGGAGATTGTGGGTGATTTATTCCATTACCCGATCTTCCCCTACAGTTTTCAGGAATCAAAAAGATATAGGTAAATTGAACAGATGGTTTGTTAACTGTGTTTAGTTTGCTTGATCCGGGACCTAAGTACATTATCTAAACAATAGACCATATTGGTACTAAGAGTACGGTAGAGTATATACAGAATGTAACAAAAGGGCTATGTTAAGCGAAAAGCTAAGAACGAACATAGCCCACAAACAGATCAAATTATCCACAACATTTCTTAGTTCTTTACATTTTGCGTTACAGTGGACTATTTCATAGCATTTCGATTAACATTTTAACCCCTTTTGTTACACCGCGTATATCTAGTTTGAAAAAGAATCACAGCTGGATCACAGATAAATATTATCTATCATGTCCACCAAACATTCCTTTGCCTTGATTTTACATGAATAAAAAAGTACAAATTTAACTTCAAGAGACGCTAACGAAACTCTCAACATCTCGGGCTGGTCATAAACTAAGAGTGGTCCATTTTTATCTGTCAAACGTCACAATCCATTAAATTTGAGGAGGAATTCACACGAAATGCTATTAACAAAGGCTGAGCGGAACTGCGGGTAAAATTAAATCATGCAGCTGTATTACTGTGTGCTACTTTGCTTTTCGGTTAGCACATGTTTTTAACACATGTTTTCAGTTTTAAAAAAGTAATAATTAAAGTAAAAAAGCAGTAAGTAAGTCTGGTGGAACCAGGGATTTGGTATCTCCTATACATTTCTATGGGTGGAACCTTAGATGAATAATCGTCACTGGGTGCAACGCACTATATCCATTACCACGGAGCTAAGACTTTAATGTAGCTTGTTAAAACAGAATATTCTTCTATGCTGCTCTGGGAGTGAAAAAAAAGTATAATACTACAGCTGCTTCTCTTCCCGGGCATACTGTACAAGTCAGTAGAGGGACAAGAGGGTCTTGGTGTTTTGTAGGCGATGGGCTGACCACCTGTCACTACTAACGGAACTTGGACATCTCAACTATACCCTCAAAATTGGTCAGAAGTGGCACCATGTGGTCTATCGGCCCTTGGTGCTCTGCCTACCCCGTAAGAGATAAAGGCGTGATTATATGTATGTTAAAACAGAACTTTGTTTCAGATTTCGAACGCGGCATGAACAAGAAGTCGCATAAGAAAAAGGTTGGTTGTGACTTCTGAATTCCAATAATTTTTCACTAATGCTTTCATACGCTCATTACCTTTCGCAATACCTATACAGGGTGTTTTTTGTGGCCACCTTTAACGAAGAATACATACTCTATACATGAAATAAAGTAAGTTTATGCCAAAAAAAATGCTAAACTGCCTCAAATTTTTTTATAGACAAATTAATTATTTTTCGGGAAAAAATACTTTATTTGCAGAAAAAAACGCAATCTATTTACTCAACTTTGGACCCTAATATTTTGGAAACCAGACACTTCCCAGGTATGCTTCCATGGAGAAAAATGATCGTGATGATGAGGAGATTCCGTAGTTTTCGGGAACGTTGACGACCAAAAATCATCCTGTATATCTTAAAAAACTAAACTGCCTCAAATTAAAAAATTCAAAATACTTTATTTGCACAAAATAAGGTGAAGTTGGTGTTAGTTTGCTTTAGAGTCTCTTATTTTGCCGACAATGGAATGCAAAAATTTACGTGCTCTTAAAAAAAAATTATAAAAAAAATATGCATATTTGTTAAGTATTTAGTATCTTTCAACCTTTTTCTTTGATTAGCTAATAAATAACTCTTCCACATTTAATATATCTCCAAGGTTCTTATACAGGGGCACTATAAATTTCGCCCGATCAAGTAATAAAAAAATTAAAACAATTTACATTGTTTCCCAACATTTTTTGGCATAAACTTACTTTATTTGATGTATAGAGTACATATACCCTTCGATAAGGGTGGCAACGAAAAAACACCTGTAAACCTACTACTAGAATTAAATATCATCGTATTCGTACTTTTTATGCTGAAGGTTTTTTGAAAGTGGGTAATGACGCCTAAGGCCATAAGCCATTTATAAGTGTTGTAAACCATCACCGTGAACACGACGCGGTACAACTGAATTAAGCTGACTCTCTGGCTGGCAGTAGTGGCAGTAAGTATTGGGTGTTTCAAGCAAACTTTTGAACACTAAAGGGAAATTCAAAAATCTCTGACCAATTACACCATCCGTGGTGATACCACCAGATAATAGTCTTAAGACGTTTAAGTGCCTTGCTGACGTCGATATAGTACAAATCTCTGTACCAATACAATTCCAACAAAACATTGCCAGTCAACCACACAGAGTTAATAAAACTAGTATGAACAGTCCGTTTCATAGATGAACTCCTATGCCTGATTTCGGAACTAACATTTTTCGTATGCAGTAAACCAGTTAATGTAGTGATTTAAATAGAAACTAGCGCCATCATTTAAAGGAATTGTGTAGTGAAACGCAGTCTAGCACAATTTGCCCGAGCACGCCAAACACTGCGGGCATTTGGCAGTTGGCTGGCACCATTGTCGCGCCGTGAGGTTGGCAGCTCTCGATGCGCCAATTGGATTGATTGATTTTATGCGACGTGATTAAGATCCATCGATTTATAGGATTGCTCCATGGTTGAGTTATCGGATTGGTTGTGATGACATAAAATTGATCGTATTTTACATAAACTCATTGATCAGAAAACTGTGATGGCGTTCCGATGTTTCGAGTATTCAAAGTATTTGCGGATTCTTGTTTAGAGACAGGATAATTGGTGTACTATTGGTATCTTTATACCGTTTATAGTCAAGACACACTACACCCGACGCACTGTGGACTGAAATTGGCCTTTCATAGACATTTTAATCGAACTTTTGAAAATGACTTTTAATTTGCTTGAATATGGTTAAGTAGACCTAGAACATACATAGAAGTATGGGTACTTTTAATCAAAAATTTACGCAAACTGAAAGACCAGATTTAAAAAAAATTGTAGGGAGCAAACATAGAAATTGGTCATAACTTAGCTAGCACACATTTTCGCGTTATTTCCTCGTAGACTATTTTACTATGATTGATTTGTAATTTTTTGACCGACAATTCAATGTCTATAAAAGGCCAATTTCAGCCCACAGTGCGACGTGACGACACGTTGTCAATATACAGGATGTTTTTTTGTGGCCACCTTTAACGAAGGGTACGTATTCTATACATGAAATAAAGTAAGTTTATGCCAAAAAAAATGCTGGGAAAAAAAATTTTTTTTTTGAAAATTTTTTTTAAATTCCTTGATCGTGCGAAATTTATAGTGTCTAGTGTTTATGTTAGTTTTTTTTATAGACAGATATTAATTATTTTTCGTGAAAAAATCCTGCTACGCGCGTCTATGTGCATTTATGCACAAAAACGCAGTCTATTTACTCAACTTTGGACCCTAATATTTTGGAAACCAGACACTTCCCAGGTATGCTTCCATGGAGAAAAATGATCGTGATGATGAGGAGATTCCGTAGTTTTCGGGAACGTTGACGACCAAAAATCACCTGTATATCAATCACATACATTTTATATATTCCAAGAATTTTGTATGAAAATTTAATATCAAATTGGAGATAATGCAAATAATCTCTCAGTGTTGGTTATCTAAGTACTTAATCATGAGATTATAGAGGGTGTATGTAACAAAAGTGATATCTTAACGAACGAATCCACAAGTGAACCTGTCCACAAGATTTGAGACTCGAAATCTAAAAGGTTCTCCATGGTGGGCTATTATCAAAACATTTCACTAAACATAACACTCCGCCTGTAGAAGTTACACCTGTAGAAGTGCTCTTTAATTCCATCAAAAACCATCGAAACATCTCTACACTTTATTAATCCCATTTTTGAATGCTAAATAAATATTTTTTCTTTCTTTCTTTCTTTTCTTTACTACATAATACATTATGGGTACTTTTGATTCAAGTATAAAGAAAAATAAGGCACTTCCAAAGCATCCTGGGTACGTCGTTGGCTCGATGGTCGACGATGACGGCCTGTCATCACATCGCTGCTCGTATTGACAGATCGTATCTTCACCACTTCATCAGAAATAGATTGCAGGAACATGGTAAAGGTCACTTTAACTAAGTACCAATTTGTGTATAGTTTCCTCAACTGAAAGCAGTTTTTACATACGTGGGTACATATGACGATCTTCGACCGATTTCGGCCAAGGCGACCAATCTCTACGGAGATTGGCCAGGTACGCAGGAGATATTATAGTGTACAAGTGTGTGTGCAAACACAGATGTACTCTCTATTCCGTTACACTCAGAGTCCGATGGGACGGAAAGCCGACACGACCGGAGAGAGATCAGGCGCAGGACCAACAGTTTTACGTGCTTTTCGAGGCACGAGCTAAGTGACAATTTTGCAACATTAAAATCTGTACATGAAATAAATTCATTGGTACAGGCCCGTGACTGGGATCGAACTTACGCCTCCCGCTTGGAAGGTGCACGTCTTAACCACTGGACTATCATCGCTTACATATACACACCATACGACTGTGCGTCTAAAATGGGGTAGCCAGAACTGCAGGATTATAAAGGAGATCATACAGCCATGTTTCTTTACCATAGCGAAGGCAGATGTATATGATCAGTGACAAGTTGCTAGCTCATCGCCTAAGAGAATGCCCGAGTTCCTTAGTCGACTCTTACAACATGCACTGAAGGAGATGCAATTATTCTACTCGTAGTAAAGCCCCGCAGCTATCAGCTCAGGTTAGAGCAGCACTTAATCTGTAAACAGGGTTCGAAATTATCAAGATTTTTTTGATAATTATCGAATAATTATTAAATTATCAATTATAATTATCACTTTGAACCCTGTCTGTAAAAAAATACTAGTAGGTACACATAGAAAAAGGAAAGACTAATATTCATCTCTATCTCGTATTCAATGAGGTAAACACAAACTTCGTAAAATCATGGAGATTTCACAATGTGACGATTACGTTTCAAATTGATATAATGACGAAACTTTTCTCGTCCTAACTTGTACTTACCTCGACCTGTAAAAATAATCTAACCTCGCGCTTACACTTTGATCTAACGCTCCGTTTTACACTTGAACTAAAAACCGTTATAATTAACAGAATAGGCGCACATCAAAGCCGTTTCTTCTAACAATTTGCTGAATATTTTATAAATATTATCATCATCTGTTTGGCATGGCTCCCACTCATGTCCTACATGTCGATCGCTGCCGCCAAATTGTCCGTTGTTCATTTACAGATTTATTAAATTGGTACACACGCATTTTGTAAACTACTTGTTGCATAAGACAGTTAAATTCATCATCACAGAAGCATTGATTATTAAATTAAAACTTTCTTTGATATCTGAATCAAGAGGAGTTTTATAGCTAGGTATTTAGAATAAGCATGATTCACAAGTGGTTCACTCTATCATATTAGAGCTGTGGTAGGTACCTTTACATCATAGTACGAGTAAGTGTATTGGTTAGGTAGCGTTTTTAATGTTCTGCTGAAGCGATTTATAAATAAATGCAGAGTGGAACCTGAACTGAATAATTGCATGAAATTGTGGAGCTTCACTAGAAATGACTAGAATACATCAGCTGCATCTCCTTCCGTGCATGTCGTAAGAGTCGACTGCAAACCTCGGACACTCACTCAGGCGATGTTGCCAGATCATACATTGCAAAATTATCTCATATTTATTACTAAATTATCGCGCACAGGCATTTGGTGGACAGAATATAACAATATGAAACGGATGCAATCCTACCCCCCGCTCACGAGATGGACATCTCTTCCTGTACCTAATTTTAACTTTTATGGCATGTTAACGTAATTATCGTGCTTCTGGCAACGCTGCTCAGGCGATGATTGGATTTTCTTTAAAATACTGCAGTTCTGGCTACTGCATTTTGTGTGTGAAATCAGTCAATTGTTCTGTGCTACCAACCAGAGATTGCTACATTATCGGACTGGATGGATGGCGTGCTTTCATCGCTTCCATCCATTCATTCCTTTAAATTATTTCAGAATCAAGTCATTAACCCGCCATCGTCGAGAGTGAAAATATCATCTTGAAATATTTCTAAAGCCATATTGATTATAATCATGCACAAGTGCGGTTTTGGCAGCATGCTGCGCCAAATGGAAATAGATGATCTTGATATTTGAGGCCTCAAGGGCCGGGGTAGAGGAGGCCGGCACAAATTAGTTTAATAATAAAGACGAATCACCCCATATTTTTGTTATTATTAGGCGATTCGTTCCGATATGAAATTTTTTAACTCAGCAAATTTAAGGGGTATTGAGGCGTTTCGGTCCGCTCGTGTTTCGGTCCGCGGACCGAAACGCCTAAGAATGCCTTCTGAATGGGTCTATTCGTCCCGCGGGACGAATCACCCCATATTTTTATTATTATTGGGCTATTCGTCCCGATATGAATACCTATTTCGAAAGATTCAAGTAAAAATACAGTTGGGTACCAAAAATTGAGAAGTAAATAAAATGCAATGTAGCATCTTGTAAAGTTACTACTTACTCGTATTAATATTACATCTACACTAATGTTATACAGAGATAAGATTTGTTTCTATGTTTGTTTGTTACGGGCATGAACGTAGTAATTGTTACATTGTTATTCTATCATGCAAATACAGAAAGTAAGCCGTTCTAAGTACGTATAACAAGGAAAGATCACGGAGCCAACAGCCGATCGGCGATCAACCGGTTGGCAACCCCTACACCCGTATGATGAATTTGGTGAGAGCGAGATGTCTCACATTGAAACGTCAAATCCACAGAGCTAAGTAATAACTAGACAAGGCAAGTGTTTCTACTTGGTGTGTAAAAAGGGATTGCAAACCACTTCTATCAGCCCTAATTCACTCAGTCCTGGCTTGAGGACCAGTGTGTATATTTTAATTCTTAAGTCTATTTTTACGTGCAAAGTAGATACACTTAGTTTATCTAGTTATTAATAGCTCTGTGAATTTGACGTTTAAAAGTTTAAAAGTGAGACATCACCAAATTCATCATACGAGTGCTGGTATAAGCATACCTTTGTCGGCTACCACTAGTAGGTAGATGCCATAGATAACAGAAACACAGATCTCTGTGGTAGATGCCTAAGCTAATTGAGGTAAAGAGAAATATCTTCTTTTTTTTTCATTTAGAAATTGAATATTTTGTATGAAGCTATTGAAAATTTAATCTCAGACCGTGATTGCAAAAATATCGGTTATTGTTGGCTGTATTTGGTGTATTCGTGGCTGTTTGTTTGTTGCGTCTGAGCTTCCTGCAAGTATAATCCGCAAGTAATAAACTAAACCGAACATAAAAATAGTAACATCGAAATACAAACATCACTTATAAAAATACCAATTGCAATAACCTATCTCGAGAGATTATTTTGCATATATCAGGATTAAATGTTCCATTGTTTTCATACAAAATTTCAAAATTGGCAAAGTCCGAGATTCTTTATAATCTTGAATTGAAATTGGCCGTAAGTAATGTTTGACTCGTCGGCGAATGAAAATCACTATTGAGGCTTCTATAAACATATTTAAAACTAAATCAATCGCTACTGCGTTGTACTCGACGTAGCTTTTATGAGTGAGCATAAATTATAGTTTTTATGGCGTCTAGATAGATTAAATGTGTTCATCAGGATTATGTTCTAAATAACGTCTTCACTGCAATCCAAAAGTAATTGAGTAATTCACGGTTTTAGCTGCGTCTGCTATATCGGTCAAAAAACCCGAAAATCATTGAACCTAGAGGCCAGTAGATATTCGTACTTATAATTATATCTCTTACATTAGGTACTTTGATTAGATATTTGATATTTCGCTAAGCCATGTCTTTATTCCAAGAAAACCATCTCCTAAATACCTTAACATGAAGATACAGATGACTATAATCTTGAATAAAGGTCTTCTTAAAATAGATGAATTCACACAATTTCTATTCTATTTCGAATAAATGTGAGATTCCAGTTATTGCAGCGTAACATATTCAAGTACAGTCGTTGCAGAATTTGGTGAAGTGAAGTTGCAGTCTCCTCATCTCAGCAAATCGTAGCTAAAGAACTACGAAACGTAAATATTTTTGTCGATCAAGATAAGGAAGTGGTTGAAGATGAACACGACTTTGTTCCCGTGATGGGGAATTGTCAAAACCGCAGAGACTAGAGATTCCACAGAGATGATGACCAGTGATAAATTACGGTCGGTGCAGAATTATGGTGATAGTAGAGGTGTAGTCTACCGCAAATCAAAACTTAGACCTACTTGTCTGTCTATGTTTATTGCTAAATCAGGCCGCATGATTCTACTATTACTGTTTCACTATTTCAATAAAATGTAATTGCTTGGAAGGAGAAAATTAAGAACATTCCCAGCATCAACGAATTAGTTAATATGTGTGAAAATGTATTGCTTGGATGGAGAAAATTAAGGACAGTCCCAGCATCAACGAATTAGTTAATATGTGTGAAAAATATTTAAGTCTGGAGAATTTAACTGTATTTAGTTCAGTTGCGCCAGAAATTCATAATTTTGAAATTCAAATTAACTGTCAGTTCTGGGTGATCCAATCGAGAGCGTCATGCCGATTGGATAATAGGAAGGATGATGAAGTCCAGCATAAAAGCTTTTTGGTACAAGATGGGAATAAATTAACTTTTACCCGACCGACTGTACCTACATAATTTTGAACGCGGTCCAAAATGCCGGCAATAAGAACAATATCCGAGGGATTTCGTTACGAATATTTTAAAACATTGTTTTATATATGCCTCCTCGTACTTACTATTATGTCGTCATATCTCTAGATATCTCGTCTGCTGCGATGACGCCCCTCTCTACCTTTGTAGAGCATCTTTTTATGCGGCCTACGAATTGATTCAATACTGTCGATCGAGATTGTTCTGAGATCGAGATGAATATCGCAAATGAAATATACATATACGAGTACACAAGGCTGTGTTTCCGAAATGGGATAGCCCGAACAGCAGGATCATACAGGAGATCCCAAAGCGACGTTTACAGCCGCAGCCACGTTTAGTATAGCAAGAACAGATGTAAATTATCTTAGTAGCTAGATTATCACCTGAGAGAATGCATAAGTTCCTTTAACCACCCATAGGTTCGGAATTTCGTATCAGCATTGCAAGCCGGCTTCGGGGCGGATTGCTAGTTATACATACATACATACATATAATCACGCCTTTATCCCTTACGGGGTAGGCAGAGCACTAAGGGCCGATAGAACCACATGGTGCCACTTCTGACCGATTTTGAGGGTATAGTTGAGATGTACAAGTGCTAGTTACACATACATATAAAACCTTTATCTTCAATCATTATTATAAAAACAGCATCAAAATACGTTGCATATTTTAAAAAATCTAAGCATACATAGGGACAAACAGATACAACGGGAAGCGTGAAGCTAAACATCGCTATCCTGCGTAGAATCAACTTCAGACCAATCGAGGGCTCTAAGCTATTTGGGATAATTAAAAAAACACAAACTATTTTGATTAGCTAAAACAAATAAGTCAATAAAACGATTAATCTAATAAAATGAATTGATGTCAAGTGGGATCCATTACCATTATCGAGTTCGCAAAAAGATCTTTTAGAGTAGGCACAAGCACATTTAGGTCTACTAAAACACATTAACTATTTGCGGTATTTATCATAAATTATATTAGAAGTGCCTACTTGATTATATAGTACTTAAAACATTTATTTTATTAACAGTGTAGCACAACATTGGATTAATGTTTGTAGAGACTATAGACATCGCACACACAGCACAATACGGTTTTGTGCACTCAGACAGTCAATGTCATCATCATTACCATCATCTAATGCTGATAATCCAGATTCTATACTATATCCCATAAAATGTCCATATAAATATCAACAAAAATTGTCAACGAGTCGCTGTTAATTCCTCGTATACCAAGAAAATACCTCCAGGAATAGCACAACCTTGACAACGTCAGGTTCAAGTTCGGGCTTTCCCGACTTCGCCAAAACAGTGTGGCACAACCTTAACCCACACTATCATGGTTATGAAACAGACTCCATTGGCAACTGAGAGTCGAGTGGCACAGAAATACACCGACATACCGGCCGCAACCTCGCACCCATTCATAACACATACACACGTCATTTGAAATCATTTCCCGGACACAACAACACGGAACTCCCCCATTCACCAGCCCATCTCTGATGTTCAGACGTTTTTTTTGCGTAAATATTCATTATTTATTGCCGTCGTTAATAATCTCAGTCTTGACATTGACTACATCAGAATTTTTTAGCAAATATTAAAACCGAAAAAATTTTGCAGCAAAAGAAGCGTGGAAAGGGGCCACATGATGGCAACAGGAATAAAGAGAACATCATCGAGGATGTTCAGACAGAAGTCATTGAGGATGAAAAGGTGGAACCAGCGGAGAAGAAGAAGGAACTCTGTTATGAAGTGAAGCACTCTGATGTTATGGGCAGGTTGGCAACGTTATTATTATCTTCATTATGCACAAAATCTTGCTAGCAGGAAAAATTAACGTTCTTTATTTTTCCTCTTTAATATAAATGACTTTTATTTCCTAAATTCATTCTTTGTGACAACATACATAATTCGTCATGAAACATCTTGAGAGTGAATATAATCAAATTCCAGATATTTGGTGGCGAGCCGTGATATCAGCCCCGGTGAGGTGGTAATGCAGGAGCCGGCTCTTGCCGTGGGGCCTTGCTTCGGCTGCGGACTGGTCTGTCTTGGATGCTATAGAGAGTTGGAAAAAACCAGTCTAGCCAAGTAAGGAAATCACAACCCACGCCATGTTTTATCTCATTTTCCATTCACAAAATCATTGTCAACTTAGTGATAGTGGAGTTTTAAAAGATTTGTCTTCTTCCAGGTGTAAGGGTTGCAAGTGGCCGCTCTGCAGCAGTAACTGTCCAGGTCTAGGGCAATATACAGGACATTCCACCTACGAATGTGAGACGTTGAAGAAATGTGTGCCAAATTATAGTGATATCGAGGAGCTAAAGGAAGATTATAACGCTTTAACTCCTTTGAGGTAAATATATCACTCGACAGGGTGATGTTTTTGCATTCTAGTCTCGCTGCTATACATTCGCCAAAAGCGTGCTTACTGATGCTGATGCAATGTTTTTCGGGTTATCAGTGCTATCTGGGAAATTGCTATATTTCACAATGGGAGGAAAATGGCCAAGAAAATCACATCTATTTCAAATTGACAGAATTTTTTATTAGCATTACCTCATATTGTTATCAACCGACTTCAAAAAAAGGAGGTTCTCAATTCGACCCGTATGTTTTTCTATGTTTGTTACGCGATAACTCCGCCAGTTATGAACAAATCTTTTTTCGGCGTATAGGTAATACCTCAAGGGTGGTCCCATTTAAATTTAATAATAAAAAAACAACCCCCAAGGGTGGAAAATAGGGGATGAACTTTTTTTAATTTTTAGTTTTTTTTGTGTTCACGCATTTGAAGTCGGTTTTATTTTTTTAATAAAGTTATTTTCACCTGTTGTTTGAACAAATCGGTGGGCGCCTTTTTAACGGATCATAAACGGATGGGTCAGAAGGACGAACGGACCATAAAACCAACGCACCCGCATCCAACTTGTTTGAATTGTTTCCAAAAGTCAGTGACTTATTTTATTACATTAGTAACGAATAACTAAGTTTATTTATAAAGTTCTCGTTTTAATAATCTTCAGATGTCTGCTCTTAAAGAAGGCAGACCCTGCGAAGTGGACTGCAATATTCGCAATGGAAGCGCACAATGTCCTCCGTAAAGAAAGAGGGGACATCTGGCCTATTAACGAGAAGAATGTCGTCCAGAAGTTCAGGAAATGGAAGCTGGATTATGAGGACGAAGAAATACATAATATATGTGGTATATTAGAGGTAAGATAACTCATTAACTGGTTACAATTTTGAAAGACCCATTCCAGAGGTCAATTTAGGTGAAAGTGTTGATAGTTGATACACCTAATATACAAAGCAGTTTAAAACAAGTTTAAACGTGTGCTGTCGGTAGACTAGTATAGCATCGTCTGCCCGCGGATATCGTAAGAAGCGAGTAAGGGTTTCCGGGAGGTGGGCAACAGTGCCTTCGCCCAGCAGTGAACTGCAATAGGCTGAAGTGTGTATAGGTGGTATGTACATATAGGTATCGTAAAGCATTAAGTTATTAATAATAATTTCTTTTCTCAGGTGAACGCGTTCGAAGTAGGTGGTACAGGGGCAAACGCACGCGCTCTTTACGACCGGGCATATCTCCTAGCCCACGACTGTACGCCAAGCACCACCCACACTGACGCAGAGCGCCGCCTGGGGCGCCCGCTCACCGTGCGCGCCTCTGTGCCGCACCGCAAGGGGGCGCTACTGTCGCTGTGCTATGCTTATACTCTGCAGGTAAGAAATTCTTAGGTCGTTTTTGTGGGGTCTTCTTATTGGATACAAGCTAAGTGTTGTTCAATCCAATTTGAGACTCTGACCCGCACTCTAGTCAATTAATCCATTTTATGCTTTGTGTGGTGTCCACTGTATAGTTGCTTTAAGTTTCATGAAAATGAAAATCTGGTATGTGATGAGATCGACGAGAACTGATAGATATAACAAGACTAGCTCAAACAAGACTAGTGTGGAATTATCACTCTCCAGATCAACTTCGCGCCGATCCGTGGTTACACTAGAATTTTATGTCATCTGCATCTCGTAAGAGTCGACTAAGGAACTCGGGCATTCTCTCAGGCGATAAGCTAGCAACTTGTCACTGATCATTAACATCTGTCTCTGCTATGTTAAACGTGTATTTCTGTGGGATCTCCCTTATGATCCTGCAGTTCTGGCTAGCCCATTTCGGGAACACAGCTGTGTCTTTCTATCTATGTAGATCGAACTCATAAAGTTTTCTTGGCAATTTCAATGATGAAATTTCCAGGGTACACTAAAACGCCGTGAACACATTCAGCTGAGCAAGTTCTTCTCATGCGTCTGCAAACGTTGCTCGGATCCGACGGAGTTAGGCACGTATGCCAGCGCGTTCCGATGCCCGAAGTGCGCGGGGCGGGTCGTGTCGACTGCCCCGCTAGACGAACAGGCCGAGTGGAGCTGCGTCGACAATGGCTGCCGGTATACCATGCCAGCTAGTGCGGTGCAGCTGCTGCTGAGGAGGTAATCCTAGAAAATTAATGTATCAGTTTCTGAGTATGTATGTTTGCTAGAAGCAATGGCCAATGAGTCATGTTAATCGTCACATTACCAATGAAGAAAATTCTGGTGGATCTGTTGTCCCTTTTAATTGTTGGTGCAATATCGTGCTCAGTGTCCTAAAGACCTGTATCATTGCGCCAGGTATAGAATAGTCAAATGAGTAGAGACAAGAATTCTTTATGGGCTAGCTCCAGTAACATTTTTATATATAACTTTGTCAGTTTAGATCGTTGTCACAAGTACCAAGTCATATGAAGCCTGGAGCTTGTGTCACTATTTTCTGTAACACCTTCTCGATGTATTCCAGACTGACAGACGAGTACGAGCAGCTGGACGTGAATGACGTGGTGGGTCTGGAAGGGTTCCTGCACAAATACCGCAACGTGGTGCACTCCGCACACTACCTGTGTCTATCCGCCAAGCACTCGCTCAGCCAGCTCTATGGAAAGGTGCGGGTTTAAATCCTACTTCCCAGCAGTAGAATATAATGTAGAGTAGATAATAGGAAGAAGAATAGCACGAAACGCAGGTAGCACATAAAGTGCATGTATTATTATGCTAAAATTGTCACTTAGCTCGTGCCTCGGAAAGCACGTAAAACCGTTGGTCCTGTGCCTGATCTCTTTCCGGTCGTGTCAGCTTTACGTCCCATCGGACTATGAGAGTGAGGGAATAGAGAGTGCATCTGTGTTTGCGCACACACTTGTGCACTATAATATCTCCCGCGTACCTGGCCAATCTCCGTAGAGATTGGTCGCTTTGGCCGAAATACGGTCGGAGATCATCATTATGCTAGTGGACTAGCTCATCCTAAACTAATGCTTTATACTAAAATTCTACGTGCCTGTAGAATTTTCTTCGTGATCCTGCATCTACCCGTTTTTGGGAACATAGTCGTATGTATATACAGGATGATTTTTGGTCGTCAACGTTCCCGAAAACTACGGAATCTCCTCATCATCACGATCATTTTTCTCCATGGAAGCATACCTGGGAAGTGTCTGGTTTCCAAAATATTAGGGTCCAAAGTTGAGTAAATAGACTGCGTTTTTCTGCATAAATGCACATAGACGCGCGTAGCAGGATTTTTTCACGAAAAATAATTAATATCTGTCTATAAAAAAACTAACATAAACACTAGACACTATAAATTTCGCACGATCAAGGAATTTAAAATTTTTTTTCAAAAAAAAAAATTTTTTTCCCAGCATTTTTTTTGGCATAAACTTACTTTATTTCATGTATAGAATACGTACCCTTCGTTAAAGGTGGCCACAAAAAAACATCCTGTATATCTATGGACTGGCTCATCCGATGGTAAATAAAATATACTATCGGCGAATTTCAATACGAGAGATCAAAAAGAATCTCGGATTCATTTATTCCCAATTTCCAAAAAAAACATCATCATCATCAACATCATCAGCCTATTGCAGTCCACTGCTGGACGTAGGCCTCCCCCAGGGCACTCCACAAGACTGCCATGAGGGGTATTTGCCCATAGTCACCATGCTGGGCAGGCGGGTTGGTGACCGCAGTATGTATTTTGGACTATGTTGTTAGTACGGGAGGCGCTGCTGCTCACCTCCCGGAAAGCCTTAATCGCCTCGTACGATACCCACGGGCAGACATGGGGTGGTACGAGGCCGCGTGGTGCCGGCAGAGTATGAAAACAATTGAAGATTAAATCTGAGATATGCAAAAAACTCTCAAGATCAGTTATAGAAATTGGCTGTATGTCGTTAAGTTTATTTGTAGGTCTAAGCATAGAGGAATAAGAAGTGGACATAGAGTGCTAATGTCATACTAACAGTTTCGATGCACCATTAAACTTTTCAGTGCCTCACAATTTCAGTCCTTGACACTTAGATTGCATTACTATACGTTACAATACATTAGTAATGTAGTATATTATATTACTATACATTACTCTAATAGAATCTAAGTGTCAAGGACTGGAATTGTGAGGCATCAAAAAGTCTAATGGTGCATCGAAACAGTTAGTATGACATTAGCACTCTATGACATCTTATTCCTCTATGTCCTAAGGGATCGTATATAAGTAGGAGCTGAGGTACATTTTACGATCGACTAAACCACTATTGGTGTGAAGTTGCATCTTTTATAGCCACTTCATTTGACCCCAGGTGGAAAACTATATGATCCATGAGATGCCGGAGGCGGAGTTACGACGGAAGATCGACATCTGTCGCGACCTGATGGCTGTCTTCGACATCATCGAGCCTGGATACTCGCGGCTTAGAGGTAAGGCAACGGCACCCTCATATGAGGTCCCTCATACATGGGTGTCCCATTTTATGATGGCGAGATAAACAAGTAGGTAAATATAGATGCTTCTTCTATTTATTTATGGTATGGTGGAAAAGCGGTGATAGCCCAGTGGTTAAGACGTGCGCCTTCCAAGCGGGAGGCATAAGATCGATCCCAGTGACGGGCCTGTACCAATGAATTTATTTCATGTACAGATTTTAGTGTTGCAAAATTGTCACTTAGCTTGTGCCTCGGAAAGCACGTAAAACCGTTGGTCCTGCGCCTGATCTCTCTCCGGTCGTGTCGGCTTTCCGTCCCATCGGACTATGAGAGTGAGGGAATAGAGTGCATCTGTGTTTGCACACACACTTGTGCACTATAATATCTCCTGCGTACCTGACCAATCTCCGTAGAGATTGGTCGCCTTGGCCGAAATTCCTTCATTAAAGTCCATGAGCGTTCTCTCTGGCGATAAGCAACTTTTCCATCTGGCCCCATCATGCTAAACGTGGAACTAGTATCTTCTTCGTGAACCAGCAGTTATGGCTATTTTGAGAACACAGCCATGTATGTATAAAAGTGCAGTAACTAGTGATTGATGATGATAACGAAATCATTCTCATGTTTTCAGGGGTGACGCTATACGAACTGCATGCTCCGCTGATGATCCTCACCACACGCAACTTCGAGAGAAAGGCCATCACGAAAGACAAGCTCCGAGATTGCCTAAAAGAGGTTTTTCTTTTTTATCTCTACTTACTTACGTATTTGTAGTTCTTGTATTAAAATACAACATTTGGGACATCTAGAAAAATTACCATAAAAAATTGATTTTATATATGACTAGCGGCTCGCCCCGGATTCGCACAGGTGTAGTGCTGATACTATACACATAAACCTTCCTCTTGAATCAATCTAGCTCTTTAAAATAACCGCATCAAAATCCATTGTGTATTTTAAAAGATCTAAGCATACATAGGTACAGATCTAAGCATACATACAGACGGTTAGCGAGAAGTGACTTTGCTTTATAATTTGTAGTAATTTAAGTTTTTAAGAGGTTCTGTGCATGGTTACCTTGAGCACACAAAGCAAGATTGTTTCAATCTTGAAAGCGAGATGTCGCTCTACACTGCATATAGCGGCATCACAATTCGGTATTGAGCAAAGACGTCATGGAAGACGTTTTGATGTTGAGAGTGCACAATAACACGCCACCTAATTACGAGTATAACCTCTTTCAGATCGTGGATTACTTGAAGGAAGCAGCATTTATCCTCGGGTTCGAGCCTTCCCAGTCATCCGAAGGTCTGATGGCGACCGCAGCCAGGGACGCTTTAAAGAAGATCAAAACCTGGGAGCAGATCATCGGGAAGATATCATGAGACCAAACAGCTAATATAGTATAACGTTTTGGTTTTTGCTTTTAAAGGTTGTAGCGAAGGTTGCTAGTGATTTTGGATGCTTTTCCAAGCGGTAAAGGAGGCTGCTATATTAATGTGTTATACCCGACTGTCTAGGAAGGGTTTTGTTTTTTATTATAATTATTTATTACACTTCTTTGAAGATGGAATAGATTAACTTAATAGTTCTTAGATGGAAGTAATCTCGTATGCACGCCATATATATAAGCTATAAGTATACTATAAAATACTTCACATTATAAGCTATAAGTATTATATTTTTGTGTACTTACGTAAAGAATATTTTTTATTTTTTATGGCCAACCGAAATGATGTCCGAAATGTGACAAATTTTTTATTTGATGTAACGTAAGTTCGTGATTCGTAAGTTTTACTCTAGATATTATCAATATTATCCAGTAGGCAGTAGGTACATAAATAATAAATATTATAGTTCGCCGCTATTTATAACTTTATTATTTTATGGTAGAGTAATCCATAAGTATATAATTATTATTTTATACTATCGCAATATTTTCAACAATGGCAAATAACTAAAATTATATGTGCACTTTTAAATAAATATTTAAAGTTTTCTCCCTATTTGGACCTTTTTAACATTTTCTTTAATTATTTTTTCGCCCTGTATCCTATAAATAAACCTTCTTTAAATTTATTATATTCATTCCTTGACTAAAAGACATTTAAATTAATTTCGTGCCATTTTCCTATGCAATAATGTATTATTAGATAGCTACTAATTAAATTGTGCTCTTGTTTTAAAAACATCTTGTTTAATTTTTTTCCTTTAAAAATCCCCTTACCAAGACCATATGCAAATCGAAAAACTAAAGGTACCTAGGTACATTTTGTAATTTTAAGTTATTATTTTTAGTCCTGTGCTAAAAGTTTAGCACGCTAGAATAAGCACATCAGCTGTATTTCTTTCCGTGGATGTCGTAAGAGTCGACAAAGGAACTCGGGCATTCTCTCAGGAGATAAGCATAGAGTAATTTAAACTAACAACTTCTAATTGTCTGTCACTGAGAATCGATAGATTTTGTATTTCAAGCTCCCTTTCGAATACTAGCAGCAAATATACAAATCAGTATTACTGTTTGAAATATCTCGCTAGCAGGAACCTGTGCTATGCTACCATTAGGTATTGTTTAACAAGTTTTTACCAGAAGGAAGGCCCGCTATTTCATTAATGACTTATTATCGATATATCGCCTACATATCGTATCGAATTCCAAACATTCAACTTAGTAAAAACTAAGTTTAATGCTTGTTTATTTTATTATCGGCTTTATAATAACACTCAAAGTGTTAAACATTACAAATTATAATATTTTGACAATATGCGTTATTTCCATACCATACAACATTATTCCATACAACCATAAGGTTTTAGAGTATGTGGTCGGTACAAGTACCGAATCTACAGAGTTTTTGTGTAAACTCGTTGCATATCCGGCGCAAAGGACCAGCGCCTTAAATATTAAACATTAGTTATTACTTAACTCTGTGGATTTGACGTTTAAAAGTGAGATATCTCGCTCTCACCAAATTCATCATACGGGTGCAGATTTGGTCATAGTTTTATACGAGCCATAACACCTGTTCATATACCTATAGCTATCTCCTGTTTCATCATCTCTCGTATTTACATCTATTTACGTTTTAGACTGAAATCGCACTGCAGTATCGGGAATACACTAGAATTGTCTCGTCTCAATTCCCGCTCTATTTATACTTCACACGTGCGCTTGCGCCGGTCAGAACCGTTCGCATCAGCGCAGAACTAGTGGACCGACAAATTTTTATTATTTATCCGTTTAACTTTACGAGAAGTGCTAATATAGGAATATATAATTAGTGATAGGTAAAAAACATGGTTTTTAAGTGTTTTATTGTCCGTTGCGATTTCAGTTAAATGCCGTAGCAAAGGTGTGGTGTGTTCGAAAGTGGTGTAGCGTAAAAATAGTTTCCGCAAATATACTTTAGTTACGGATATTTAGGACAATGTTCTTTGGTTCTGGTAAGTTGTTACTGATCTTTTGCACCTGGCTCCGCTATGCTAAACGTGGCAGTGGAATCTCCTTCGAGATACTGCAGTTCTGGCTACACCATTTTAGAACACAGTTGTGTGTAAGTATATGTATGTTATTTAGATATCTTATGCGGTACTGATACGATCTATGAAGATAAAATAAAAATAACAATCGACAGATGAAATAGCTCCTGTTTGACCCCAAGTAGGGTTGCCAGATGAAAAAATCAAAAGACCGGAGAAAAGGCCTGGTTTCCATGAAAAAGTCCTGATATTTTATACAGTTTAAGAATTTTCTCTCAAAAACGTATTATTATCGTTTTATATAAAAAGCTCTAGCTCACGCGCTGCAACTTGCATCGCACAACATCGCACTCAAAGCGATGGGGCGGGGATGTTACCAAAATATTATTTTTAGTTTGATTCATTTGGATAAATAAATATAGATTTTAACAGATTTTTGGCTGATTTAACTTTTAATTAAAGAGATTTTTTAAAATCCTGAGATATCACGAGATTCGAAAAATCCGGCCGCAATCCCGAGAAAAGTCAGGACAAATCCTGAGATATGGTAACCCTAACCCCAAGACCTTATATGGGTGAATTTCAACAACCTCGATTTTTAACTAATTACGCTGGCGAAATTTTATATCAACTTTCTATAACTTTTTTGTATTCGAAGTAATGGCCAAAAATATATAATATTCAGTCATATCTCAAGAAATAATACGTTTTTAAAAATGTGTAATTTTTAAAAACGTATTATTTCTTGAGATATCTGCACTTAAAAATTTCAATCGCCACCGATATTATTATCTAACCACCGAAATTGTAAATCTCTCCACTGAAATTGATTACAACCAGCGGAATTATAAATACAGGAGAACATCATATGAATTACCTATTTATTTATTTTATAAGAACTTGAAAACTTTAGATTTTTCGTTTATTAGCTGGTAATAATGTTTATCATCATGATTATAGCTTAGAAACTATGATAACAAATTTAAGGAACACGTTAACAGTTAGAGAAATATTTTATTACATACTTTAAAATGCTTCCCAGTGAGTTTTTTCTTAGCATAAAACGTAGTGGCCATGGTATCTCCTATAAGATCTCGCAGTTCTGTCAACACCATTTCGGAAACCTAGCCGTATTTATTTATATGTACGTAAAAATCTTCGAAAACCAGAAATAAGGATCATTTCTTTTCACTTGTGAAAGTGCACCTCGTTAGCTACCTTTATATATAAGGAACACCCCATCCAAAAATTCACGGTGTCGGAGATATGAAAATTTTATGACTTTTTTAAAATCTCCTTTTAGATGAGTAGAATGGCATATAAGAAATGAATCTCATTTTATACTTTGACCTCCCAAAAATCTATCAACATGGAATGGTCAAGCAAAATTTATCAAATGTTTTTGCAAATTAAGCCCTTTCAAAATAATATACTGCGTCATGCGTACCCTTTATCAAACTAAATTCCTTATTCAATAAGCTACTCAAAAAGGTGTAACTTATTATGAGAAAGCTTACTAGCAGCTGACCAATAAAGGTTTCGAAAAATACATTCCGTGGCGCTACAGCCTATAGCAGTGTTATATTGAGGCAAGTAGAATGTAGAACTCTTCTGTTATCATCAGGCGTACTTGTTCAAGGTACTCGGGTTTATCGCAAAGTTACTCGGGTTTATTCGTAACTGTTCATTTATAGTATCAATTTTGGGTGGTTTCCTTGAGGTTGAACTGAAGGCCAAGTCATAATCAATACCACAAAACGTGGGATTGAAGTAGATAATAATTATTTGCATGAGTACACCTACTTAGGCCAGTAGGACATTCAATATATAGATATATTTTCTGAGAACAGTCAGGACTCAGAAAAATATTACATTCTTATTGGTCAGCTATTAATATAGAGGGATGAATCTTAAGTGCCTGGAAGAACTTAGTTTATTTAGGAACGGTTCCCTTCCTATGATCTTATAACATCTACTTGTCGATATGTGTACTTATGCTGTCTATCGATTGACCTACAGTGCTCAGACTGCATCAGGAATACCATTAGGTATGCTAATCGCCTACCAAAAAGGAACTGGACAGAAAAGTGCCGGCCATGTTAGTCGTTTAGACACCGAAAGATAGACGAACAGTGCAACTGGCTGGATGCTACAGAGCGGCTGCCTGGGGTAGGAGTAAGACGAGATGGAGGTGGCGGTATGATCTCGATTCGAGTTGAACTGCATCATGAAAAGGCCTTTAGATAGCAGTAAGATTCCTATGCTATATATTATAATGTCAGTTCATTACCTTTGTATTTTTTAAATTTGACTACAAACCTAGGTTACTTGTTTAAAAAGGTTGTCGCGCCATAGGATAGCCTTTTAAAATTCTTATTAGTCAGCTGTTGGTAAGCTTTTTCATAATTACACCTTTTGAATTTAGTTTAATGAAGTGTACGCATTACGTGAAATCATTATTTTGAATGAATAGGAAAGAATCAGGAAAAAAAAATTATAAACCTTTTAGTAATTATACTTTGACAATGCCAAGTTGATGTCTGTTGTTTTGTCTCAAATGATTATTTATTTATCTAGTTGAATTACTGAAATATACACGTATTTTAGTTTTTTTATGCATTATTTAATAGGGTGATTTTAAAAACATTACAAAATGGGGCATAGAAAATGGGCTGTACTGTTACATCTCAATAGAAATAATACCCGTTTTCCAGTCATCCTGTATAAATATAAGACAAAATATCAATTACGGTGACATTATTAAATTACGGTGGCCCTCTTTTTTGCCACCGGAGCCACTGGAGTTGCGACACCGTACTTAGAATTAAGTAATAAAGTACAAATTATAACGGACACTATTATTTTAAATGTAATAATTCGTTTGCAATTACGTCGATATATCTAATCTTTAATCATCTGTAAAATTTCTTTTTAAACAGCCTTTTAGTTTTTAAATACACATGACACCGTTATATGATAAATTTGTATTCCTGCGCCACCGCAGGATATACTTACGTTTTTGGCGGGAAAACTGTTCAGTGTATCAAACATCCTTGTACTTGGTATACGATGGCTTGACGAGAACAGTGCGGGGAAAGATAGCTTAGCATCTATCTCATTCATTATGATGAAATAGTGTAATGTTCAAAATGCACCAGCGTTATTGACTTTTTCCGCGGGACATTTTTAAAAAGCTGTTACAGGTACTACCGGGTTAAGTTAAATTACTGCTCATGGTGTAAATAATAGTGTCATTTAATGTATTTTTAAAATATGTATGTATTCTGTTAAATTAATTCACCCGAAAATTGAAATAGGCAAATTTATTTTTGCAAATGAAGTGGAGACATAGCACCGCAATTTGATTTAGAGCCTTTGATAATTTTTTTAATGCGTAAACAAATAGATTTTGGTCTTAAGTTTTAAACGTTAGTCTAGATCACTGTCTGAACTTAATGAAAAAAAATTAATAAATGTGCATTTTGCACTTTCCACTACGATTTTCATTAACGCCGCGCTAAAAACGTACCTGGGAAATTCACCCATATCCCTGGTTTTATAACAAGTGATTTTATGAAAATTTTAGTTATCTGATGATATATACTGTCTTCAAAATTGTATTTCAGTACAATGGTAGCCAAAAACGTGTGCATGATATGCCTAGCACCAGCCGAGCAGAAGTGCTCGAGCTGCTACTCCGTACATTACTGCTCGAGGGAACATCAGAAACAACACTGGAAGGAACATAAGCCGCAATGTGTACCGTTCAAGGTGAAAGAGGACGGGAAATATGGGAGGTACCTCGAAGCTTTCAGAGATGTCAAACCTGGAGAAATTGTGTTGAAAGAAGCCCCTATAATGACTGGACCTTCCCAAGTAAGATCAAAATATTAACTTGATTACCAGTATAGTTTTTTAGTGAACCGCCAAAAAATATGAAAATCGCCTAACCTACCTATCATCTAACTAAGTCACATGGTATGAACCCAAAATTCATAAAGTATTTTTCTTAATAGGTAACCCCACCAGTCTGCCTCGGCTGCTACAACCTGCTGGATGAAGCCAAGAAAGTGGAGTGTGCGAAATGTGGCTGGCCAATGTGCTCTGAAGCATGCGCCAATAAAGAGGAACACATACCAGAATGCTTCTACACACAGCAGAGAGGAGAGAAGGTAACATTATCATAGCATTATCTTGTATAACAAAGATCGTTTTTAAATTAAATTTATTCCATAGTTATGAAAAAATCATTCAATTTTCCGAAATTCTTTCTCAAATATTTGTCCATAATTATAGTCCCAGCGTGCGAGAAAACGACACCGACACAAACAAGCGGCAATAGAAATCCAATCGAAATATTTAGGCCTATGGCCGAAAAAGGTTACACAAAAGACACAAATGTCGAATAAATCAAACAAAATAACCGAAAATATTCTTGTATTACAGGTTTCCATCACAACATTCGGAACCCCTCATCCCAACTACCAATGCATTACCACTTTACGCATCCTCTACCAGCGGGACCACAACCCGAAGCTCTGGGAGAAGCTTCTCGCGCTCCAATCTCACTGCGAGGATAGGAAAGGGTCGGAGAAGTGGTTGAATGACCGGACGATGATAGCTCAGTTCATTTGGAAGTACTTCAAGCTGGAGAACACGTTCAGTGAGGACGAGATTATGAAGTGCTGTGGGATATTACAGGTTGGTCTAACGCTACGAACTTTGGTCTCAACATTAGAGTAAGACTTCCGTAAATGATTATAAATGTGACTCGATAGTGATATGATAAGATAAATCAGATGATTTGTTTAGAGGTGTAGAATTAACGAATAAAATCGTACCCGTATGTATTCGTTACTTTGACCATGAGTACTCGTTACTATCGTATCGTTACCGAACTCGTTACTTCTGATACCGCATATGGTATAGTAACTATAGTATGTAGTATGGTAACAAGTCGAATCTACGTGAACTGTCGACGTAATATACCAAATTTGCAATGGATTTACTACATATTTAGAAAATTTTAACCACTAACTGAAATTATAGTACAAAACAGTAAAAAACTTTGTCGATTAAAAAAAAAAATAAGTACTTTAAACAAACCTAATCACATTTCTTTGAAATAAGCGGTTTAAACGAACCGCATCACGCGCATTGGTAGAACATACGACCAAAAACAAACGTATCAATATACCACTTGCGATCCGAAACAGTGTATTATACGAAAAATACCCATGATACGAAACATGCGAATAACGAGACGAATTCCTGGGTAACGTTTCGTTACTCGGTACTTGATGCAGTACCCGTTACTCAGTAACAAATACATACAGTTTGTTACAGCTTTAGATTTGTTATATTTTTCAACTAGAAACAATAACTTTTAATTATTCCTACCTTGCTAATGATATTAGCATTTGACGTTACTATCATGCACTTCATTTCAACTGAGCAGAAACTAAAGTATAGGTATTTAAAGTGGGACTAAATAAAAACTTCCAGATCAATGGTCACGAGGTGCCCCTGCTGGAGCCGGAGTACGTAGCTGTGTATGATCGCGTGTCTCTTCTAGAACACAATTGTCGAGCGAACTGCAATAAGAGCTTCACTTCTAAGGGGGAAATTGTAAGATCCTTTAAATTATTGTACGCCATAAACATTCACGTATTCTTTACGTATTATTTAGTATAGCCGGCTAGATGATCCGAGTCACATTGCACCACATATTTCCATGGAGAAGTTCTACAAAAATATAAATACAAGATCACCCAAACTTTCAGGTAGTCTGCGCAGGCACTCCCATCAGCCCCGGAACACACATATCCGTCTGCTACACAGACCCACTGTGGGGCACCGAGGCACGCCGTCATCACCTTCTAGACTGGTACTTTGAATGCCAATGCGAGCGCTGCCAGGATCCTACTGAGTTGAAGACTATGTACAGCGCCATAAAGTGCAAGAAACAGTAAGTATATTTGCAGCGCCGCCTGACCCGAAGGAAATTTTAGAATGGAACGAGATCCAATTATGGCGCCTCTCCTGTTTGCTCCTAATAATATACAGGGTGTAGGTGACAGCCAGGAAAATACTGATATGCAGAACAAGTACTACAGTGTTGAGTTATACGACAGTATTATAACTCGCAGGAAATGCATTTTTAATTTGATTATCCGTAATGTTTGTTTTCCGCGCCAATTGTATCAGGCGATCCTGTGACTATTTAAATGGGCTTATTGGATATTCTGTGATAAATTGCTGTTTTTTGGATCACTTGTGACTCTCCTTTAGGGTTGATCAGTTTTTTAAACTATTTTGAGCGTGAATTTTTTTTGAAAATCATCTTTTAGTAAAAATTTTATTTAAAATTCATTATCTAAGGATTAATTAAACGAACAAAATTTTTTTTTTCCAAAAAATTTAGAATTTTCCTGAGAAAATTTTCACTATTTTTCGCCTCAGAATCATGGTCTGAAGTCACCATATCAATATTTGCCTGGCTGTCAGAAACACCCTGTATGTCTATAATACCATTTAGGCGCCCTCTAGGATTTGGCGCCTGAAACGACTGCTCCGTTCGTCGTATGGGCGGGCCGGCCCTGTATAAATTTGTCTGTACGTGGTCTTCTCTTACCAATTACCGTACGTTATGACTGAATTATTTTGGAGTTGTTACATACCTATGAGTATATAGGTACATACAAACATATAGACACTGCTGTGTTACCGAAATGGGGTAGCCAGAACTGCACGATCATAATAGAGATCCCAAAACCACGCTTAGCATAGCGGGGACAGATGTTGAAAACGACATTTTTATTTCAGAAATTGCAAAGGCTACCTCCTCCCGCCAACCTTCATCATCCCAATCCTGCACAAGACCAAGAACCCAGACCCGAGCACCCGCAACCTCGACAACAAGAACTGGACCTGCGACGTCTGCAGCGATGCCGTCTCCGATGCCATCATCCAGCAGTTACTGCAAGATATAGGAAGAGAACTTACTAATATGCCCAAAGGGGATCCGGATGCTTGCGAAAGGTTAGCTACAAAACACTTTTAAGGCTGCATATAAGATTAGTTAAAATTGCGACCTATAAATTAGGGACTATGAATCCGAAACACACTTTCGAATTTCCGTTTTTCGAGCTTTGTATCGAGATCTTATTGGTCGTAAAATGCTACTTTGGATATTATCGAACCTATTTCACAGTTATCAGGCTACAATTAGCTTTGCTTCTAACTATGATTGCTCGAAATGAGTCTGCCAATGTATGGAAGAGCTAAAAAATTAATCCCAGCTATGTTACTAGATCCTGTATCGAATTACCGAAATTATAGGCGTTTGCTTATTCTTTGGTTATTTACTCCGTAGTACCGACCATTTGATCATGCAATAATTATCTCTACAATTCACCATCAACTCTTTTCAGGTTTATAAACCACTGCAGCGGCTATCTACACCCGAACCACTACTACATGACGGACGTGAGCCTGGCGCTGGCGCAGCTGATCGGGCAAGAGCACGAGCTCGGCCTGGCCGGGGTCTCCGAAGACCGACTTCTGCTTAAGACGCAGCTATGCAGAAAGGTGGCAGATCTCATCGAGACATTAGCTCCAGGTAAAGGCGGACGATGGAAATTAAAACTTGGGTTTAGCCAGTTAAATAACACACGTGTAAACAACTAAGGACCAACCTTAGAATAAAGATTCGCTTCGCTTCGCTCCAGAGCGGAGCGAAGACCTATCATTAATCTAAGACAGTGACTAACTTCAGACGCGGTTTTGTAATGACACCGACTATTTCTCGTTTTCTCCGTTCCCGTAAGAATATTGGGATTTTTTTTAGTCCTCTCTTCAAGGAAAATCCAAGGGCAGCTTACTACACCCAGTAGTTGCGTTCAGTCAGACACACACTCAGTAATGTTAAAGATTTATATGTATGTCGCAGTTGGATCTGCGACACCACCTATTTTCTATTGTTGGAGTTAGAAACGTCAAGTGAGCAGCTGTCACTGTCACTTGACCATGGACAAGACAGGGTGCTGAGGGTGCACCACGGTAGTTTTACAACGGTTGGTTGAATTAAGCTGTGGATTATTCTTGATGCTACTGTCGAGCGATGCACTGGTCTCGATCATCCGTCGTGTACTTGCCGCGTTTCTACGTTATCCGTTATAATCTTGGCAATCCAGTGTGTTAATAAAGTGTTTGTGAAACCTAATTAAAGTTCACAACTACACGCTGCATTCTTTATTTTGGATTTTGGACCATTTCTGACACTTAACGGCATAGCCCGCCCTCACCTCATCTTCGTTATGTATATTTATTGTTTTTAATTTATTCCTTCAGCGGAGACCCGTCTTCGAGGTTCGCTGCTGTTCGAGCTACACGCCGCAGTAGCAGAGATGGGTCGACGCAAGGCCATCACTGATGGACCAATGGTACTCCTAGGGCACGTTACCGTAAGTAACTACTTACCTGTCTGGTGTTTTCCCACCTTATCAAACCTTGTGTACATAGTTGTACCATAGAAGAATAAATAACTTATACCATGCTTATACCCGTAAACTACGTTTATGGGCTTGTTGATACTGCTTACGTAATCTATGTAGGTTTAATTTCTGGTTTCAACTAGTTGGTATAAAAACCTCAGGCAATATGTGTTAATAACGGAATAAGAGATAAAACTTACGTAGTTATGCTTAGAGCCGTAATCGTAGTCTAACAGGCCTATGGTACCTAATTGTTATATTTCAAAAGACATGCAGGGCCGGCCCGCCCATACGACGAACGGAGCAGTCGTTCCAGGGGCCAAATCCTAGAGGGCGCCTAAATGGTAAAGATATAGGTATATATTATTAGGAGCAAACAGGAGAAGCGCCAAAATTGGATCCCGCTCTATTCTAAAATTTACTTCGAGCCAGCGCTGAAGACATGCATAGCACTCCTTGAAAAAACTATGTTAAACGACCCTCGGTTGGTAAATTTACGAGTAGCACCTTGCTCTTCCAGTGGTGAAGTGTGAAGTATTAACGATTAACGATTTATGATATGGGTTAATCTATACAATCTCATGTCTTCATCGTCAAAATGTCATGTCTTCTCGACTATTCCATTTGGCCATAAGGGTCAGCTCACACCCACCAAGAGCTACCTATGTCAATGTTATTCGTACATAGTTACATATATCTCTTATCCAGATTAACTACAGATAAAAGAGATTCCTAATCTTCCTTTAAGAACAACGTGCGTTTATGAGAAGATAACATTGATAAAACAAAAATAATGGGAGGGGCTATTTTCGGCGGTAGATTTCTCATGGTTAAAACGACTAATGCTAATGTTTTTGTATCTTTAGGAATCCCGTAAGATCCTGCTAGAGTCAGCATCGCTTCTTCGTCATGAGCCCCCAGAGTTGCCGGAGGGTCGCCTCTACAGGCAGGCCAAGATCAACCTAATACAGATGGACGACCTCATCAAGAACCTCTCCAATGCCCTCCCGGCGCCGTTGTAGTAGATAGATGTTGATAAATTAATTTTATTTTGAAATATTTTTAACATGTTTTCTTAAACGCGGACTGATTAGACAAAAATTGGTTAATGTTTTTCCTTGGATATCTGTATACCCATTTGTTTAGTAAACAGTCGGTTAGTTACCTAGTATATCTAGAAGACAGATCAGTTGAGTTAATTATGAGTTAAGTACATATATGTATAATTATATCAGCAGGGGTAGTTACGTTATACCCCATCAGCAGTATCAGCAGTAGCAGACTCATCATTTTCGCGTTCGTATTGTTTCGTCTTTTGCTAGATACTGCAAGTTACGTAATACAACTGCAGACGTTACTTTCGAGCTCTACCCGTGTACTCTCGAATCTGGCAACTCTGTATTTCCTTTGCATCTTTCAGATTAAATGTTCCATTGTTTTCATACAAAATTTCAAATTTGGAATTTTTTAAAAATCGGGATTCATTATTATCTCGAATATTGAAATTGGCCGTTAATAAAATCATGATCGCACATAACTATACTATACGTACGCCAACCGTCGTGGCACGCGCTGTCATAAAAGATTTTATGATTGCGTGTGCCACGACGGCTGGCGTATAGTATTATAGTACTCGTACAAGTACAGTCACGATGAGAAGGAGAAAGCAGAGTACCTAGGATGCAATACGTACCTACATAGCTGGCAGGTAGGTACTCCAAACATCTGCCATTTCATAACAACCATAACTGTATTGTTTATTACCAGATATTCGAGGGTGGTGGAGGACCAGTGGAGTTTAAGCCGCGATGAAAAATAGAGTTACTTTGTTTTTACGTCATCTTACACATTCATATCGGCCGTTGACTGAATTTGAACCTAGAAGCTTTAGAGCGGAAGGCACTAGGCTATCTCTGTTTATATAAATCACAAAATACACATTTTTCAGACGAATAAAACATTCAAATAAAGATAATGTCAAGGTATCACACACAAGCCGTTCCATAACAACACAAAGTCATTGTTGACTCTCTTGCCTTATGGAGAAACATGGCAGAAATTTTACACTTACGTCAACACGTATTTTAAAAAGTCATGCTCAGACACATAAACTGTATATTATATAAAAGGTACCTGCCTAACGGATAAGTATATAATTACTAAAATTGACACCTCAATGGTGAATATAGATTATTTAAATATCGCCCTGACTTATGCAAAACTCGTGCACTTACCGAAATTATCGACTTATAGAACTTAAACCGTCTAAGTGTCGATTTTTCCAAACGTCAGAGAGCTTATCAGAGGAATAAAGTTGATGCTGTCTCTCTCTAAAACTCGGTCATAATAGAGACAGCATCAACTTTATTCCTCTGATAGGCTATCCGACGTTTGGAAAAATCGGCACTAATAAGTGGAGTACTGGAGAAATATTAAGCACGTTCAGGGACGAAGGAAATATACTTCCCCAATCTTAAGAGCATGCTCACATAGAATGTATGGTTGAGTTTGTCAACCTGATGCAGAATGTAGCATGTAGCTTGTGTTTGACAACTTTTGGTATATTTGTATCGTACTATATAGGATGTTGCTATTTGAATGGTTATTGTTGGTTATATCATATTATAATTAGTATCCCGAGTGCGGTATTTGGAGTGGAGGATACATAAAGCTCTATCTTATGTGGCAGTCTACTTGCCACGTTATATGTCTTTAGATCTAACGTAATGTCTGCTCCCTATGAACAATCACGTGTAAGACAAAAACATCAAAAGTCAAAATACTGACAGACCATATAATGACACAAAGTTCTTCCTGCACGGATTTGGAGCAGAGAATCTCTTGGATTCCTACGTCAACTATATCTTTACTGGAATAGCTAATGGAATCGTAAAGATAACTCCAACAAAGCAAAGACCGTTTGCAAAACAGAGACGCACAATCTATTATCGCCGTGCAAATATCAGCCAACGCGCAAAGGTACGACAATACGGATCACGAGTCTCGCAGAATCCACGTACTGCACTGTACGTACAAAATGTATTTCGGTAATACTTCAGTCGAAATTCTCATATACACATGTAGTTAGTGATCTTTCTCTAATGATTGTGCCTGGGAGTAGAGTGCTAAAGTGTGTTCAGTGTTTCTTTAGTGCTGTGCATATGGAGTGTGAAACTAGTGGCGGATTGGGTTCTTTACAAAGAATTTAGAGGTAATATGGGAGATATTCTTAAATTAGTATTTAGATATTTTATGTAGGTACCTACTCCTCATCATCTTAGACTGCAACGTTGCTTACCATCAGGCGCGTTGTGGTCAAGCGTAAGCCTATTTAATATTAAAAAAACTAAACATAGGTGCTACTTTTATTTAGGTACTAGGGATCTGCCCCGGCTTTGCACGGGTGTAATGCCCTTTCATGTGGACAATGTCGTGGGCGGCCGCTATAGAAAAAAAATTCTCTGAGTAAGAACCATCCTCGTGCTTTAAGGAATATTCTAAAAAAAGAATTAGCGAAATCGGTTCAGCCGTTCTCGAGATCCGCGCTTAGCAAGACAGTTAGCGATTCATTTTTATATTATAGAGAAGATACTTACCCTACCTCTTCGACTATTGTCCAAAAGAGGTACAACATAAAAATTAACATAATATTACAAACATAAACACGGCAGTGTTTTCAAAATGGGGTAGCCAGAACAGAACTGCAAAACAAGATCATACAGCCACGCTTAGTACTTATAGCGGGGCGATTGTAAGCTCATCGCCTAAGAAACGACTTTACGACATGCACGGAAGGAGATGCAGTCGATGTATTCTAGTGAAACCCATCAGCGTGCATAGGAAAAACTAATATGATAACACTTTGAATATTCTGTTGCTTCTGTCTAAAACAATTTCATCAATATATATCGCCCAATTTTGACGCGAAAATACAGTATAGTAGAATAGTTCTTACATAACTGGGGTACTTTTAGGCCAATCGTCAGTACTAGTAAAATTACGACAATTTTATAACAATTCGCAATCTGAGAGATTTACTTTAGAGGCGCCTATACTAATAAAGATACCACGTAAATAAACATCGTGTGTACGTATGCGACATACAGGGTGTTTGTGACAGCCAGGCAAATATTGATATGGCGACTTCAGACCATGATTCTGAGTGAAAACTACAGATTTTTTTTTCAGGAAAATTCTAAATTTTTTCGACATTTTTTTCAGGAAAAAAAATTTGTGTAGTACGTTTAAGTAGGCCTAAGATAATAACTTAATCACAAAATTTTTACCTATGGATGATTTAAAAAAAATGTTACGCCAAAACAGTTAAATTAATTGCTGAACCCCAATGGAGAGTCACACAAGTGATCCAAAAAAACAGCAATGTATCACACAATAACCATTAAGCCCATTTAACTAGTCACAGGATCGCCCGATACAATAAGCGCAGGAAGCAAACATTGCGGATAATCAAATTAAAAATGCATTTCCTGCGAGTAATAACACTGTCGTATACTCGTAACTCAAAACGTATTTGCCTGGCTGTCAGACACACCCTGTATACAAGTACATAAGGCAGTTAACATGGTTCTTTTACTTGTCAGTGATTTTATATTTCGGATATAGTATCTAACTACACAATAATTATCATGTCTGTAAGAGTAAGAGGAGTTTTGATTGAAAAATCTTCAAATATTTGATGATACATTGCGGAATAAAGACGAGTAACGTAAGCTTGTCGATGGAAGCTGTTTAGAAGGATTATTGTTTAAAATTATCGCAAAAATCACAACTCTTTTAAAATAACAAGGCAGCTTTAGTAGTCTAATAAGGTATATATCATATAATGTATATCTGTCTGTACAAAGACGTCGTAGGAAAAACTTTTGAATAAATTGGTACATATCAGACGTGTGATCTTTAGTATTAGGTTGGTACCCAGTTACATTACGTACTAGTGAACACCCGCGACTCCGTCCGCGTGGACTACAGAAAAAAACAAAATGTTGAAATAATCCGGGATAAAAACATTTTCCCGGGTTAAAAAGTAGCCTATATGTTAAGTGGAACCTGTTAAAATATATTCCTGAAAACTGAAAAACTGAATTGAAATCTGTTTCTGAGATTAACGTGCACAAACGCACAGACAAACAGACAAAAATTTAAAAAATCATTAATTGGGTACTATTGCGTTGATAAAGGTCTCCTATAATATTTTTTCTCATATATCTTCCATGTACAGACAGCGATCCGTTACATTTTTATTATATGTATAGATAGATGTAAACTAAGTTAGCATGATCGAATTTGCTATATGTCAAGTACAAGTACAAGAGACAAAACATTTCTTCGTACGAGTAACACAAACGGCTGTGTTCTTAAAATGAGGTGGCCAGAACTGCAGGGTCATAAAGAAAATACCACAGTCACATTTAGGATAGTGTTCGTAATCAGTGACAAGTCACTAGTTCATCGCCGGAGAGAATGCCAGAGTTTCTTAATCGACTCTTACGACATGCACGGAAGGAGATGCAGCTGATGTGTTCTATCTATACATACAGGTTGTAAAAAGACAACGTTGCTATTTTAATACCTCGCATTCTTTGTAACATAACGATCATTTTTTTCTATAGAACCAACCCTGGGAAACGATTTTTTTTTTTTTAATAACAAGGAGAATCGAAGTATGTAAGTAATTGCAAAGTACGTTTTACGAAATATTACTTTGGCAGCGCTTTAATAATTGCTTTGCCAAAGTAAAGTAAATTAAAACAAAGGGGTTACTTGTAGCTGAAAATCAATCAAGAAAAAAAAATATCTATCACTTAAGTACCTATATAAGTAAACTCAAGTTTACAAACTAATCTCAGACACACCGAATATGTATACAAAAAATAATAATCAGCAAAATATTATAAGCTAACACGAGAATAATTTGACTCCCTATACATATAAATGGGGTAGTTGCCATTCCCATTAGAATTAGTTGTAGTTTGTCTTCCAAAGAATACACACCCATTTCGGGTTTCTAAGATTAGCGATTACGGTTAATCGTCCTCAGACATAGCATTTTATATTTGTAGTTAGGTAACAGCTGTTTCATAATTTTCCAGGTTGCCAACCTCATGCTACAGGCCTTCATCTGGCTCCTGCTGTGCTACTCGCAGCACGCCAGAGGCAACCTGGTGGATGAGTACGTGAAGGTGTGCGATGACTTCTTCGCACCAGCTGAGGACCGAGGGTCGTATCTACCGAACGACTTGGGAGTGGACCCCGTCTCCGGCTGCACCTGTCGAGCCAGCGTCAACTGGAAGGACATTGTCTGCTTCGGCAATTATGCTTGCAGGAAATTCCCTCGGGTAAGAGGAAATAGCCATAGAGACAATTTTTCTCCTTGAGTCGAATTTGTTTTTAGTCTAATGTAGCAAGCGCGATGTCAAGGTGTGTGTCACGGCACAGTGTACTTGTACTATATTCAGATATATGCGTAGTACGCGTACTAATAAGTATAACAATTAGTATGATAAAAAACGTGTGCACAGTTTATAATTAAGCAGATGAAAGATTAACTTACATGTAAAATAATCTTCTTGTAAAACTTTACAAGATTATACTAGTTTGGTAGGTTGCATTGCAATCTGTTTTACCGAGTACTTATGGGATATAAAAATATGATTTTTGTTTCAGATCACGGAGAAAAGTGAATTGTTGAGAGTGAGGACATCCGTGATAGATCAAATATCAATCGGCGAGCTAGATAACTATAAACACTTAAGCATATTAGAGATAGAAGCAAACCATCAGTTGAGGTACCTACAGCCGGGAATATTTAGAAACCTATCGAGATTACAGAGTCTCTCCATCTCATACAATACGATGCTTCGCTCGATCGACGAGGAACTCTTTGTAGGGTTAGTAAACCTCCGAAATTTAACCGTTGTCAATAACGGCTTCATCGAAATTTTGGCATTAACTCCCTCTTTCAAATATACTATATTGCCTTCATTAAAATCACTAGACATATCTGAGAATACACTGGAAGTCATCCCTGAAAATGCATTTGAACCTATGCAGGGAACCCAATTACATAGACTGGATATAAATTTATGCAGACTGGATTTTATTCACCCTAAAAGTTTTCTGCCGTTAAAGAATTTGAAGAAACTGAATCTCGGTGAGAACGATTTGAATACAACTCTGATAGGAGAATTTTTATTGGCTATGATAAAAGAAGGCATAAACTTGACTCATTTGGATTTATATGGAATGGGATTCCGGAAATCTCCTCCTAGGAAGTTACTCGATATCATTGCACAGACCACAATACAAAGATTAAATCTCGCACAGAATCAATTTGAAATAATCAAAGACGATAGTTTCCCAACAATGGTCAATATTGAGGTTATAGATCTTAGGAAAATTTCGGCCATAACGATTGGACCTTTTGCGTTTGAGCCACGAAAATTTCCAAACCTAAAAGTTTTATTAATGGGTGGAAACTACATACCTGGTATTCATAATGGTCATCTTTCTACACAATTGCTGTTTTTAGATATGTCTCATAATAAAGGCAGTGCTGCCAATCCATTGTGCTTTGAAATTGACAGAGATACTTTTCTTGATTCTCCTAAATTAAGAGTACTAAACCTATCTTACAACAGAATAAGATCTCTTTACTATTATTCGTTTAAAGGCTTAGATAATTTGAAAATTCTGAGCATGGAGAATGGTTCTATATACAGCATAGGATCAGAGACTTTTAAATCCACAAAACGTCTGGAAATATTAAACTTAGCAAATAATCCGCTCACGGCAAATACCAATCTTACGAGTGATCAGTTTATGGGTCTTAATGAATTAAAGTTTTTAATATTAACAAATTGTGGCATTAAGTTCTTATTGGACGATGACAACATATTCGAGTCGATGCCCAATATAACACATTTAATATTAAAAAATAACTTACTGTACTACATTTCCCCTGAAACTTTGAAACCTCTGAAATTTTTACAAGTTTTAGATTTGAGCGAGAATCTCCTCCTGTCGTGGTGGTCTCCACTGTTCATGGCCGCTGGAGTTGTGCCGACTAATATTTATCTGACCAACAATAAGATATCTCACTTTACCTTAGCCATGGTACAAGATATTAACTATTTGTTAGAAAATAGTAAAAACACAACAACCGAGATTGATCTTATGGACAATGTATTCCTTTGCGATTGTAGCGGAATGTATAAAACCTATCTTTGGTTGGAAGTCAATGGATCCCGAGTCCTCAAAGATTACTTCGCTTATTCTCAATTTAAGTGCAGCAGTCCTGACCTATGGGAGGACAGACGAGTGGCCGAGTACTTGTCGTCCATCAAAAGTTTGCACTGCTTGATGTACGAGAAGATATCCAATGTAATGTTTATTGTTTGGACAACTCCGTCACTTGTGACCATGGCACTAGTAGTGACGACGATTGTGATGGCATTCAAATACAGGATCTATTTACGATACTGGATATTCCTAGCTAAAATTGCATTAGACAAGAAGTTTATGAAGAAAGCCGTGAATGAGAATTTACAAGTAAGAGAGTGGAAATATGATGCCTTTGTGTCATATTGCAACGAGGATAGTGATATAGTAAACGAAATGATATGCCAACTGGAAGGGCGACCTCCTTTCTTGAAGCTATGTGTTTACGAGAGGGATTTTGTTATAGGTTCGTTTATTTCTGAGGCAGTAATGAGTAGTATAACTCACAGTAGGTACGTAATACTAATAATAAGTAACAATTTTGCCAAGTCCCAATGGTGTCGATGGGAGACACAACTTGCGGAATACCATAGACTGTTTTTAGAAGAAGGCACGAGCTATGATCCGTTAGTGTTAATTAGAGTCGGTGAAATAGACCGTAAGTATTTAACAATGACTTTAAAATATTTGCTGAAAACTAAAATATACCATACATGGGATGAACAAAAATCAGACGAGTTTTGGAAAAAATTAAAAGATGTTTTAGTTTCAAGAAAATAAGTTGATTTTGTGATATTTTTATAAAATAAAGTTGATTTATGAAAACTGCCTGTTGTCTATGTTTTATTTTCATTAATCTATTTTATTTTCTACTCCACAGTATACCGGTAGAATAAATCAATCAATATCTATTTCTTTTACTGCACTGTGCCGTGGATTTTGGTAAATAAATAATATAAATAAATAATCCAAATTTCATCGATGTATGGATATGATTGTAGTAGGGATTTCATGAAATATTCGGAGCATAGTGTCATGAAGACAGAACACTATATACTCTCGTCCTGAATGTTATTATTGGTCTTTCATTTAGCATTTTGATCTATTAAACAGATATAGGTACAATTCGTTTTTCCGTGAACATGGGCACTTGCGATCTATTGCAATTATAGGTATCAGTTGAACCTAGACCTTGCATTCCTAATCCTATTTCTATGATTGTACCTTTTATCTAACTCTTCTCCGAATAATAGTTGTTCAACTGTATTACATAACATTGTGTTTACTATATCTAATTTGAGCCTTGTAATAAATCCCCGAGGTAATATAAAACCAGTTCAAATAAATATTAGCAGATTAAACTCGAAAGTTGCGATATTCTCGAGAAAGTACGTATACTAAGAAGAAAATCGAAAGTGCATGATATACAAATATTTAAAGAGAGGATGCAATCAGAACTTTCTATAAAAGCTAAATAAGGAAAATGTAAACGTAAGGTCCGTTTGATATGCCAAAACATTATAAAAATAAGAAGACACGTACGTAAGTTCATACGTGGATCCTAGAATTTTATTTTTGATGACGTACCTACTTACGTTCACATGACGTGCTTTCCTATCCCTTTTTATACGCGTATTACACACACTAAAAGTATCTAGTTATTACTCGTATATAACCAATATAATAGCTCTGGATTTGCTGCCTAGATGTGAGGATATATCTCCCTCACCCACTCCACGGTATGGGTGCTGGTGAGTCCAGACGCCTTCACCATGCGAGCCATAACCACCGAGATCTTAACTCTTCCAACATAGTCTTCAAATATCTACAGGTTACAGATGGAGCAGATAAAATATTACACTGTAGTCTCAGCAAGAGCAAACCTTACAATAAAGTTGGCATAAAATAATACATAATGCCCATACATGCAGCGGCACTAATTAGACGGCTGCCTAATTAATATAATTAAGAAGCTCGCCTTTCGATTTCCAAGTGGCAGGTCAATTTACATCGGGCGCCATTGTTTTGGCGCGGGAGAAAACACCATCTTCATTCAAGATATCGCCGCGGGATAACGGTGAGGCGCACGCGCAGGTCGTCTGTCCCCCTTACTTTACACGAACATACTGTAAGTACGACAGGGACGGCTGCAGACGGCGGCTGGCAAACGATTACTCGACTGACCTACTCAATAGCATACACTCTTTCTTGCCACCAAGCGGAACCTAATTTTTCTATCGTGTGAATTTGCAATGAAACACGAACACGGTGCTCTGCAAATTAATATGCGTGAAATAACAGAAATTACTGTGATTGATGATTGAGCATGTTGTAAATCATGAGGCTGAGCCGGTTGCGGGAAGGTATCTGACAAAATTATTTAAAGAAGCTATTAATATTGCTATTTTTGATTAAGATATGAGACTTTATATAAAAATCATTTCAGGTTTTAGAACATGATGTATGTGTAGGTCAGTGTAAATATACTAATAGTAAGTACTCAAGTCTTGAGTAATTTATTTAGCTAGCAGGAATAGCTAGGCGTAACTAAACAAACAAAGCACTAAGAGAATCAATAACGGCTCAGTGACCGCGTCTAGAACACCGCTAAACTATCCGTAAAATGCAAATAAGCCGTTCTGATCTCCAATCATTTAGGAGAAGACAAGTGTACGCAACTTTCCTTTAGGGCTACCCATTATAGAATCAAGTGCATGCTTGCAACCAGTCCTTGACAGTGGCATTGCGAAAGCTGGTGCTCACTTGTCAGTCGATGCCCAGCTGTGGTGGGCAACGGTCGTCGTCATCATGCTCGTAGAGGCAACAGTGAAAGTTCGTTAACTGCGAAATGCGGCTCGCGATCGCCTTTCTGTTTGTGGTGAGTGCTAATTATGTTGAAAGTGCTAAGATGGGTGCTCCCGTGGATATCGGTAATCAGGACAACAGGTAAACTCCACATTATCCAGCAGTTATTGATGATCTAATGGATTCTACAAAGTTTAGAAAAGATTACTTCAACGTGAAATGAGGACATGAAGATGCAGTGGCTAGTGACGTAAATAGGTCAATGGATACAAAGAATAGTGTATTCACTCATTTACTAGTAGAAGATAAACAATATGTCATGTCAAATAATATTCTAAGAAGACGAGGTTAGTGACCTTTTAATACCTATTAGACAAAATGTCTATTGTTGTTATTTCATGAGAAAACGTAAATAACATATTTTAACGACTTAAACTATTAACAGGTAAAGCTGTTATGGAGACTTATCAAAGTAATAAATTACGGAATGTTCTTATGTAATTTAATCTAACAAACAGAGCAAATTTATTATTGGTACGAGTATGTAAACACTATACCTACACCTCCAGGAAATATCGGTTACATCAAAGAACATAACTTAAGCTATAAAGGAGACATATTCGTAGAATTCAAATTATTAACTTGAAGAATTTAAATTGTTTCCATTTCCAAATCGAACCGAAAGCAATCCCGAATCGATTCTATAAACTTATAATTGACTACATCGATCTAAGCGAAAACGGCACGACTACACCTACAGGATTTTCTAAATCTTGAACCTCTGGCTCTAGCGAATCCTCCATCTTCTATCGTTCCAATTTTATTAGTAACCTTCCAATCCCTTATGTTAATTGGAGTCATTAAAATCGGTAAAAAGATCTTCTGTCCATTAAAAGAAAGTGCATATACTACTATTATCAATTTGCATCCATTTTTTATCTCCACTTCATCTTTCGAGATGACGAGGGAAACTCCAGAGAATTCAAGCAAAAACATCCCAGAATCAAGAATCAATCATCCCCACATGTAGAACGTTCACATAGAACCACTCCAACTGAAGCACGTACCTACATAAAAATGTCTAGTCCATACTCGTAAATGTAATAAAAGAGAAACCATCAAAAGATTTGGCCAAGAGCGTTTCTCCATCATATTTTATTACCAAAATTGGAGAGCCTCTTCTTGACGCTCTTACTTATGTGGCTATTATACTCCGGAGAGTAAAGAATTTATACAGGGTGTTTGTGACAGCCAGGCAAGATTGATACCATGATTTCAGACCATGATTCTGAGGTGGAAAACACAATAAATTTTTCCAAAATTTTCCGACTTTTTTTTTCATATTTTCAGGAAAAAAATAGTTAAGTTCGTTTATTTAGGGCTTAGATCATTTTGGAATTAACTAAAAAATTAAATTTGTAACGAAATTTTTTTTTTTTTAAAAATAGTTGCCTCCAAAAAGTTCAAAAACCTGATCAGCCCTAATAGAGAGTCACAAGTGATAAAAAAAACAGCAATGTGTCACAGAATAACCAATAAGTCAATTTAATCTCCCAACCAGACAATGTTTTTCGGCAGAAAATTTGACTTGCTTTTCATGGATGCCTTCGTCTAGCGGGTAAATTTTGTTAATATTACATCCTACTAATGCATGTATGTAAAGGATGTTTGTTACTCTTTCACGTAAAAACGGCTAGGATTTTAATAAAATTGTGTATGGAGTTAGCTGACACATAGTTTTTATCCCGGGAAAATATTTTTTTCTCAGATAATTTTTTTCTGCAGTCCACGCGGACGCTGTCGCGGGCGTCCACTAGAATTCTGTAAGTAATATTAATATTTAGTTAAGATTATAAACTAGGGAAGTTACTAGACGATTATGGAGTTCAGAGAAAATCAGGACGAGCGATGTCAGACGTACCTACTTACTGACAGGGCGTGGGAAGTCGGTCACATCACCCACTTAATTACACACACTGTACTATTGAATAAACGCATCGGGAAAATGGACGCGAAACGGTAATTGGGTAGAGCCACGTAGAGCTGAGAGAGTCATAAATGATGGGGATTTGGTATTATGTGTTTTGAAAAGATTTTCAAAAAGTAAGTTCAAGTATCGAGGACTAAGATATACATACATACATATATGGCTGTGTTCCGGAAATGGGGGCAGCCAGAACTGTAGGATTATATAGGATATCACACGGTCACGTTTATCATATCGGGGACAGATGTGAATAATCAGTGGCTAGTAGGTATCAGTATAAATAAGGTAACTTATCGCCTGAGAGAAGGCCCGCCCCCTGATTACCTAATTTGCAATAGCAAATCCGAAGCAATGCGATAGCGAAAATTGTACAATATTCGCCTTGAAATGTCAAAGTTCCTTTGAAATTCATTTTACGTAATACGAATTTGACAAGCAATCAGCGATTTTTGTACAATTTTCGCTAACGCTTTGCTTTTGCTAGTTAGGTAATAAGAGGGCCGATTTCCTTAGACGACACTTACCTACGACATGCCACAGAAGAACATTCAACTGATGTATTTTAAAGAAGCCCGCATTAGCACAGGATTCTATGGTTCCAGTTAATATAAATACTTACGTTCGAGAAATCTAAATGTGTCTTTGTTTAAATTCAAACAGCATCGATAGGTTCAAGTAGGTACATAATTCTGATCAAGGGATGCCATTTAACTAAATAAGTAGTTATTTAACTTTTTGCTACATAAATGGTTATAACAATATACAGAATGTTTTTTCGTTGCCACCCTTAACGAAGGGTACGTACTCTATACATCAAGTACCTAAGTTTATGAAAAAAAAAAATGCTGAGAAATGAAGTTTTTTTTTAAATTTTATATTCCTTGATCGGGCGTAATTTATAGTGTCCAGTGTTTATGCTAGTTTTTCTCATAGACAGATATTAATTATTTCTAGTGAAAAAATCATGCTACGCGCGTCTATTATGCAGAAAAACGCAGTCTATTTACTCAAATTTGGACCCTAATACGAGTCTTGAGAAGCAGACACTTCCCAGGTATGCTTCCATGGAGAAAAATGATCGTGATGATGAGGAGATTCCGTAGTTTTCGGGAACGTTGACGTCCAAAAATCATTCTGTATAATATCGACGGTTAGTCCATATTGGTTTTATTTAGTCTTCTTATTCCTCTATGGTCTCATCTAATCAGGTACCTACCTATACGTCTTTTAAAAAATCTGATCTAGCAACAATGATTTCAAATGAAATTATTGGTATTGAGCAATACAATGAAGTTGAATGACCTTTCAGAATAATAAGGACTCTACTTTAACACAATTTTATTAACTCGTGTTTCTCCTGAATGATAGGAAATACTGCTCTGAGAAAAAAAAATCTGGTATTTTAAGATATCTGTATGAGCAAAAACACAATTTCGTATTTAAATTATTCAAACATAAGAAGATATTTCAAACAAAAGAAGATCGCGGAATCAAAAGTAGAATGGAAATAAAATGTAATTTGATTAGATTAAATTTTTTTAGTTTAATTAAAAAATAGCCTTAATAATTAATACCTAGCTTTTTCTGAAATTTCTACAGCAACACAGGTTTTACCAGTCTTTGGTTGGATAGCTCACCATATTAACTCTACTCATTTTCTGATTTTGGGAAATAAATCCTTTTCATAACCTGATTTCTCACCATAAATAAATAAATGGAAGCTACTGCAAAAGCTCTGTCACACACAAATATTTTAAATTTACTCTGCAAGATTAAAATTCGCTTATTCAGTTGTGGACTCAATTCTTCGTCCGCGCCGGCCGGTAAACTTCTTAATTAAACCAAGCTGGACAGCGTGATTTGAATTGATTACAAATCTAATATTTTCGAATTTCGTATAAAAAAATGAAAAAATATAATCTTAATAGTAGTAGCTACCTAGTCTTGCGAGGTTATTGATGTTTTAAAATTAACCCTGTATATTGTAACAATTTAGGAAATTGAAATAAAAAGGTTTTTCTAACGGCTTTCTCAATTTGTTTTACCTATACCCAATACTCGTATCAAGTTAAAGGGCTCATTATAAGGATCTCAAATGTATTTGTTATTGTAGTTCATGAATAGTTTTGGTTTTATTCAAGAAAGTTTACCATTCCGCCCTGATCTTCGAATTTTTTCAGCCTAAAAGTTTGAATTTTGAAAATTTACTACTAGTAGTAGTTAACTTGCTTAAGCAAGTTCAACTTCGCAATTAGCCGATTTTATTCAATAACTACCTATAGATAGGTAGGTACTTTGAAGGTTTAACGGCCGGACAGTCGTCGGGCGAAAGTTATAAGTGTGGGCTTGATTTGATTTCATTGAGGCGAAACATCAGTTTTAGAAAAGTGGACACTGACTAGCCAGTGACATTCTCTGTTATCAAAGGACTTCAATAATTAGCGTAGAAAGAGAATAATTAGGTATGTACCTACCTCCTCCTCTGGGAATACATCTACAATTTATGATATTCTTTTATATTACTCGAATGGAAAATTATGGTCTTTCAGTGTCTACAAGTAGGTATATATGAACAAGTCAAATAACCTGTACATAAAATAAAGCTAACATTGTCAATCAAAAATAGAAAACGTAAAAGCTAACGCAAAGTTATTTTACGACCTTACTAACGGGACAATAAATTACCATGAGTAGGTACAAAGTTAATCAGTGAGAACATCATTTTTATCATGTTAACTACTAATTTGTGTATAAAACATTATATGGATAATCTGCATGTACCAGTTCCATAAAGATCTAATCTCCGGGAGGATTCGACTATATCTACAGCATTACATTACCTAATATCACTAAAAACTGAACGTCACCGGTCAAATATGAACTGAACATTGTATTCAACTATCACCTGAAAAATCTACTACAGGGTTTGAGTGGCAGTCTAGAGTGTGCATACTCGTAGATTCATATTGTTTTTTGTGCTCCAAGAAGCGGCAGCTATTATGCCTTAATTTGTCAATGTATGTCTTCGTCTTCAGCCTATTGGAGTCCACAGCTGGTCGTAGGCCTCTCCCAGGGCACGCCACAAGGCTACTGCCATTGGGGGTTTTGCCCATAGTCACCACGCTGGACAGGCGGGCTGGTAACCGCAGTGTGATACCCACGGGCAGACATGGGTTGGTACAAACTCTACTCTGCCGGCACCGTGCGGCTAAATGTCTACGTATTTTCTATAAATGAACACAGTCCACTTAAAAATACATCTTGTACGGTTTAATTTATTTGATACCACTGCATCCCATAAGTATATACCATTATATTGGTTCATTCATTACGAACCTTGTATCAGCCAAATTAGATCAGTATAGATGACGTCACGAACCTGCTCCCAAATGCGCTCACTTTCACTCGCCTGTCTGTCCGTCTGTCCGGCTAATGTTACTTTCGTGACAGTAACGTTGTTATGTTGTTATGTTACATTTCGCTGGAAAACTTTTTAAGTTTGTTGTTATCTTATGGTTATGTAAGTTTGTGTTGTTTTCGACCGCATATTTACTCGCAAGCCAGGTCTAAAGCCTTCATATACGGCACACGGCATCTATTAACGTAAAGATGTTCATTGTTTATCTCTCCCATCTTCTTAATTAATAGTGTCTGATTATTTGTTTCTTACTATTGTATACCAATATACTTACATTTGATGTTATTTTTATCCTTTAATATATATGCTATTTATCTATGTTTATGTGTTTTATTTAGGTATTTATGTTTATGTAGTCTATTTAGGTATTTTTGTTTATTTTAGATTTATGTCTTTTCTTTTATTTAATTATTTGGTTTATTGGTCTGTTTGTGTGCACACATACCTACCTCTTATGTTAATTTCTCTTTCACGATTGGTTTGCTGGAAGAAATCTCTTTTAGAGATAAGCACGCCTTTGTACATTTTCTTTGTCATAAACTTTATTTGTGAAAACTTTACTGTGCATTAGAAAGAAAGATGTTCTCTGTTATATCACAAATACATTTTTCCTAATCGTCAGGAGACCACACGCAACAGCCATAATGTAATATGTCTTGGGATGTCAGTATGATATACTCGTATATAATATAGCAGAATACTGCCCATTTCTTTCTAGCGTTATATCAGAGTTGCAGCCAATATTCCACTGAGATAGAGCCATTTTGCTGGCACATCGTATGCTAGTTTTATGTATGTACCTTATTATATTGGTTGTTTTAGTAGATAAATAATTTGGTTTTGTATTGCACTTATTGTGATATACTCGTACATTATGGCTGCTGTGTGTGAAGCACTTTAGGAGTATGTAGAGTAGTCTCATACAACAAGTAGTTGCAGCAGCCACTGGCTAGTTATAAGCTATCTGTAGCCAACTACTACACGTAGAGATTAAGTAGCTCTATCACGTATATAGCATATAACATACAGGGTGTACCTAACAATTGAACATTACTGAGCTGTTTAGGAATTCTCGCCACTCATCATTTTCCTGCCCTGCTCCCATTTATTTGGGGTCGGCGCAATATGTGCTTTTCTTCCATTCATCTGTCATCTCATTGCTCACTCCTAGCACACACATATCCTCTCTCACACAGTCCATCCAACATTTCTTTTTTACCTCTTCCTTTATATCCATCCACATTCGTGCAAAACGCAGAAATTTTCGCCACTATACTGGAAAAGTAAATAAATAATAATGTGATTTCGAGTCTCAAAACGGGAGCACCTTAAGAAGTTTTGGGACGCTATTTTCAGAACAGCGGACAAACAATTAAACAATATATTAGATGATTTTATAGGTTGTATTCAAGGCATGATAGCTGCAGGTAAATGAAATATTTATGTACAAAAGTAACGATTCCAAAGTAAGTAGCATTAACCATTCCGAAAGTTCCTTAAAAAGGCCACCCATTGGGCGTGTTTCGGAAGGTTCAGGCCGTGGTTTTACGTAACGGTGTCGGATGCCCACACGTAGCATCTTTGCCCGAGATCACGTCATGCGCGATTTTTGGAACAAATTACGCTAGAGTGGGTATTTTTATTATGTTATCTATTTGGCCAGTTTTTGGAAATTTAGATACCTACCAATTTAGAGATCTTACATATTATTATCTCCTTCCTTGTCTCTTTCCTCGTAGAATCCACTATTCAGATATAAATATGGAACTGCTCACCATGTTCCAGATAAACACAATGTAACTGGGAACAGTATCTGAGATACAGATACAGATAATTTATTTCCCCAAAAATATGGGTACCTACATCAACATAGTGTAAAACAAAGTTGCTTCCCTACGAGTATGTATGCTTAGATCTTTTGAGAGGAAGATTTATACGAGTACCTATGTATAGTATCAGCAGTGTATCCGTGCGAAGCCGGGGCGGGTCTTAGTTATTATCATATAACATAATTGAAATAGAAAAAAATCCAACGGGTGGCATGCAAATGTGGGTCTCTCGTATGAGTCCTTAACGGTTAGGTCCAACCTGAAATTAGACCCAATCTTTAATTGACAGACTCCATTCGCAGGATCCTATCAGTTAACCCTTCAAGTTTCATCCTAATACCAAAAGACGAGAAAATACTCCAGAGTTTTGGCACTGCTAACTTTGGTAAACCCGCTAAAAAGATAGAGTCCGTTTCATAAAATAAATGCCTCATAATCGGAACTAACACATTGTTTGTACTACAAAACACAAGCAAAAGCGAAAAAGAAATTAGGAAAACAAAACAAACTATGTACCATGTACATATTACCTACAAAATGATAGTTATTAGCTTATTCGAATGAACTACCTTACTACACTTTCTGTTTCATATTTAGTAGTCAGAGTCACCTATTGACACCTACTGCGTTACTCCTCAACGGCTTTACCAAAACGATGCGATGCGCTTGCGCAACCCCCGGCCCTCCTACGTGTCTTCCGCACAATAGAAAGTTTTCTAAAAGTGAAACCTCGAGGATCTTATTAAGGAAACAATAACGTATTGACATATTTTAGATACACAGTACTGGTTAACTGGAAGAGAATGCTATGTAGCATTAAGTTCGCCTGTATAGTGCAATAAAGAATTTTCTATCTATCTATATATGCATCTGTAAATATTGACTTGGGTAAAAAAATAGTCATTTCCTTTCAATAATTCTGCCATTGAAGTACATAACAACATAAATCTTTTGTACCTCGATTTAGCGATTGTTACAGGCCAGTGTTCTGTGACCAGCTCCTGTATTTTTCCTACTTTTCCCTAGTTTACTGTGGTCAATTTCTTTGATTTTCTTTTTGCTATTTGAAATTTTTTATTAATGAAAATATTTCACCTATCGTACTTACCTACAAATTATACAATTGCTCCTGCTTGTGCTCTTTCTAGCATTTCTGCAATGGTCATGCATCTGGTAGATTCTACTTAACTATTAAACATAGAAGATTGGTCTACGTGTTAGGTGTGTACTGTGAACCTATTCCGTTCACTTTCGATTATCGTCACCTCGCTATCGACAGGTGGTCGGTCTACATTCGACATTCGACCTAGATCCAACTAAGTAAATAGCAAATCGTGTAGATAATGGTTCTTTCAGATTTATATTGTCATGTCATCAAAATAGGTAGTAGTCATTCATCTCTATCAGGACATGACATGACTTACGAGATATCAATAATCGTCGACATAAACCAAGCACATTAAAAAAGTAAATAAGTATATGTCTCAACCGAGTGTCCTAAAGGTAACAGCTACCACTAAGAGTACCTACGACTATTGATCTTGGTTTCCCTCAAGCAGGTGACATGGACAGAGCGCTGCGCAGGCTACGACTACGCGTCGGCGTGCGCGCGGCCGAACCGCGCAGGGCAGTCGCGTGCACTGCCGGACGCACCGTGCGATCTCAGCAAGCACAACTACTGTACTACGCCCGGCAGCAGCTATCCCTGGCATGCAATCCGACGTTTTGTCAGGGAAAATCAGGTATGTTTGCCTTTGAAGCTTCAGTTGTTGGATACGGTGATACATATTTACTTTATGCTGGGGCTAATTAACGTTAGGTAACATGTATTTAGCACCTTACTCGATAAGGTTCTTGATATTGAAATCTAAACGTATATTTTTGTATATTTCAGGGTCTAATGAGACGGATGTACGGTGAGGAACGACACATCTCCGTACTAAAAGCGGAGCTTGAGAATTTTATAGAAGATGAAAACGATGTTAATGAAGAAATAAAAAAAACTGCAGAGTTCGCTAAAGACTTAATTAAAACAAAAATGATGTACACAAAGATAAGCCATGGACGTGCCATGAAAGACAAACCTTTCTTCAGACCTATTCAAAGTGATAAACATAAAAAGGTAGATAACGAGACATTATCAGTTAAACCTTTAAGTAATAACGCAAATGATACAAAAGTAAATAATACGCGAAACAATAAAACAGACATAACAAGTAACGAGACTGTAAACGAAGATAAAGGCATATCATATAAAACTAAACTAGAAAGCATAGCTAATATAGAAATAAATAATCTAGACCCTGATGTTATAACACTAGAGGCGGTAATAAAACAGAGTATAGAAACCAATAGCATCTATCCAAAATCCAATGGCAAAGTAGATGAAGAATCAGATGCTAAAAATATAACTACTTCAGATAAAAAAAGTACCACGACTGAAAGCGTTAATGATATAGAAACTACAACTGAACTGGATTACGATGAAAATATTACGGAATCGGCGAAAAATGAGTGGAAACCAATGAACACAGATGCGTCTACTTTGCCTCCAACACTTCTATTCTCAGAACATGAGAAAACGAAGATTGACAGGATAGATAATAAAGTTTACGAAAAGAAGGAGGAGTTTCATCCCAAACCGGTGCACCAGGAGGCCAAACCTGAACGGCCTGAGAGACCAGAAAGACCAGAGAGACCTGATTCCGTGAGGCCTGCTGTAATCAAATTACGTGGAGCGTAAGTTGTTTTAAAATTACCGTTATTATAATTATTTTCAGCTTCTCATTGGTACCTCCTCAGTCATGAACTTACTCCTATTTAATTTTATTTTATTTTATTTATTAAATTAGAAAGCCAACATAATACATAACAGTTCCGTTAAGATACAAGTCGGACAGGAGTACACGATAATATTATGTATCACAATTACAGGCTAGCACAACTTTTACAATAAATGAAGTAAAACTATTTAACCATTATTTAAGTAATGAAGCGTATTAAAACATAAGCATGGAGTAACTTGTATTAATCGACTGGAAAACTTTATGCTTAAATACATTTACAGGATCACCAGTTATATCAATGTTTACTGATTTGGATAATTTGTTATAGGTATCCATTAATCTTGTCAGAGGAGAATCTAGGTATAGATTAGTCTTATGCGGATTCGGGCTAAATAGATGGTAGTTTTTTAATCTGTAACCACAGCGTGGAATGTTAAATCTAATTTCATTGAGTAACAAATATTATTAACAATTTTGTACAAGAAGGATAGGTCCAGACATGTCCTGCGATCAGTGAGAGATGATAGCTTGTAATAATTTAGTATATCTCGATATTCAACCAATTTGTTAAGTAGTCGGCCTTTGAAAGCTACATTTCGCAGAAACTTTTTTTGGACTTTTTTAATTTTGTTAATATAGATTTTGTAATGTGGGTTCCAAACAGGGGAGCAGTATTCCAGGTTGCTACGCACTAAAGCTTTATACAAAGTAATTTTTACTCGATGCCCTTTAAATTTATTGGTGTTTCTAATGACAAAACCTGCCATCTTTGCTGATTTTGAAACAATACTGTCTATATGCAGATCAAATTTTAGCTTAGCATCTAACATGACACCCAAGTCCCTTATGGCCACAACCGACCGCAGTTCATGTCCGTCCATACAGTATCCACTTCCATATGTACTATAATTTCTTGTAAAAGATATATAAGAACATTTACTATGATTAAGTTCCATCCTGTTAGACCTGCACCACTGTACCAGGCTATCCAGGTCTCTCTGTAATAATTCCACATCGCGAATCGAATTGATGTCTCTAAAAAGCTTTAGATCATCCGCGTGCAAACTATATCGACTATATTTAACTTTTCTTGACAAAACTGCTGATGGAATAAGGGTGCTACAGACAATCACACTGCAGTCACCAACCCGCCTGCCCAGCGCAGTAACAATGGAAAAAACGCCTATGGCAGTAGCCTTATGGTAGAGCACTGTGGGAGGCCTACGTTTAGCAATGGATTGTAATAACTGCCTTATCTAGTTATAAAAATCAACTCCCATATCTCCATTTCAGCAACGCTTGCGACACTAAAGAAGAGATGGCAGCTCCATTCTGGGCAAACAGCACTCGTGGCGAGATCCTCGCCCTCCTGAACATGTACCCCTTCGAGCAATACATCCACCTGGAGACCTGCGTGCACGAGCGCAAGCAGATGTACTGCAGAGAAGGTTGTAGGTACGATACACTAATTCCCCTTTGGTATACAGCGAGCAACTACCTAGCTAGATGATCATATGAGAGAGATTAGACCACCAATAAACAAAACTGTCCTACTTATTAAAAATAGAATCATTACTGCACTTCCTTTCTGCATCAGCTGGTGTGTTACATTAATTTTATTATCAACTACACAAACTAGGTATTAATATCTTCATGGTAAAATTTAACACAACAAATTAGAAATGCAAACTCAATAGGTACATACTCGTAGCAAGCAGCTCCAGCGATCAGCAAACACATTTACCTATAATAAATTCTGGCCAACAGTACCTACTCTGATGTTAACATATCTTGTGTACCGATTGCAGGTGTGAACAGCAATACCGTCTCCACCGCCTCTTAGCTTACGACCCTCGGAACGAATGCCGGGGCATCTTCGCTGACTGGTTCAAGTTCCCTGCCTGCTGCGTCTGCAAATGCTACGACGTCCCTCTAGAGTTCAGGGCACGCTCGCCGAGAATCCTTCACCCTCAGTACGATGAGGAGGTCAAGAGGGTGATCTACGAAGACGTAGCGAGGGACTGGTATTCGATGGCGTATGATGATGAAGATTTGCTTTAATGTAAGTTTTTATATAGGGCCGTGGGTCTCCCTTAGGGTCCTGCAGTTCTGGCTATCCTATATCGGAAATACAGCCGTGTAAGTATATTGTATACAGGATGTTTGTGACAGCCAGGCAAATACTGAAATACTGAACAAGTACCATTGTTAACACGACAGTGTTATTATTCGCAGGAAATGCATTTTTAATTTGATTATCAGTAGTGATTGTTTTCCGCGCCAACTGTATCGGGCGATTCTGTAACTAGTTTAATAAACTTATTCGTGATTGTGTGATTCATGATTGCTGTTTTTTTGGATTATTTCTGACTCTCCATTAGGGTTGATTAGTTATTAGAACTTTTTTGAGGGCAACTTTTTTTTAAATTATCTATTGGCTAAAATTTTGTTTAAAATTTACTATACAGAATGTAACAAAAAGGGTATGTTAAGCGAAAAGCTACGTATATAGCCCACTGTAGAGAACCTATCCACAAAATTTGAGACTCAAAATCACATGTTTATTTTTCCCGATAGTATGGAGAATTTTTAAATATCTTAGGAATTTTCATACAATCTTGAAAAATAAACATGTGATTTCGAGTCTCAAATTTTGTGGATAGGTTCTCTACAGTTTTGTTACACCCTGTATAAGACCTAATTAAACGATCTAAACTAATTTTTTTCCTGAAAAAATTTAAAAAGTATGAAAATTTTGGAATTTTTCTGCGAAAATGTTCAGTGGTTTTCGACTCAGAATCATGGTCTGAAGTCACACCATATCAATATTTGCCTGGCTGTCACAAACACCCTGTATAGGTTTTGTTAGTATTTCAGAAACGAACGACGTGGTTAGATAGAAAGCCTTTTCTAATATTTCAGAATAAATATTGGTTAATCTCTTTTAAATAACACGCTTGTTACAAATCCAAATTCTACCTATTGCATTTCAATATATTTTTGGTGCACTTCTATAATATCAAACTCTTAACTACTTCTATAACTTTTCTAATGCACTTCTATAATTATCTTGTGCGCTTTTACACCTAATCTCAAACTCCTTTTACCCAGTATATAATTACCTATGTTACCTAGAGATTACATACTTGCACCTATACATTGACTCTTAAATAAATATGGTCATGGAAGTGATTCAGATACTTAGCATTTTGGCATCCAGCCGCACATTGTTCTCATATACAAGTCTGTACAGCGCTGTAAATGAGGTACTCAGCAGGCACGCTTCGACTCCCTGTACCTATATTATTCTGTCAGGTATAGTATGATACTGATTGGTGTGCCTCCTACTAGACTACGAGAGTTTCTACACTAGCTATCTACCATCTAATAAGCGTCTTAAATAAATATCGATAATCCATCAGTTCAAGACAGGCGCCTTGCATTGCTGTCTGGCCTGGGTTTAATTATAGATTAAACTAGTGGAAGCCCGCAACTTCGTCCGCCTGGAATGCAGAAAAAACAAAATGTCAAAATTATCCAGGATAAAAATATTTTCCCGGGATAAAAAGTAGCCTATGTGTTAATCCAGGGTGTCAGCTAACTCCATACCAAATTTTATTAAAATCGCCCCAGCCGTTTTTACGTGAAAGAAATAAACATCCATCCATCCATCCATACTTACAAACTTTCGCGTTTATAATATTAGTAACATTTGTTCTGCTAATGAACTTTATTTTAAGCTACACAATAGTACGCTATGTTCCCAAAATGTGGTAGTCCAGAACTGCAGAAACACAAAAATGATCCACGCATAGCGAGATGTAAAAGATCACAAGTTCTAGCAACTTGGCTCTCCTTAGTTCCTTACTCGACTCTTACGACAGCACAGTACCAGATGCAGCTGATGTGTTCTAGTGAAGCCCCACATCAGCAAAGGCTAGATTAACTACATATACAGGGTGTAACAAAAAGGGTATGTTAAGCGAAAAGCTATGTAAATAGCTCACTATAGAGAACCTATCCACAAAATTTGAGATCCGAAATCACATGTTTATTTTTCCCGATTGTATGGAGAATTTTTAAATATCTCAGGAATTTTCATACAATCTTGAAAATAAAAAATGTGATTTCGAGTCTCAAATTTTGGGAATAGGTTCTCTATAGTGGGCTATTTATACAGCTTTCCGCTTAACATACCCTTTCTGTTACACCCTGTATACCTAACTAGACAAATAAATGTAGGTATTATCTCGTGTGTAAAAAAAAAACTATTGCACCAAACTTAGATAGGTAATTAAGTAAGTAGCTACCTACCAATTTACGCTCCTGTTTTCTCTTATTTTTCAGACAAAGTACCAAGATTCACCAACTCGCTCTAGGTACACCACCTGACATTCCACCCACCTGGTTGATAGGTATATAATTTAGGTGTACCTAATATAGGTAAAGGTCTACCTAACAAATTATTAAGAAAAAATTATAACTTATTTATTTCGATGTAATACTTACCTATCTGTTATTTAAATTATTAATTTTCTATTTTACATTTAAAAGGAACATCTAGATAATGATGTACTTAGTGTTTAATTATTTATTAAGGCTAGTGAGAAATATCTGTTTAAATGAGTTGTTTAAGTTTTATTAATTAAATTGATCTTGTTTAAAATTGTTTTCTTACTCCATGTGGCGCTTGACTTGAAGCTAACTATGGGCCTAGGGGCCTAGCTTTCGCCCTAAGACTGCTTGCCCTCCTCGCCTGATATGTCCTTAAATTACTGTGCGCGTCATTCATTTATTATGTATGCAAAAGGCTGTATGGGAAGAATAATTATTTTATAATTTTATAGAAAAAAAAACAAAGAAATGTCATTTTTTTTTTTTTTAGTTTATCCCGAAGGAAAGGCAAGGGGAACTAAGCCCATACAGCCTAATCTTGTTTGACCTAAAATGTATTCTGAATTTATGATGAATGACAATGATGATGAATGGAAACGTCGGGAAAATCCTCAAGAACAAGTGTAAAGTTAGTCACTATTGCAGAAACAAGTTACATGCGCCCATGAAGAGATCGTAATCCGGCTAAAGTTTTACTCGGCTTACCTGCGTATAAAACCATGCACACGCACTAGATTCACACCACAAGTAATCAAAATATAACTTATCTACCAGAAAACATCACCTTAAGGACACATGCAAGCCATTTACAAATAATTTTTGATTTTCACAAGAAAATTACACCTGCACCCTTCCAGCTTTTCCCGCCGAATCAGAAATGTCAATGTTTTTTTTTTTTTAAGTATTTATTGGCACTGGTACAAGTCCTTTCACCATAACAATATTTGAACAATCGCCTAACTAAATATACAAAGAATAATATGTAAAAATATATAAGAATAAAAGGTTATAGTCTAATTAATATTAACACTTCACTACAGAACACTATACACTTTACTCAATTAAATTTCAATTTCCGTTTTTCTGATAAATGTATATAGATTTTGGTAGTTTTCAGCGTTTTGTAACATTTTCTTCAAGTTTATCGGGTTTACCACAGTTTCGTTTCCTTCCTGTTCGTCATCATAGAGCTGTTCCTGTTTTTTTTGTTTCAGAGTTAAATATGTGTGTCGTTCTTCTTTAAAATTCGGACACTCTTCAATTAAATGCTTTGCAAAAATCGCAATTTGAATTCCTGTGCAATTGGGATATGGGCAGTCTGCGCTAAAATTATTATGTTCAAACGATTTAGATGGGCGGGGGACCGATTGTGACCAAATCTAAGTCTATTGATTATTGTGATGAACTCTCTATTTATGACACCTTTATATGATTTGTACCAGGGTTTAACGGGTAAGTTAACTTGAATTTCTCCGTACCATTTCCCTTTATCTTCTAGTGTTAGCTTCCATAGGTCTTGCCATAATGTTTTGCATGTTATGTTTATCATGTTATTGTAGTCTTCTCTCGGGACATGGGTTATTTATATCTATTTCATTTATGCCTAAATAACATGTTCTGTCAGCAATCTCATTTCCGTCTATACCTTTATGTGATGGAAACACACATAAATTCTACTTTGGTTGTAGTTAGTTCGAGTAGTGAATATTTAATCAATGAAATTAGATAGTTTGAGTTATATATATTATTACTATTTATACATTCTAAAACACTTAAGCTATCAGTTATTATAATACAATGTTTAGGTACACTATTTACACTTTTTACATATTGTAAAGCTTTTATTATGGCATGTGCTTCAGCTGAGAAGATGCTTAGATTATTATCCAGTCTAAAACTTTGAGAATATTTTGTTTGTGGGTCATAGATAGCAGATCGAACTACAGAATCACCTTTACTTGCATCTGTGTAAATTCTATAAAAACCATGTTTTTGTCCTATTGCTCTCAGAAAATCATATTTGTTACTAATTCTGAAAACATTAATTTTAATATCTAATGTGTTGCATTCATATGGATAAGTATAAAATGGTAATAACTGGTTATTATATAAATTATTGCATTTTCTGTTCATGTATTTCATAATTTTCAAGATTGGGGGGGAAATACCATGTTTCAGATCTGAAACTATAACATTATTTTGGCTGTTTAAAAGGTTAAAATTTGGTTCCCCTTGCCCAATACTTTCCAGAACTACTTTACTTTTTAATGATAAGTTTTTTATACAAAATCTCTCAGCAAAATAGATTCTTCTTATTATTAGAGGAGGTATACAGCTCTCTACTTCCATTGAATTTATGGGAGTGCTACACATAGCACCTGTTATTATTCTCAAAGCTTTATTCTGTAATATATCTAGTTTTTTGAGTATACAAGGACTAGCACTCATGTAGGCTAAAGCACTGTAATCTAAGTGGCTTCTAACTATACTTTTATATAGCACACTTAATATTTGTGGGTCTGCACCCCAGTAAGTCCCTGCAAGGCATCTTAATATGTTCAAACGTCCTCTACTAGCATTGCCTATAATATAATTAATATGTTTATCAAAAGATAATTTTGAGTCTAAAAATACACCTAAAAACTTCTTGTTTTTTGTCTGTGGTATATTTACATTATTGTATTTAATGAGTTTAGATTGAGGCAGACTGGTATTAGATTCATTGAATACTATAGCTGCACTTTTTTCTGGACATACTGTGAGTTTTAAATGAGAATAGTAGTTGTTGAGTTGTTGTAAACCACTATTTAAAGTATTAATTGCAGAGTCTATTTCTGAGTCACTGGTATACAAAACAATCATCTGCAAATTGTAGTATATTCAGTGAATCTAAATCTACATAACTTTTGATGTTAGCAAGATACATATTGAAAATTAGAGGTGAAAGTGTTGCTCCTTGAGTAGTGCCCTTATATACATTTCTTGGACCTTGAATTTTGTTATTAAATTTTATATACAAAGTTCTATCAAACAGAAAGTGAAAAATCCATTCAATGACTTTTCCAGGTAACCCTACGGAATCCAAGGTATTGACCAGAACTTCCAGATTGATATTGTCAAACGCTCCTTTTATATCAAGGAATGCACAAACTGTGACTTTTTTGGCGTAATATGAAGTCCTTATGTCAGAAATCAGAGAAGTAAAACTGTCAACAGCACTTCTTCCTCTGCGGAAGCCAAAATGGTATTCAGGTAAGAGATTGTTGGATTCATAAAGTAATCTAGTCTAACTTTAAGCATATTCTCAAACAATTAAGGTACCTATGCAGGATGATAATGATATAGGTCTATAAGAAGTGCGCATTCATCAGGGATGGGCTAAATCATTTGTCTGGTTTAAGTCAACCCGGGAATCACACATTGTGATTTCCATTCCTTTGGAATAAGGTTGTAATGCATAATTGATTAAAGATTTGCGGAAGTATTAATTGTGCAATGGAGATTTTTAATAAGTTTGTATGGAAAATTATCTAAACCAGGAGTAGTGTCTTTTCTGGATTCTAAAGATCTAAGATAAATTCTTGAAAGATACCTAAGGGAGAGGTTAAATATTTACTGTTTTCACTTTCTGGTTTGGTAAATATGTTTTTAAAAATTTCCATATTTATGTTTTTCTCATTAGGAGATTCAGGTGCCAGTGTGCACTCCATAAATTGTGATAACCATGTGTCATTCGCTTAACTTTATTGCTGTTTGGGCACGTTAGTGAATCTTCTAATATAATTCCACCTATTCTACTTATAGGTGTTGTTCTAAATTAAAAGATTGACATAATGACTTCCAACTATCCCTTTTCTGTTCACTAATGGTTAGCTATTGCATCAATACGTTTATATTCTACAAAATTGTCTAATGTTGGGTTTGATTTATAGAATAATAGAGCCTCGTTTGCTTTTCAGGACTGCATCTCTACATGCATCATTCCACCATGGGACTGGAGTTTTAATGAAGTTTAGTCTACTGTTTTGACTGTTTATTGTTGGAAAAATTTTAGGAATGTATTTATCTTGTAGTAATTGTAACGATTTTGTAAAGGAATAATAAGAGTCAATAGGATCTTGTGAATTTACTTGTATATCATTAAAATAATGTTCAGAAGTGCGTTTGTAGTTTATCCAATCTGCTTTGTTATATAAGTACTTTCCCAAAGAGCAGGATTCTGTATATAAAATTGGTTTAATTTGTAATTCTGTTATTGTAGGATAGTGATCACTACCCATAGGATTGTTGTGAACATACCAATTACAAAGAGGAGCTAATGTTGGGCTTACAAGTGTAACATCTATGGCTGATTGTTGCCTAAGAGGAGAAGAAACTGTGGTTGGATTTCCTGTGTTCATAATACACAAGTTACATTGATCTATTAAGTCATATATGCTGTTTCCTCTGCTTTTAGTGATATAGCAGCCAAAGGCTACATGATGTGCATTCAGATCACCTGAAATTATTATTGGTTGTGGTAGAGAAGTGATTATCTTTTTAAGTTTATTAGTGTTAAATTTTCCACCTTTGGGAGGACAGTATACGCATAGTAAAGAGCAATTGCCAACAGAGGTTTCAACAGATATTGCTACAGTTTGTATGAGTTCATTAAAACCTGTGTTAAGTATAGTATATTTTATGTTGTCTCTTATTAAGATACCTACTCCGCCATGTTCATTCTTGGCATTTTTGTATATAAAGTTATATTTAGGTATACATAAAGTTTTTTTCTTAGTTAACCAAGTTTCATTGAGCATCATGATATCTATATTATTTTCAAATAAAAATTCGATAATTAATGGCTTTTTCTTATTTATACTTTGTACATTAAATTGGCAGATTCTTAAATGTGTATCATTATTTACATTATCCATTATTTAAGTTATTAATTAAATTATCTTTAATCATTGCCGAGGTGAATATTTGGCCATCACTCTTGTTTCCTATGGTAAGGATTGTGGATAGCATAGCATTGAGAATTTTTTTATCGTTGACTATTGCATTTATAATATCTGTTATACTAATATCAACTTTTTTTGCTGTTGCATTTTCTTTATTGGGAGGTAATATTTTATCCTGTGAACTTGTATGAAATATTGTTTTCAATTTAGGCTCCCGAATTCTTTATTATAATTATTTAAAATTGATAGAGTAGGTGAGGCTGTTGCACTTGCATTTATTTTATTTTTTTTGTCATTAATTTTTTGTAGTTTTACTGGACAAGTACGGGAAATGGCCAAATGTTCACCTCCACAATTTATACATAGTTTGCTATCATTATTGCATTCTTTAAAATGATGGTCTCCGAACATATGGAGCATACCTGTTTACTACATATATTTGCTGAATTTAAATTTTAAGCATTAAAACACTGCATGAGTGGTGGGACATATTCGTAAATTATAGCACCAACCACCAAAGGCATAGACGTATTGTGGGAGGGTATTTGACATAAAGGTGATGCTGACGGTGAAGAGGAATTATTTCCTCTCCTACTTTCTTGGTGAATCTCCTTATAGCTATTATCTCAAAGTCTGAAGTTAGGTCTTGATATAATTGTTCATTAGATATGTCGATTGGTACGTATCTAATTATTCCCGTTTTTTCTATTAGATTAGCTGGAATAAATGCTTTCAGTTTGTTGGTAGTGAGAAAGGTGTCATTTTTAATTAGATTGTTTGCATTAATGGGTCCAGAGAAAGTAATTTCTATTTTGCTTGAGGTAACTCTTTTAATTGAAGTAATTCCTTTGAAATATTTTTTGAACAGGTCTGTGATCGTCTTGGGGTTCTTATTTCCCAGACGGTCCCCTGGATTAATACCTTGGACGTAAACTTTGAACGAATTGTTGTTCAACTTAGCATCAGTTGGGTACAGACGTTGGTAGCCACTTTTGGAAAATCTTTTGTACTTATCTTTAGGTTCCGTCGAGTCATGGAGTTTGTATTTTCTTTTGTGACCACGATTTCTGTCTTCCTCCTCGTCGTCCATTATTCGTATTAATAGTTTTAAAGGGTTTTAAACAATTTAATCGAAAAAAGTTTTAAAATTCCGCCCTTCTGGTTTGACCTTCCCGCCAAAAGTCCAGAAATGTCAATGTCATTACAAGTAATGCCAACTACAAGGTTTTACACTTTGGCTTTGGGGTATTATTGGTGGAATTATTCCATCTCAACCATGGAGGTAATAAAAACAGTAAATGTGTTCTGTGAATAAAAATCTCAACACGATAATTTCATAATATAGTATACTGTTTTTTAATACTTCGTAACATCACGATATTTTTTTCTATGGAAGCACTACTGGGAAATCACGGGTTTCCAAGATATTTGGGTCCAAAATTACATTAATTTAATATTAACCAGTGACGTGTTATAGGAAGTGATGCAACGGAAGTGTCTTAGCGGAACCAGAAACGGAAACAGATATCAAAAGTAAATTTTAACAGAAACGGAAACGGATGCAGAAACGGATGTGTAAATAATATGAAAAAAAAACAAAACAAATATATTTTTCCCTTTTCTTTTTTCGTTTCCAATGAAAGTTTAGCTGCTTCATTTAACTTCTCAAACTCTGCAAACTCCTCGGCGTGTATTGCTTTGAGGTGACTCTTTGACGGTAGTTGTGCGGCCTTTTCGCGAGTACACTTTATCACATAGTTTGCATCTGGCTTTTGCATCGTCAATCTCAACGAAGTAATAAAACTTGTTTTTGGTTTCATAATTGCACTAAAGTACGTAAACAAACAAATGAGACAAGTGCCGAAAGGCCGTGCACGGACTGCGCGGCTCGCTGGCTGACCCCTCCCCCGCGCGCTCAACCGTCCAGCGACTTGCACGCGCCTCGCGCCGTGCATGCGTAACTCTCAACCGTCGTAAACTTCCGATTGTATCTCCGTTATAAAAGTAGCGGAAACAGAAGCAGAAACGAATGTTGAAAAGCGCGCGGAACTTTCGCACTTGCGGAAACAGAAACAGAGATACGTTGCATCACTAATGCAACTGCAAATGCAAAATAATTTTAAATGAGTGTGTGTTTAAATTATTATATATATTTTTATTATGTACTGTACAATTATATAATGATACATGTAATTTAGGTATTTATTTATTTAATATGTTTTTTGCGACGTTCACTCCTAGGTCCCTTTTGAAAACCAACGCTGTTTTAGTAGGCAACCCCTGCCCTCTACAGCATCAAGCCTGTTTGTACACACACGTTATGTAACTGGTAGGTTCCTGACAGAGTCACGGTTTTCTAGCTTGTTTGTGTTGCTATTGTGTTTTTTTGTGGCCACCTGTACGTGTAAAGTAAGTTTATGCCAAAAAAAATGCTGGGAAAAAATTTTTTTTTTTGAAAAAAAATTTTAAATTCCTTGATCGTGCGAAATTTATAGTGTCTAGTGTTTATGTTAGTTTTTTTATATACAGATATTAATATTTTTCGTGAAAAAATCTAGCTACGCGCGGGTGCATTTATGCATAAAAACGCAGTTTTTACTCAACTTTGGACCCTAATATTTTGGAAACCAGACACTTCCCAGGTGTGCATCCATGGAGAAAAATGATCTATATAAATTCCGTAGTTTTCGGGAACGTTAACGACCAAAATCATTCTGTATAAAAAGTAACTGTTATAAGCAACATATTTTAATTAAACCTCATGCAATTACCATAAGACATGAATTTGCTTGAAACAAATTATTTACAATTTATTATAGTTTAGATTTTATGTTTTAAATAAACTAGAAATCGAGACGCGTTGACATTATATATGGGATTAATGATCTATGATGTTGACAACCCTGAAAAATCCTTCAACGTTTTCGATTCGGCGGGAAAAGCTGGAAGGGTGCAGGTTTTTTTGTTAAAATCAAATATTTGTAAATGGCTGTGTGTCAAGTGATGTTTTCTGGTAAAGTTAATTTTGATTATTGTGATGTGATTGTGCGTCGGTTTTATAAGAAGATAAACTTGCTCATCAGCCGACTGAGGTTGGGTCTCTTCACATTTGCACACCAGTTTTTCTAGCCAAAATCCATTTTTCATTTTGACTAACTTTACACTTGTTCCTGAGGATTTTCCCGATTCTTCATCATCATCAATATCATCCCTCATTATTTCAGAAATCATTTACTAAAGACAATGGCTGATGGGCTTATGTGGTCCCTTGCCTTTCCTTCGGGATAAACTAAACAAAAAAAACTTCGGCGTTTTCTTTTTTACAGGATCGGCGGGAAAAGCTGGAAGGGTGCAGGTGTAATTTTCTTGTGAAAATAAAAATTATGCCCTAAAATGGTTGCATCTGTCCGTAAAGTGATGTTTTCTTGTAGATAAGTTATATTTTGATTACTTGTATGTGATCTTTTACCTGTGCATGGTTTTATACGCAGGTAAGCCGAGTAAAACTTTAGCGTTACGATCTCTTCATGGGCGCATAATGTTTCTGCAAATTTTTCCTTTTACTACTTTACACTTGTTCTTGAGGATTTTCTCGACGTTTCCATTCATCATCATTGTATTCAGTCGCATAAATTCAGAATACATTTTACTAAACAATGATTAGGCTATGGGCTAGTTCCCCTTGCCTTCCTTCGGGAAAACTAAAAAAAAAAAAAAAATCTTTTTACAAAACGATCTGTCAGCCTCAAACTTAAAATAATTGTTCGAAGATAAACTTGCTTCATCAATGAATTCTTATTTTTATGTCTTTGACAGTTTATTTAATGGATAAGTGCATATTTTACCCGCTAATAATTAATCACAAAACGATATTAATTGTATTAAACTGAAAATGAGTGCTAGATTTAAAAAGGCTTGTAATTTTTGTAAGTATGTAAATTTTGTATTATTAATTCCTGTAGATAGCTAAATGTTATTCTTACCTTGTACATAGTTCCCCTCCCTATATTATTTAACGGTGTTGGGTATATATAATGTTGTTTTGTTTTATACACAGGATACTCAACGTTTGCCCTCTGTCGGCAAGTAGTTTCATTCGTTTTTTTTTTATTTATTTTTTTCACCGGAGCACTTGCTACAGGAGAATCGTCGGTCAATCGACGGAGCCATATACGAAAGATTGAATTGAATTGAAGATAAACTTGCGTTCATCAATTTTGCTTAATTCTTATTTTTATGAATACTTTGACAGTTTATTTAATGGTATAAGTCGCATATTTTTCCCGCTGGACCATTAGATTAATCACAAAACGATATTAATTGTATTAAACTGAAAATGAGTGCTAGATCTAAAAAGGCACCTGCGCCGCCAAAAAAGAAGGCTAATGGATACAAAATGCCTGCTCCCATTGCTACAGGAGAAGTTATACACGATACTATCGGCAAGAAAAAGTGGAGGATAGGACCATCCATTGGTGTTGGCGGATTTGGAGAAATTTACTCAGCCTGTGACCATGATAGCTCCCCAAAAAAAGGATCCAGCTATCCATTTGTAGTCAAAATTGTAAGTATTGTATAACTTTACTTGCAGAACAGCTATAAGCCTTGGTTACTAGCTAGCACTAGTCACCATAGTTTCACATTCTCTTGTTCTGTTTTAATTTCCTATTGGCATCACTTATTCTACAGGAACCCCATGAAAATGGACCATTGTTTGTGGAGAAACATTTCTATGTTCGCAATGCTAATAAAGATGAAAGTAAGTAAATAACTTTTCGTCTGTCATCCTATTTAAATTCCTATAAGAAAAGCCTACTAAAGTTTTAATTTTAACATTGTTTTCAGTTGAAAAGTTTATGAAATCCAAAAAGCTGTCTAGCTTGGGAATGCCAACATACTTTGGTAATGGTTCTCATGAATATAAGGGAGAGAAGTATCGCTATTTAGTGCTGGAGAGGTACGGCAAAGATCTGTGGTCAATATTCATGGAATGTGGCAGGTCTTTCTCACCAGCCACTGTGTTTCAAATAGGTATACAGATGGTAGGTCACATATTATTGAAGGCATGCTTATATTTACACCTTTTTTACTCTACATATGCATACTCTGTATATGTAGCAAAAATGGGGTATCCAGATCTGCAGGATAACAAATTTGATCTTCAGCTACATTTAGCATAGTGAGACCAGCCCCCTGATTACCTAATTTGCAATAGCAAACTGGAAGCAGCGCGATCGCGATCGTTGAGAGTGGGCTTGCACACGACGAGCGCTCTGGGTCCTCCCGCGCCCAAGCACACACATATTCTCAATTTTCGCTATCGCATTGCTTCGGCTCTGCTATTACAACTAAAAATCTGATGTATTTGCCAATTATAAGTGTGCTTACATCATTTACAGAGAATATTATAGTGTTTCATCAAACAGCTCCCCTGGGCGAGGGCGCAAGCTACTATATGTATGACTACACCATCTGTGTCACTGCATACAATAAATGTTAGTTGCAAAATCAGGCATAGGAGCTATTCCATGAAACTCACCCCAGATTGGGGTAACATTGTTACAAAAGTAAAAAAGAGCCAATACTTGAACATGCATATTTATGTGCCTACAGCTAACTTCAAAACCCCCACTATCGACACTTCCCCAACACTACTCGCATAAAAGAAATTGAGCCACAAAAAATATTGTCCAAATGAATGGACTTTATTAAATTTAAAAGCAAACCATAAATAAATAATACATAGAACTAAAAATATGGAATGTGGGGCCAATTTCTTATATTTTATATATTTTTTCTTTTAGCTAGACGTGTTAGAATACATTCATGCAAGAGGATATGTGCATGCCGATTTAAAAGGTGCCAATATACTGTTAGGTTTGAAGAAGGGTACAGAGAATCAAGCTTACCTTGTAGACTTTGGTTTGGCAACACGAGTCAATGATAAGGAGTTCAAACCGGAGCCCAAGTGTGCTCATAATGGTACTATTGAGTATACCAGCAGAGATGCCCATTTAGGAGGTAAGTTAATGTTCAAAATGTCATCAATTAGCCCACATTTACTTAACTGCTGGGTGTAAGCTTTTTCCCTACAACTACAACACAATCCACTTTAGTCCCATGTCTCACATAATGCTAATGATGATGATGTCTCTAGGCAATAGATGAATGATAAACTCATGAAAAAGTTAAAAAAATAAATAAGCCTGATGAGTCCCATGTCTCACATAATGATGTCTCTAGGCAATAGATGAATGAAAACTCGTGAAAAAGTTAATAAATGAGCCTGGCTGGTGAGAAAGGACATATGCTACTTTCCTGGAAAATTTAGACATTTCGTTTTTTTTCTGCAGTCTACATGGAAAGAGTTATGGACGTCCACTGGTTGTTTTATTATTAAATGTATTTTCTTGCCATATGAAGAGTGCATAAGTTTTCTTGACTTCTACCTATTTATTTGCTAAATTTCATCAAGATCCCTGTCATGTAAAGGTCAATTTTTCTCTTTCTCAAAGAAATCTGTTACAAGACAAGTTCATCTTTATACACTCTCTTATTGTGTAATTTTGTGTACAATGGATGTAATTCACTGGATGCAATAACACCATTAAAATCCAATCAAACAATACTACACCACTATATTAAATGTGACTAGGATCCCACTTGCTATCTGCAGTTCTACCCCATTTTCATTAACACAGGCATATATTCATAGTGGAGCCGTCAACAGGACGCAAACAGCTCGGTGCGGCCGGAAGCGCTTCCCTTTTCACTACCCCCACATATTACAATTTCCAGTGGCGACAATGCGCGGAGACCTGGAGATCCTCGGCTACAACATGCTGCAGTGGTTGGTGGGGACCCTCCCGTGGGAGTCGGCCCTGGCGCAGCCGGCCACTGTGCAGGCGAAGAAGGAGGCCTTTCTGAAGAATGTGCGCACCAGCTGCAGCAAATACCCCAATGTACCTGGTAAGCTGTTGCACCTGAACCTGTATTTTGTTTTGGTTTTCTAGAATGGTGGTACCGACATTCGCTAAATAACTCGCAAGATTTAAAATTGTGAATTAGGAAAATGAGCTTTATAGATTTAACTTTACATCTCTAGGAAACCGCGCTAATTTTATTAGATAGACAACGTTCTAAACTCATCGCAAAATAAAAGGCCCGTTTTGACAGTTCACGCCCATAAAGATTTCTATTTTTTACTAATCCAAATTTTCCGAATGTAATTACATTTTTCATGGGTACCACCCACCCGGCTAAGTGCTATGTATACGATTTTTTTTCATATTGTCCACAGAGTATTAATAATCGGTTAAGAAAAAAAAAATCAGGATATTTATATAGAAAACTAGCTAATAGGATAAACAGTAGGCTAAATGTTATTTCAGACTATATCCTTACACTGATCTAGATTTCAGCCTGATCCGGCGTGAAAGAGTAACAAAAATCCATACAAACTTTTTATTACGATGATAGATGTAAACATTGGCCCATAATGATATATTTTCAAATCAGAACTTTAATCCAATGCACTTTACAATACATATTCATGCAACAAAATACTCATGCAAACTTGAATCGATTTATCGTTAGTATCGAGTATCGTATGGTTACATCCACTAGTTACGTTGGGAAGACAAATGTCAAAATGGCCCCCTGATTACATAAAAGCAATAGCAAAGCCGAAGCCGCGCGATCGCGATAATTGAGTGTGAGTGTGCTTGGGCGAGGTGCGGGGCGCGGGAGGACGCCGAGCGCTCGTTGCGTGCACGCACACTCAATTATCGCGATCGCGCGTCTCGGCTTTGCTATTGCTTTTACGTAATCAGGGGGCGGGCCTTTTATTTTGCAATGAGTTTAGTGACATCTTTGTTCTTTAGAATCCTTTGATGGTCTGACGTCTTGCCGTGACGGTCCATCCGTGTGACTAGACTACGAGTTTGTGCCATAAATTGTTATAACACTAGCCACCAGCCGCGACTTCGTCCTCGTAAACTTTATAGCCTGTATGTCATTATCATGTAGAGGTAACTCCTAAGTTTCATCACAATCCATTCACTAGTTTGTGAAAGAGTATGAAACATCCAAGCTTCCATTCTAACGAACTTTCACAATTCAGCACAAATTGGTAAAGTAGACCTATGGTCCCAGATACATATATGTGAAGGTATATCTATGAATTATTTTTCTTACAGATGCCCTGATAAAGTTTTTTGAATACATAAACAAATTAAAACCAAAAGAGATACCTGATCATGCCAAATGCCGACAAATGTTTGAAAGCTACCTCAAGAGTATAGGCAATAAAACTACCAAATTAAGCTTTTCTCCAGTCAAGAAATCCAAAACAAAAACTGTACAAAGTGATACTAATGGAAATGATGAGAGTGATAGTACAGATAAAGTAGTTAAGAGAGCATTACCCAAAAATGGCGACGTCACAAAACCAAAAAGAGGCAGAAAACCTGCAGTTAAAGATGTCAACGTGGAATCAGAAAACTCTGAAAACACAGTACCAGAAGACAGTATAGACAAGCCAAAAGTAGTCCGAAGAAAGAAACGGAAATCCACCGAGCCATCACTATTAGTTAGGGTTAAGAAAACAAAACTCACGTCAAAAGCGACGCCGCCCGCCAAAAAGAATCACATCAATATAGCGACACAGACGTCTGTAGAGAAACGAAAACGTAGCCCAAGACAAGTGTCGTTCGATAGTCCTATTTGCGAAGTTTTTGGCGATAAGAAACCTTTAAAACTATCTAAGGACAATGAATCTGTGAATTCCAGCGGAGATATTTTCGAAGACTCGTTTACTTTAGAAGGGAAGAAGGTCAAACCACGAAAGAGGTTGGTAGCTAAAGAAGAGTTCACAGAGGAGAGAGTGGTTAAGAAGAAAGTGACAGCTGTCAAACCAAAGGCGAAATCATGGAAGGATTCACCCACAGTTGGTCAATGGTAGGTCGCCCCCTAAGTAGTGACGTAGTTTGTATTAAGACTGTTTTGTATGTAATTCACAATCAATTCCATAATAAGGTTATTATGTGGTTTAATTTGTTAATACTAGTATTTTGTTGGCATACTAGGCGGATTCAGTTAAATCTGATGTTGTATACTGTCGTTAGTAATTGATATGAACTTGTCTTTCAGTTGACTATTTAAATATTGTTAAGTCTGCTGTAAATAATGACAGGCTCATTTTGTAACTTACGAGTAGTCGATAACCGGTCGCTAACGCCCTTAGCACATCTTCACCGCGAAACCGTAGTTAACAGCGGTGTCGCTGATTGAATTCCGCTGCAGTAGCGGATCATCCTATGATTTCACAAACTGGTGCGGAATGACCGCAGAATCGCAACACATGGCGTTGGAGCAATCGACGAAATCGTCCGGGGGAAAAAGATAAAATATGCCTAAGCTATGCGTTAGAACAGGCCGTTTTCTACATTCTGACAGACGACCGCGGTGCCGCATTTACGATTCCATGGCGGAGGTATGCTACGGGCGTAACGTATTTGTAATTTAACTAAATGTTTGAATTTTATATAAAAAATAAAGTGATAGTTATCACCTAACATAACGAATAAGATTCACAATTAAACAAATATGCAAATCCAAAGCTTTTTATTTTTATTTACAATATAATAATAATATGAAAGTAAACAAAATGTAACGTTACCAAAACATTTGATTTGGGATCGCTTTGGCTGTCGCCGCTAACAATTGAATACATCGTATATTGTGATATTAAAATTTGTTTTAATTTAAACGGACCGGCAATGGCCGCGTCCGGTTTACATGAACTAATTTATTTGCAGGTTACAAAAGCTAAACTACAGCTAGTTTTGTTATTATACTTCGTTTCAGTAACGAAGTCCACTGTAGTTGCGCTAGTGTCTACTTTCTGACTGCTTATATAAAGATATCTGCTGAAAATTGCTCCATAGGTGGCGCTGATTAAACATGAACATTTATGTATTTAGAAATGCCATAAAAATATCTGTCCAACGTATGAATTTAAATTCTATTTTAATTAATGGCCTCTATTTTGTTGGGCACAATTATCAAACCTTGAAGTAACGATTTTTCATACAGCTACTTTTGTCAGCCATATCTAATAAACGCCATCTACTGACACAATTAATAACGATTTTTGCTGTCAGAGAGTTTTCCACTCACACACTCGTGGGACTTCGGTATAGAAACAGACTATACCATACGTTTGTGGAGTGATGTTTATAACTACGTCGACCGATGTGCCCACATCTACAATGGCTACTGCCATTAGCAGCCTATAGCGTCAAGCTATCATTGACTAAACACAAAACAGTAGCACCATTTGTAAAAAAATATAATTTCTCAAACACAACAGAATTCCTCTCGGCGTTTAAACAGCTGTAAAGGCCTGGTCAAACAGAGAGCGTATTTGACGCAAGGGAGGGCGTTTTAACGCTCCAGTCTACCGCTGCGTTATGTTGTACCTACCGAACCAGGCTATACCCGTCACACAGAGTGAGTAATCTCCTCTCTGACGCAGCGTTAATTTATCAATGCTATCACACTGAAAATACGCGATGTTACAGGACGTAAAACGTAAACGCCCTTACGCGCGTTAAATACTCTGTTTGACGAGGCCTTAAGGCAATCAGAACCTTGACAATCCGTAACGCGTTATACAAGCGAATTCCGACATATGACAATGTGACGTCTACATTACGAACTGTCAAAAAATTCATAATTGCCCTACAATAGACTATCGACGAATTGCGTACACATCATGTGCCGAGTAATTTAGCTCTTGCGACGGCGATACTAGGCTCAGAATAGCTTGCACACAGGTGGCCATTTTGTGCTCGCATCTGACAACTGCAACATACTGTATTTCAAACTCGCAGGTATTGTATATTGACATATTAAAACTTATTCATTATTCTTATTATATAAAACTATTTACGCCGTTACAGGAACATTCTTTATGCAAAAATCTATTTTAATTGCAATGGGACTAGTATAGATTACATAGACACTCCATTTAGTCGTGTGGCCTCTCCGTACCTATTATGGCGCTCAGAATAACCGAGATTTTTTATATAACCAAAAGCACTGAGGACCGTAATAAGTAGGCTAACATAATGACACCTCGCACTGGAGTTTTAAATGTTTTGTTTAATTCATATACGATAATAAGGCAGCATTCACACTAGCTTTCGATGTCGCTCGATTTCCACACCAATGCAAATGAAGCCGAAAGCTCCTTTTAGAATATGCTTCAATTAATTTGTTTCAACCTGCATTGTGACCTTGCTATATAACGAATCTTGTATAAAACTAATATCTCTAGTTGCTTGGGCATATTGTAAAAGGAGATTCTCTGTCAAAGTTCCTTTAAGCCTATTTTATCCGTACCCGTCTCCTTAGAACTAGTGTTTTAACTCAACACGTCTTATGCTATGTGGAATAAAGTGTATATGCATTACAGTACGCACCGCAGATGTTTACTGTGAAATCTGTGTCATGCGAAATCCCCCCTCGCCTGCTGTTTTCCCCTGTGCGCTCATGTATATACATAAGTATGCGTCGCGTTGGACGCCCTCCGGCCAGATGGACCGATGACTTAAAGAGGGCGGCTTGTAGTGAATAGGTGGCGAAAACGGGAGACCGAGCCGTATGGCATGCTCGAGAGAGTCCTACGTCCAGCAGTGGACTGCAATAGGCTGACGACGACGATGCGTCGCGTGCCAAACGAACTTCACAATCGTTAAGATCCAACGTGACTGTAAAAGTAACGCATGTACATAATTGCGAGGTGGCTGTTGTCTGTCGCCTGCACAAGCGATGGGCGGCGACTGCTATTTACAGTATATAGGAAACATTTCAACAACTAAAGGAGGTTGTCGGCAAACTAATGTCACAGACTATAGCCAAAACCTTACTAGGGTGGGTCTCACTGAATAGTTCCTTTGAATGATGGCGCTAGTTACTATGTGCATTATCTGTATTACTGCATGCAAAAAATGTTACTTCAAAAATAAGGAATTGCATAGGACGTATTCTATAAAATGGACTCTACATAACCTAAAATGAATAATATAGCAGATCTTGTAGTACAAAGGTTATTTGGCGACCGTATCGAGTTTAATTTTTATTCGTTTACTCTAAGAGAAAGTATCGCAGTACTTAGTGACTTTAGTTTGCCAATAATTTAGAAGCTAAATAATTAAGTCTACACTCAACAACTGAAATATGTTTTTCTATAGACGACGCCTAGTACAACACAGACCGGAAGCTAGTAGGTACTGTAACAAAACAATCTGACCTGGCATGTTAGATGTCGCTAATATCTATGCAGATAAATTAACATTTATACAGGATGTAACAGAAAGGGTATGTTAAGCGAAAAGCTAAAATAGCATTTATTTACAAAATATGACATATTTTTATTTTTCAAGGTTAAGAATTCGCACAGGTGTCCGTACAATCTTGAAAATAAAAATATTATTTCGCTCAAATTTTGGAAATGACATGTGGGCTATTTACAGTTTTCGCTTATACCCTTTCTGTTACCCCCTGTATATGACAGGTTTTCGCACAGGTCAGTTATCGCGTGACATGTACAGTTTATTTACTTATATAGAACGGCTGTGCCCAAATTATAGATACAAGTTTATACAAAATCATTATAAACATTTTACGCTATTTAAATCGAAAACAGTTGTAAAAGATTACATAAAGCCGACTTTATATTGAACCAGGGTGTGCGTTTCTAGTAGTGACGCGACAAAAAAGCGATTTCAAAGAGATACGCTGGATTACCTTTGCATACAACAGCGCCCACATAATACCACTGGCTCAATGCAAACCCAATATCATTTGTCTAATGTGTTTTTCTATACACTTGTGCAGTTCCTGGCATAAATTTTAAAGCTTAAACTGATATACAAACGGGCGCGAAATTCGGATCCCGTATTCTCATACACATTGTATTAAGTACTTAAATAAGTCCGATCCGTATTCGCGCCCGTTGTACGCCTTACGTAGAAATTCACAATAAATAACCTTTTTTAATATACAACAATTTGGTGTTGACTCAGTCAGGCATTATACAGGTCCCATTACTTATATTTAGCTTTTGTTTAGAGCGCGGCAGCAAGCGTTAGAGCATGGTTACATAAAACTCTTATATTCATTTTTCCAACCATTCCAAGAAATGTGTGCATGTTTACATTGAGTTGTCTTTGGTTTTTGGCTACCGAGAACCTTATGTAAGCTTGCCCTTAACGCCTGCAACAGATATTGTTCGACTGACAAGAGACTATCAAAATTACTTTTAGTTCTCTGTCACAGATACTAGAGGCGCTGTAGGCGCTTTGCGAAATCCTTGGAACATGTACGGCCCCCTGTCAGTCGTATAGTCTGTTACAGGGTATAATATCTAGTATACTGTAATATATAGTCTATTAGTGAATTTAGGAAGTATTTGAACACAGTAGACTAGTCAAATCGCATCAGTGTCGGAATGTAACACCTATACCGTTGTACAAGAATAGTAGAACAGTCTTTATTCGACGAGCGCTCGCGAGCATTCACCCTTAAACAAAGAACGTGAACCGTTACGCATCCATACAGGGGCATAGTAGTAGTATTATAGTGCTAGTACGCTCTATTTTTTACCCCTTAGAGAGAGACAGAAGCAAAGTAATGATTTTGAAGTCTACCATACATAACCTTTTTAACCATGTACTTTTTCGCAACAGTTAAACATTGACAATTTCCATTTAGGTAATTAACAGATATTATAGTATTTTTAGGGATTGCGGAACGGCTCATATATAGGGCATTGTCCTCAGTTTGCTCTATAGATGTTCTACTAATTATACTGTACTATTCCCATATTGATGTCTGTAGGTACCCTTGTTATAGACAATATTGAACACCTCCTATCTTGTAATTGCACTTAAAACCTTGGATCTATTGTTTGGCTAAAATCTATATAATAATGTATATCAATCCTAATAAAAACAAAATAATGGCTCTCTGGTCATAATCCTATTTTTTATCGTGAATATACTTTTATTTTGAGAAAAAATAATATCCTGTATGTATTGTATAATGTAGAACCATTGTGGTTTGGAGATTTTTAAAATGATTTTTTGTTAATGATATTTTACAGTATCTGTTATGCTATATTTTCAAATTAGATACATAAGTATATAAGTATTTAGATTTAAATAGTTGTATTTTAGTAATAGTAATATCTACGACATAAATACATTTTGAGAGTGAGACGATGGCCACCAACATTAGAAAGTAGTTAAAATAAATCTTTAATATAACTTTATTTTATTTTTATATTTTTTTTTTATAAAACAGTTTAGTCATAAAATAGTTCGGGGCTGAATTTCAGAAAATCATATTCCAATAAACTGATCAAGCGAGATGTTAAAAATGTACATTTTATTGACAATAAACAAATTCTACAAAACAGTTGGTAAAAATAAAAAATATTCTTTATAAATTGCATACAATATTTTTGGAGTTTTAAAATAGTTATTTTTAAACGCATAATGTAATACGTAGCACTCTTGAGTCTGGGTTATAGAATGAAAAATACGTATATTGGCAGTAAGAACTTGAGGCTAGAGTGACTTAGTTTAATCTGCAATTTAAAAATATCATCTCAACACATCGTTATTTTTAAACACTATCAATCAACTAATCTTACACGAAAATGGTAAAGTCCATACCATAATGTCACGTGGCTTAGGTCTATTCTATTCTGTTTTAGTTTTTGGCCTCTATTCTGTCCGACAGCAATATTTACGGCAATGTCACGTGAGAAGAAAATACACAGAGGCAAATGACCAGTAAAAAATCTGATTGGATTTGCATCTAAACAAAATAAACAACACATTTAGAAATCTTTGTTATTGACATTAGAAAATCCTAACCACTGTTGATAATCAGATAATTTACTTTGAATTGAGATGATTTAATGTATTATACCTTGCAGAATATACCGAGTTCAATATTGTAGTTGCACTCAATGAATTTCACTTTTACGCAATACTTTTCTCAAGTGTGTATTGCAAAGAAAAAATCGTAAAATATATATTCCTTCAATCATACAGTTGAATATTATAAATATACTAGTCTTATATTATTTTCTCGCTTTTTTATTTCTATTGAGTTTTTAAGAAACTTTTAAAAATAAAATGTTAACTGTATTATAATATTATAGTATTGGTGGGCGGTATATTATATTGTGACTTAATGCTAAATGGCAAGCCCAGAGTTTAATTTGATTCCTGAACACTTGATCATTTTCTATTATTTATTTTAATTATTCAACAGAAGTAGAACAACATTTTACGCCATCGTATAGAGGTACATACAACTCGGGTAAAAGATCTTTCGATGTTAACTGCATAGTATTAGATAATTTGTAATATGTACACAATAATTATTATTAAATTATTATAAAATTATTAATAAAGAAATGGAAAAAATTCCTCACCCGGGTGGGAATCGAACCCACGACCTCTGCATTCCGCGTGTCAGTGCTCTAACCATTAACTTATTATTAATATCATTTTAGTACTCTATGTCATGTAAGTCCTGATAAAGATTTATACAAAATAGAAAACAACCAAATGCAGGCCAATAACAAACAATAACAGTAGACATAACTTCATTATACATTAAAACGTGTGGTAAAAAATTGCACAGTACTTTAGTGAACAGAGTAACCTAAGAACACAATAGGTAGTATAACTTTACGAGTACTTTACATCTTGTTTGGAAAATAATGCGAATGACTATTTGCTATACAGAATCAGATTAAAAACATATGCTAGGCTTGGCTTAAGTTTTTAAGTTGTCTCGAAAAGAAAGCGACGTTGATCATAAAATATAAATGTACGGTTTACTAATTTCATTTTTTCTCTGTATATTCTGCAAGCAAATGTCATTTTAGCAATATTCCCCCAACGGATCGGGAACTAAAGGAGTGTACTACGTTAGGCCTCTCTCACAACCGCGGCATTAAGTTTAAATTTATAATATTTTATTTTATTTTTACCTCTGTTTTAAATTTACACACGGACCTTACTATTACATGTGTCTGCTTCCACCGTTCCTGCCAACGACTGCACTAGTTTAAAAACGGAAATAGCTAACATGAGAAAGTCTAAGTACACCTAAAATAGATAAATACATAAATGTTTAGAGTGAAAAATTTCGAAATATATTTTTGGAAGTAGCCTTAATATAATTTTATTTAAATGACATTAAATTACACGTTTAAAATAGTAAAACAAATTACTGACCAGAGTCTTGTAAACGTTTGAATTTAACTTTTAAAAATAACGAGAGGTCAAGTAAGAGGTGACCGATAGATTTAAATTAAATGTAATATCAGCTTACGATACATTTGCCTAGCTGTTCGCCATCATGTCGTCACCGTCTAAGAGCCGAAACTGCATTACGCGTGTCCCTTTTACATGAAACTGCACGAGTATAACACAACTTCGGGCCTAAAGGAAGAGTCAACAACATACATAGTCGCAAGAGCATTTACCTACAAAAGAAACCAATTACATTCGCGTCCAGCGCATTTCACACCTATACAGGGTCAAGCCGGAAACGGGAGATAGGCCAAGTCATAAGTTATCAGAAAAGTTTTTAAAAAAATCAAAGTTATGTACTTTATAAATTATAGGACTTTAAAAAAATCGAGAAAATCTACACCCTGTGATAGTTTTTTAACTCCTGTTGCTACAAATCTTCACTTTTTGTCAATTTCTTTTTTATTTTGTAATCCTGAAAAGTGCTTCTGTAAACTTGTTGTCTAAAATTCAAAGCCAACTGCTCCAGTTAGGAAGAAAATGTCACCTTTTGCCCAACCAACTATTTAAAATTAATACTTCGCTAAACCTTAACTGGCTGTACTAAAAAAAAAAACCTACATATTTTTTTTTTCTGTTAACTATTATGACTTGGCCTATCTCCCGTTTCCAGCTTGACGTCGACTTCCGGGACACCCTGTACATCTCAAACAATATCCCGTAGGATCAATATCAAAACACACATTATTTTTAGCTAACATCTCCAACTCTTACGAAGGCTTGACTCTTCCTTAGCCGTCCACAAACCACGGACCAATCTATAAATACAAGTCTTAACCGCTGTCCGTTTGTGCACGACTGTTCGAACGTAATCGCCTCAAGTGAACATTGGTCGCGCCGAAATTAACCTAACGTTTCAAGTTTCGCTACAGCAGATCATCATTTATACCATATACTGGAAAACACGTACTTCACGATTTATAATCACTGTTCTTCGTACTAAACCACGGAGGAATTATATGAGGAGATACAATTTTACTATCATTGTTGCAATAAGACTGTCAATGGTGCGTCGTATAAAAACCACTGTTGCTGCCTTTCCACCAGAGATGTGCTATGGATACGTTTGATATCCACCAATCAAATTCATTGACATCACCGACCAATGAATATCATTGGCCGATATTACACGCATACATAGCAACTTGGCTTATCACAGTTCTGGTGGAAATGTTTCACTATGACCGTCAAAATACCATAATGGGGCATAGTATATATAAACCAGTGGTTGACATTTATACCACTCAACAGCGACACTATTGTCTATCAATATATTGATAGATCCCTCTTAAGCCTTTACATGATACCATTTTATTGCCTGTTGCTTACAATTTTATTGAAGCAACAAATGACTGTCATGGTCTAAATTGTAATTTTTGACACGTTGTTCAAGTTTTTTTTTTACTATAATGTTATTTGAAATTACTCAAATAACATTATAGTAAAAAAAATGCTCTTCAATGTTCAAGAAAATTGTATCACGTAAATGGGGATTCATTCTCCTCTGTATTAACTGCAGCATTTAATTTGTGCAAGTATAACTGTATGACGATCCGCGACAATAACGCTTCCCTTACGTCTACCCGATTCATTCCCACTCGTCGCACCTACACTTAAACTAAATGGCAGTCCAACATTATATATCAAACATATTATAGTACATTCCAATACCCTATTTCAAAACATATTTTGAAACGCATGAATAAAATAAGTGAACGCATTTACAGCAAATATTTTTGACACTCGGCTTACTTGTAGTAAATTAATTCTATATAGGTACACAAGTATTCTAACGGAAGCATACCTATGACATTATAAAGGCACATTTATGACATTATGACATAATCTTTTTGACATGCGCTCCCATAGCTTATATCACTAAGCTTTTCGAAATAGGAAATTAGGAAATGTACTATAAAAATATACATTATTTGCGTCGACATGGGAAACAGTAGTGTAATTTGTGTATAGTTTTCTATTTAAAAACATAAAACTGTTACTCTTTGAACTACTTACCTATAGGTATAAAACAATTTGTCATCCAGTAGTCTAACATCAAAACTTTCAACGCATATACTAGGTTCAATTACTGTACAGAATATATAAATAACAGTAGGTATAAATAAAACAATTTAACACCCTGTTTTCCCAGGTCGAGCAGAAATACTCTAGCACTGCCTCAACACATGCCTAACCTTGTTAGCATTAATTTACAATAGTATTTATACAGGTCAACAAACGTCAATGTCAAACCGTTGACATTTTTGACACAAAGCAATAAAATAATTTATCTGTGACGTAAACACGCTGCTTTCGCTAAAGACATGAAGCGACTTTTATTTTTATTGACATAACTTGACATTTAGTATCTGTCATTTGACATGACGTTTCTATACACACCCTGTTCTGTACAAGAGTGGAACCGTAATCTTGTGTGTCCGTTGTGAATACACAATAAATACCTCGGGGTTCCGGCCGGGTTTGGTCCTTTTCGAGACGAGGTCCCCGTGTCTGTGATTATTTCACTGGGCAGCTAACACGCATATCTGAAATGGTAATGTAAACTGTTTCGTTATATTATATCCTTGGTTACCAACTACAACTAATAAGTTAAATTACATATCAGTTCGATAATGGCGTAGTTTCCTTTGGTTGAATCTCAATAACATCTTATTCTTATCAGAATAAATAATCAAAATCATACCTATCTGTAAAATTACAATTTGATTATGTGTCCAAATGAGGTAGTAATAAGCCTTCAAAGTTAAGTGAACAAGTCCACTTTTCAAATGTTAAATTAATTGAAAATTACAACATCACATGTCAACCTGCATCATTTACAGCAACTTTTGTTTTGTGACCATATTTATAAACGCAATATTTAATATAGTCGTAGAACAAAGTTCTTTTACGCGCATACAAGTTGCTTAAAGAGTGACGTCACGTCGTGATAGCCGTTTATATGGAGCGTTTTTGGTAAGTCTAAAATTATGATTTTTAAATCGTTATATCCCGAAAAGTTTTCACGATAGAGAAATTTTTCTTTTGCAAATGTTTCTTACGAGTATATGATCTTTCGATATAAATACAAATAAAAAAACTGTAAACGACCCTATTAAATACCATATCCAAGTTTGTGTCACACAAATCAAGACTTATAAGACGTTTTTTGTTGTTGGATGAATAAAGACAAACATACATAATACATACTGCTGTTCCTAAACCGATCACGAAGGAGATCCAATGACCTTGTTTAACATAGTGCGATCAGGTATAAGATAAATAAAGACCGGTGGTAAAAATACTAAATAGGGTAGTTGAACTGCAGCGTGGTGTAGTGGGGGTGTGGACGGGAGGCACTCACCAGTCGTGTCGGAACTGCAGCGTGGTGTAGTGGGGGGTGTGGACGGGAGGCACTCACCAGTCGTGTCGGAACTGCAGCGTGGTGTAGTGGGGGGTGTGGACGGGAGGCACTCACCAGTCGTGTCGGAACTGCAGCGTGGTGTAGTGGGGGGTGTGGACGGGAGGCACTCACCAGTCGTGTCGGAACTGCAGCGTGGTGTAGTGGGGGGTGTGGACGGGAGGCACTCACCAGTCGTGTCGGAACTGCAGCGTGGTGTAGTGGGGGGTGTGGACGGGAGGCACTCACCAGTCGTGTCGGAACTGCAGCGTGGTGTAGTGGGGGGTGTGGACGGGAGGCACTCACCAGTCGTGTCGGAACTGTAGCGTGGTGTAGTGGGGGGTGTGGACGGGAGGCACTCACCAGTCGTGTCGGAACTGCAGCGTGGTGTAGTGGGGGTGTGGACGGGAGGCACTCACCAGTCGTGTCGGAACTGCAGCGTGGTGTAGTGGGGGGTGTGGACGGGAGGCACTCACCAGTCGTGTCGGAACTGCAGCGTGGTGTAGTGGGGGGTGTGGACGGGAGGCACTCACCAGTCGTGTCGGAACTGTAGCGTGGTGTAGTGGGGGGTGTGGACGGGAGGCACTCACCAGTCGTGTCGGAACTGCAGCGTGGTGTAGTGGGGGGTGTGGACGGGAGGCACTCACCAGTCGTGTCGGAACTGCAGCGTGGTGTAGTGGGGGGTGTGGACGGGAGGCACTCACCAGTCGTGTCGGAACTGCAGCGTGGTGTAGTGGGGGGTGTGGACGGGAGGCACTCACCAGTCGTGTCGGAACTGCAGCGTGGTGTAGTGGGGGGTGTGGACGGGAGGCACTCACCAGTCGTGTCGGAACTGCAGCGTGGTGTAGTGGGGGGTGTGGACGGGAGGCCGGCACGCTCGTCTCGGTTCTAACGCGAGTGCCGCGTAGTGCAGGCCCGAGGGCGTCGGCGTGGGGGGAGGGGAACCGCCCTCTGGAAGGAAAACATAATATACAGGGTGTAACAAAAAGGGTATGTTAAGCGAAAAGCTACGTAAATAGCCCATTGTAGAGGACCTATCCACAAAATTTGAGACTCGAAATCACATGTTTATTTTTCCCGATAGTATGGTGAATTTTTTAATATGTCAGGAATTTTCATACAATCTTGAAAAATAAACATGTGATTTCGAGTCTCAAATTTTGTGGATAGGTTCTCTACAGTGGGCTATTTACGTAGCCTTTTGCTTAACATACCCTTTTTGTTACATCCTGTATAAGGGTGTTTTCAAATAGCGTAACTATTCATGATTTTTATGCAACTTTCTGTATTGTGATGTATATATATATATATTTTTTTTGCAAACATTAAATTTTTCATTACCACTTTCACTCCTATTTATCTTTCAAATTGCTAAACCGGTTTGATGAAACATAGCTAGAACACTCGGCTAACCCATCTTTCAAACAAAAGAAACAGAAACGAAATCGGTTCATCCGTTTGGGAGCTACGATGAAAATCATTACTTAAGCCAATTACTGCACACTAGAATCAATTAGTTCTTATACAAGTGTTAGTAACAATACGTACCCGAGTGAGTCTTCATGTCGGCATCTTCCGTCTCCCTCTCTCGGACGGTGGAGAGCGACTCGGCGGGCGCGGCGGGGCGCGGCGGCGAGGCGGGGGGCGGGGCGGGGGGCGAGGCGAGGGGCGGGGCGGGCGGCGAGGCGGGGCGCGCGGGGGGCGGGATGCTCGCTTGTAGCACCTCCTCCACCGTTAGGGGGAATGGTAAGGACCCTGGGAAGATCATACTGGTTTAATATCTAAACTAGCGGCCGCGTCCCTAGATATATAAAAGATGTTTTTTCGTTGCCACCCTTATCGAAGGGTACGTACTCTACAGGATGATTTTTGGTCGTCAACGTTCCCGAAAACTACGGAATCTCCTCATCATCACGATCATTTTTCTCCATGGAAGCATACCTGGGAAGTGTCTGGTTTCCAAAATATTAGGGTCCAAAGTTGAGTAAATAAACTGCGTTTTTCTGCATAAATGCACATAGACGCGCGTAGCAGGATTTTTTCACGAAAAATAATTAATATCTGTCTATAAAAAAACTAACATAAACACTAGACACTATAAATTTCGCACGATCAAGGACTTTTTTTTTTTTTTTAATTCCCAGCATTTTTTTTGGAATAAACTTACTTTATTTCATGTATAGAATACGTACCCTTCGTTAAAGGTGGCCACAAAAAAACACCCTGTATACATCAAATAAAGTAAGTTTATGCCAAAAAAAATGCTGGGAAACGATGTAAATTTTTTTGTTTTTTGGAACGAAGTTCCTTACGGCAGGCTTGGAGGAGATAGGGATTTTGCTGCGCGACCGAACTGAAAAAAATGTGATAGTAAAACCGTAAGAAAAAGTGCGTGGAATAAAACCGTTAAATGAGACGTGCGCAGGCGCGACAGTCGTATACACAAGCGAGTAGTGTATAATACCTTTCTCTTTCTCCCTCTTTCTTTTCGTTCTCTCATCCCTTCTCTCTCTATTACTACTTCACCCCGCCAATGCATAGTATATACTAATGAATTCATGGACAAGCACGTGGCGAATACTCACATTATAGATACATTTTAAACCTAAATAAAATTGAGCACGATTTTTCTTTTGCAAATTGTGTCGATTCTACAGTAGCCGAAGGAACTTCGTTCCTACCTGCTGTCCCACGACACCACATTTAATTTTTTATTTTTTATTACTTGATCGAGCGAAATTTATAGTGTCCAGTGTTTATGCTAGTTTTTTCATTAATTATTTCTCGTAAAAAATTCTTGCTACACGCGTCAATGTGCATTTATGCAGAAAAACGCAGTCTATTTATTCAACTTAGGACCCTCATATCTTGGAAACCAGACACTTCTTAGGTATGCTTCCGTGGAGAAAAATGATCGTAATGAGATTCCGTAGTTTTCGGGACCGTTGACGACCAAAAATCACTCTGTATGTGTGACTACATTACCAGTGCTACTGCAAAGAATTTTAAGTTCTCAAATGAGACAGAATATTCTACAAAAACCCCCCCTATGGCAGTAGCCTTGTGGCGTGCCCTGGGGCAGGCCTACGTCCAGCAGTGGACTCCGATAGGCTGAAAAAAAGGAAGATCCTATGAATCGGAGTCTAGTTACCTGCGCAGTCAACACAGTCGCCGACAGGTTTGCTAGCTGCGCGTGTGTAGCTCATCTCCACGTAGCCTGACGCCGCCGCTGATGCTGCTGCTGAAGACAGCGACGCTGCGGCTGCTATACTGCTGCGGAATTTATATAAATCTACTTAATATGTTTTGGTTTAATATGTTTCGACCATTTAATATCTGATGACCCAAAGTCAACCTCACCTGCCCGTGGTGCACCGTTATTTAATGGACGCGGCTCTGACGTTAAATAGTGCGGTAGACGAACCCCTTACCATGTGGGACTTAATAGAATAACTCGTGAAAAGTGGGTATGTATTTTGCAAACTTCTGCCAACCCTCTTTGGGGAATAATGAGCGTGACTATTGTGCATTTGCGAATTTAAAATTTTGTAAACAGTTCAACTTTTAGCTATACACGTTATTTATATGCCTTTCCCGTCTAGTAGAGTCGACGCTCCCTGGCCTAAATTCTGTGACATAAAAAAACGATGTCTCTATAATCGATATCTCTCTCTTTTGTATCCCTGGTTGATCTTTTAAATCCGGCCCTGTGTATCCGGATGTTGCGTATATGTATTAAGCCTCAGACCCCCTAAACCCGGCCCTGTCTAACCAGATAATGTGTGCTGCGTGGGTGTGTGTGTATGTGTGAGTGTGTGTCGGTACTCACGAGTGTGTCCGCGGCGACATGTCGACGTACTCGTCCGTGTTGTGTCGCTCCGCGGGCGGCGAGCGACCCACCGATGACTGCAATACGACATAATTACTGTTATGAGACGTACTTTATGTGTACGGCATTAAAGACATTATAATATTCATACAGATTATACGTCAACTGAAGTGATTACGTAAAAGATAGATATAGGACAGACACATTGAAAACAAAAGTAATCATCGTTCTGGTTTGTGATTATTGTTATAGACCAAGTAGTATGACATTGAGTCTGCTAAGTTTACCTACTGATTATTTCCAAGTTCTGAGATCGGAGGAGGGCCAGCAATGTATACGTACCGGCGGCAGGCGGCGCGGGCTGAAGTCGAGCTCCATGAGGTCGGAGGCGGGGGGGGCGCGCGGGGGGGAGCTCGCGAGGGGCGCGGGGAGGGCGTGCGGCAAGGGCCGGCTCGGCCGGGAGCCCGCGCCCACGCTGTAAGAAAGATATACTGGTGTAAATATGTGTCTATAACAAACAGGCGAGGCGACTACAACGTTATTGACACAGATTTGAGGCCGACAATGACAAGGTAGTGTCATTCCGATTGTTGTCGATCACGATCGGTATTGTAGAAAATAAGCTTCCAAAGATTGCATGTTGAGATTTTCGACGTCGTTACAAGTTGCGATGTCCTGTCACTCTACGTATGGTATTTACATAGAAAAGCCGAAATATTTCTGTAGGCTAGACATAAACGTACCTGTAAGCCCTATGCCGTCCGTCGGCCTGCGAGTCCCGGGGCGGAGGCCGGGAGCCCACGCTGTAGGCGCGGCCCGAGCGCTCCTCGGATATGTGCGCAGTCGCCGGCTCCAGCTGGTACTCCCTGCAACAAGGCGCCAGTCATACCACCCGCAGCGCACAGACTGCTAAGCTAACTACTGACAAACACGTATCAACTCCGGGATTTATGGTGGATACTAACTTGACATTGATTGCTATATTGTCTGTTTATTAAATGTCAAACTGTTGACTGTTGTTTAATATGACTTCTGTAGTCGTAGATCTACAATTACTGTTACCTTTTGTACTGCAATAATCAACAAACTTTAACTAGTAGCACCAAAGGTTATACTCGTAGTATGTTACAGTATTAAAGAGTGTTGCCAAACAAAAAATAACTGTAATATGGATGCACGGTTAGAAATCATATTGCGCAGTATAAGGACAGATAGATAAGAACTAACTTAATTTTGACAATGAAATATGACAGTCATTATGACAATCAGTATATGAGAAAAGAAGATAAATATAGCTAAAACAAAGTTTGGCAATCTCAAGTAAGTATCCAGTGAAAAATTAGAAGTATAGTTACATTTGTGTGCCAATAATGAGGGTGTAATGGGATTTGTAAGTTTTTTTTTACATTTTATGGCACAATTTACAATAAAAAAGCTTAGGGTAGACGCGTAGTCCACTTTTAATACATAAATTTGTAGTAAATACCTCTCTGTCTAACTCGGGTATTTAGAATGAGATAGTAATACATATTGGCGTCAAATTTACACTATTTTTACCTACAACTTCATAACAAGAACATAATACGGGGAACTCATTTATGAAGGCATGTTGTCGTTGAAAATTAGCGTCAAATCTTGTCAAGGAATTATAAGGCTACTTAAACAGTCGCATATGTATCTATAGTGTCTTGAAACGTAATAAATATACCGCCCATTATGGCTGTGCGTTGTGTGACCATCACTTAGAAACAGAAGTGTTTTATTTAATTGAAAAACGAATTGAAGATTTAAGATATATGTCATAAGCGGTATTGCCATTACTAGCATCCAGGAGACAGATCAGTCAACAGACAGCCTTCTTGAGTTATAGGTACTACGATCAGTTCTCGGTCGAGACAAATATTTGGTATTTACAATTTTAGTCTACCCTGAGGCCGATAAAAAAGGTGTATCTCTTAATTTTGTGCCTTCTAATGGTTATGTATTAATAATTCAGTTAGTTACTATGAAATTATTAACAAAATGGCGTGTGCTTAATCTATTGACCCTTATTATCCCGGTCGTTTCATCCAATCCAACGGATCCACAAACAAAAATCCACCCCCATACCATCCGTCTCAATATCACATACACATATGAGTGAGACAGACTATCCACCACCACAATTACTCACACAATATCATACAACGAAAGAAATTCACAATATACAAAATGCAATAAATGCTAAAAGTGTTCTAAACTACTATGAAATTCAGATACATTACAAGAGAGATAAATATAATGAGAGAACAGGAAAACAATACTATCTACCTAACATATATTACAAACTCACCTACAGAATAATGAAGTCCTTAGTAGGGTTACCACAAAATAAGATACTGAACAAAACTGATTCCAATGCTCCTCTAAGCATGAATGAATTTAGCTACAAATGGCATCACTTTCACTTTATCCCAAAAAGAAAGAGACGACATATGTGACTGTGAAAAACACACAGCCAGCGCCAAAAAAACTTTATTTGGCGGTAACCACAAAATTCAATTTTACCAAAAAAGTAATAAAATCAAACTAAAAACAACCGAAAAATACACGTTGAATTATGCCAATTCGCTGTAGGACACTCTTGGGTATGCAGTAAGTAATTAGTAACTTGTAATGAGTCCAAATAGTTTACATATTCGCTGTCTTACCTAAACCTAGGGTCCGTAGAGGGCGTGCCGCTGCAAACCGAGTCGTTCGACGCCATCATTACGCTGTGATATTAAATAGCTCATTTAGGGCGGACCTCTAAAACTGGGCAGGGTACACCCGGGACAGTTTTACGGCTGCCTGTACACTGCTGTTTTAAGCTTAAATACGAAGATCAATGCAAATATACGATACCATTATATGGTACGAATAGAATTTTATGTATTGCACACGGTAACACACATGTACTGTTTTACATGGGCGTGTCCGCAAAAATAGGGTAGCCAGAACTGTAACATCGCAAATTCGTGATTGAAAACCCAAAGCCACGTTTATCATAGTGGAGTCAGATATAAAAGATCAGTGACAAGTTGCTAGCTCATCGCCTGAGAGAACGACCAAAATTCCTTAGTCTACTCTTGCGACATGGACGGAAGGAGATGAAGATAACTGATATATTCTAGTGAAGTCTAGCACCAGCACAGGCTAAGTTGTGATCACAGGGTGTAACAAAAAGGGTATGTTAGGCGAAAAGCTATGTAAATAGCCCACTAATAGGAATCTATCCACAAAATTTGAGACTCGAAATCACATGTTTATTTTTCCAGCCAGTATGGAGAATTTCTAAACAACACAGGAATGTTCATACAATCTTGAAAAATAAACATGTGATTTCGAGATTTATATTTACATAGCTTTTCGCTTAACATACCCTTTCTGTTACATCCTGTATATTTAGACATAATATAACACACATAGTCGTACGAGGCGATTAAGGGTTTCCGGGAGGTGGGCAGCAGCGCCTCCCGTGTTGACAACATAGTCCGAAATACAAACTGCGTTCACCAACCCGCCTGCCCAGCGTGGTGACTATGGGCAAATACCCCCCATGGCAGTCTTGTGGCGTGCCCTGGGGGAGGCCTAGGTCCAGCAGTGGACTGCAATAGGCTGATGATGATAATGATGAGTTAGGAGATTAATATTGAATGCCACCTTTGGAAAGTCAGTTTATTTCGACTTCTCTCTCTCTCTCTCTCTGACATACTTCTGACATACATCTTTGATAGGTTTAGCAAAGGGTTCTCTGTCCCTGTCACACTCTGTAATGCCAATAGTGAATCGTTATTTGCATTCATCATATTCGATTGTCAGCATAAAACAACAATGCGTTTTCTTTGACGGTTTTAGTATGGATAAAAATATCTTAATGTTGTAACATTTTTGCTTTCTTGGACACAAAAAAAAGGTTGTTATAAATATTATTAAACAGTATGTATATAATTGGATTTTATTAAAATTAGGTTTATAATAAGATACATGATATAGTTTTAACTTCTCAGACGACGAACAAAGAAATTATTATTAGCATGATGACTTAGCGCTCTTTTAAGCCCCCAGATAGCAAAAATGTGGAACCCCTTTAGCTCACACAATTGAAAACTACTGACAATTGTCATGTTTTGTCAATTTGATGTCACGCACTAAATGAAGATTGACAGTACATTGCTAGTATTAATCATTGCCTAGAAAATGGGATGTATTGTATATTGCATATATACATACATATAATCACGCCTTTATCCCTTACGCGGTAGGCAGAGCACCAAGGGCCGATAGAACCACATGGTGCCACTTCTGACCCAATTTGAGGGTATAGTTGAGATATACAAGTTCGGTTAGTAGTGACAGGTGGTCAGCCCATCGCCTACAAAACACCAAGACCCTCTTGTCCCTCTGCTGACTTGTACAGTATGCCCGGGAAGAGAAGCAGCTCTAGTATTATACGTTTTGTATATTGCAGTACCAATAATAACATTACTTTTACTTCAGCAACGGCTATAGTAATTAAACTGTTAAAGCTGTTGCGATCCGAGTGGGTTAACAACTTTTTACACTAATGTCAATCAACATTGACATATATTTGCCAAATACTGTCAATCTCCATTATATTAAACACAAAAGTAAGTCTAAATGCTCAACTTTCAAATATCTGTCAAACAAAACACGAGAAATGACCGGTAGTTATCGTCACATGTATAAGCTAGTATAGACAATGTAACAATTTTTCCAGTGACAGAGAATTTCGTAAAGTTATCGAAACATTTCCACCAACAGGAAGCCTTTATTTAGCATTCAATGACGTGTTGAAGTGTAAGCATTTTTTGACGACGCGAACTTCGCCATCTCTCGTGAAATTGTTATACTGTCAGTTATTACAACGTTGTTCATGAATCAAAACGGCGAGGTTACCATATTGACCATGCTGTTTACACAGAAAACGTTGTAGTGACGTCACTCACCGTTGTATAGCTACCTCAGCTACGACGTTGTGCGGCTGTATAGACATACATACCAAAGCCACGGCGTCGTGCGGCTGTGTGGACTCACATACCTCAGCCACGGCGTCGTGCGGCTGTATAAACGCACATACCTCAGGCACGGCGTCGTGCGACTGTATAAACGCACATACCTCAGGCACGGCGTCGTGCGGCTGTGTGGACGCACATACCTCAGCCACGGCGTCGTGCGGCTGTGTGGACGCACATACCTCAGCCACGGCGTCGTGCGGCTGTATAGACGCACATACCTCAGGCACGGCGTCGTGCGGCTGTGTGGACGCACATACCTCATCCCCGTCGTCGAGCGGCTGTATAGACGCACATACCTCATCCCCGTCGTCGAGCGGCTGTATAGACGCACATACCTCACCCCCGTCGTCGAGCGGCTGTATAGACGCACATACCTCACCCCCGTCGTCGAGCGGCTGTATAGACGCACATACCTCATCCCCGTCGTCGAGCGGCTGTATAGACGCACATACCTCACCCCCGTCGTCGAGCGGCTGTATAGACGCACATACCTCATCCCCGTCGTCGAGCGGCTGTATAGACGCACATACCTCACCCCCGTCGTCGAGCGGCTGTATAGACGCACATACCTCATCCCCGTCGTCGAGCGGCTGTATAGACGCACATACCTCGTGCGCGGGTCGGCGGAGGGCGTGTGGCTGCACACGGAGCCGCTGGAGGCGCTGGTGACGCTATGCGCCGGCGCCATCGGCAGGTAGCCGGGCGGCACCGCGTTCTCGCACCAGGACGTCGTACGGCTGTGGTTTACCGACGGCCGGATTAATTGCCTGCGAAGTGAAGAAAGAAAACATTTTTTTTTTTCGCTACCCACACTATAATAATTGTACATTGTAGAAGTGCTGCTACTGTACGAAAACCTCCCGTAGGCCTCCCACAAGGCTACTGCCCATGGGAGGTTTTTGCCCAGTCACAATGGTGACCGCAGTGTAATTTTCGAACTATATCCTCAAGACGAGTAGCGCTGCTACCCAGGAAACCATAAATCGCCGCTTATGAAAAAAGTAAGACTAAAGTAAAATCAAAATGGTTACTGCTCCAATGCACTCGCTTGGTTACACTCGGCCACGATTAGACGATGGTTAACTGGCAGTATAAAAATTGAAATCTTTAGTACCATATCGTTACTATACATACGTAATGAAGTCCCTCGCAAGCGCGTCACAAATATCAGGCTCTTCAGGTATCCGCGGCGTGCGGTGCCAGTCGCCAATCGCGTCAGGCTCGTCGCGCGACATGTCTAGTCCTGAGGAAGTGTATGTTAATAAGAACTAATGGTGTCAATTTGGCTTTTTTGGCGGGAATATGACAAAACTATTAAACTAGCCTCGTAGTCTTGGTTAAGAGAAAAGCACCCTTTTGAGTCAAAATACTAAGACATTTTAACTTGGTATATTGGCCATATTGCCCTAACATGGAGAATACATCTCATAGGGCGGAAAGTAGACACTAGCGGAGAGAAATCAGTAAACAGCCACGAGTTAAGTGAAGATAAAAAAAAACGGGGACTCCTCGATTGGAAGCCATTTGGCTAGCACAGTTTGGAGGATATATCGCAACGTATAGTGCGCGCGGCATAAGCACAGCAGCCACGATACATGATACACTAGACAAAACAAGTCAGAGCCCTAAGCAGACCCTACATTCATTAGACTTTATTAAAGTCGGAACAAGAGCTTGAAACCGACATCTATCACCACAAACTCACCGTCAATGAAGTCGGAATGCCTCGCGGGCGCGCGCTCCGCCTCGTACGCGCTCGTCCTTGTCGGCAGACTGTCGCAGCGGTGCCGCAGCGTGCTCGCATCTGCGGACAAACCGACACGCTACACCCGCCACTCTACGTCTATGGTATCGCCAGTTAAGGAAGGATAAAGAGGTTTTGTATGAATTTAATTGCTTTAAGAACGCTTTATTTGAGATAGACACATATGTATTATGCTAATTGCTTGATTGAACTTAATTGCTTGAATTTGAGATAGATACACATCGCATCTTCGGTCATAGAGGAATAAGACGTCATAGAGTGCTAATGTCATAACTGCCTCGATGACTTTTCGCTGCTATTCATTCAAGCATTCAAGGATTCAAGCAATTCCAGTCTTTGACACTTAGATTGCATTACTGTAATATACAGTAATGTACTACATTACTAATGTACTGTAACGTACAGATAGATTTCTAAATTGACGGTTTCAACTCTTTGTCCTTCCTTTATTGCCTCACAACTATTAGTAGAACGCTATGCTTTGGCGCTAGTGTACTAATTTTGATGCTTTTTAATAGATATCCATTTAGTTTGACAAAACTTAGCCAGAAAGCATATCGTGCTTCTACAGACTTTACTACATGCCCAATTATTTCTAATAGATACTTTACTAGATAATTAAACATATCAGAATTCGGTGATAAGCATTTCGTTTATTGCAGTATCAGACAGGCAGACAAGTTCCCGAATACATTAAAACTATGGTACAGTCAGCATCAAAAGTCAATGAACACATTCAGATTTACAAAATCACTGAACACTATAATAACACATAAATCGCTTAACAAGATAGGCGCCAGAATTGAATGAACATTATTAAAGTTTAAAATTAACTGAACATTACTCGTCAAAAGTCACTGAACACCATTTTGTCAAAAATTGCTGATCGTTATAATATCCAAAAACATCATAACATTCAGTTTATCAAAAGTGACTGAATAATATAAAATTCTTGTTTTGGTTATCTAGTGTCAATCATGGCTATGTCCAAAAATAACTTGACATCATAAATGACAAAAGTACATAATTGATTATTTTTTTTTTTTTGGGTTTAACGCGGCTCCGATGCCGTCAGATGTCAGCAGCAGCGTGCACAGCACATCCATTAGACTGCCCACTCTTGCACACTTTTGTAGGTCCAACGCGAATACAGCTCTAGCACCGCGCAGTCAGCGATCAGCAGCAGCGTGCACAGCACATCCCTTAGACTGCCCCACTTTTGCACGCTTTTGGAGGTCCAACGCTGATACAGTTCCGGCGCCATCAGGTATCAGCAGCAGTGTACACAGCACATTCATTAGACTGCCCACTCTTGCACATTTTTGCAGGTTCAATGCGGATACAGCTCCGACGTCGTCAGCTATCTATTATATAGCAGACTGCCCCCTCTTGTACACTTTTTTTTTAGGTCTAACGCGGATAGGCGCAACACCTAATAGAATGCATCACGGACAGTAAAATTAAAACCTTTGTATATTATTTATCCGACCTCCATGGCATCTGCTGTCAAACATAAAAAAGCTTATGACAATGTTATTCTCTTTGAACTGAACATCAAATCGATTGTTAATGCCAAAATGAAATACCTTACGTATACAATCTTTCTTTCTTGTCATATTTCGTAGTAAAGAAAGAGAAAACATTTCATTTTGTTAAGGGACTTTTGAGATAAAAGATGTTTGCGCTTTAGCCAGGTTGATCTTGGGTTTCCTTGTCTAGTAAAGGTGCTCTTCAATAAATATTTTAATTTTACCAATAAAAACAAAATACTATATTTCTTTAAATATACATAAATATAGAACGAAATAAGTATATAAAAAATTAATGCGTGTGCGTTTTGCGAATCGATATAAGTGAGTGTCGTCGTCTTCCGCGCCTCTCCCCGCACCTCGCGTTCCCCGCGTTCGCCATAGCATCTCAGCCGATTGCCATTCGCATGCGTTAACATCGCCCCCGGCCTTGGAGCCTCTGCTTCCAAGAAGATGTAGCTTATGACGATGATGATGAAGTTGCAGTAGACTGGTCTTCAGGACATTGAGGTAGAAGAGGGCATATCTTTGAAAAAGATCGCTTTATGATACCCGTAGCCGTCTTGATGCTGGCCACACGAGATATGCCATCCTGGCCAACAAATGTGTGTAAAACTCTTCCAAGTCTCCACTTCAGAGGAGGTAAGTTATCTTCTTTAATAAGAACCAGAGTATCAGGAATGAGCGTGTGTCCATTGCTTTGCCATTTTGTTCTCGTTTGTAGTTCCGAAATGTATTCCTTGGACCACCTGGACCAAAAGTGCTGACGCATTTGTTCCACGCGTTGATACCGAGTAAGTCGCTGGGTGGCTGCTGTAGTGAGATCCGGACAAGCTGGCGCAGTAAGTGGTCGGCCGATCAGGAAATGGCCAGGAGTAAGTGGGAGTAGGTCGTTTGCGTCTGTGGACATAGGTGAGATAGGTCGGGAGTTGAGGACGGCCTCAATTTGTGCTAACACCGTACTAAACTCCTCGAAAGTAAGATTTGCGTTACCTATAACACGACGAATATGAAATTTGCAGGACTTGATTCCCGCCTCCCACAAACCACCAAAATGAGGCGAATAAGGAGGAATAAATGACAACTTTATTGAATTATCGGCAGTGAAATTAGTTACATCATCTTTAATTGTATTCAAGAATGAAGAAAACTCTTTTAAAGCTCCTACAAAGTTTTTTCCGTTGTCGGAATAGATTTGAAATGGTTTTCCGCGACGAGAAATAAACCTTTTTAATGCGAGTAGGTATGAATCAGTACTAAGGCTCGTAACCATCTCCAAATGAATTGCTCGTGTTATAAAACATACAAATAAACATATATAGCATTTTTCCAATTTCGCTCCCCTTCCTTTACGATTTAAAATAAAGATTGGCCCAGCATAATCAACACCACAACGTGTGAACGGTGACTCAGGTTGTATTCTTTCTGTAGGCAAATTACCCATTTGAATCGGTAAAGGCTTGGCTTTCATTCGCGCGCACCTAACACAATTATATACCGTGTGTTTCGATAGGTCACGTCCTCGAAGTGGCCACCAGTTATCCCTAATGTTAGATAAAAGTAATTGAGGCCCTGCATGAAGTAAAACCTTGTGTTGATGCTTAAAAAGGAGCCGCGTAAATATATGTTTACTACATAGCAGAATGGGATGTTTTTTATTGTATGGGAAAAGATCCGTATTAATAAGTCGACCACCAACTCTAATCAAATTATTATTATCTAAAAATATATTAAGATTCGAAATATTTCGTGGACATTTAAATGAACGATTATTTACTAAATTATTATAAATATCTGGAAAGGATTGTTGTTGAGCAATTCGTGCTAAAACGTTGACCGAATTATGCAACTCATCCACTGATAGCGATCCTGTGCGACTCTGAGATTTGATTTTGTTACGTGCATTAAAAATAAAACGTAAAATATAAGCCGTCGTACGCTGCAAGCGGTTAAATGAAGAAAACCGTTCAAATAATAAACATGCCGTATCGAACTGTTGTGCACTTTGAGTAATCGCAGCGATTTTATTAAGTTTTATTTCTGGCAATAAATTTGTATTTTCACAGCAGTGATCATCTAGTGTATGTGCCCATTGTGTATCAGGTTCACGCAAAAAGTGTGGACCGTGCCACCACATGTCGGACGTGTACAGAATGTCCAGCTGTAACCCACGTGATAATAAATCAGCTGGGTTTTGTTTTCCTGGAATGTGAAACCACTGCGTATCCCCTGTCAAATCATTGACCTCAACCACTCTATTCTGCACAAAGGTTTTTAATAATGAAGGTGTCATCTTAAGCCAGCCTAATACAATAGTGGAATCGGACCAAAAATAGACCTTATCGAACGACAATAGCAGCGATTTCACTATTTTTTCGTACAGTTTTGCGCCCAATAATGCAGCACATAGCTCTAAACGTGGTATACTAACCGGTTTTACTGGCGCCACCTTGCCTTTCGCATATAATAGATTGACTGTTATCAATGACTGATCAGAGGTATAACTACGTACGTATGCGCACGCACCATAGGCATCTTGGGATGCGTCAGTAAAAATATGTAACTGAATATGCTGGTTATTTTTTCCGATTATGTGACGTGGAATTCGTAAAGCATGTAAATATTGCAATTTATTAAGAAAATTAAGCCAGATTTTTTTTATATTAGTAGGTACAGATTCGTCCCAATCTAGCTTTGAAAGCCATAATTTTGGTAAAAGAATTTTTATTATCATAATAGTCGGTGCAAGCAAACCTAATGGGTCATATATTTGTGATATTATAGATAGAATTGTGCGTTTACTAATATTTTTTGTATCTAGTTCGTGTTTCGTAGTATAATGGAGTTCGTCGGACTCATGGAACCACCCTAAGCCTAAAGTTTTACTTTGACAGTTTTCACCTAGTGACATGTTTTTCGAAATGTGTGAATTTTCAGAAAATGAAGAATTAAATAACCATTTCCTTAGGGGAAAACATGCTGAGTTTAGCACATCAGAAACACTTTCGCATATTTTTGATAATGTTTCTTTATCGTCACTCCCGGTACACAAGTCATCTACATAAAAGTCATCCGAGATAACGCGTGCGATTACATGATCCTTGCATTCCGATGCCAATTGTTTAAGGCACCGAATGCTTAAATACGGAGCCGAGGCAGTGCCATACGTCACTGTATTAAGTTGGTACACACCAAGCTTGCTCTGTGGATTATCGCGCCATAATATTAACTGTAAATTTCTTTGATCATTTTGAATTAAAATTTGCCTATACATCTTTTCCACATCTGCGCAGGCTACATATTTATATTGGCGAAAACGCAATAATATAGATAAAATGTCATTCTGCAAACTAGGCCCAATAAATTGTATGTCATTTAAAGATTTTCCTGATGACGTCTTCGCACTCGCATCAAACACGACCCTCAATTTAGTTGTCGTACTTTGTTCTCTAAATACACCATGATGCGGTAGGAAATAATAATTTTGTAGATTATTCAAATCGTTTAATGGACACATGTGTCCCAAACTGAGGTACTCGTTCATGAAATCAATGTACATTTGCTTATAATCAGGTTTACAACGTGACAATTTACGTTCTAATGCAAGAAACCTATGTTCGGCTAATGTGAATGAGTCACCCAATACGTCAGCGGATTCCCGCAAGGGTATGCGCACAGAAAACCTACCTGAGCTGTCGCGCACCGTACTTTCCTTAAACAACTTATCGCAATACATTTCATCTTTATTAAGATTAATACTTGGAGAAATCTCCTCTAATTCCCAGAACCTTTTAAATTGTGCATTAAGTGTTTGTGTCAAATTGCAATGGACCCGATTAATGCTAGAGGTTTTATTAGGTAGTACGGAACCCGATATTATCCAACCCAGTTTAGTATTCTGTAAATAAGGACCATTGGATAAACGAATCAACCCGTCATTCAGTAATTCCCAAAATTTATCAGCGCCGATTAATAACTCAATTCTGTGTGGATAATTAAAGTTAGGATCGGCGAGTTTTAAATTTTCGGGTAGTTTTATATTGTGTGTGTAACCTAACGATGGTAATTCATCTGTAATGCGAGATAAAACTAGACAATTAATGCGCGTGTGATAAGAACTAGTTTTAGATCGCAACTGAATTTCGCAAGTTTGTGTGGATTGAGTCACAGAGTTTCCTACACCTGTAACTTGAACAGTGGACTGTATATACGGAATTTTTAATTTTTTAGATAATGATTCTAAGATAAAACAATGTTGACTACCATTGTCGAGTAATGCGCGAGTAGTATGGTACTTATTGTTTTTATCAGCTATCTCCACTAAGGCGGTGGATAAAAGCACTTGCTCCTGAAGGAAATGCGAAATGTTATTGTCATTATTGTAATGCGTGTGAGTAGTGTGAGAAGTGTGCGATGTAGTATGAACTGTGTGTGAGTTTGTGTTTGACTGTGCTGTGAGTGATGACGATGTCGACAAGCCTATGCTGTCACTATACTCGTCATGAAGAAGCGAATTGTGCTTTTTATTGCATAACTTGCACGGGCCGAACCAGCAATCCGTAATGGCGTGGCCGGCGCGCATACAATTACGACAAAGGTTCTTATCATCAATGTACTTACATTTATCTTTAACAGATAAATTAAGAAATGCTTCACAGGAATAAATTGGATGCTTTCCGTTGCACAGACTGCATGAAAACTGACGCTTAGAACTGAATAAGTTTGAAGATTTGCCATTATTTGTATGACTAGTAACATGACTGTGTGATTTTTGTGAATGCGACGGTTGTTTTTTTGTGTGAATGTTAATGTCTGGTGTGTGTTTGCTTTGCGATATTTTAATAGTTTCTAAAACATCCGCTCGGTCTTTGAGAAAGCTAACTAAATCTAGTAACGTAGTTTTAATTTGAGAACTAAGGACGTTGCTTTTATGAAGTTCCCACTCTTTCTCTGTAGACGAGTCGAGTTTTGACACTATAATGTATATTATTAGAGTGTCCCACTGCTCGGTAGGCTCGCCTAAACCGTTGAGTGCGCGAATATTTCTCATAATTGTATCTATAAGCTTGCGAATTTGAGAAGCAGATTCTTTATGTATTGTTTGCGCAGAAAACAAAGCCTTTACGTGATTATGGATTAGTAAACGATTATTATTATATCTGTTTTCGAGCAAATCCCATGCAATTGTGTAATTTTCGGAAGAAAATCCTAAAGACTTAATAACTTGTAGGGCGTTCCCGACCAAGGCTGAACGGAGGTAATGAAATTTTTGAATTTCATCTATATCTTTGCGACTATCAATAAGTGATGTAAAAGTATCCCGAAACTCGAGCCACTGGTCATAACTGCCATCGAAGGTGGGTAAGGAAATTGTGGGTAATTTAATAGTATTATAGTGTAATTTATTTTTTGAGGAATCCGATTGATTATTTTCTATTTCAATGCACTTGTATTTGGCCACAATATCATAATACTGATTCTCGAAGGTTTCTCTCTCGTGTAATTCATTCTCAAATTGACTAGAAGGTACTTTCATGTCTAGTTCATCCTGAATAGAATTAAATTGATCAAATAACGGTTGTAGGTTTTTAGAACGTACCATTAATTCAGCTTTCTGAAATTCAGTTAATGACGACATATCAACCGATTGAATATGTTTCATGAATAAAGTTAATTTACCCTTAATTACTCCGCGTTTCTTAACTAATTCGCGAATAGTTCCCTCGGGATCTTCGTCACATAAAGATTGCCTCTTTTTAGTCATTTTGGTGTGTGAGATTAGGTGATCAAGTACTTACAGTTAGCGAGTTCAAGATAGCTACACGGTGAATACTCGAAGTAAAACCAGTTGAAGGTAGGTAGAACAATACGCGTCGGTTGATCCGAGAACTGGAATTTATCACAAATCACGATGTTAGCACAAATTAAAACACTAGGTAAGGAAGGAAACTTTGATCGGCCTAACCGTATGAAGGTCGACGTGATGATCTTCAGCTGTTTTGCAGGTTCTGCGTTGATAATCCGGCTCGAAGGACCAACAATGTTTGCGCTTTAGCCAGGTTGATCTTGGGTTTCCTTGTCTAGTAAAGGTGCTCTTCAATAAATATTTTAATTTTACCAATAAAAACAAAATACTATATTTCTTTAAATATACATAAATATAGAACGAAATAAGTATATAAAAAATTAATGCGTGTGCGTTTTGCGAATCGATATAAGTGAGTGTCGTCGTCTTCCGCGCCTCTCCCCGCACCTCGCGTTCCCCGCGTTCGCCATAGCATCTCAGCCGATTGCCATTCGCATGCGTTAACAAAGATGGTATGCTATTTTAGTCAAAAATTTGTTCAGAGACTTGAGAGACGAAGAATGTTAAGCTTTTTTTACTATAATTTTGTTTAGCGACTTTTGAAAAGAGATGGTCACCTACTTATGGTCTTTTAAGATAATCATTCAATTATGGCGCCTATCTTATTAAGCGATTTATGTGTTATTGTAGTGTTTAGTTATTTTGAAAATCTGAATGTGTTCAGAGACTTTTGATGCTGACTGTACTAAATGTTGCATTATACGGCCCACTAGCGTGGTCTAAGTCTTGGATAATTTCTTATTAGCTTAGCACACATACCAAGTCTCTTTATGGCATAAGATAAAAGAAATGACATGTGTAACTAAGCAAAATTTTCTGCCTGCCATATTCTTTGACGAAAAAGTTAGTTTTTCTAACAATGATTATATAACACAACAAAAATAATAATAATTTAAGACATTGTCCCGCCCGTTCACGCGTAATGCGATAGTGTAAGTGGGCCGTAATGTATAACATATTATAATATTAGTCTCTAACAAATACATATCTTTCTTTATATACAACACGGTTATTTATACGCTTAAATCTCTAAATAAAATATCTATTAGTGTACAATCTATACAAGTTAGTACATATCGTTGCATTAACATAATTCGCCAACAAATACTATTGTCATATTAACATTATTTAGTTAAATATACTTGACATAGATGCATAGCAAATTAGAAGCAGTTGCGAATTGTTTTAAAAGCTTTTGAAAGAATTTGAAAGAAAGAAGAAAAATCAGGGGGGGGAAAGCGGAACTAGCGTCGACATTATGTTATTTGCTTATCTGTGTAGAAACTAACGCCACATGATCAATTTCGTGGGACTACATGCGAGAAGTATAGCAGATTATATATAAAAACATTGAATAACATCACCATTGGATTATTCCCATCGATCACATACCCATAGAGGCGAATGATCACGGTAAAAACAACTTCGGCGAATGCTTCGCTCTGATTGGTCGACGCACGCTATTCAATCACGTTAGCCAATCAAATAAGCTCCAAGCTTTTCCTTTATAGTAGTTGTAGTAATCAAAGGGGATTAATACAGGGTGTAACAAAAAGGGTATGTTAAGCGAAAAGCTACGTGAATAGCCCACTATAGAGAACCTATACACCAAATTTGAGACTCGAAATCACAAGTTTATTTTTCAAGATTGTATGAAAATTTCTGAGATATTTAAAAATTCTCCATACTATCGGGAAAAATAAACATGTGATTTCGGGTCTCAAATTTAACTTAACATACCCTTTTTGTTACACCCTGTATAGATACTATACTTCTCGCTCTAATTTGTAGTGGAATCTTAATAATAAGCTACTATACATATTTTTATACCGTAAAACCACTACATTCCATAAATATTATTTATTTGTGTAACACTTAAGTAAAATAAACATAATACTGGATTAGGTTATTAAAATAAAAAAGCGTACAAAACAGTAAAAACTTTAATTCTAAACTGAAATTTAAAAAAATCTAACGTGATTAAATAACTCTACAAACAAAAAAATATCTAAATACTGTAAAGTTTCCATCGAAAATAACCAAATCGTGCCATATCAAAGCCGGTTCGTTGCACCCTTTACCCTTGCTAGCTGAAATAAACGGGAACTGTTAAAATAACAAACCAAAAATAACAACGAAAACGACTAAACAAGCCAACACAAAAATCTATTTGTGAGACATCCTAAACATCATCTAATTTGGCCAAAATACCATAGTCCAAGCCAAAACTTAACTTAAAAAGGTTAGTACGATGCCATGTGAGATGCAATGTATGTCGTTAGCTAAGCCATGCTTGGTAATATACTCTCGTGGTAAACATAAACAAAATCGTAAAAAGGAGTATTTTCGTTAATGTTCATTTAATAATCGCTGAAAATATATCCATTGAATTTAATGCATCAAGTCTTAATTCTAGTAATGTACTATACACATGACTCTCATTTCTATGTCACAAAAGTCACAAAGGTTATGACAGAAGGGCTATGTTACGCGAAACGCTATGCAAACTGCCCACTACAGAGAAACAGTGGACAGGTTCACTGTAGTCGGCATTTTTATAGCATTTCCCTAAATAATCCCTTCTATTACACACTGAGCATTTGGTGCTAGAAGACTACATAATGCAAATTATAAAACAACCACGAAATCCGAGAGTGTACAACCAAAACGCAATACATACTCTTAGAGTGGGCCGGCGACAATTTGGACAACCGCTCCCTCGTGCCCGTGCTGGCACGCCGCGACCACTGGCTCTTCTTCAAGACCAGATCGGTGCCGTTCACGGCCTTACACGACTGGCTGACGGCCTTCTCTATGGTGGCCACGTCCCCCTCGTCTCCGGCTAACGGGGCGGACCGGGTCCTCTCGTGGCTGATTTTGAGCGGCTCTTGGAACAGGTTATAGCCGATCGGCAGCGACGCGGTGCGGCTGTGTTTTATAACCCGGGCCGGGTTGTCCGCGCTATCGTTTGTTAGTGAGTTCGGCGGTTGGTTTTCGGCTGCGGAGACAATGAGAAGCGACACGTAAAACAGATGCGCCAAGCGTCACCCTGTGCGATGTTTAGTATGGTGGGATGAGATGTCGCCTTTGTCGACTTAAGATGTTATGTTCGGCTGTGTTTATTTGTTATCCTATATACGAGTACGTGCGTTTTTAGATAATAGGTGAATTAAAATACTAATCTATATCTAGTATTAATTCATCTAAGGCGCAACACGCCATTTTATCTATCTATACATATAATAAAAATGTAACGGATCGCTGTCGGTACATTGAAGATATATGAGAAAAAATATTATAGGAGACCTTTATTAACGCAATAGTACACAAAAGAATTATTTTTGGAATTTTTGTCAGTTTGTCTGTGCGTTTGTGCACGCTAATCTCAGAAACGGCTGAACCGATTTCGATGCAGTTTTCAGGAATATATTGTGACAGGTCCCACTTAACACATAGGCTACTTTTTATCCCGGAAAAATGTTTTTATCCCGGATAATTTCGATATTGTTTTTCCTGTAGTCCACGCGGACGGAGTCGCGGACATCCACTAGTATATAATAAAATCAGTTACAGGTCAAAAAGCCTATAATAAACCTAAAATCAATGATATAAGCGCGCCTCGCTTCGGGATCAGGATCGGCTCGGCTCGGCTCGGATGAGGTGTAAAAAACCTGTGACAATCTGCTAACTTATCGCCTGAGGGAACACCCGAATTCGTTAGTCTTATTAGATGCACATAAGGAGATGCAGCTGATGTATGTACGTACGACTCCGCATAAGCACAGGAAATACAATATGTATTTCTTATACAATAAAGACTAAGGATGTCTACGACAGCTGAAATGTTTTTCAAATATGCCTGTAAATCCATAACTATTAGTATGCAAGAGGGCCAGACAATCACCGGTGGCGATGCGCCAAGCGCCGAGCTCGGGTGTCGTTGCCCCACTGACACGGTTTCAGACACAACATTCGGGACCACGTGACGTCTAGCCGCTTTATTTATGTACTCAGCCACTGACGCGATGGTAAACAATGCAGTTGAGGATGACACTCGGGTTATTTTGTGCCGTTTCATGCCTTTTTTTAAATTTATTGTGCACTGGCTGTCCACGATTTCGTCCACGTGAAAGGGCATTACACTCCCGTGCGAAGCTCTAGTTAAACATATAAACCTTCCTATTGAATCTCTCTATCTATTTAAAAAAAACGGCATCATAATCCGTTGCGTAGTTTAAAGATTTAAGCACACATAGGGACAGACAGCGGAAAGCGACTTTGTTTTATAATATGTAGGAATAATATACGGCATTTACGAGGCGATTAAGGGTTTTCGGGAGGTGGGCAGCAGCGCCTCCCGTACTGACAACATAGTCCGAAAATTACACTGTCACCAACCCGCCTGCCCAGCGTGGTGACTATGGGCAAAACCCCCATGTGGCGGTAGCCTTGTGGCGTGCCCTGGGGAGGCCTACGTCCAGCAGAGGACTGCAATAGGTTGAAGAAGAAGAAGAAGATGAAGTAGGTAACCTATCTATCTATTGTACAACAAAATCTACATTTTTATAAATGTACAATTCATCCTCGGTTCATATAAAAACTGCTGCTGATGTTATTTATTTTTCCAATGAAGAATATATACGCTTGCTTGGAGAACAAATTGTTTAAAAAATGTGTACTTGGTAAAGGCACCATCTCTAATTTCCAATATTAAACCAGTGACCAAACAACAATCCTTGTATGAAAACTGTACACGTGTTACTCTATTCTTGCCCACAAAACTGTAATAATATATACAATGTGTCATTTCATGATACAGAATGTAACGGAAGGGAATGGCAGAATTTCTGCGTTCAAAAGTACTTTTCTGGGAAGTGCCACATCTACCGAGACAAGAAAACACTATTTCGTCTTAACAAAATCTTCTATTGCGATGTAAGTATAACCTTTTTCCATATCTAGAACTCAAATGTTCAGTTATTCAAACTGAATGTACATTCCTGAACAATATACTAATACAAGCCAGAAAACTACATTACCTAGTATTTATTTTGAAGTCACAAATTTCGTGGACAAAGTTTCTTTAGTGGGAAACTTCAATTGCAATTCGCTAAGCCCTTCTGCTACACTCTGTATATTGAACGATAAATAATGTATGATACAACCGAGCAAGACAATTTTTTGAAAAAGTTTGAAGTCAGCCAACACCGCACCAAACCATGCATAAAAAGTGCTTATCAATTAAATACTTACCCTATATTTATAATAATAACCTTGTATTCATATTGTTAGAATAAAAATAATAAAACAATGTTTGGCTAACAATAAATGTGAATAACATATTGATCTGAATTTTTTTGGTGAAAATCTATATAATAAAAGCGGTGTGTTAAGCGAAATGCTCCCACTAATAGAGAACCTATCCACATAATTCAAGGCTGTAAACTTGTGGATGGGTTGTCTACCTATATACTGGGGTCTTATCAATTATTCACTCGTTTAATTAACCACTTTCGGTACACCCTGTAGTGAAATTATAACAAATCTGACTCCAGTTGTTGTCCAAGCTATACAAGTGCTTAGAACTGCTTAAAAGTCTCGTCTCTCGCCTAAACTTATGAAGCGGAGTATGTCGTGGTATCATAAGAAAATAATACCTCTCTTATAAAATATTAATAAGAAAATGAAAAAAAAAAAAACTCGCATTCCGTGCATCGCTCTACCAACTGAGCTATCGGGTCACTTAACTTGGATGACGAATTTCACCATCTCTTTTAAATTACGTTTTTGGCAACGTTATTTTTTCATCCCGATAGCTATTGTTTAGCCAAATCTCGGTAAACAAAGCTGAATCCCTAATAATACCTATCAACCTAGTGATCATAATTGATTTATACACTAACAATGTCAACTGTCAACCAATTCTACAGTAGTCGCGAACGATTTTTACAGCTGTGAAGTCAGCCATGAGATGAATATGCCTCCGTCGCCTATAATCGGCCCCCTGATTACGTAAAAGCAATAGCAAAGTCGAAGCCGCGCGATCGCGATAATTGAGTGTGTGTGCTTGGGCGAGGTGCGGGGCGCGGGAGGACGCCGAGCGCTCGTTGCGTGCACGCAATTATCGCGGTCGCGCGACTTCGGCTTTGCTATTGCTTTTACGTAATCAGGGGGCCGTTTCATAGGATAACTGCTTGCCTGATTTCAGAACTAGAGTGCGTTTCACAAAATAGTTTTGAATCATGGCGCTAATTACTAAATGACTAGGTACATTTTCTATGTTACTGCGTACAAAAAATGACCCGAATCAGGCATAAGAGTTATTTTATGAAACGGACTCTAATTTTTGAATGCAGTAACATAGATAATGTAGTCATTGAATGTGATTGAATGACTGCCATTCACATAGTAACTAGCACCAGAGACGGCTGCTGACATTTTTAGATGGGTGTTAACACCCTTAACGAATAGGATGGTGCAAGTTCAGCCGTACACTTATAAAAATTCAGATGACCTAATGTAACACATTAAAGACAACCATATCGCGTTCTAACTCGGACTAAGCGACCTCTAGTGGCGGCATACGCGAATTAAAGTGAGCGGCGCTCCAGATAAGGCAAATTTTTCAAACGAAATCTTCTGTTTCACGCGCCGGACTATGTCGGTATGTCTCTTTCGCACTCATTGAATACAGTACTAGTAATCGTACCAAATTTCGTTTCATTGGAGCGCGATCGCTAGATACATAAGTTTACAATTTACTTGAGACGAACGCGTAGACACTATTGTATAAACATAGTAAAATTGATAGATAATTATAAATATAGAGAAATATAGATTGCCTATGTAATCTTCGTGGGTGGGAGTGCACCGCACCAGCGCTCCTTAGAGCCGCGAGCCGCCAGTGACTGGCACCATTATTCAAAAGAACTATTTGGTGAATCGCACTTTTTCACAACCGTAAATATACAATTTATTTGTATTTCTGTTCCCTTGATTATGATCACGTTGAAAAACACTGCCTAGTATAAACGTATAGAAAACACAGGTACAAAGACGGAAGTCACAAATAAGTTTTAAAATAATAATCAACTTATTTGTAACTGGGAACGCCACGTCATAACGGTTTATTTTGTAGAATAGCTTTAGCGTATATTAAGGCGAAGTATATCCAGGATATTCCGCTAATAGCACCGCCATTACGTACATTTAGATATTCAGATAAACAGAAATCAAAAACCATTTTATTAGTTATGTGTTAACGGTTTCAATAGGCGGAGAGTTTACTCACTAATTATAATTTTTTATATTTATAAATTCATATAGTTTTATAATGACGGAGCTATTAGCGAGCCATCACGGGCTTACCATAATAAACATTGAATGGTTAAAAGCTGCTTTATAGTTTCAGAGAGAAAAGCCAATGCGCAGCATTTAGCGAATTTAGCGACCGATCGATTGCAAGCGACATAAACGTTAGTATTGCAGATAGTATTTACAATATAAAACTTAAAAGTCTTACTTATATTTTTATTATGAAATTATCTTTATTTTTCAGAAGTTGTAATATAAATTAGACTTGAAAGTCAGTTGGATCCGATTAAACGACATACTTGTATATAGATTTTTCTGTATTTACTCTCCCAGTTTCATAGTTAGAAAACACTTTGTGGACTCATATCCAACAAAATCTGAGTTTTAACTCTTACAAGTAACTATTACAGCGTATTGTAACTTGTGTTAAAATTTTGATTACCATCAGTTTCTGCAAAGTCAAATTTGGAATATGGACCAATTTTCATTCAACACCCATTGCCACGGCCCTTTTAAATGCTCTATTTACTTTTTAAACATTATGTATTACATACATAATATGTTATACAGTTACAGATCTGTCAAAAATAATAACACCCTATTATACCATACACATGTCAGCAACATGGCAAAAATAATTCAAATCCGCAAAAACTGACAAGTGCCGCCCACAGAAAGCGTCGCGAATACTATGTCATTAGCATCAACGTGCTAATGGCATTGTATTATGGCCACGAGACATATCTATATACTCGATATATTTATTCATACAATGTCTGAAAACAAAACGTATATGTGACAAACAAATGTCTTGACAGCTAGGTACACTTGATATCTCCTCGAATAACAGGGAGCCATAGTTTTTAATTAATGCAAATCACCCTTACGTCATTAGATAATCGACGCAAAAAGCAAATCAAGTGTCAAAATCTTGCTTAACCACAACATTTTTGTGCAAATTTTACATAAGTTTTGAAATATATTTTCCAATCAAATTAAAAACGTCTAGATGCAATACTAAAAATACTTCATTCTCGATCGATCACAAATAGAATCGACACTTCGAACACAGACATTTGTACGAAGAAATATATCGATAATCGCGAGAATCGATCTCCAGATCGTACCATTGCTGGAAGCCAGAGGCGCCACAGCCGCAGCCGAGTCCTCTATGGAGAGAGTGGCGGACGAGCAAACGCACTGCTTTATGCACGCGCCAACACACAAGTCTGCAATAGATGCCGCCAATGTACACTTGTCAACCAGCCCAGGTATACCAATGCTTGCAATGCCCCCACAATACTTAGTTTTTGTTGACGACTGTACGCCAGTGTAGAGCAACGGTGCTAGAACTGAGTACAGGTATTGGTTTTATATTGATTTGTTTGAAGCATGACTTGTAGCTTTGTTTTTTTGACAATTTATTGTAAATGTAAATATGTATACTTATGATATTGTTTTATTCTGATTACTTTATAGGTGAAAGTGAATGCTGCAAGTCTGGCTTTTTGAAGAATTTAAAATCTACTCCAAAACAGTTCAAAGTAGATTTTATAAATGTAAAAAATAGAATTAAGTATGTATGGATGAAAATGATACGACCCTAGTAATATGTGATATACATGACCCACTAATTTCTAAAATTACTGAGCTGTCTATTTGTGCTGATAAGGCGATGCCTTCCGGCTTGTACTTAGTTGAAAGCAAACTAATGATTAATTAATAAACTAATAACAAAGGTTACAAGACTTTTTACAACACATCGGTAAACTATGCATATCTATACATATAATAAAAATGTAACGGATCGCTGTCTGTACATGGAGGATATATGAGAAAAAATATTATAGGAGACCTTTATCAACCCAATAGAACCCAAAAACGATGATTTTTGGAATTTTTGTCTGTTTGTCTGTGCGTTTGTGCACGCTAATCTCAGAAACGGCTGAACCGATTTCGATGTAGTTTTCAGGAATATATTGTGACAGGTCCCACTTAACATATAGGCTACTTTTTATCCCAGGAAAATGTTTTTATCCCTGATAATTTTGACATTTTGTTTTTTCTGTAGTCCACGCGGACGGAGTCGCGGGCTTCCACTATTATGTATATGTACATAACACATACATATTATAATCACGCCTTTATCCCTTACGGGGTAGGCAGAGCACCAAGGGCCGATAGAACCACATGGTGCCACTTCTGACCAATTTTGAGGGTATAGTATCAATATGTGAAAGAAAGTATTTATAGCAGATACGAGTAATAGAATAAATTTGTGAAATAATGTTTTTATGCTCGTGAAATCATTATCTAGGAAGTTAACACTTACAAGTTTCGCTTTGTACCTGGGACCAGTTCATATCGCCTTAATTATAAGCCAAATTTGACCATTCGGTCAAAACTAGACATAAATGTCATTTCTGACAAAGCAAGTGTAAATGTTAGCCACATATAAAAAATTGCAAAGCTGCTTTTAGCTAGTGTTTTAAAAACTCTCTAAACTCTAATCTACTGTGAATTTGTTAGTATCTAAGGTTCTACTGAAAAACTCTTCTAAATCTTTCTATCTCTCTTAACTATTACCTAAGCTATATGAGATGAAAAGATACATGTATATAATAAAATACAAATAAGAATCTTGAAGTGACTAACCGTAGAATTTGTACATATACTTACCTAATAGAATAGCACACACATATAAAATTAATATAGTACCACTAGATGACATAACTAGGAGTGAATTATACTATACAAAGCCATTTCTACTCATACTTTTAACAAAGAAAAATATCGATAGATTTATGAGACTATACTATGACAAAGTGTCAAACCATAAAATAAAATTATGTTTGTTTATACATACTCTCCTGATAAAGATATTAGATTAATATCCACCATAATATAATATAATAAATTGTTTATAAAAATAAACCTAAAAAAACCTATACAATTTTTATAGAAACCACATTATTCAGTTCGAGTGGGATCATCTCTTCCACAGACAAAACTTCATATAACCATAGACTAAATATTAAAAGATATGCCCACAGACTATAACTTAGACTTACCATTGGCCAGTCCAGCGCGGCCCCGCCCATCGGAATACGTCTGGCGGCGCGCGGGGAGGGGGTTTGTACTCGTCTTCGGAACCACGATATGATCGCGCTCATTCTCCGTCTCTTTCGCACAGTTTTGCATCGCACTGAAATTATTTGGTCACGGTTTGATTAGTCTGGATCTGAGTTAGTTTGTTTACGGACAAGCTTCCATTAAATAAACATTACTACTTAGAGTTGTTATTGCCGAGATCACAAACATATACACACGGGTGTATTCCCGAAATGGAGAAGCCAGAAGTGCAGGATCATAAAGGACGTCCCGCGACCACATTCAGCATAGCGGGGAGAGATGTCAATAATCAGTAAGAAGTTGCTGGCTTATTTGCCTGAAAGAATGCGCGAGGTTTTAATCGACTCTTACAACGTGCGCGAAAGAAGATGCAACTCGCTAGTAAACCTCCGCACCGGCACAAGACCATTACTATACCTAAAATTCGTTAAATTTTATTATGACGTTGACGGGTGACAAGATCATAAGTTTATTGTAAGCTCAATAATTTGCGCCAGAGAGAAACAAGGTTACGGAGAAAGGAACAGTCAGAAATAATAAGATCAGATTAAATCCATTGAGGGGTCGCCCACCACCGGGCCCTACACCCTCCGCTGACCCTCGATCCGCCGACTCATGGTCACGAACACAAGACACTACTGTCGCAACGAGAAGCCAGATTAATTCGAAGATGTACAGAACGAAGAGGGGAAACAAGGACGCGAATTGCAGAAGAAACGTCCACTCACTGGTATATAGTGGAATGCATGCTCTGCGCGATATTGGAGTCGTCGGAGAGCATCCACAGCTCGCCGGCGCCGGTCGTGGTCTGCCGCCCCACCTCCATGTAGAAGAAGCATTCGGAGTCGCCGCATCTGTGGAGAGAGGTTGTGGTGGCTTGTGTTGCATGGAGGCTTGGTCAGTGAATGAAGTCGCAGCGCCACTGCGTTTAAACTTTAAAGATTACATACATACATATAGACACGGCTGTGTACCCGAAATGGGGTAGCCAGAACTGCAGGGAAATCCCACAGCCACGTTTAGGTTAGCGGAGACAGATGTTAATGATCAGTGACAAGTTGCTAGCTTATCGCCTGAGAGAATTTTCGAGTTCCTTAGTCGACTCTTACGATATGCATTATGGAGGAGGAAGGAGATGCAGCTGATGTATTCTAGTGAAGCCTCGCATTAGCACGGGAACGTTTAAAGGTTACATACATATAATCACGCCTTTATCCCTTACGAGGTAGGCAGAGCACCAAGGGCCGATATTTATTTATTTATTTTATTTGACTAACAAAACAAGTTACAATCTGTAATTAATATAATCCTACAAATTCTTAAAATTAAACTAGACTGTAACTCTTTACAATGTTGGCACATTAATACACAATATGTTCTAAGCACATCACATCATTAGAAAAAGAAAATTAAAAATAAACACAATTTAAATTTAGAAAAATTAAAAATAACAACAAAAGAAAATCTTAAACGATAGAACCACATGGTGCCACTTCTGACCAATTTTGAGGGTATTAGTAGAGATGTACAAGTTCGGTTAGTAGTGACAGGTGGTCAGCCCATCGCCTACAAAACACCAAGACCCTCTTGTCCCTCTACTGACTTGTACAGTATGCCCGGGAAGAGAAGGCAGCTGTACTGTTACACGTTTTTTTTCACTCCCAGAGCAGCATAGAAGAATCTATTAACTCGTACTGAAAAATCATTGTATTATTAATAGGAAATAAGGGCTGAAGATAATGGTCGAGTTTGTACATTATGTTTAGTACAGACCTAATACATACATACATACATACATACATACACGGCTGTGTTCCCAAAGAGGGGTAGTCAGAATTGCGGGATCATAAAGGAGATCCTAAAGGTTATTACGTTATTAATTGTTTGACCAGGCCTTAAGGTTTTTTGTGCTGGCAGACTGACTAGGCGATGCTTCCAGTACTATCAAGTATGATGTGCCTAAACTCACCTCCTAATATTCTTGAGCGAGTATTCCACCTTCTCCGGTATACCGAGGTCGCTGATGACGTTGTTGTGGCTCTTGATCTTCACCAGCGCCAGGGTCTTGTCCGTGAGGCACAGGTTGTACAGGCCCTGGATGTTCTTGAGCGCGCCCAGGCCTTTCTTCTGTACGTTCACTTGCCAGACATGTTCTGCAAAGAAAAGTAAAATGATAAGTATAGATTTTATGTCAATCGGTCCTACGGATATTGTTGGCAATTTCAGTGTGTTGACGACGTAAAAGTTGAACTGTTGGTCGATGGAGACTCGCTTACGAGTATAAAGAAACTTTTGTCATCAACACGTGTTAACAACAGATAAGTTGGCACCTTTGGCTCGGTGGAGACCACCTTTAACACAGAAATTCTAGAGTCTGTATCCATGTATTAATTGCAGACAATCTGTGTGTAATGCATACGATTATGTCAAGCGACGACTAGTTTTTGACGTAGTTAATACAAATAAACGACCTGGTATATTAAAAGGGCAGTTTAATTTGTTTTGAAATTCACAATGCGAGATGCTGTTCATCTAGTAATCCGCCCGTGTACGTATTTGACGGTAGATGCGTCGCGCGTATCTCCCAAATGCAAAACGCCTTACTTCAATGTTTATTGGTATGAGGTGATTGGAGTCGGTTTATATCTGACGGAAGATGAATCGAGCGTATCTCCAGGTACAGGCAAACGCACAAACGCATCATCGGTTGAGTGTGAAAGGTTGAATGTTTTGTCATATATTTGCATGTTCTTACGTTACGCGACCGACAAATACGCGACGCATTTTCCGTCAGATATGAACCGATTCTTAAGTTAGCTACAACAATTTATCTGTTATATAATATTTATATATTGGTCTAGGTGTTCTAAGGTATCTGGTCAAGACGATATTTTTTTATAGATTCAGTAAGGTTGAGACTGTCGTGCATACACTTTATATTATTTCAACAAAACACTATAAATGATAATGACTTTGTCACAATGTTTGTTTGTAGCACGGGCAATTACATTACATTATAATGATGACAATAAATGCATTTATCATTAGGTAATATTACTGTTATGGTAACAACTAGTTTGAATTAATAATTGGCATTCATAATGCTAAGGATAGTAGAATGTATAATATATCATACTCGTACTTACGTACTTAGTCTGTAGTAACAATAAACTTCTAGGTATCTATTTTATTAAAGCTGAACTTAGTTATTTGTTTTAGATATGTATGCCTTTTATTTTTAACCAGTAGTTTATTAAATGCTACTAACCATATCGATTTTGAAGGATAAAAGCTAGGTAATTTTTTCCAAAAAACATAACGTAGTTTATAGTGCCTAGTTATCTGGGGTAAATTAGTGAAAAAAATCTCGTATATCTCAGTAGTCTAAGGAAAAGATAATTTTAATAGGTATGTTTCTCATTAGTTTTTCTTCTATGCTGCTCTGGGAGTTGGTAATGATAAAAAAACGTAAATACTACAGCTGCTTCATTTCCCGGGCATACTGTACAAGTCAGTAGAGGGACAAGAGGGTTTTGGTGTTTTGTAGGCGATGGGCTGACCACCTGTCACTACTAACCGAACCTGTACATCTCAATTATACCCCCAAAATGGGTCAGAAGTGGCACCACGTGGTTCTATCGGCCCTTGGTGCTCTGCCTACCCCGTAAGGGCTAAAGACGTGATTATATGTATGTATGTTTCTCGATCCCATAATATCGTAGCAATATTGGACGTCTTTCATTATTTTATGCAAAAACTACTGAACAGATTTCGATGAAACTTTGAGAGTTATGTAGCAATGTAGTCATTATGCTAAGTAGTCGCGGGCGTCCCCTCGTAAGTAAAAAAAACGGGGATTCTCGGGAAGAACGCTTCATCTAAGACAAAGGCTTTGCTTTCCATATAAAATAGTGCAGTGGTCAAACACCTCATCATCATCAGCCTATTACAGTCCACTGCTGGACATAGGCCTCCCCCGGGGCACGCCACAAGACTGCCATGGGGGGTATTTGCCCATAGTCACCACGCTGGGCAGGCGGGTTGGTGACCGCAGTTTGTATTTTGGACTATGTTGTCAACACGGGATGCGCTGCTGCCCACCTCCCGGAAACCCTTAATCGCCTTGTACGATACCCACGGGCAGACATGGGGTGGTACGAATTCTACTCTGTCGGCACCACGCGGCGGCGGTAGGTCAAACACCTACCATGCAAAAAAACATAGTGCATACAGGTATTTCACAAACAGATTTTCAAATAAAAATCCAAACAGCTGCCAAGTTATATGAACAGGAAACGATTCGAACAATAACGCATGGTACCTACACTGTATATATGAATCACTCATACTCTATGTGTTTACTTCGAAGTTCAAGGATACTGCAGCGGGTTTAGAACCTAGCCAAACAAGCAATTAAATACTCAGCGCAGTGATAATAGATATCGTATTGGTTTATAAATAGATTGATGACATATTACTGGTACTTTTGAGGAATTATATCAGGGTGCAAGTCCGGTCTATTGCACGTGTAATGTTCGATATCACCTGGGTGATGATAGGTGACTCTTTAGTGTCCAATGAATGATCACCCGCGAATGTAATCACCTGGGCGATAGGCGACCACAATATTTGTTTTATTTTGGTATCCTAAAATGTTAAGCAGTGGACTTCTCATGGCTGATGATGACGACAATGATGATTACAAAAATCACGTTCGAATAACACAGAGGTTCCCAAACTTTTTTAACTCATAGACCCCTTTTTAAAAGTTAACTGGTTCTGGTAGACCCCCTACAGGCCTACACCATATACAAATTAATTGTGAACCTCCATTTTTTCACATTAACGTAGACCCCCACCGAGTCTCCTGTGGACCCGTGGGGGTCCACCTGGACCACTTTGGGAACCACTGGAATAACACATAGTGGAATAGACCGCAAGTCCATTTTAACATCGTTTTGCATTGAGTTGACATGCGTGGTGGCTGAGATATCTTCAAATAGTTGATTTTACACCTTATGCACGTGTCGTATTCCTAGTGCTAACTTTTCTGTTCTTTGGCAAAGCTATACTTCTTAGTAAAGTTTAATTAATTTTTCAGTAAAAACTGAAGTTTAATTCAACTAGGTATTAGTAATGGGCGTCTTGACGTAACTTGACTTGAGCTAACGAACGTGCAAAATAAAGGTCTTCTATTAGAGGAAACATTACGATGACGAACTTCTGTCGATACGATCGAAAAACGATTTCACTTAATCTAACTCCAGAATCGAGGCTCCTGAATTTTGAGTTTCTAGACAATACCCAATTAGAAATACCAAAGTCCATAAAACCTAATAAAAGGGTACTGTTCCAATAGTTATAAGCTTTCTCTGTTACACGTTCTTCTAACAAGCAAAAAAAGTGATCTAGTTCGCCGTCTCTCTCCCACGCGTCGCGCATCCCACTCGCGTCAAAGAAAATTTTGAAAAGTAACATTCTAAAGGCCTTGATCTTAATTTTGAATCCATTCATCCATTATGTGCGCCCAATGTATGCTAAATGAGTTAATGCCAAACGATATTCTGCGAAAAGAGGTTTATGCTATTAGTTGTTATGCAATATAAAATTATTACTTAAAAAGTTCTACTATAATAGGTATACCCGTTCCAATAGTTATAAGCTTTCTCTGTTACACGTTCTTCTAACAAGCAAAAAAAGTGATCTAGTTCGCCGTCTCTCTCCCACGCGTCGCGCATCCCACTCGCGTCAAAGAAAATTTTGAAAAGTAACATTCTAAAGGCCTTGATCTTAATTTTGCCATTCATCATGTGCGCCCTAATTACTCGTCTGGATATGTGACAACAAATGAGGTTGTCGCGTAGTAGTCATAACAGCTTCAATTTAATGTTCCTATGTTTGATTCCTATTCCGGAAATTGGACTAAAGCCCCTTCCCCGCCATACAATAAAATTTGCCAACTTGTTTCGGCAATTGAATTCAAACAGATTGTTCGTCCACGACCGAAATAGTGACTTTCAATTAGATTATTTCATTCCACACGATAATTTGACTACATTTTCAATTACTTGATGACTTTTTCTGAGGTATAAAACTTTCCCTAATCTTAGGACGTGAGCAAAAGGAATCTCACTGGCCAGACATATTTTTTCTATAAAAGCTCAATATTGGTGTTACTTCAACAACAATCCAACAAACAATTTGTCATAAGCAAGTGACCGATGTTAACAAGTCACGTGATTGTTTACGCAACACGTGTACATTGTAAAGGCGATGGCACACACTATTTATCGGATCTCTATTTACACGCAAACCGAACGCGTGAGAAAATATGTGACGTTTCCAACGAGAATCATTACAGACCATGATTACACTTTTAGTTTTAAAATACTAGTTAGTAATGCAGCAATAATAAATATCTGGATTATTAAAGTAGTTAATCAATGATGTTATACCTAATTAGGCAGTAATTCAGCTATTCGGTTTACACCCGTTTGGGAAAATGAATCAACTACGGTGTTTTACGAGATTTCTTTTACATCTCGTTGAATGTAAATCTAGCAAATGGATCATATATTGCCAGTTATCGAAGGCTGATAGTCTCTGCCAGATGACTAAGGGTTGCCAAATAGACAAGTCGGTGACCGACTTGTTGGCGGAGAGAATAGAATCATGAATCACTCACGAATTCATGATGCCTCTATGTACAATAATGTACATTATATTAAAACTAGAAAAGTAGAACATAACAAGCGTTTTCTACTTAAAATATTAATCTTAGTTCGAACTTATATATTCAGTGCCCTGTATTCTAACGAATCTGTAAAGTCGGAGACAGCAGATACGTTTCCGAACATTAGGTAGAGACTTCTGCATATCCGAAATAGCTCTAATCCACAGGCACCTTAACACGCCATACAATAGTTGTTTACGTCGCACAGTAAACACGATGCACTTGCCGCAGTTGTAAACAAGTCGCCAGCGCAGCAATTACGCAAATGGGATTCGATGACTGTTTTGTTTGACGAAAATACACTCTATCGCAGTTTTACAGTGCAAGAATAAATATTTCGGCCATATCTGTCTAGACACGTTAAGATTTCTGTCGGCAGATTATTTAGTCGGGTTCTTAATCAGTACGCTTAGATAGCAGGTGCGCATTTACATAATTCGCTATCGCCCGAAAAATAATACGAGATCTATTATTTTCAAGCGAAACTATCAGTCGATAAAGGAGGTCGATGGAGACTATTAAAACAAAATTATAGCAGCTTGTATTACACAAGAATTAAATGATAAAGTCTAATATAATAGTATAAAAAATACATCAGCTGCATCTCCTTCCGAGCATGTCGTAAGAGTCGACTAAGGAACTTGGGCATTCTCTCAGGCGATAAGCTAGCAAATTGTCACTGATCATTTACATCTGTCCACGCTAAACTAAACGTGGCTGTGGGATCACATTTACGATCTTTTGGGAACACTGCAATGTCTATATATTTAAAGATTAAGTTATTCTGCCCTTATTTATTACTTGTGGACGCCCGCGACTCCGTCCGCGTGGAGTGCAAAAAAACAAAATGTCGAAATTATCCGGGATAAAAACATTTTCCCGTGATAAAAAGTAGCCTATATGTTAAGTGGGACCTGTCACAATGTATTCCTGAAAACTGCATCGAAATCGGTTCAGCCGTTCCTGAGATTAGCGTGCACAAACGCACAGACAAACAGACAAAAATCATTATTTTGGGTACTATTGCGTTGATAAAGGTCTCCTATAATATTTTTTCTCATATATCTTCCATGTACAGACAGTGATCCGTTACATTTTTATTATATGTATAGATAAGGAAAACAAGAGTGTTTAAAACGGACGCCCAGCAGAGCCCTACATTCCGACTGCACTGATCTTTGGACCGTAAACAAACACCGGTGAAACGAGCGATACTTTCTCACGCATGTTGCGAAAATACACTAAAAAATAACAACTAGACTAACGGGTCATTGTCGGAGATTTTTGAATACACATTACTAATGTTACGGCCAAATATATTTTTTGAAATTGTTGTTTATTCATTCACCTCACGGGAATGAATAAACAACATATTGTTGAAATTGCACAGAGAGGTATTGTTCTATATTTGTTCCTTGCTAAGCATGTGAACTGTCTTAACTTCTACATTATGAGATTTGTTCGTAAACCAGTTTATATCATATGCGGAAGTGTGGGCTCAAAACTAGCTAAGTACTTAATGAGATCATATGTTGTTCTATCTGTATTTAGAAGAGTCAGTTCCCCAAATTGCCGCCCCCAAAATCTGCCGCCCTAGGCTGAGCCTACTCAGCCTGCTGGTAAATCCGTCACTGCATTCACCTCACGGGAATGAATAAACAACAATTGCCAGAGAGGTACGAGTATTTTCTATTTTTCCTTGCAAGCGTTAACTGCTTAACTTCTACTTTGAGATTAGTTTAAAGTTTAATCTTGGGTCTAAATCTAAGTACCTAATGAGATCTATGTGTTTATTATTTAAAGGTCACTTTTGTGCATGAGCTAGTGCAATTTATTGAAGAAAAAGAAAAAAAAATTGGTCTTAGTTTATTAATTTATTAAACGTTATTTCTAAACAGGGTGATTTTTGGTCGTCAACGTTCCCGGAATCTCCTCATCAACACGATCATTTTTCTCCATGGAAGCATACCTGGGAAGTGTCTGATTCCCAAGATATTAGGGTCCAAAGTTGAGTAAATAGACTGCGTTTTTCATACAGCATAAACACTGGACACTATAAATTTCGCCCGATCAATTTTTTTTTTTTTAGTTTATCCCGAAGGAAAGGCAAGGGGGAACTAAGCCCATACAGCCATTGTCATTAGTAAATGATTTCTGAAATTTATGATGGATGATAATGATTATGATGAAGGGAAACGTCGGGAAAATCCTCAATAACAAGTGTAAAGTTAGTCAAAATGAAAAATAATTGCAGAAACAACTTACATGGGCCCATGAAGAGATAGTATTCCGGCTAAAGTTTTACTCAGCTTACCTGCGTATAAAACCATGCACACGCACTAGATTCACATCACAAGTAATCAAAATATAACTCATCTACCAGAAAACATCACTTTACGAACACATACAAGCCATTTACAAATATTTTTTGATTTTCACAAGAAAATTACACCTGCACCCTTCCAGCTTTTCCCGCCGAATCTCGCCCGATCAAGTAATTAGAATTTTTTTTTTCATAAAAATTTACATCGTTTCTCAGCATTTTTTTTTGTCATAAACTTACTTTATTTGATATATAGAGTACGTACCCTTCGTTAAGGGTGGCAGCGAAAAAACATCCTGTATTACTGAACTACATTTCATCCCGGAATAACATGAGGTTGCAAGTCTACATCAGCCTAATATTTAAATCATGTAACACACATTAATAGTGGAGCCGTCCGATCATAATATATTTTATAAAGATTGATTATGCCCGATTTACCATAACCATGCTATTGTACGGGGCCAACGACCTGGTCAGTCGCCTGATCGGCTCAAATCTTGTGCTCAAAGTAAATATATTGTTATGTGGAGCTGTAATTATCGTATTATCAAGGACTGGACGCTTTCCGCCGACTCCGTCTGCATGTGCATGAAGTTATTAAGAAACTCGGGCATTCTGGCAATGAGCTAGCAACTTGTTGCTGGTCAAATATATCTCTGTCCTCGACCGATCTGCTAAACGTGTCTCCTCCTCCTGCAGATATGGCTACCACCTTTCGGGAATACACCCATCTGCACTTATATATCCTTGGTGCTCTGCCTACCCCGTAAAGGCGTGATCATATGTTTATATGTATGTATCCTTCCAGATACCCCGCTACCGTACATCAAATACCATAAAAATTCATTTTGCTGGCGTGATCATATGTTTATATGTACCCCAGATACCCCGCTATTCGTATATCAAATACCATAAAAATTCAATCAGACATTTTGCTATAAATCGGTAAGATGGAAGAAGTTATCCTAGTATGCGCACAGGTGACTAGATAATGCGGACACCAGCACTTCTCGTCAATTTAAGGACGCTAAAGACTAGTACCTAACAATACCTGTAGTACTGCTGTTAAATCTATACATATGATAAAAATGTAACGGATCGCTGTACATGAAAGATATATGAGAAAAAATATTATAGGAGATCTTTATCAACGCAATAGAACCCAAAACGATGATTTTTGGAATTGTTGTCTGTTTGTCTGTGCGTTTGTGCACGCTAATCTCAGAAACGGCTGAACCGATTTCGATGCAGCTTTCAGGAATATATTATGACAGGTCCCACTTAACATATAGGTACTTTTTAACCCGGATAATTTCGACATTTTGTTTTTTTTTTGTAGTCCACGCGGACGGAGTCGCGGGCCCAATGGTTAAGACGTGCGCTTTCAGTCAAATGGCATGGGTTCTATTCTATCTCAGGTCTGTACCACTGAATTTATTTCATGTATAGATGAATTTCCAAAGAAACAATATTGCGCCGACCCCATAAACAATTGGATTGCGGGCAGGGAGATGATGAAGCCCACTACTAAAGCTGTCAAAATGATTAGCTTATGTACAAAGTTATCAGATCATTCATCATCTACCAAGATCCTGCATTTTCTCTTCTATAGACACTTCCTAGGCCTTACTCTTGATATACAACCACCCCGCTACTAACTGCATTAGAAAATAACATTATTAACATTAATCAGCTGAAATATTGCATCAAGTGGTGGCTAGTATTTTCCACAGTCACGTTTGCGACAAACAGCTGATGCAGCGATCTACAATAACAAAATATGAATCAACCGTGCGTGTTCTCAGAATCGCAATAAAAAAACACATTCAAACCTTGAAAATGGTTAAATGTAAACAAGTTCTAACAAAGACTTAGTTAGTACTTGGAGGTAGGCAGCTTAAAAACAATTTGTAGGACATTAAAACTATGACTACATTAAAACTTCTATGCTGCTCTGAGAGTGAAAAAAAAACGTATAATACTACAGCTGCTTCTCTTCTCGGGCATACTGTACAAGTCAGTAGAGAGAGACAAGAGGGTCTTGGTGTTTTGTAGGCGATGGGCTGACCACCTGTCACTACTAACCGAACTTGTACATCTCAACTATACCCTCAAAATTGGTCAGAAGTGGCACCATGTGGTTCTATCGGCCCTTGGTGCTCTGCCTACCCCGTAAGGGATAAAGGCGTGATTATATGTATATATGTATGTAAAACTATGACTCTGCAATACTAACTAGTTACCTATAATTTTGGAAAACTACATTCTTTTACTAAGGCGGTAGTGACTGGATGGCAAAAACGGGAGATCGAGCCTTGTGGCGTGCACTGGGGGAGGCCTACGTCCAGCAGTGGACTGCAATAGGCTGACGACGACATTCTTTTACTCATATGGAACGATTTTTCTTATCATCACTACATATTATAAAACAAAGTCGCTTTCTGCAAGTCGCTCCCTATGTATGCTTAGATCTTTCAAACTAGGGAACGGATTTTGATGCGGTTTATTTTAATAGATAGAGCGATTCACAAGGAAGGTTTATAATGTATAACTAGGGACCCGCCCCGGCTTCGCACAGGAGTAATGCACTCTCACGCGGGCGAAGCCGTGGGCGGCCGCTAGTTGTGAAATACATAGTCAACCTAATCTGGGAAATACGATGAACTTAAAGCATGATTGCTTCCATCGTGAAAGCGAAAAGTCGCTCTACACTGCATATAGCCTCGTCTCACTTCCACAATGAAAATAATCCTGCTTTACGAGTTGATAAAGCCCCTGTCCTTGATGCAACCTATTATACGTCATATCATAAAGGAAGTAACTCTGGCGCGAACAGCTCATAGGTACTATTTAGATTATAAACATTTCGCCATTAGATCAGTTACCGGTACTTAGGTTGTTTTATTTGTGAAAGCCCTAAAAGCGACGGTAGACTTACCCCTTACCACGTGGGAATTCTATCAAACGTCTTTGGGGATATTTATTACATAGTAACGCGATATACAAAAATGCTTGATGCCTTGCTCTAAAAGTTGATCAAGATAGAGGCAGCACCAACTTTATTCTTCGGATAGGCTATCTGCCCATAGGAAAAATCAGCCCTAAACGTTCAAGTGTCCGTCGTTTATTAATCTATACATATAATAAAATGTAACGGATTGCTGTCTGTACATGGAAGATATATGAGAAAAAATATTATAGGAGACCTTTAACAACGCAATAGTACCCAAAATAATGATTTTTGAAATTTTTGTCTGTTTGTCGGTTTGTCTGTGCGTTTGTGCACGCTAATCTCAGAAAACGGCTGGACCGATATCGATGCAGTTCTCAGGAATATACTATTGTGACAGATCCCACTTAACATATAGACTACTTTTTATCCCGGGAAAATGTTTTTATCCCGGATAATTTCGACATTTTGTTCTTTCTGCACTTCACGAGGACTGAGTCGCGGGCGTCTACTAGTCTCTAATATTGATAAGAGTGAAGAAGTAATCTACAACTATACTCAGATGAAGATGACGGATTTCGCATAATAAATAGGATCAGTTTTATTTTAAAAAGAAAATTGAACCGGAATCAAAAGAATTAAGTTTTAAGTGTTCGGTTCAATTGTTACCAATAAGGCCCTAAAGGCACGACCTTGAAAATGTAGGGTCATTAATCAGTACGCCACGATACGATCGCCATTAGGTAGTAGGGAAATAAAATATACTTCTGTAGTGTATCCTAGAGCTAGGCTTTAGTAATATTTATTACGAGTATGACACGCAGTAAGTTACCTAATAGGAATGGTGTTGGGAACTGGAGTTCATCGTGTTTAATATACTTTTTTTTTTTACAAGCTTTGTGTTATTTGTTCGGGTGAAATCTTACCTCAATTTTAAGACTTGCCCTCAGGAAAGGCAAGGGGACACTGATTAGCGTCATTCTATACCTACCCACAATAGTTCATTGTAAATGGCTTTTTAATATAATATGGCCTAATTATCTAGGGTTGCACAACCGTCCACGTGCAGGTTTATCCCAAGGCGCTATAAACTTTTACACTAAAAACTTTACTGTCGTCATGACACATTTTGGGGTGTACTCGTGGTCAAGGTGAGGCCGTTGAGTGGCATGATAAGATGTCAACATCCACCTCGGGGCACGGGGCGAACCCTGTTGTATATTACCTCTACTCTTCTACACGAGCTTGGAAGGGTCGACGGATAGCGTGGGAACAATGTAGGAAAATCTGAAACATCAACACAAAGATGCTGCCTAATAAACATTTAAAAGTAAGAACGTAAATACGATCCTTTTATACATATAAATTGATATTTGAAATGACGTTATAAATTAACAGTAAAAGTTTAAGTGTAAAAGTTTATTTTTCTTTTTAGCATTCGAAGGAAAGGCAAGGGGAACTAAGCTGTCTTTAGTAAATGGTTTTTAATATACCTAATATTAGAAGTCCTGTTTTCCCATGTCCTGCTTTTTGGGGTGTCCTGGATCGTCATACCTGTCCTGACACATTCGCTGTCGGAAGATTTTCTACTAAGGGTGCCGACATCGGGCAAATAAGCATCAGCGGCACCTCTAGAAAGTAAAGCAAATACGTAGTCAACGGCACTGAATGTGTTAGACTTATGTTTTGAAATTCGCACGCCACTAACTGCCTCCAATCGTATTGTCACTGGGCTCGCACATGTATAGTCCTGGCTTTTAATCGAAATGTCCTGGTATTTCTCCCTCAAATCCTGGTTTACAAATTTTTGAGATGGCAACCCTACCTAATATATACCTTGAATCCACACAATCCAATTACTTAATTAACCCTATAGTTATTACAAATTCGAAAGTCAATCTTCATACTTTCTCGCCAAAACTACTGAAGCGCCTAAGTGTTTTTTAGGCTACCTTTGTTTGTTTACTACACAGGTAAACAAACAAAGTGGTGTAGAGAAAGAATATGGCAACTTTTATCCCGAAAAAAACTGATTTTATTTTTTCTGCAGGACATGTAGACGAAGTCGCGATCGTCCATTAGTTGTCAAGTTTAATTAATATTAATGTAAAAGGTAGACCTCCTAAAACACCCTTCTCAATACACACGTTTGCCCACCACTGGCTGGTGCCCACCATACATTTTTCCATTATTTCATTAGGTATACCGACGTCTCTTTTATTTAGGTACCTATATAAAGAAAAATGACGGAACATTTTCAAATCGGGTATAAGCGCAAGAAGGCCTAAATAGGCATGTACATACATACATATAATCACGCCTTTATCTCTTACGGGGTAGGCGGAGCACCAAGGGCCGATAGAACCATATGGTGCCACTTCTGACCAATTTTGAGGGTACAGTTGAGATGTACAACATACATTAATATACAGACGTACATGCTGTGTTTCCAAAGTGGGAACGATGTAAATTTGTGAAAGGTTGCTAGCTCATCGCTTGAGAGAATACCTAAATTCCTTAGTCGACTGCTACGACATGGACGAAATGAGATGCAGCTAATGTATTCTAGTGAAGCCCCGCATCAGGACGGGAATAATAAAACTTTATAATAATTATATGCACATAAAACACAACTTACCTATTTGATGATTAAACCGATTCATTACATTAATATCACGCTCCACCCGGCCCCTTTAGGGCTAGACCAAGTTCGATGAACTTTTGTCAAGTCTATTTTTTGCTAGCTGATATCTACGCGAATTTTACTGATTAATTCGACAAAGCAAACAGTTACGTAAACATGGGAGACATTCGATATTTTTGTGGACGAAATGCTACAAATATACGTCCATTCGAATAATCTGCTATTTTACCTATAAATGGTCTGGTTAATAGATACTTTGGACTTTGGATAGCCCTACGTCCATACTAATAGGCAGGTAGGGAGGGCTATAAATGCGAAACTCTACGCAAGTTTTTGCACAATCTGTCAGTCTTGTACATTTACTCATGATAAAACTGCTACCCTAATCTTGGTAAAATTTGGTATGATACAAGTGAATGGATATCCAGGAAACACTGTATAAATTATATATCACTTAGTTATTCTGGAAAGTTTCACACCACACTTCCTAACTACCTAGATGTAGATATTTTGGTTAAATAGAACAACCTGCCTAACTAGGTAAAAAACATCGAAATGTACAGAAAAAAATATTTCATAACTGTTGGTGAAATACAAAACCCATAGTTATTGAAAACTATTGAAGATGATTTAAATTAGCCAGCTCAGGAAATCTCTTGAATGGTACAGCGACATATCATATCAACTGAATCTACCCTGAGGGGTAAATAAATTGATGCAGCTATAGTAGTAATACATAGCCAATTTAATCTGTTCAATCCTACTTTTACAAATGTTTTACTGTTTTACAAGTTGGCAGTAAAGGGAATAATCGTACCAACCTAGGTGTGGCTGTAAATTGTATTCTAAGTATATGAAATTTATATTTGTAAACAATCATTCTTCTATGCTGCTCTGGGAGTGAAAAAAAAAAGTATAATACTACAGCTGCTTCTCTTCCCAGGCATACTGTACAAGTCAGTAGAGGGACAAGAGGGTCTTGGTGTTTTGTAGGCCATGGGCTGACCACCTATCACTACTAACCGAACTTGTACATCTCAACTATACCCTTAAAATTGGTCAGAAGTGGCACCATGTGGTTCTATCGGCCCTTGGTGCTCTGCCTACCCTGTAAGGGGTAAAGGCGTGATTATATGTATGTATGTATGTCGGCCACTAGACTGCTTATACTTGCTTATGCTTATGCTTATACTTGGTATCTTTCTTCCACAATGCTAACAACTCTGCTTTTATGAGTACATGATAGCATTTATAAACCTTAGCCCAAAGAATGTTAGATTGGTGAACTGATTGGCAGTATGATAATCTTGAGTGCTCTTCTATGATTCAGTTGGTATGTTAACCATAGGTCCTGGCAAATATTGAACTGATTGTCCATACCAACAATTTAACATTCTGAAGCTGCCTTATAGATTTTGATACATGAACATTATCCAAAAATGGTTTAAGGAGAATGTTTAAATTTCTTATTCGGAAGTTCAATTGAGGGATCGCCCATTACTCTCCGACCCTCGGATTTGCTCTCATGAAAACACAAGACACTCAGTCGCAACGAGAAGCCAGATCCAAGCACCTAGCATGCAACCATAAATAGCTGCTATCCGAAAACAATTAAAATTTAATCACATATGTTTCGCCAACACCGTGGCACCATAGGATAGTTTTCTGTTAGTTCTATCTACCGGCCAACTCAACTTGTTGCAGCTATGTTTTATGGTTGCATGCTCCGGTACTGATAAGAAAAAGGGTCAAGGGTATATCCCTCATTGATTGGAAAAGGTTACAAAGACATTTTTTTTTGACAAGATTCTTCTGTGATGAATGACCCTGTTAAATTGGAAAGGGTAGAACATTTGAAGTATTTAGGTCACATCTTAACCTCAGACTTACGTGACGAACTGGACATTCGGACGAGCGGAGGGCATTATCGGAGAGAGCAAATATGACAGCTCATAGTTTTGCACGCTGCTCCATTGAAGCTAGAATTACATTATTTAGACCTTCTACACATGCAGCCTATGGGATATATACACTAAAAAGTGTATGATGCCCTTCGAGTTCAGTATAATAATATGTTCATTTGTAGAGCCTCGGGCTTGTTCCCTTGGGCTAGAGTATATGGGTTTGAGGCCTTGAGATGGAGGCGCCTCACAGCAATAGTCAGAAGAGTGTGTGGCAGCAACAACAGCATTCTAAACATGATAGCAAATACGGTGGACTGTTCTTATTTGAATAATATTGTAAAAGTACATGTTTGGAGAAACTAATGTTATTCGGGTAAGAGCATGTCGAAAACAACAATTTCAAATTGTGTTTTACTAACATAGATTTTAAGTGGTATTTTTATGTACTCACTAACAAAAATAAATTATTATTATTAAAAATATTACTTGCAAATTAAAGAGCATAGGATCAAGGTGCTTAAGATTTCATGTAAGATAATAAATATATATGCCTTCCTAGGATTTGTTACCAAGTTGCATGGATCAAAATGCAAGACCCTATAACAGGGATGGCAAACCTTTAGTGATATACATGTCATTTTTTATGAAACAAATAATATTATAGCTATGACATGCCATTTAATAATTTAGACTCACTGATATTATGAAACAAAAATAAAACTAGATGGTATTAAGTATATACTATTTATAAAAAATGCAAAAGTACAGTGATCAGTAATGTTAATATTTTAAGATACATATAAAAAAAATTGTGCGATTTCTGCTGTTGCAAATTGGATGCTAAATATTTTATTTTTGTAACTAGTAGGTACCTACATAGATTCATCTGTATCATTCTGCGTGCCTGAACTATTTTGTTGCGTGCCAGGGGTGGCACACGTGCCATTGGTTCGCCATCCCTGCCCTATAATATTAAGTAGGTAATAAATAAACAATTTGAAATGTAGAACATAATCTAAAGAAGTTTTGATGCAATAAAAAAATATATTTTACCACAAATAATATGGAAATATAACCAAAAGCTTACTACCATCAATATTAGTAGTTCTACGAAATATTTTCATACAAAATGAGCACTAACCTAACACCAGGGATCAGATAATTGGATGCATATTTACCTAACTTGAATTTTTCACAAAGAAACTTGGGGCACAGCTTTTAAAAAATGGTAATTCGGAATGTCAATTCCAGTGCAGAATAAACAATAACAGTCTTAAGTTATCCTGTAAAGTTCATCCATAAAGAGTTTATGTACATATTCTAATAAAATTATGTAGGATTGTAGTATAATACTATCAATCTATCATCAAAGACGACAACATTAGTTTTTCAAACATTAAAATATACCTCTAGGAATAGAACAGAAGCCAGCTTTTTTGGTTAAGTTACTAAATGACAAAGTCACAGATGATAGTTTGTAGACATTAGATATGTTAAGACTTACGTATAGGATGAAGCAGCTCCTTGCTTGCATCTTCTGAGCCATGCTGCTTAAGGATAGCAGCGAGCCACAGGTGCAGATCCTGCTCGTTCTCCGCCACAATACAGAACTGCTCCTCTCTAGTGAACAGAGCTATCACATGCTTCTGTTTTAAGTCCAACCTTCGGGTAATGTTGTAGCAGCTCTTTAGTGGCAATATACGGCGCGGGGATGCTCCCGCGCGGAACTTCTTCTCAGACTCGTAGTACTCCAGCCGCGCTGAGCTCTCGGGCGTCTCGGCGCGCAGCACAAAATACTTCTTCTTCATTGTCTTCAACTTTCGGAGGTGCCCCTGACGCACGATGGCGCCCGACCCTCCGCCGCCCGACACAGTAGACATAACGAGTTCACATCACAATCCACCACCTAAATATTACCTATGCCGAACGTGAGCGACAACCTTGAAGTTGTTTACGAATTCCGTGATGAAAGTCACACCGAATTGTCGAACTTACGCTACTGTCAACACACGCGACTAAAAATACGTACTATCTTTTCCGAATAACGCGTAAATAGTAAGTAATGCTCGATGATAAATCCAATAGCGTAAGCGTAACGAATTTAATGTCACACGAGCACTGAAGCAATCCGAGGCCCCGGGCCTATGACTATTATTTCCCACAAACACGATAACAGTGATCACAATAAATTTATCATTAATCACTATGATAAATATCAAAATACATCAACAAACACTTCAATCCTACTTTAGTACGCTCGCTGTTACACTCGGTCATTCACAGATACTCGAGTATAGAAAGAGATAAAATCATTCATAGTAAACGTAATCTGCAGCACGCCCTTTCGTAGGTACGCAGGGCATGGAAGTCATGCCGTCCTCATGCTGTACCATGTCCAAACATCAAGATCTTTCAGTTTTTTGCACTATTAATTAACAAAATGATGAGCATCCCAGTTGTAGTAATAATACTGTTCAAAACACTTGGTATTTTTTCCGCAATACTCCACTCGATTATAAAAACTTATGTATTTGCGCGTCGTTTATTGGTTCTTCACAATTGCGTGTCATTTAAAAAGTACATACATCAATGACCATAGAGCAGCTAGACCGAAACAGAACACAGTAGTTATTTTCCTACAAGAAATAAAAGTAATTTTGACGTGAAACGTCTTTAAAATCGCGCCGACACATACGGGTACCAGGTTTAAAAACTGGACCGTAACGAAAAGGTCTATATCATCGTACCTTAATAATTAAAAAACTATTGGTCTTAGAAACAAAAATGTGGTGTCAATATTTCACTTATATAGTCAGCTCGCTGTTATGACATTGAGTTCGTGTCGGGGTCAAGCGGGGGGGCGGGGGAGGGATACTGCGATAACTGTGCGAAACCGGCGCTCGCGCTTGTTTCTATTCAGTGTAACTCGTGACTCCGACTTTATAGCGTGGTGATTCTTTCGTGTGTTTGTCAAGTTTATTTGAACCGATTGATTTATACAAAAATAAGTGTAATTTGGACAGTATTTATATCTATACTAATATTATAAAGCTGAAGAGTTTGTTTGTTTGTTTGTTTGAACGCGCTAATCTCAGGAACTACTGGTCTGATTTGAAAAATTCTTTCAGTGTTAGATAGCCCATTTACCAAGGAAGGCTACAGTCTATACAACAACCTGCCCGGCTTCGCACGGGTACAACGTCCCCTCACGCGGACGAAGTCGTGGGCGGCTGCTATTTAAAATAACCAGAAAGTGACAATAAATATATAAACATTTGCTATGTATTTTATGTTTCTATTACGTACCTGTTCTTTTTTTATTAAAATACTTAAAACAGCGTCCATCTTGTTTTCATTTCAATCTTTTACTTTAAAAGCGATTCGCTAACATAGACGTTTCACGTTAAAACCAACGGCCGTGTGCCCCGACACAGCCCCACCCGCTTTTATTTACATGTTACCTGGATAGATGCCGCTAGCTTATCTGTGACTGCCCAAAAAGCGAAGAGAAGCTTGTCACAGGACAAGACAAGACATTGTGTGGCTGACAACATCTTCTCCAATAGATGGTGTACCACGCGAGTGGGAAAAAACATAGTAGGTACGGTACCTAAATATAAATAGATGCAGTTAACCAGAAAAGTAACACTAAATCGGCGAAAAATGTAAGAAATTTAAATTAAATAAGGTCAGTCGGGGTAAGTGTCTCTACGGGGCAAGTGCCTGTATCATTTAAAATGTCGAAAACTAGCGAGACTTTTTATTTTCCCGCCATTAAATGTTAAACCAGGAGCAAATTTTAGTATTCAAACAAATCGACTTGACATGATTTGACAAAATTGTCATGTGCTACCCAGGGATACCATTACATAGCAACAGAACGGAATTAAAATACGGAATTTTTAGCTACCGTGAAGGTTTGTTTTACTATATTCTGTACATTTTATATTAAAAATTACATTAATACATTTAATTCTTTATTTACATTATAGGATATTTTTTGCTGTGTAAGGGATCCCTTGTGAGAAAACAAGGGGGAAGGCTGTCATTTTTTCATGTTTCAATTTCTTATTCAGAGCTTGGAATCCATCAAAAGAGGAGATAGCAAATCCCTGTCTCCACCCACAGTATGTAGGTTCATTCGAAGATATGTTTTTTTTTTTTTAGATTCCAAAACAGCGCCATCTAGTTCAGTTGGAATGACTACGACTAGTTCCTATGAAACTTCTAATTGTTTTATTATGTAGAAGAAATTTTTTGTCTATGTATGTTACCATATACGTTAAAGGTAATCTACTAAATTTCCAGCAAAATGTATGAATTTTAATTTTTTTTTCAAGTACTGAGTTTATAGTCATGACACGCTAAGTTTGCAAAAGTCAAAATGTGGTATATTTTTTAATTTTTTTATAATCGTGCCACTCTAAGTTTGCAAAAGTCAAAATGTGGTAGATTTTAAAATTTTGTATTTGGGATCACTCACAAAGTTCGAAAAAATAGACTTGATACCTACTTCATTTCTTAAAATTGTTATTAGAAAGATCATAACAACAATTTTGAAATTATTAATAAAGAAATGGAAAAAAACAATTTTGAGCCTACAGTATTTTTTTTATTATACCAGCGTACTTCCACGACTCTGTCCGCGTGACATTATAGCCTATGTTTCAGTGATGTACTTTCAACTCAAGCAATGTTATTAAAATTTTGCATAATTATTTACACGTTGTTGAGTGTACCTACAAGAAAAAACATCTGTGGTCCTCGGTGGCGGTAAACTTTCCAATATTATGCTAAACTAGATACCATTTATATGTTAAATAATGAAGAACCTACTAGGTAAGTATGTACCTTCAAACAGTTCCTACTTTACTGACAATAAATAATAATAATAAATAAATATTCACACACTACACAACACATTAACCTAGTCCCACAGTAAGATCCCTAAGGTCTTGTGTCGTGGGTACTAAGCAACGGTATATAAATACATAGATAAATAGACAATGAAACAATATTAATAAATACCTAAAGGCTCCTCCAGAAGATTAGGAGTGGTGCCTGAACCATCAGGATCGCACATTATAGGTTATGCAGGCGTGGATAGTCGGGTGAGGAGATAAAATGCACGCAATATGACAAATCACAATTTAATATAGCTCAAACTGAAATGTACAATCAATACTCGTATTCACATCTAATTAACAAATTACGTTTTAATTATCAAAGACGTTCTACCAAACACGTGGTGCCGCGACCAGATTTTAAAACGGATTGCCAGCTGCCTTTTTAATATCCAGCTACCGCCACCAATACAACGCTCGTGCTGTCAAACTGACAGCTGCGTTCCGATTTATTCTTCGGCACCAGTGTTTGGTATTACGTCAAGGGTGAATCCCTTTTTAATCTTCGTTTTTCATAAAAGCGCCGTCACGGCCAACTGACATCGCTCGTCCTCGTGCGATGTTACTCTGTAACGAAAGAACAACGTAGCATTACACTGTTAAATATAGGTACCTACACGCTCGTCCATTCCTGATATGTTACATCAAGCGCATTTGTTATCTTTCCAAGCTCATGGGATGAACTACCGCATTACTCTTATGAACACCGACGTGTATCGACCACTCTTTGGCATTCCTGCGATCGAACCGGGCTGCCACTCATTGCTGCCCCTACGATTCGCACTGACAATCGGACCGGGCTGCCACTCATTGCTGCCCCTACGATTCGCACTGACAATCGGACCGGGCTGCCACTCATTGCTGCCCCTACGATTCGCGCTGTTAAGTGCATTGGGCGCCCACTCATTGGACTCCTACCACAGGATGTCATACCGTATTTATGACATACATTTTAGTATAGTCAGTCATAGCCATTAACAACTACTTAGTTTCTGAATGTCAGGCAATGTCGCCTGTAAAGTGTGCACAAAGGGTTCATAAATCCTATTACTTACAACTATTTAGGTTGGTCGTTTTCAGAAGCAGAGAGAGTTGCCGAGCTGGCGGTTTCCGTATGAGAGCTGGCGATTGAGAGGGTGTCACTATCACTGTCATCATTAGGTGAAACCTCTTCACCTCTCTGGCAGTGAACCGCCGTCTCGGCCTCCTCTTCATAATTTAAACCAGTACATACTTCTGCTAGGCCCTCATAGGCCCCAGGTACCGCACGCAGGTTCTCATGGGAATATTTGTACAGTCGATTCGTACCGTTAATATTTCGAAGCTCGTATCTATCGTTTTCTAATACGCGAGTTATTATAAACGGTCCTTAGAACTTGCGGTGTAATTTCGTCTGGTTGCGTTCACTACACTTGATGAAAACGAAATCTCCCTCTGAAAACGGTTTAATTTTTGCTCTGCCGCGGTTAAAACGTTGCATATCATCTTTGGCAGCCTTCGAAATATTAGCCGCTGCACTGTTACGAATAGTGTCGAGGTCCAAACGAGCTACTGGCTCGGAATCACAGGATATTTGTGATAAACCTAATGACTGTGCACGTATCCCAAACATCAATTCAGATGGACTATATCCTGTAACCCTCGAGCGGGTGCTATTAAGCGCTAACTGTACGTCTGGGAGCTCATCACGCCACACTCTATTTGGGTCGTTCTCGACTATCGTAAGTAAGCTTTTGAGAGTACGCATGACGCGTTCTACCTGTCCGTTGGCTCTACTCGAACCCGTAGCTATAAGATGCAACTCTATACTGTATTTGGCACAAAACTGCTTAAAATCTGTACTCACATAGCACCGACCTTGATCGGCGATGATTCTTTTAGGTGCTCCAAAAAGGCAAACGGCTGACTTCAATGCTTTAACTGCACTAATGGCGTCTAGTGAGGCGGTGTATTCGAGTAACACAAACTTAGTGAAAGCATCGATAATTACAGAAGCGTACTCTTTCCGATCACTTTTTCCGCTCAATTTTCCCGTTATGTCAATGTGAAGAGTATGCCAGGGCGTTGATACTTTAGGTATCGGATGCAGTCTGCCCCCGAGCACCCTTTGGATGCTTTACAAACTATGCACGAGTCGACAAACTTGTGGACCTGTTTGGACATCTGTGGGAACCAGTATTGTTCGTAGAGCTTGTCTAGGGTTTTCTCTGCACCTAAGTGGTGTATTTCAGAATGCACATGATTGATGAGTGTCCACGTTAGGGAGCGTGGTACAACTGGGAGCCAAGAACTTGATTTATTCCGCTCAATTTTGCGGTACAGAATGGAATTGCGTACATCATACGTGTGCGCCGTTCCTTCGGGAAGTTCACCATTATCGTGTTTGGAAATTAAGTCCAGAATCTCCGGGTCACGCTTTTGCTCTACACTAAGCCAACCTTGATGAAGCTCTACAAAATGGACAGACTTATGTGGTAATCTTGATTCAATCGACTTGGAGTGAGGGTCATTTGTCACAGGAGTGGGGAGAGGATTTCTGGAAAGAAAGTCAGCGTGCCCATACTGCTACCCTGTTTGTGAACGATATCGAAATCGTATGCCTGTAAAAAGGCCCACCAACTGTGTACTCGCGGGGTTAGATCTGTTTTGGACTTAGAGGCTTTGAGAGAATTACAGTCCGTGAAAACTGTAAAGTGTTGTCCATACAAGTAATGACGGAAATTTTCTACCGCCCGAACGACCGCCATGGTTTCCAGTTCATAGGAATGATATCGCGATTCCGTGTCGGTCGTTCGGCGGCTGAAATATGAGACTACATGAGGTATATTGTCTTTTCGTTGAATTAAAATAGCGCCATAGCCATCAGAACTGGCGTCTGTATGTAGTTCTATAGGCGCTTTTGGGTTGAAGATAGTTAAAACCGGTTCGGATGTTAAGATACGAACAACTTTCTTGTGAATCTCGTTATGAGCCTCCGTCCACTGGATCGGACCTTTTAGTTTTGTAAGAGGATATAGGGGTCCGACAATGCGGGTAAAACCGGGTATAAAACGCCTAAAGTACGAGGCGAGTCCTAGAAATTGCCTTACTTGCGTCGCCGTTTTCGGTGTAGGAGCATCTACTAAAGCTTTGACCTTTCGGGGATTTGGTGTCACTTCACCTTCCTTAATGACATATCCTAAATAGTCTACTTCAGATTTCAAAAATTTGCATTTACGGACATTAAAAGAAAAGCCTCCGATAAAGCTTTTAGAGTCAAATCAAGTCGATGTAAACCTTCAGGTATGTCTTTAGAGAAGCAAAGGACGTCATCCATGTATGCCAGTGCTACTGCATCCTTTAGAGGACCCAAAGCTTTATTAATACAGCGCTGATATACGGATGCAGCGTTACGCAATCCGAATGGCATGGCCAAATACTCGAACTGCCCGTCCGGAGTCACGAAAGCAGTGCGAGCTATACTATCACTATCAAAATCTACCGGTATTTGATGATAACCTGACGCCATGTCAAGCGACGAAAAATGGCACGCGCCATTTAGGCGGTCTATCTGTTCGTCAATCCTAGGCAATGGGTAATGCTCGGGCTTTGTGTTTGAGTTTAATTCCCTATAGTCGACGCACATCCTATCTGTGCCATCCTTCTTCTTAACAAGTAGGATGGGACTAGCAAATGGTGATGAACTTTCACGTATTACGCCGGCATCTAATAGGGACTGGACTTTCTCTTTGACGATCTCTTTCTCGGTAGGAGATAACCTATATTGACGTCGTTGAACCGTTTTATGAGGATCAATGGGGTCAATGCGCAATACACCGGTTGTTACGCGACGTGTGGGTATACCGTCAATAAAGAATTCACTGTATTTTTTTAATACTTCGATAAGGGCAAGACGGTCTTTCCCTTCTAGGTCCGTTTCAATATCAAAAAAATCAGATACATCGATCGTATTCACCTCATTGAGCCGTGAAAATGAGATGTTGTTCTTACTAATGTTAACGTTTACACCAAGATCCAACAAATCCCTGCCTATCAATACGGGTTCTGAAATAACAACGTCCGGCACTACATGAAATAATATAGACACTTCTATACCTTGAATATTGATTGTGCTAAAAATTTGAGAGGAACATTCAACAATATCTTTGCCTATACCTACAAGCTGTACTAAGTCACTGCGTGGAGTACCCGGTAACTTATTGGACATGCTAAGTCTAATTAAGGAACAAGCTGATCCACTGTCAAAAAGAAAAGAAACGGTCTCACCCAGCGATGTAGTCAGTGTTCCCTTGGCCACTCTGCGTTCGCAAACTTGCACCTCTTTGGTGGCCGCAGATATTCCACCATTGCCCTTGCGTTCTGGACACGCCGACGCTACGTGTCCTGGCCGTCCACATACGAAACAGATGACTGTTGAACTTGCTGTCTTATTCGAGCTGATGTGAGGTTTACTCATCGGTCTCTTCGAGAATTCCTGATCTCCCTGTCGTTTGCGGCAGTCGACAGCTTTATGCCCAGCAACACCGCAGTGGTGACATGTTCCAATAAAGCGTAGATTGGATGTACGTGGTTTCTTAGTCTCGTGATCTTGAGTGTCACTGTCTTCATATCGTCTTTTGAGTGAAATACCGCCAAGTACACGAAGTAATTGTGCTCTAGTTTGCAAGACGTTAGAATTGAGTTCTCGGCGGATATTAGTGTCTTTTTGGCTTAATACTGACGTAACCAGCCCAGTAATCATATCTTCATCCATATGGACGCGTGGAATTCGTTCAATGTAGTCCCACAGACGTGTAGCAGCTTCACAGGCAGTCTCTTTATTTGCAATTTGAAAGCGAAGAATTTCATCGAAGTAGTCCTGGGGCAACATAGGCCGCGCAAATTTTGCAATAAGCAGCTCCTTAATTTGAGGCCATGTTAGTTGAGTAGCCTGTAGCTTCGTAAGGCAGGTAGCAGCCCTGCCTTTAAGGGCGTGCGTCAAGACGAGTAACAATTCGGCACCCTCAAGCTTCCTGCTGTTAATTATGATCTCGGCTAAGTTACACCAACCTTCAATGTCTGCTTCAGTGCCATCGGGGTCAAATTTTACCAGTTGTGTCGTGATTCCACTGGCAGGTATCGCCTGTGGTTGAACTGCAGTTATCAGTTTCGCGAAAAATGCCTCCATGTTCGGTAACAGATTTGTTGTTGCCGTCGGCGTACTGGGGTCCTTAATCTCCTCAGGACGAGGCCCTCCGCATCCCACTTCTGATAAAGGCTCCTCCAGAAGATTAGGAGTGGTGCCTGAACCATCAGGATCGCACATTATAGGTTATGCAGGCGTGGATAGTCGGGTGAGGAGATAAAATGCACGCAATATGACAAATCACAATTTAATATAGCTCAAACTGAAATGTACAATCAATACTCGTATTCACATCTAATTAACAAATTACGTTTTAATTATCAAAGACGTTCTACCAAACACGTGGTGCCGCGACCAGATTTTAAAACGGATTGCCAGCTGCCTTTTTAATATCCAGCTACCGCCACCAATACAACGCTCGTGCTGTCAAACTGACAGCTGCGTTCCGATTTATTCTTCGGCACCAGTGTTTGGTATTACGCCAAGGGTGAATCCCTTTTTAATCTTCGTTTTTCATAAAAGCGCCGTCATACCTAATAATATTGTTTATTTTGCTGTTTTTTATTTTTGCTTTATTTTATTTATATCATACTCATCATTTTATTTTATGTACTTAACTATTAAAATGCATCCGTCGCGTCGTTAAGATTAGATCCCAAAATTCCCTTCCGTACTTGCCGTTGTCGGCTAATTTCTCTTAAATTCGTAAAATTGTGTCTGCCTGAATGTAGCCACATATTAATTTCCTTAGTTATGATTCACTTCCATACAAAGCATCAAAACCTTTAAAGCTAGCTATCTTGTTTACAATTAAATTTTTTGAAAACATTGTTATTTCTAGAAAACTTGAGATGACCATTATATATAGGCATCTTTCATAGCAAATATTTATTCCCAGCCTTCGTTTTCACATGAATTCACGATGGTTTTATTAAATTATGGTCTCCTCTACCCGGATAATTTTGATCGGGATTCCCGGCTTGTCAGGAATTTAATAAGTACATAAAATTTGACTAGGAAACGAACACGGAGCCGAAAACAGTTATACAAAGTTATAGAAAGTGAAAACTTTACTGTGTACAATAAAGCATTAGAAATCTTATTTTAACAGAAAGACTTACGTCGGTCAATCGACGGAGCCATACGACCAAAATTGAATTGAATTGAACAGAAAGGCTTGACATAAAATAAAGTGATATTTAGTACCACAGTATGGCTTTTTATTTTCAAAACTCAGAAATCAGTATTCCCAGGAATCGGGAATTCCCAGGAACGATACAATTTTGCTCCCGGGTCCCGGGAACAGTACCCTAGTAGGTAGGTACCTACTTTACTGACAATGCCACAATATTAATATATTAATATTACTTCTCTTTATTATATCGCAGGTAGTTACTCATCATTTTACTATACCTACCTACCTACTTACCTAAACATTAAAGTATTAAAATGCATCCTCATCTCAAGGTTAGATCCCAAAACTTCCCATACTTCCCGTCATCGGCTAATCTCTTTAAAAATATTCTTGAATTCGTAAAATCAATATCTGCATGTAGCCACATTCAAACAACACTGATCCTTAGAATAATAATACACGTGTTAGCAGATATAAGTTTTAATTCTGTTTAGCAGTGTTGTTTTTTGTCTCAATGTACATTTATAATTTAAAAAAAAAAGAAAATAAAAAAGTAGGGTAGACGTTAAAAATAAAAGAGGAGGAGGTAGGGCCGCGACGGGCGGCATTAGTAGATCGAGCTTGTAAAGAGGATCATTGTATTTGACTTGGAGAAATATAATCTGTTGCAATTGGACTCGAGGTATTATTTTGAAGAAAACCCATAGGATAACATATCAGAAGTGGTAAGAACGTTGCAGAAAATTTTGAGGTATGTACTACTACAATAATAATATTCTAAATAAACTGAAAGAATTTTGCCTACGGCTTAAATGAACTATTCTACGGTGACTAACTAAACTGGGCCTGTGTTATTACATAACAAAAAAAAAAAGAAATAGTTTAGACATTTGAGCTAAACATTGTCTAAATTATTTTGCTATAAAATAGAATTTTTAACAAGGTTTTTTTACACTCGCTAATTAATTATGGTATCAATAAGGTATCTAAAAATGGATAGATAGATATACTCAATTTCAGTAAGTTACTAGTAAGAAAGTTCTTGTCTGAAGGTTTATTATAATTATTATCCATGTACTCTGTAAAATAGTATATTTATTGTTAATATATTGGCTCCAAAAAGCTGGTGTCGTATAGTTAAGTTAGTCACTTACATATCGAGTTTATTTTTCTTTGTTTGTTTATGCATAACGGCTTAAGATTATAATATTAATATTCTTAGAAAACAAAAAGATAAAATAGAAGTGAATATCATGTACTAATTAGCTAGGTATATAAACATTAAAGAATATTTCAGAAATAAAGACATGATTTCAGATATTTAGGGTATATACCTATACCAAAGTATAACTACGCACTTACCTACAAAAATAGTTGATGTGTTGAAGTAAAAAAAAAAAAAATGCAGTTTTTGGTGATCATTTCTCAATTTTATAACGTTATCTACCTATAGATAATATCTGCTTTTATTTAGTCGAGAGATAGGTTCTACGGTTAGGTAATAATGTGAATCATAGTTAATGCCTATCATTTCCTATCTAAATTAGTTGACTTTATTGTGTAATCGTTTTGTTTTATGTCCTCTCTCTTCCCTATTAACATCCTACTAACATCCATCAAAATAAAATGTGATAACCATTTGTAGTTTGCACCTACCCAAATACCACTCACATACAAAGTATTAAGTACCTGGTACTTTAGATTAAACAAAAATGTCAGCTACTGGGTCCAGGTATACTCCGCCTCTTGACAATATGAGATTACGAAGCCCTCTTTATGGAGAAAATCAAAGACCCTCACGCAGACGTTCGAGAAAACGCGATACAACTCGTAGTCGATCTCATCGCAGAACACCACGTGATTTAAGTACAGGTTGCCCTAGTAGTGAAGATGATTCCTCAAATTATTCTCGGACGCACCGGCGACGTTTGCACGATACAAAACGTAGACGTAATATACGGCAGCGCCGTCACCGCCGGTACAGTTCATCCACTTTAGCAAGTTCATCCTCGGATAATGATGACATTTATTCACGTCATAAGAAACAACATCGAAAACGCACTCACTCAGCAGAATCTACCGATATCTCTTCTCATGATAGACGGTCTCGTTCTCGGAAGCGGCCGACTGCTAGTAAAAAGAAAAGACATCGATCTAGGTCACGATCTGAGATGAAATATTATTTTTTAAAGAAATTCAGTAGATTCATGGACAGTAAGGGAAGCACATTTGAAGGCGCACAAAACGTTATCCCTGAATTTGACCCGGACGCAAATTCTCAAACTGCCGCCAGTTGGATACGAAAATGCCTCTATATATGGTTGGAACGACAAACAAATTATTTATTATGCCATACCTAAACTCTCCGGTTACGCTAAAAAGTGGTACCAAGGGCTAAGCTCCGTTAATTTGAAATGGCGTCAATGGCATCGAAAGATTTTAAGTACCTTCCCATATGATCGTAATTATGCCGATAGATTATATGAAATGTTAGATAGGAAGAGCAAGAGAGAAGAATGCATGGAAGAATATTATCACGATAAGGCAAGGCTTGTTAAAATGTGCGGTATTACAGGTAGAAATGCTGTCGATTGTATTATCAATGGCATTTTCGATAACAATATAAGACTAAATGCACAAGGATCAAACTTTAAAAGACCGTCAGCTTTGCTTAAATATTTAAGACGTATTTCTAAAAAGAATCATGTGCAGACAAGAAAATCTATTACAAATTCTAAAATAAATATTCAAAATAGTAGAGGAGAAGAGATAAGTAGACCTCAGAATAACACAAATAAAACAACTTCAATTCTTAATCGTAATAGATCTAGAAACAATCGGTGTTACAATTGTTCAGAATACGGTCACCTAGTTCACGACTGTCCCAAGCCAATTAAACGTTGCAATAAATGTTCACGAATTGGGCACGATGCCCATCAATGTGATCGATTTAATGAGCGACCAAAACCAAACGAATCTAATGAAAATATTAATAACGGGAAGAATGATTCTAAAAATGTATTACAAATTACGAAGGATGAGAAACAAAACGGCAAGTATTTTAAATCTATTACAGTAAACGGAACTACAAGATCAGCGTACATCGACTTTGGTAGTCAGTGCACTTTAATGAGGAAAACCGTAGCGGACGAATTGAATTTAATTCTTGATAAATTTAAACTTCCCGTATTAAAAGGTTTTGCATACGGAAGTGTTTTACCTTTAGGGCGAGTGTCAGTGACTATCAAAGTTGATGAAGTTGTCGCAGATATTGAGGTTTACGTAGTTAATGACGATTTTCTATATACAGAGGTCTTGATTGGACAGTCGTTTACGGAGCTGCCAACTGTTGTAGTTTTTAAAACCAGTTCACAATTAACTTTAAATTATGATGATACAGAAGTAAATCGGGTAAATGTTCTTAGTGCTATTGATACAACTATACTATCAGGTTTAGGCATTGTTAAAGTAATCACAAACAGTGATTATTCGGGAAAGTTGTTTATTCCTGGTAATATTTGTATGAAATGTGACTATGAATATAGTACTTTGCAAGGAGTTTATGATTTCGTTAATGGTGAAGGCCAACTAGTTCTTATATGTTTTAGCAGCAAACCCTTGATTATCACCAAAAATAAATTACTATCACGGGCTGTGAAATTAGCAAATGAAGATCAATTCATGTCTAGAATTAGTAACAAAAAAAACATCAATTGTATTACCGCGGAAACGGAACATGAACATGAAGTAAATCCAATCAAGGCACCTATTACTATTGATATGCTTAATATAGGACCAAAAGTTACAGATGATCAAAAAGAAATATTGTTAGAACTATTAAATAAATATCGAGATTGTTTTGCATTTAATATGCAGGAACTTGGATTAACCCATCTCAGTGAGATGACTATAAGTCTTAATGACAATACCCCTATCTCATATAAGCCCTACCGACTTCCGTACAGTGAACGGGTGGTTGTTAGGGAGATGGTTAATGAGCTGTTGTCCAATAATATTATTAGGGAGTCGAAATCGGCTTATGCGAGTCCTATAGTATTGGTCAAGAAAAAGAATAATGATTATCGTCTATGCGTTGACTATAGGGCACTTAATAAAAAAACTATAAAGGATAGTTATCCAATGCCAGTCATCGATGATCAACTTGATCGCCTAAATGGAAGATCTTTATTTACAAGTTTGGACCTGGCATCTGGATACTATCAAATACCTGTTAGTGAAGATTCCCGGCACATCACAGCGTTTGTAACGCCCGAGGGGCATTACGAGTATACAAGGATGCCTTTTGGGCTTGTAAATGCACCCGCAGTATTTCAAAATATGATAAATAAAGCTTTAGGTAACAAAAGGTTTGATTTGGCAATTCCCTATATGGACGACTTATTAACTACGGGCAGTTCATTTGACGAGGCGTTTCAAAGGTTACAGGAAATTCTTAAACTGCTGTTGGAAGCGGGTCTAACTTTAAATTTAAAGAAATGTTCTTTCTTTCAATCCGAAATAGAATATTTAGGATACGAAATATCCGAATTAGGTTTAAAGCCAGGTAAAAAGAAAATCCAGGCTGTTTCAGAATTTCCTACACCAAAAACCGTCCACCAGGTGCGCCAATTTGTAGGACTAGCGAGTTTTTTCCGGCGGTTCGTATATAATTTTGCGTGCATCGCCAAACCATTAACCATGTTAACTAAAGCGGATGTTCCTTGGCAATGGGGTATAGAACAAGACAATGCTTTTAAAAGTATTAAAACTAAGTTAAGCACAAGACCTATACTTGCTCTATATGACCCAAATTATGATACAGAGGTACATTGTGATGCAAGTAAAGTCGGCGTTGGTGGTGTCTTGCTACAAAAGCCCGATAAAAGTGCACCCTTGCGCCCAGTCGCATACTTCAGTCGGCAAACAACACGTGAAGAAGAGTTTTGGCATTCACATGAATTAGAGACAATGGCGGTAGTGTTGTCTCTTAAGAAGTTTCGTGTTTATTTAATTGGATTGGATGACTGACTGTAATGCGTTAAGGACAACACTCACCAAACGTGACTTATTGCCGAAAGTCGCGCGATGGTGGCTCATATTACAGGAGTATAATTTCTCTATTGAGTATAGGCCAGGGCACAGCATGCAACATGTTGATGCCCTGAGCCGAAATCCAGTGCTTCCACCATCTGATCACGATGAGCTAGAAATTTTTCAGATTACTACGAACGATTGGTTGCACACAGTTCAAATGACTAACCCACGACTGAAACATATTAAAACAATATTGGAAACTAAAGAACAAGAGGTAAAGGATATTACAAATAACTATGTTCTTCGTGATGACAAGTTATATCGGCGAGTAGGTCGTAAGCTGAAATGGGTAGTACCACATGGAGCTCGGTGGCGGATTTGTCAGATAAATCATGACGAGTCTGGACATTTCTCGGTAGACAAAACGCTAGAGAAAATCAGCGCTGATTACTGGTTCCCAAAAATGAACCGCTTCGTAAAGAAATATGTAACCGCTTGCATAAACTGCGCATATAACAAAGAGATGACGGGTAAAAGAAGTGGATATCTTTATCCTATACCAAAAACTGGATCCATATTTCATACCTTACATATGGATCACCTGGGGCCGTTTATTAAAAGTAAACGCGGTAATGCATATATTCTTGGGGTTATTGACGGATTTAGTAAATTTATAATAATACGGGCAGTCCGAAATACTAAATCCAAAACTACTGTTAAGGTATTGGAGGAGATATTTGCTACTTTTGGATGCCTCAAAATCACTATTTCTGATCAAGGAACGAGTTTCACATCTAGTGAATTCAAAGCATTCATCGAGTCCATTGGCATTAAGCACGTTTTGAATGCGGTTTCAACACCTCGTGCTAATGGGCAAATAGAGAGGTATAACCGAACTATTTTGAACTCGTTAGCTGCTATGAACTACGACCTCCATGAGAAAGACTGGGACACCAATATATTGAAACTTCAGTGGAGTCTAAATAACACACTTAATAGAGGTACTGGAAAATCACCTGCAGAAATTGTTTTCGGATACAGAACAACGGGCCAATCTGAAAATATCCTTAAAGGAGCATTGACGGAACTACCTGAGAGTGATTTAGAGGATGAGAGAAATAAAATTAGAGATGCAGTTAAAAATAATATAGAAACAAAACAAAAAAAGATGAAGGAGGCTTTTGATCAATCAAGGGCGCCTACAAAAATATTTAAATTAAATGATTTAGTGATGATACCTAATCATAATCCTGAAAAAGGGAAAAGCAAAAAACTGGCACCTAAGTTCCGTGGTCCTTTTAAAATAACTTCCGTTTTAGATAAAGACCGATATGAAGTTTCTAGTATAGAAGGTCACTCCCGACGGAAATATAAAAACATTTACCCAGCTGACCAACTTAAGTCCTGGATTACTTTTCAATTTCCTCCTGGTAGTGACGAAAGCATATGTGATAGTAGTAGTAGTGACGAGACTGGAGATACTCATCTCTAACATTATTTATGTATCTATTATTTTCAATTCCTTTTATCCAAAATCCCTTATTCCTACCTTTCTAGCTTAGGTACGGATGAGGAGCATATCGGAGCTGGCGGATGCTGCCGAATGCTATGACGTTTATGCAGGCCGTGTCCCGTGGGTGGCAAACGGTAGCACTTAGACGCCAACAAATCCAGGATGTGCAGGCCGTGTCCCGCGGGTGGCAAACGGTAGCCATCAATCAAAAACTAATACTCATAGCAGGCCGTGTCCCTATGGTGGCAAACGGTAGCAGTTTTATCAAAGCAAGCTTACCTTCAATATGCAACATCATCGCAAATCGATTTCAAGAGCCGGCACGTCTACTACCTTCTCAAGTTTCTTTTTTTTAATTAACTTTTTCTGATTGTAATTAAGTAATTTAATTATTTATAAGTACTAAATTAATATAATAAGTATATCAGATTACATGTTTCTAGACATTATGATTCATTGAATTAGGTCTAACTTTATATAAAACTAAAAGAGATGTATTTACCTTTTTAGTTATTTTGATAATTATTTACTAATTATTAATTGATCTTATACATTTTTTCTGTAATTACTAGATTTATTATTAAGTATGCCTATAATGCATATAGCTAGAGTTAAACTACCATGAAAAATATTATTATTATGTAAGTACCTATAGATACTTATTAAGACATAATTATGTTTTCTCTCTTTTACCAAACCTATTTGTATGGGGTCATACACTTCATCGAATGGCCGAACCATTTTTCGGAATGAGGACATTCCTTCAACAGAATGGCCGTCTGTTAGCAGATATAAGTTTTAATTCTGTTTAGCAGTGTTGTTTTTTGTCTCAATGTACATTTATAATTTAAAAAAAAAAGAAAATAAAAAAGTAGGGTAGACGTTAAAAATAAAAGAGGAGGAGGTAGGGCCGCGACGGGCGGCATTAGTAGATCGAGCTTGTAAAGAGGATCATTGTATTTGACTTGGAGAAATATAATCTGTTGCAATTGGACTCGAGGTATTATTTTGAAGAAAACCCATAGGATAACACACGGATGACTTACATGTTATTTTATTACACACACTAAGATGCATCCTGGTTCAGTGATGAGTAGATATAGCGACTGTCCACTGTCCAGTCTGCCTACTATCGTAAATAATCAGTGTACAAGCGGTTACGCTTATAAATAAGTACTTACCTATAATGAGATAATGTTAGAAAGTAGTAAAACAAACAAAACGTTTTACAAGAAAACTGCAGGAAATTTAAAGATGAAAGAAAGAAGAACATTTAATTTTAAAGTTAACTCTGAGTAGATAGGTAAGTACCTATAGGTAGGTACTTTGAAAAAATTATTTCATAATTTTGCACCTTTAATTTTGTTTCATATATTATGCCACCATTAGATAGATCTCGAATTCACATAATTTTTCGTTTTTCAGTAAATCCCTTCTTTGTGTACTTATTAATGACTTTTATAATTTATTCTCCATGGAAGCATACTAGTACCTGGGAGGTGTCTGGTGTCTGATTGCGTTTTTTTTTGTGTAAAAAGGGGTATGTTAAGCGAAATACTATGAGTGAATATAGCCCACTATAAAGAATCTTTAAAGAGAATCGACTTCACACGTTTATTTTTGAAAAATATCTAAACGGTGGAGGGTTCTTCACAATATTGTGTTGACCAGTGTCATGTTCCCATGGTTCTATACATCCTCCCCTATGACTATTCTAGTATAACCGTGATCTAAGGGTGGAGAGGCCTTCGCTCAGTAGTGGGAAACATAACAGGCAAGAAAAAAAGTACATATTACATATTGCTTTATTATTCAGGAATATGGAGAGGAATGTTTCTACCATATTCGTGAGATTGCGTAATATATGGTAATATCATTTATGACAGTGACATTAAGTGACTGACATTTTAGAAGTTGTTTCAAAAATATATAGATCTCTTTTATTTATTGCATCTCTCTTACACCTACTGAAAATCTCATAAATTGTCTGAATGTTGTCATAAAACGTTAAAATTAGTTTATGGAACATAGCCAAATATGTCGTCGTCGATATTCCGTCATTTCGTCTTACATTTGGGTTAGCTGTAAAAGGTAATAAACTGATATTTTACGTGAAATAAAAGCGTTTAATTATGATTTTGTGCATAAAAGTTTAAGAAACCGTTTTTATCTAGAGTGTATAATGATTTCTAGGTATATGTCTTGCCTCGTTTATGTATTCAGGTGTTTACATTGTGTAATGTTTAAACCATGAATATCCATAATATTTCATAGCGAAAGGGATATTAATGCCAGGTTTTAAGTGGTTTTTAAGTTCTGTGACGTTATTATCAAATTTAACTTAAACACAGTTTATCGTACGTTATCCTAGATCAAAGTGGAACTTTTGATGTAGGTACTTGGTTTTGTTGTGTTTTAGAGTTGCAACAGCCAGCCTATTCTTTGCGGCGAAGTTTTGCAATATTCATTAGAGCGTAGAAAACGTGTCAACATCCCTATGTTTTGAGTATCATGTAAATCATTATAATATTCTAATTCAAATAAATGTTTTTATTAAGGTGTAGAAGTTCTTCTTGTGGTACAATGGACCTGCAATCATAACTAGCAAGGTGAATATCTTAATATTATTCATAATTTTAATTCTAAATTATATTACTTTAATGTATGTTTTTACGAACTTGACTTGTGATTAACTAGGATTCTGTTGCAAGAGTCAATTTGGTTCCTACACAGTGATAGTAGGATGAATTGTTTTCTTATCAGATGTTGTACATCATATCTGTCCTAAAGCAAAATCATAACCATTACTATGGGTTTCAGCTAGGAAGCAAACATAGAATCTTGGTAGCATATAGGACAGACTAGTTAATATTAATAATAATATTAAATTACAGTTCCAGATACATGTATTATGGCATCGGGTACATCATCTTTGGAAAGCAATGGTAGTAATGGTGAGTCATTTGTATGTTTGCATTTGAATACAAATATTTCTGATTGAAGGACATTGTCTTCAGCCTATTTTGCAGTCCACCGCTGGATGTAGGTCTCCCCCAGGGCACGCCACAAGGCTACTGCCACATTGGGTTTGCCCATAGTCACCACACTGGGCAGGCGGGTTGGTTGATTATTTATTTATTTATTAAGGCAACACAACAGACACAAAGTAAAAATATTTTACATCTCAGAACAGTACAGTTTTTACCCTAACTTAGTGTCCTAAGCGTGTATGCACAATTAATTAAACTTAATCGAAACAGTAACATTACAAAATTATACAAATATATTCCTGCTACAACTGCTATAAACTTACATACTACGTGCAACTACAATAAAAAACAAGACTGAGTGGAAAATACAGTTGCGTTCATGTACATGACGTATTATGACAGTGTGATTTTTGGACTATGTTGTCAGCACAGGAGGCCCCGCTGCCAACCTCCTGGAAACCCTTAATCACCTCATACAATACCCACAGGCAGGCATGGGGTGGTACAAACGCTACTCTGCCGGCACCACACGACTAAATATGCTAAAGACTATTTGGTTTTTTATTTGTGGTTGATATCAAGGTTATAAATGAAAATTGATATTTGGGGGCAACTAGCTTTAAACGTAGACCCTTTATATTAACATGTTCACTATAACTGACTATGTATTTGCTTTTCCTTGTTTTGTAGAGGTGCTATCAATGCTTATTTGCGTTTTGGCATTAGGGGTTGAAGTTGAACTGATACTGGCATGCTAAGAATTTTATGTTCATTCTTACCAACATTTTTAAGATACTGTTTAAAGTGAAAGTGTTGTAAAAGAGGAGGGGAAAAGGAGAAAAGAGCAGCACTGTGACCAATGAAGGCCTGTGATTTATGGCTTTTGTTTTGTTAAGGTTATATACCAATCTCAAAGGTATTCATTTGACAAGTGTATCAATAGAAATAAACTAGAGGGCACTGTTAAAGTTATGGTTTCATGTGCCAGTTCCATTAGAAACATTCATGACTCTGGAACAAATATTACATACATACATATCAAGGGGTGAAAGGCTATTTGGGATAAGCTCCATATATATAAATGGCGCTTATCCCATATAGCCTTTCACCCCTCGATATAATCACGCCTTTATCCCTTACGGGGTAGGCAGAGCACCAAGGGCCAATAGAACCACATGGTGCCACTTCTGACCATTATTCATCATATCAATGTTTGCACTTTCTGGGATTTGAACCCAGGATCTATAGTGTGGCAGGCAGGGCCACTTCCAACTGCAAAATTTGATTGTCTTTTATGTAGCCTAAAAGCATTGTTTAGATTCTGACCTTTGCCAGTGAAAGTAATGGCTTAGTCATATTCTTAACAATAGACTTGTTTGCATTTAACATTAGTGGCTGGTATTTACGTCCACGTTAGAATTCTCATTATTTCCCGTTCCCGTGGGAATTTCGGGAATGATAGTAGTCCAACTTACACCTTATTACATCAGCTATCTGCCAAAGCAAGTCTCGTTCAAGTTCAGCTGTTTCAGAGTTTAGCAGAATCAAAAAGACAGACAATCAAAAATATATGTCAGTTTAAAATAATTTTAATACTGAGTCACAAGATTCTCAATAATGAAAGTACAAATGTCTGGCTTTTTACCCAAATGTCTGCAAAACTGGCTAGTCTGTCCGGCTATTAGGTTTATCAACTTCGCAACCCTAATTGTAGCAATAGATCTATTATAATCATCAATCAATAATGAAAAAAAAAACCAATACATTATTGATGCTAGTGATAACTTACGTTTCATGTAAATAGGTTTTAATTTATTCCACAATGATGATGATATTCACAGCAGCTGTAGTTTTAATTGACAGATAGACAAAGCCAATAGTAGGTATTCATATTTATGTATATCCTTTTTAGTCACGTCATTCATTTCTAATGCTATGTTCGCAATTATTATTATTTTTTTTGGATTTATGTAAATATGACAGTAAGATATGTATCATAATTTATTTAATATTTGGTCATATATTTTCATAATAAATCAGGTGCTATTTAAAGCAAAGATATTATATATATATGTTATTTTAACCATATACAGGATGTAACAGAAAGGGTATGTTAAGCGGAAAGCTACGTAAATAGCCCACTGTAGAGAACCTATTCACAAAACTTGCGACTCGAAATCACATGTTTATTTTTCCCGATAGTATGGAGAATTTTTAAATATTTCAGGAATTTTCATACAATCTTGAAAAATAAACATGTGATTTCGAGTCTCAAATTTTGTGGATAGGTTTTCTACATTGGGCTATTTACGTAGCTTTTCGCTTAACATACCCTTTTTGTTACACCCTGTATATACCTACTTTGATAAACTAACACTAAACAACTCTTGTACATAATTTATATGTAATATCTCTCGAAACGCCTTAACGATTTTAACAAAATAATCTTAGTCATTTACTAAAAAAAAGGGGCGAGTGGGAGGCGTAAGAGGACGCCACTCACTCACAATTTTCGCGATTGTAGCAGAAGAAGAGCGACGAAGAGCGATAGTGAGGCGTCCTCCCGCACCCCGCACCTTGCCCCACGCACTCACATACTCAATTTTTGCTGTCACATTGCTTCGACTTTGCTAGTGCAATGGTATTTAATTAAATTGAACTGTGACGTACTATTGCGTGTATTTGAATTGTGACGAAGATTGACAAGGGTATGTTGAGGTGGTTTGGGCATGTGGAGAGGATGAATGAAAGTAGACCGACAAAGATAGTGTACAACGGAACAGTGGATGGAAGGGCTGGAAAGGGAAGACCTCGCCGAACTTTCACCTATCAAATTGGTGAAATTATAGAGAAAGGTCAGGTCAAGAGTACCCTTAACCGATGAGCGTACATGAAGAATATCATGAAAGTAGATGGCACGAAAGAGGTATATTCGAGCCGTAGCAAGTGGAGATCTGTGATCTCTGCCTTCCCCGCCGGGAAATAGGCGTAGTTTTATTATTACTTTTTAAATTTGTTATTAATTGTTACAACACAGCAATATGTTGGTATACAGGGTCTTTGTGACAGCCAGGCAAATATTGATACTATGACTTCAGACCTTGATTCTGAGACGGAAAACACTGAAATTTATCACAGGAAAAATCCAAAATTTTCCGACGTTTTTTTCATATTTTTTAGGAAAAAAATAGTTTATTTCGTTTAATTAGCCCTTAGATAATGACTTTTAGAAATTTTAACCAAAAGATGATTTTCAAAAAAAAAGTTCAAATAACTGATCAACCCTAATGGAGAGTCACAAGTGATCCAAAAAACAGCAATGTGGCACACAATAACCAATAAACCCATTTAATTAGTCACAGGATCTCCCGATACAATTGGTGCGGACAATAAATATTACTTATAATCAAATATATCTTATATCTATAATCAAATAACACTGTCTTATAACTCAACACAATGGTACTTGTGCAGCATTTCAGTATTGCCTGGCTGTCACTCACACCCTGTATATGTATTTAAATTGAAGTATTGTTTCAGAATCATTATCCCACACGTACCTGAGCAATGACCGCCATAACCCGCCGCCTCTGCCAACCATTCCGATCCCCATCGAGTACGATCTAGAGCGCAACCACGCGATACCGTTCAAGGTAACTGGGGCGCTAGTGTCTATGTAACTCTAACACGGTTTTTCGCACTTTTGTAGTGTGCAAGGTTTTTGGCTATATTTTTCCTATAGCATAATAAGTGTATGTTAGCTGTTAACATCCCAAATCATGTATAGTTAAATAGATACATAAATACACGGTTCCCAAAAAAAGGGGTATCCTAAACTGCAGGATCGCAAATAAGGTGCTTCAGCCACTTTTAGCATACCGAAGTCAGATATACTACATCCCCTGAGAGAACGCCCTGCTCCCTGATTACGTAAAAGCAATAGCAAAGCCGAGGCGCGCGATCGCGAAAATCTCGAGTGTGTGCGCAACGAGCGTTCGGCGTCCTCCCGCGCCCCGCACCTCGCCCCGCGCATATACACACTCAATTATCGCGCTCGCGTGGCTTCGGCTTTGTTATTGCTTTTGCGTAATCAGGGGGCGGATTTCCTTAGTCGACTCTTACGATATGCACGGAAGGAGATGCAGCTGATGTATATCAGTTTAGCCCCAAAAGAATAGTTCAAATACCCTATTGATTACTCTCTAACTAAAGCACCAATAAACAATGCGATTTTCGTTAATCTCAAGCACGGGCACGGCCAGAGTTCGTCATACGACTATGACGTCATAAACAAAGAGGCGGGGCTTAAGCAGCAGTGCGAGAAAGCTCTCCACGACCTCAGCCAACTGCGCCGGCAGCATTCCGAAACGTCGCGCAGGTGTGAACATGTCATGAAGGTGCGTTGGACATACATATATATATTTATGACTGTGTTTTCAAAATAGGGTAACATGAACTGCAAGATCACGAAGAAAATACCACAGCTATGTTTAGCATAGCCGGCACAGACGTAAATAATTATTGACAACAAGCATAACGTCTGAGAGAATGCCCGAGCTCGTAGGTCTACTCTTACGAAATGCACTGAAGGGGTCTGTCTTGTAATAAATTTAGTTTTATAATGTTCTGTTTCTTTGGGCGCACATGACTTGCCCTCTATAATTGTGTAACAAATTGTTTGCTTGCGTTTGCTGGAAGAAATCTCTTAAAAGGATAAGCTCGCCTTTGTACACTGTGTAACTATGTTAAGTCACTATATTGTCTTATGTTCGTGTGTACAATAAACAATACAAGAAAGTTACATAGATTGTACTCGTATTCTTAGATCAAATATACTGTAGGCAGATACGCAAGACGTGTTTGAAAAATGGCGGCATTAGAAGTACACCAAAATACACTCTTGGAGTTTTAACGTCAGTCGTAATCTAGTGCGGTGACGGCGCTTTATTTATTTCCTTTATGAGTTACATTCACTGTTCTCTTAGGCATGGGTATTTTTACAGCCAATTGTTATATTAAAACTGTAAAAGTGATAGTATTTCTCGATTTGGCAACAATTCGCTCTTCTAATCGCGGAAAATGCGGGATTTCGCCTCATTTTGTGCTTCACTACCCGGCATACATTTCTCATAGATGACTCGTTATTCTATGGTGGAAGGTGACGTGTGTTTGTTGTGCAGGAGTTGGAGTATTTCCGTGGGCAGCACCGCGCCGCCATGAACCAACTGGACGCGTCGGGGCAAGAGGCGGGCGAGCTGCGGGCCAAGTGTGCCGAGCTGCTTAACGATAACCAACGGTAAGGGCCAAGTGTGCCGAGCTGCTTAACGATAACTAACGGTAAGGGCCAAGTGTGTCGAGCTACTCAACGATAACCAACGGTAAGGGCCAAGTGTGCCGAGCTACTCCACGATAACCAACGGTAAGGGCCAAGTGTGCCGAGCTATTCAACGATAACCAACGGTAAGGGCCAAGTGTGCCGAGCTGCTTAACGATAACCAACGGTAAGGGCCAAGTGTGCCGAGCTGTTCAACGATAACCAACGTTAAGGGCCAAGTGTGCCGAGCTGTTCAACGATAACCAACGGTAAGGGGACCGAGTTGCTCAACGATAACCGACGGTAAGGATATGCGGTCGATTCAAATCGCCGCCATATTGATTGTGATTTTCTTTAAAACATCCGGCAGGAAAAGCTGGAAAGGAAAGGGTGTAATTTGTTTAACTTAACTTCCGTCTTGTAATCTTGTAAGTCTATTTCGATTCTTTTTACCTTTTTATAAATGAAATTGTATTAGGCGTTACAATTCGGAAGTTCAAACATTCACTATGGGTGCGCCCACCACCGGGCCCTACACCCTCCACTGACCCTCGGATCTGATAACTCATAATTGCGACAACAGGCACTTGCACTAACTACAATCGCCATGAGAAACCAGACCCGAGCACCTAGCATGCAAGACGATACATTGCACCATTCCGAAATCAAAAACTAGATAAATAATCTACATATGTTTCGCCAACAACCGTGGCATCCTCAGGATTATAGAAATTAGTAAATTAGTAAACCACTAATTACTATGAACCTCTAAAACCCAACACATTACTTACTAATTATTTGTAAATTAATTAGTAAGTAATGTGTTGGGTTTTAGAGGTTCATAGTAATTAGTGGTTTACTAATTTACTAATTTCTATAATCCTGAGGATGCCACGGTTGTTGGCGAAACATATGTAGATTATTTATCTAGTTTTTGATTTCGGAATGGTGCAATGTATCGTCTTGCATGCTAGGTGCTCGGGTCTGGTTTCTCATGGCGATTGTAGTTAGTGCAAGTGCCTGTTGTCGCAATTATGAGTTATCAGATCCGAGGGTCAGTGGAGGGTGTAGGGCCCGGTGGTGGGCGCACCCATAGTGAATCTTTTTACCTTCACAAATTCATATATCAATATACTAATGCCAATGGCTGCAATGGACATAGTTTCCTTTGTCATTTCTTTGGCATAAACTAAAGGCTTTCCGTCCCATCGGACCATAAGAGTAACGGAATAGATTTCAGAGACGGTGCTATGTAGTTTCTGAATAGTGATCGTTTTGTCTCGCAGCTTGGAGCGCGAGTTACAACGTTTGCAGGGCGTAGACGGAGCGGACGCGCTCGTACACACACTGCGCAAGTGTGATGCGCTGCAGGAGGAATGCGACTGCTACCAGAAGAGGTGTGTGCACACCGACCCCCTTATTACCTAACTAGCAAGAGAAAAGCGATAGCGAAAATTGTACTAAAATCGCCGGTTGCTTGTCAAATTTGTATCACGTAAAATAAATTTCATAGGAACTTTGACATTTCAAGGCGAATATTGTACAATTTTCGCTATCGCTTTGCTTCGGCTTTGCTATTGCAAATTAGGTAATCAGGGGAGGGTGTTTTTTGTCTTCGACGTATTAAATAGTACAATATTCAATAGGTATCTCGTCTCTAACTATAAAACGATTTTACGCGAATAGCCCGAATATATTTTTTTCATATAAACAGAATTAATGACACTACTGTATTTCAACGTGTGTGCTACAGGTTTTTTTTCACTTTGTATGAAGATTGCATGCTAATCGAGTACTTAGATAAAAGCGACAATATTATGTTTTATGTAAAGAATGCCCTATCTATTTTTGAAGATTATAAATAATGTATTTTTTTTTAGATACGACGACCTGATTGAGAACCACAATAGTACATTAGAGAAGTTGCGAACAGTACAAGAAGAGAACAGTCGGCTAAAGACGCAATGTCACGAACTTACACAGGAAAGAAATGCCGTGGTAAGTAAATATGTAATTTGATTAGATTTTCTGGTTGGATTGCAGTTATATGGTGTATGTACTTAGGATTCTAGCTACTACTATACTGGGTGTAAAAAGACAACTTTGTTCTTTTAATACCTCGTATTCTTTGTAATATTACGATCATTTTTTTTCTATGGAAGCACCCCTGGAAAACCACGGGTTTCCAAGATATTGAGGTCCAAAGTTACATTATTATAATTTTTTTTTTACATAAATCCATCTGAAATCGGCAAACAAATTTTTCAAAGATACCATGTCAAAATGTTATAATGTTAGTTTTGTAGGTACATTTGTACTTTGAGCATCAAACTAATATTGCTTGCAATAAAATGACAGTATTTTTTCATATTTTTTTTGTCGTTTCCCAGGGTTGGTTCCATAAAAGAAAATGATTGTAATCTTACAAAGAATACGAGATATTAAAAAACATCGTTGTCTTTTTCACCCTTCACTATGGGTGCGCCCACCACCGGGCCCTACACCCTCCACTGACCCTCGGATCTGATAAATCAGTGGTCGGAGTAGGTATATTGAATTAAGGTCATTGACATCAAACGTATATGTTAATATGGATACGCCTCCGAGTTTCCGGATTATTATCATAAAAATAAAATAAAAATACCGAAACTTCGAAATTATTACATGAAACTAGTTAAAAATGTATCAATACTCTCAACGCTATGCTGCTAGTTTTTGGAAATTCCGGTACATTCCGGAAAAAATGCATGTCCATGTTATGATATGACGCAAGTATGTAAAATCAATATACCTACTCCGACCACTGCTGATAACTCATGACTGCGAAAACAGGCACTTGCACTAACTACAATCGCCACGAGAAACGAGAGAGAGAGAGAGAGAGAATGGTGGGCGGACCCATAGTGAATGTTTAATCTTCCGAATTGTAACGCCTAATACAATTTCATTTTTTACATCCTGTATAATGCGCATAATTTTATTCATTTCTTGAAAAAATTGAAAAATCATAAAGTTGAAAAAATTGTTTGACATCATAGTCTGAAAATCACACTGTGGTTACCGAATTGTCTGCCCAGTGTGGTGACCCTTAAAAACTCCTATGTCAGCTGCCCTACGTCCAGCAGTAGACTGATGTGTGTGATTGTAATAAGGAATTTTCTGACAAGTAAAAATAATTGTCAAAAATAGATGGGTACTATGGGCAGAATTTTTTTACTTTAGTTGTCCAAAAATCCCTCATTAGCATCCAAATTTGAAGGGACTATTTGGCGAAACGTTTTCTAATATTTGCCTCGTTGCTATAGATTCGCGAACGCAACGGCCTAAAGCAGCAAGTGGCGTCCGTGGTGATGGAGTGGGACGGCGGAGCGCGGCACTACGCCGACGTCAAGCGACTTACTGGCGAACGTAACGCCGCTATACACGAGTACACACTCATCATGTCAGAGAGGTAGGGGGGGGCAACGCCGCTATACACGAGTACACACTCATCATGTCAGAGAGGTAGGGGGGGGGCAACGTCGCTATACACGAGTACACACTCATCATGTCAGAGAGGTAGGGGGGGGGCAACGTCGCTATACACGAGTACACACTCATCATGTCAGAGAGGTAGGGGGGGGGGCAACGTCGCTATACACGAGTACACACTCATCATGTCAGAGAGGTAGGGGGGGGGGCAACGCCGCTATACACGAGTACACACTCATCATGTCAGAGAGGTAGGGGGGGGGGCAACGTCGCTATACACGAGTACACACTCATCATGTCAGAGAGGTAGGGGGGGGGGCAACGTCGCTATACACGAGTACACACTCATCATGTCAGAGAGGTAGAGAGGTAGGGGGGGGGGGCAACGCAATAGCCCACTATAGAGAACCTATTTCCAAAATTTGAGACTCGAAATCACATGATTATTTTTCAAGGTTGTAGAAATTTTGTGTGAAGTTCCTTTTAGTGAGCTATTTACATAGCTTTTCGCTTAACATACCCCTTTTGTTACACCCTGTATATAAGCTATCAACTAGTCACTGATCCCTAACATCTACCCCTGTTATGGTAAACGTGTCTACCGTAGTCGTTAACGTAAAACGTAATCTCATCCGTGTCTATGTATACTATGTATCTGACTTAAATGTATTATTCTCGCAGAGACACAGTTCACAAAGAGATGGAGAAGCTGTCGGATGACCTGCAGTCCTCTCTCAAGCGAGTGTCCGCCCTGGAGGCCGCGCTGCAAGCCTCCCGGGAGGAGCAGAGGGCCACCGCCCTGCAGGTACGCATGTAGGGTACATAGCGTATTTTCAAAATTTGTATCTTGTTATTGACACGGAACTAGGTTGACAGAAAGAAACAACTGTCCAGATTATTTTTTTTTCACGATTTCGGCGTTTGTCTATTAGTATTTATTTTTTATTTTTACCAACCTTGTCTTGTGAAACTGTGGGGGTGGTGAAAAGGGAACCGGGCCAATAGTCGTCGCATGGCCCATGTATATATTCCAATCACTGTAAGAAACTTCGATATCGCGTTCTAGGATTTTGCATTCGATTGTGGTTCTCTCCTGCATCCGATAGATGGCTCCGCTACAAAACCATATTGCGCCGAGCCCATAAACAATGTGATAAAGGCAGGAAAATGACTTATGATTACCAGAATGATAAATTCATACTTAAATCATTATGTTACTTTTACTCGTATTGTACTCGTATATCAAAAGATCATTGATATAAATGTGTACAAACAAAAAACTGTCATCGGAATAATGATGAAATTTACTATTCAAATATATTTATCTAAACCAGGCGGAGAGTTTGCGTCGTGAGATAGAGTCTGCGCTGGGAGAAAGAGACAGAGCTATCAAGGAGTGCTCCGACCTTAGGGCTCCGCTAGCGGCCGGCGCTCTCGGCAAGTCCAGGTATTGTATTAAAACGTGCTAGTCGAGCTATATTATACTAGTATGAATGTAATAAAAGTTGTCTTTCAGCTCTTGCATGTTAAAAAATGCTTAAAAAGAGATCACATGGTTAATGGACGGCCCCTAAGTATAGAAATAGACTTAAATACATAATTACAATTTATCTCTGTGTCAAACTCCATATGAAACATTGCTCAAAAATAGTTTTTAAATGCGTTTTGGCATAAAATATGTCGGAATTGTTCTCTAATGTTTTGATTTTTGTGGTATATTCACAAATTTCAATTTGTTCAGATTTTAATGTACGAGTATGTTGAGTAAAAAAAGTTGTGTTTTTCTATTTATTATTCAGACAGGACAATTCGGGTTATCATCTGGGCCTTGCAAATGGCGTCGGTACAGACGGGTTTCTGAACGGACAGTCAAACGACCCGTCACTCGATAAACTACAAGGTATGTTCGATAGTTGGATTAAAATTTATGCATAAAAAACAGCAAAGGTCGACGAAAATCGTTCTTAGTTATAATCAGAGGTCGGAATTAGGTAGAGTCATTTATGTACTTGCATCGAAATGTTGATATTAATGTGGACCTTCCCAGGATTTCTAATAGACAATCCCGTGTGGCCAACAATATTACAAATAAATAATAATAAAACCCTCAGAGATAGACAAATAAAACAAAGATAATTAACATAAAATTTCTGCTCTTTAAAATTAATACCGGAATTTGAGGCATATCCACTTTATTCTTTCGCTGTATGAAATCAGTGCAAGTACATAAATGACTCTACCTAATTCCGACCTCTGGTTATAACGGTTTAAAGAAAACAAAATCCCACCTTACCCGCAGTCGATGGGAGTATGACGATATTTTGAAAAGTTTTTTTCTAAATGCCTCCATTCGCAAAATTTACCAAATGTTTTTGTTCTTTCTCGCTTATTTTGCCGAAGTTTAATTTACTGATATCGCTTGGAAGGAGCTAATGTACCTATTTAAAAGTAACTAATTACTCGTGAATCACAAAAAAAATATTAGATTTGATTGATTTATGGTGTTTTGTCGACAGGTCTAACAGGCATGGCGTCGGAAGGCGCGGACAAAGAGCGAGTGGACACGCTAGAACACGCAGACCTGGAGTTAGAGCGGCTGCGGAAGCACGCGGCCGGCTTGCGGGCGGAACTGCAGGACGCCTTGAGGGAGGCCGAGGTCAGTAGCGCAGCCCTAGGGCTCCGATAGAAACAGTTTGGTGTTGTCATAAATCAAAAGTGTTTAAAAATGACATTTGACATAAAAAAAATTGGAATATAATATGTTAAATTTAGACAATGTTAAGCAGAGGGAGGAGGGGTCTAAAGCTATGTATACTAAGTAATAAGGGTGCCGTAAATTATAGGCCATGGAGTATTCACGTTTCGGCACCGTAAATTTGGCTGTCGTTTTGCTTTCGTAAGGCCCCTATATGAAGCCACCGCTATCTAAAATACCATGGACATTATTCTGACCGTAAGCGTAACACTTAAAACGTAAACTTTTAATTAATCATGTATGTCCATTTTAATTCATAACGGAAATGACGGAAACGGAAAAAGACAGGGCAAATTTTAAGTTTAGGTTTAAGTGTGGCGGTCTGAAATGAAACACTATTGGTAGAAATGATGATCTCCGACCGTATTTCGGTCAATGCGACCAATCTCTACGGAGATTGGCCAGGTACGCAGGAGATATTATAGTGCATAAGTGTGTGCGCAAACACAGATGCACTCTCTATTCCCTCACTCTCATAGTCCGATGGGACGGAAAGCCGACACGACCGGATAGAGATCAGGCGCAGGACCAACGGCTTTACGTGCTTTCCGAGGCACGAGCTAAGTGACAATTTAGCAACATTAAAATCTGTACATGAAATAAATTCATTGGTACAGGCCCGTGACTGGGATCGAACTTACGCCTCCCGCTTGGAAGGTGCACGTCTTAACCACTGGGCTATCACCGCTTATTGGTAGAAATACCGAAACATCGATCCGTGCGTTAGCGGTCTATAATGTTTTATCTGTCATTTCTTAGGTTTCAAAACGAAGACGTGATTGGGCGTTTTCAGAGAGGGACAAGCTTCTGCAAGAAAGAGAGAGCGTCAAGGCATTGTGCAATAGACTGAGAAAGGTATCGTATCTATTTGGACATTTAAAAACCATTTGAATTAACTTTTAGTGGAAATATTAACATTACAACTTTTAGGCCAGCTCTAGTAGCATAACCTGCGAAACACGATATGATAAACCGATTTCTCGACATTTAGCCTGTCAAAATACGATAAATACAGCTGCCATGTTGAAGGGGGCTGATGATATAGAAAGATAACTCTATTATAGAAACATTCATGAAAGAAATATTTATCTTTTAGGAAAAATTCCCAAGATTTATTCATTTTAAAATTTAATTTTTGAGAATTTTCAAAAACATTGTGGAACTCTTATGTCGTCACACCATACTAACTTCTATGCACGTAAAACTTTCCTTTAAGCAAATAAAAGTACAATATTTTAACATCAAATTATTATTTTTGTAATTTCTAGGAGCGTGATCAAATGGTAGGCGAGTTGGCAGACGCGCGTCGTCATGGCAACAAGAAAGAAAACAAAGAACCAAAACCGAGGAGCAAGGCGCTACCTGACTCCACTGAGGATAACAGTGTAGTTCCCCTGAAGGAACAGGTAAGTTTGTCATCATAGGTTTTTATTAATAAAAAAAAAATGACAGAAGGATGGTTAGGTTTTTCGAACGTATATATGTATATTTGTTGTCCCATTTGAACTTGAGAGGTAATTGTAAAGGGACCGAAAGAAAATGCAACTGATTTTGATTTATGCAGAGATTGTGGGGCCGTCGCTGCAGCCCCTTATATACCCGCTGAACAGCGCCATCTGGACAGTTAATGCGTTTACTTAGTACCATTTTCGTTTATAGATCTTCGTTAAGCAAGTCATTGCTAGATGGCGCTGTTTCACAGTAATAGATGTGTATAGTTTTGTCTACCCCATTTATGGGAACACAGGCGTGTGTCCAATCATATAATTTATTAGACATGAAAGCATACACAACTTATTTGTCGATTGCTATAATTTATTATAACAGTAGATAAGTTAAGTTCATAGTAAGATGCGTTAAAAATTGAAAAACCGCGCGATGCGTTTCGATAGCTACAATATTTTTTTTAGATAACTATTAAAATGTAGTAATGAGTGACATAGAAAGATACAGTTGTCATGAGCGCAAAAGAAATAGCAATAGTTTATAAGCAACCGCGCCGAAGTGCACAGCGTTCTTGTCACATGGAAGTAGTAGCCGCGTCAATGTCATAAATTATGAAAACTGAAGATGGCCGTAATGTTGACAGCTAATATGTGGGACTCGAATTATGATTAAAATAATAAATAAATATAAGTTACCGGTGAAATGTAATTTGTAAGCTTTTATTACACATTTTAAAATATTTTTTATATTGTAAGACACGGAGGCATATTTTATTTATTTAACTTCTTTGAAACTCAAAGATAAGCACGTCTATGGCCACGAAGAGCTGGGCGCATACTAAATAAATAGCGGACAAAGCTCATATATATAAAGATCAAAAACCGTGTTCGAGAAGGCTACTCTGAAGAAAATAAAAACCTATTGGTCGTTTGTAATTTTTTATATGTAACTTTTTATATTTGTTACAGTCTTTCGTTGGTGTTTTGGGGCTTTATGGGCACTAACGTGGATGTATTAACAGCTATGATCGTCTAAAGACAAAATCTAGGAGAATTGCTAAAGTCAGTTCTCCTTTATGTGGAAACGTATTTGACAGACCGCATGATTCTACTATTGTGTAGAGTGCATTTCACCGTATAGTCTCGGGCGCTAGTTTAAGATTTTTTGTTTCAATCTATACAAAAATGTTAGTTCCAAATCAGGCATAGAAACCATTGTATAAAACGGACAATACAATTTGGTCGATTCCGGCAGTCACACTTAAATCTAAACGTAAATTTAGTCCTACCTGTCCTTTTCTCTCAGCCATTTACGTTATGAACGAAGAGAGATAGACCTGACTAAGATTAGGTTTAGGCGTGATTGCCGGAATCGACCCTGATATGTATCAGTGGGGGTGGTGAAAAGGGAAGCGATTCCGGCCCCCACCGGGCCACTAGTAGTCGTTTGGCCCATGTATATATTCCAATAATTGTGAGAAACTTTGATATCGCGTTCTAGGATTTTGAATTCGATTGCGGTTCTCTCCCGCATCCGATAGATGGCTCCGCTACATATTAATCCTGTCTCGTGTCACGTACAGGACTACGAGTGGGAGGTGTTGGACGTGGAGCTGACGGGTCTGCCCGCGGACGGCGACCTCGGCTTCGAGCTGGCGAGCCGCGCCGACACCTCCTCCGCCTCCGCCGCCGCCAGGGGGCGCCTCGTCACGCGCGTGCGCAGGGGCTCGCCTGCTGACGGGAAGCTCAAGTACGTGCGACACGATACTAAAGTTATAACAGCACACATCACATGACATAGTAAACATCAATCAACGCAACAACAAAAGATAAAACTTAAACTAGCATGATTGTGGTGTACAATGACGTGCATACATTGAATTTATATGATTGGATTGTGGCGATTGATATTTTTTCCTATCACTATTTACTACTTCATCAATGTTTTTTTTTGTTTCTTTGTTAGATCACTGTCACTATTTACTATACGTGTCTACTTAAGGTCAAATCGTCTGACCATTTCACCAACCTTTTTTACATTGACACCTTCGTTAGACCTTCTTTTATCTTTGTCCTTTGACCTTATTGACGTGCGTCGCTTGCAGAGTGCTGGACGTTGTGGTGGAGGCGACGGGCGTGTCGCTGGGCACGGGCGGCGCGGGGGCGGGAGCGGGGGCGGGGGCGGGGGCGGGCGGCGTGGCGGCCGGCGCGGGCAGGGTGCTGCTGCGTGTGCGCCGAGCCTGCGCCGCGCGCCGCCTGCTGGCGCTGCCGGGCGCCGCCGTGCTACTGCGCACAGGTACGCGCTTCGGCCCTACGGATATACAATCGACGAGAGCGCAACTTACTTCGATAACTCCTGAAATTCCGAAAGTAGTTACCCTGATAATCTTTACAATTATACGTTTCAAGTTATAGAATTGATATTCTTTACTGTATAAAGAAATTAGGAAACATAAAAATAATATAATAAAAACACGTGCACAACAAAATCATAAAAATTCCATTCCCTGATTAATCTCGTAATTTTGTTGGACAGGTATCTTTGTGAGCAAGATCGCTTCAGGAAGTGCCGCCGCCAAGGAAGGAAACCTTTTCGTAGGAGATCGTGTTGTCAGCGTAAGTTATGATTCCAATTAACTTCCTATGTTAATTAGCAAAAATTGATATTTTTCACAAAATGATACTGGAATGTATGCGAGTGAAACAACCGAATGACACCGAAGCTGGTTTATTACTGGCTTGCATATACACCAGTCCCTCCACACTAGTTACAAAATCTATAACAAAATATACATATTTTAATACATAATTATTTAAAAGAATTTCTTATAATCTATTCTTCTACGAGGTCTTAACTCCATCCTAGTAGTCGCTTCACTATTAGTGCCATTTACTGTCATCATATTACCCTCTGGTTCACCAACTGCATCATCGAAAACTTCCACTTCTTCTTCTCGTTCACTATTACTAGGCATAACATTTTGCTCTGAAGTCGATTCGGGAACCATATCGCATAACGCGGGCAGCGGTGTGGGTGATGCTGATGATGCTGTTGGATCTCTTTCAGGGCTCTCCAATTCTGAATTTACCGGCATTACTGACCTCTCTACGCATGGCAAGGGCATATTGGTATCTTTGACATTTTGATTGAATGTTTCAGAGCCTTTAAATTTTAAATTTGATCTAAATGTCTATTGCATTGTACTTTGTACTCTTCAAAATATACTAAATACATTCTATTGCCTATTTTTTTGATAATTTTAGCTTTAGACCAAATACTTTTTCTAGCTATAAACCATTTAGCCCAAATAATATCTCCAACAGAAAATGTTCTACTAGCTTTCCTTTGTTCCAATGGTTTTTTTTGTGTTATTTTGTCACTATTTGTTGGTAATATTAAATCTAAACGTGATCTCAAATTTCTTCCGAGCATTAAACTCGCGGGGGTATAACCAGTGGAACAATGGACAGTGTTTCTATACTCAAACAAGTAACCTAGTAACTGTTCCTCCTTTTGTTTTTGAGAAGTTTTATTATCAATTAGAATACATTTAATCATTTTTTTACAAGTTTTCACCGAGTTCTCGGCTTGACCATTACTTGATGGGTGGTAAATAGGAGAATTGACATATTGTATGCCATTGCTGGAACAAAACCTCTTAAATTCTGTTGAGCATATTTTAACGTCATTATCAGAGACTATGGTATGTGGCAAACCGAAGCGTGAAAATACTTGTTTTAATTTTGAAATTAGAGCCTGTGCACTTGTTCCGCTAGTCATGTTAATGCATTCCGGCCATTTACTATATGCATCTATTATAACCAAGTAAACATATTGACCAATTGTAAAATAGTCAATATGTATACGATACCAAGGCTGCGACGGCTGCGGCCAGGGGGCGGGAGGGGCGGAAGGAGGGTCAGCGCGAAGCGCTGCGCACGCGCTACAGTCACCTATCCATCGTTCAATATCTGAATCAATTCCCGGCCACCACATCCTACTTCGAGCTGTACTTTTTGTCTTAACAACTCCGAAATGTGCCGAGTGTAGTTCATGCAGTAGCTTAGTTCTCAATTTGCTAGGAATAACAATTTTGTGGCCTCGGAATAAACAGCCATCAATTACTTCTAAATCCGTTTTACAAAGGTAATAAGGTTTAATCGTAATGCAATTAATTTTTCTTGGCCATCCGTGATTCATATAATTTATAACTGTACAAAGCGTATGATCCCTAGACGTGGCGTCTCTTATCTTTTCAAAAGAAACCGGTTCCGTGGAATCGTCCAGGAATAATAGCGCGCGGTTATAGCTATCCTGCTCACTCATGTCAGCTATGCCTGAGGTAGGTAACGGCGCCCTTGAAAAATAATCTGCGATAACATTATTTTTACTGCTTACGTATTGAATGTCATAATTATATGCGGATAGGATAATTGCATACCTTTGAAGACGTAACGCGGCCGTAACTGATATTCCATTTTTCTTACCAAAAATAGATAGTAAAGGTCTGTGATCTGTTTTTAGAATAAATGGAATTTGGACACCAAATAAATACTGATGGAATTTTTTTATTCCGAAAATGATAGCGGTCGCCTCCTTGTGGATCTGGCTATAATTGATTTCACTCGCCGACAAGGACCTGGAGGCGTACGCCAGAGGCCGCTCGGCGCCGCCGCACGGCGCGCGCTGCGCCAGCACGGCGCCCAGTCCGCGCGGGCCCGCGTCCACGCTGAGCACGAGCTGCGCCGCGGGATCGAAGTGCGCGAGCACACGCGCACTGCCTAGCTCCCGCTTTACTGCGAGCATAGCGTTCCGTTCCTTCTCACCCCATTCCCATTTCGTATTCGCGCGAAGTAATGCGTGCAGTGGACTCATTATGCTAGAAGCGTTAGGAATGAAATTTCTGTAATAGTTTAAAACACCAACAAACCGTTTAACTTCCGTGATGTTCGTAGGTTCTGGGGCCTCCAGTATGGCCTTTACCTTTTCAGGACATGTGTGTAATCCGTCACGATCTATAACGTAGCCCAAGTAAGTTACACTCTGTTGGAAAAACTGGCATTTTTCTTTTTGTAATCTTAACCCGGCTTCGCATAATCTGTGCAATACCTCGCGTAATCTTTGCAAATGAGTGACGTCATCGGGACCGGTTACACATATGTCGTCTAACCAACAACTAACCCCTTCGATACCTGCCAAGATTGATTCAATTGCGTTTTGAAAAATTGCGGGGGCGTTCGCAAGACCATAAACTAATCGTGTATATTTAAATAAACCTTTTGATGTATTTATTGTTGTTAGTTCTTGTGAAGAATCTTCCAAAATAAATTGATTATAGGCGTTTTTAAGATCAATTTTACTAAAACATTTCCCACCGCTTAGCTTCGCAAATACCTCCTCTATGCGGGGCAAAGGATATTTATCAATTATCATATCCTTGTTTAAGGTAATTGAATAGTCACCCGCGATTCTTACACTACCGTTATCTTTAAGCACTGGTACTATAGGTGTCGCATAACGGGAGTGCCTAATTGGAACCAGGATTCCTAATTTGACTAATCGGTCCAATTCTGCTTCTACTTTACTTTTGAGCGCAAATGGAACAGTGCGTTGTTTGAAAAACTTGGGGGTAGAATTGGATTTTAATTGAATTTGCACTTTAAATTATTAATGACCCTAATTCGTCTCGCCAAATCCGAGTATTGTTCCAGCAATGTATTTACATCACTATTAGGTGGCAATGTGTATTTGTAATATTATTTAACGATAGTGTTACATTAAATACGGACATAAATCTCGACCTAGAAGAGGCGGCCCACCATTTTTTACCACAAATATTTTTAAGGGTTTTGTTTGACTATTGAAAATTGCATCAACCTCAAAAAACCAATAGGGGAAATTTTATGGCCGTCATATAAACACATTTTTATATTCGAGGGAGACAATGTGTAATTTGAAAATTGATCGTTATACAATTGTTCAGAAATAACGGACGTCCCTGACCCAGAATCTAACTCCATAGTTATACAATTGTTACCCAAATACAAATCAATTTTTATAGGATTATTAGAATCATACCTTAAATTATAGTTCTCACATTCCTCGCAACAGTTACCGTCTCCACTGCTTACAATTTCACCTTCATCGTTGGAACTTATATTATTCACTCGCGAAGTTTGAGAATCGCACACCTTTTTTAAGTGACCTTTTGCACCACACTTTTGGCATTTGTAATTTTTAAAACGACACTTATCACTTAAATGATTTTTCATTCCGCAAACGTAGCAACGTACATCGTTGATGGTAGCGCGCTGGTCATGAGCCGCCCTGCTGGAGCTGCCGGCGACCTGCCGCCCGCCCTTGCCTCGCCCGGATCCAACTCCAAACGAAGCCCTATATATGGCCTCCTGTTTGACCTCGGAAACCACCATCATCCTGGCTTCCCTAGCACTCGCAGCTTGTTCCGCTATCTCCAACGCACGATCTATTCTGAGGGTACTTGGATCTTGTTCAAATAACTTTTCTCTCTCGGGTCCTGGCCCTAGGCCGAGAACGAATCTATCCGTAAGGATCGTATCCAATGCTGACCCGAAATTGCAGTAGCTGGCGAGTCCGCGAAGTCGCGCTGCCCAATCCCCCAAGGATTCATCTGGGCCTCTCACCGCTCCGTAGAATTTACCTTTATCTGAATAGGAACACTTTTTTGCCTTGAAATGCAGGTCTAGTAAACAAATAAGCTTATCAAATCCAAGCGCGTCGGAATCCTCGGGGTAAGCTAGATTTCGAACTAGCCTGTATGAGTCATCCGACAGGTGAGTAATAAGTATACCGGCCTTATTGTCATGTTTAATGTCGTTGATTTTTAAAAACTGAATTAAACGTCCTTTAAAAATCGACCACTCGCACGATTTATAATCAAAAATAGTTAAATTTCCTATATACGACATTTTAACAAATTTAACTGTGGGTAAATCGAAAAATCCTCGTCGCCAATGGAATGTATGCGAGTGAAACAACCGAATGACACCGAAGCTGGTTTATTACTGGCTTGCATATACACCAATACAACTAAAATTATTTCTGTATTTAAATCCATTAAAATTGTCGTACACAGTATCACGAACATCTCGACAGTATGTAGTGTGTGATGTTCCAGCTAAATAGTATTATAGTATAGTAGTAGCGTTACAATATAACATGCAACGCTGATGTTACGCTAGAACCAAACGGCATGGTATTCTGCTGAGGCACACAATTTGTCAATGATTTTATTTTTATTTTATTTTATTTATTAAATTAGAAAGCCAACATAATACATAACAGTTCCGTTAAGATACAAGTTGGACAGGAGTACATGATCTTTTACATCTGTTTCCGCTGTGCTAGGACTCCGTCGCGGTCTTGCAGTTATGGCTGCCTCGTTTTGCTCATACATCCGTGGTATAATGTATGTATGCACTTCGTCCGCAGATAAACAACCGCTCCCTAGAGGGTGTGAAGAGCGCCTCCGAAGCGATGATGTTACTGGCGGAGGGTGGCGCGGCGGGGGGCGTGGCCCTCACCGTGCTGCGACCGCTGTATCCGTGCTGCGACCATCGCATGTGAGTATTATGTAACGTCCGTTTCATGCAATAGTTTCTATGCCTGCTTTCGCATCGATTATTTTACGAACGAAGAGAAGCAACAGACCTGGCTAAGTTTAAGTTTACGTTTAACTGTGATAGTCACAATCGATCATAATGTCTCTAACGTTTAAGAGTGACAGTCAAAATCGAACATAATGTCTCTAACGTTTAAGAGTGACAGTCAGAATCGACCATAATGTCTCTAACGTTTAAGAGTGACAGTCAGAATTGACCATAATGTCTCTAACGTTTAAGAGTGACAGTCAAAATCGAACATAATGTCTCTAACGTTTAAGAGTGACAGTCAGAATCGACCATAATGTCTCTAACGTTTAAGAGTGACAGTCAGAATTGACCATAATGTCTCTAACGTTTAAGAGTGACAGTCAGAATTGACCATAATGTCTCTAACGTTTAAGTGTGACAGTCAGAATTGACCATAATGTCTAACGTTTAAGTGTGACAGTCAGAATCGACCATAATGTCTCTAACGTTTAAGAGTGACAGTCAGAATTGACCATAATGTCTCTAACGTTTAAGTGTGACAGTCAGAATTGACCATAATGTCTCTAACGTTTAAGTGTGACAGTCATAATCGACCATAATGTCTAACGTTTAAGAGTGACAGTCAGAATCGACCATAATATCTCTAACGTTTAAGTGTGACAGTCAGAATTGACCATAATGTATCTAACGTTTAAGTGTGACTGTCAAAATCGAACATAATGTCTAACGTTTAAGAGTGACAGTCAGAATCGACCATAATATCTCTAACGTTTAAGTGTGACAGTCAGAATTGACCATAATGTATCTAACGTTTAAGTGTGACTGTCAAAATCGAACATAATGTCTAACGTTTAAGAGTGACAGTCAGAATCGACCATAATGTCTCTAGCGTTTAAGTGTGACAATCAAAATCTACCATAAGGTCTCTACTTTGCTCAGCACTGCTTAAACATTTCCAAACAACTTCATTAGTTTTGTCGTGGCTTACACAAAAGATAACTTCCTGTACCGATAACATAGCGTATCAAGAAGTACTTCGGATATTGGGCTTATGTTCCTAATCTTTGTCCGGAAGCGTCAAATGGCTGTCACATTTTCAGATAAATGTTGTAACAAAATAACCTATATTTGGGAGAGTTTTGTGAGAATCATAACTTATCATAAACTTTTATAATTTAGCTCCTTCCACTCTAGTTTTTCCCTTTTTGTCGAAAATGTTTCTAAAGGTACATTCAACACCGTAAACAAAGCAATTGCGCATTTGTATATTAGGAGAATTTTAATATAATTCAAAATATTTCACACCTGCTTAAGATGTCTTCTTATAACAGTAGTTATCGAGTGAAACCGGCGTCAAGTCAATGGTATCTATCGAGTATCTCGGAGATAAGCTAACATATAATATTTACAAATACCTTATCGCACCACGTGACAATGTTTATTGACATTTCTCGGTTTTACAATAGGGGAAACTCCACGGGTTTTTGTAAACACTTTTATATTATTGCGAAATTGTGTATTTTCATTGGGTTTATCTATGGATACGCTTTTTTTTTTATTGAGTAAACGTTTTACTACACTAAACACACACTGGTTTATCGAGTGTTCCCGTTTTCCATGTCCGATTTTGCGTTCCGTCTTTACATTTAAAATTTCCATCGGATATAAATTGCATGCACAGTTAATAATATTTTTACCAAAGTAATTTGTACCTAAAATAATACAACCTTCTGTGCTTCACTATAGTACATCAGCTGCATGCTCCTTAATCGTACGTGCATAAGAATCGATTAAGCAACTCAAGGACGTCGTTTTTGACGATGAGCTAATAACAACCTGTCAGATCATTTACATCTGTCGCCGCTATACGTGTTTGACCGATCTCTTTAGTGAACCTGCAGTTCTGGCTGCCTCATGTTGGGAACACAGCTGTGTCAAATATTATTAAGTATGTATACAAATAATGCAAATATTATAGTGTGTTGTATATTATTATGTTGGCAGGTTGTCGCAAGAGAGTTCGTTCTCAGACAACAAGGAGCCGGATGTCTGTTCCCAGACCGAGGAGCCGTATGGGCAGTACATTCCGCAGACTCCTGATTCTAAGGTATGATGGCAGTGGTATTATCATGAGAGAGATATGCATGATATTATGTTATGTCTAGAAGTAAAACCACCAAATTAATTTATTGCAATCTATTCCTGAGCAAGCACACAACCTGTTACTATGCTGAATGAAAGAAAGGATATTAAATTTATTCTTTGATATATGACAAATTACATACATGTTCTTACAAATATGCTTAGACATTGCTTACACTACACTAAATATAGTCTAACTTAGACAGATATTTTATATATTACGCTGTCAACTGTCATCTTAAACTGTGTCTAACTTCAGAAGCGATTTTGTAATGACACCAACAGTGTACAACCAAGGCAAAAATATTCAATTGCTGACTTCGGATCATGATTCTAAACAGAGTGTATATCCACTTTATCCACTCAATATTTTTAAAATGAATTATATGTAATAGCCTTATAATTTCCACTACTCTACAGGGTGTAACAAAAAGGGTATGTTAAACGAAAAACTATGTAAATCGCCCAGTAATAGGACTCTATCCACAAAATTTGAGACTCGAAATCACATGTTTATTTTTCTAGCCAGTATGGAGAATTTCTAAACAACACAGGAATGTTCATACAATCTTGAAAAATAAACATGTGATTTCGAGTCTCAAATTTTGCAAATGGGTTCTTTATAGTGGGCTATTTACATAGCTTTTCGCTTAACATACCCTGTCTGTTACACCCTGCGTATAAATAGGTAATATTTGTGTGTTGTATGACAGGTGCACATAGACCACAGTGTGCACGACTTTGACAGAAGATATGTCTACCACGTCGCCGCCGGCAGCCAGGGCAAGATCCATCAGGAGAGAGGTAACCATTCACTCGCTCGCTCACTCATTCATTCGGTCTCTACTCCAACCAGACTAAGAGTTCGTTTCATAGAATAACTCCTATGCCTGATTTGGGAACTAAAATTTTTTGTATGTAGTGACACATAATGTAGTCGTAATGACAGATAATGTATTCATGCACAGAGTAACTAGCGCCATTATTGGGAGAGACCTATGTTCAGCTGTGGACTTAAATGGACTTAAATGATGAGCTAAAGTAAACTGCTCTTTTGCATATATTGTTGAAAACTTGTTTTTCACTCAGTACTCAAAAACTAACTACCAAACTATCTAACTACTAAATTTGAACCCTGTGGCAAGAATACGTATATATACGTATATTTTCGCTAGATCTATGTCCCTTAGGTTAACTAAATATCATCGTAGCGTAAAATCATAATTGTAAATAAGCAAAGTAAACAGTGTTAACAATAATCTTGCTATTATATCAATCGAAGCGTACACTCATTAAACAGAGACCTATTTACACATACCGACGTTTTACTAATTATCGTACACACGATTTTTTAAATAAACAAATGTTTGATTTGCTATTAATGGGATATATCTGTGCATTCCTTGTGTAAAGGTCAGATTTTTTAAAAGGCAGATCAGTTCTAACTGATAAATCAATTTGATGATACCTTTCTCTAAAACTTGAGCAAGATGAAGACAGCATCTAAAATTGATAATTGCACCTTAAATAGACCTATCTGACTATTGGAAAGATCGGCCTTTAATCTCTGCTTAATCCCAGATTTGATTTTATCGACGGATAAGAACACAAGCCGTCTCGCTCTTATTGATACAAATAGAAAGAGCCGCCATGTGTGACGTCACTTGATATTTGTCTTTAAGGCACTGGCGTAAGTGGGGATAATATGAAAATACTTATCTATCTTATCACATGGCTTTAAAAGCATCTCTTTTATTACTGCATCATAGAAACATATCAGTATCGCATCGGATCATATAAAGCTGTATACCTTATCGGTGTATCGATAAGATTAGCCGTCGCTATCGATGGCGCACTCGATAACATCGATAAGTCAGTCGATAATATCGATAAGTCACTCGCTCGCGTCTCCGCAGGCACCTGGGACATGATTCGCGGCAAGATTGAAGCTGTCACCGGGAGGAGCAAGTCCAAAGATAAACAGAATAAGGTAAATGTGTATTAGAATATACAAGTGTTGTTGTGCTAATGGGAAACTTTCTGAGAACAAAAGACGCATCAGCATTCTGTGTTACTAGTGTATACTCGTAAATAAATATTTAAAAAATGAACAGAAGAAGTTCATGCATTGTTACACAGATGGCGCTGATCAAACATGACAAATTAAAAGTTTAATGAGGGCGCTGTTTCAAATTTCGTTTTTTTCGACTTACATAATTTTGTCTTAAAGTTATGACTATAGTTTCCGAAAACAGTTAAAATTGATAAAAATAAATGCTCTGATAACTTTTTAGGAAGTCATATTTCTAAAATAAAATTGTTTTAGGTCCCGGAGTCGGACGCCATTGCAGAGTTGGACTCCGTAATTGATAGTTATCATGGCAAGTCGGGTATGTATTTTGTTTCTGATTGACTTTGTTCACTTAAACAACACTAATATTTTATTTACAGTTCCAATATAATATAAAGATATTTTAAAAATTAATTTTATCATCGAAATAAGTTTCAATAAGTAAAATAAGTAAAGACTACAAAAGATTCTATAAACCTAAGTGGCAACGTGATGAGGATGACACAGTAATTATAAATATTTAAGCACCAAAATCCAACAGTTCTGGCTACCCCGTTTCGCGAACACAGCTGTGTCGTATGTTTGTAAGCATTACAAATATTGATCAACAAAAACAGGTTTATAGGCTGAGTTCTGGATTAGGCTTATATAGGATTATAGGCATAATCCAAGCTTTGATTATTATCTTACTAACGTCCGAATATGACTTATATAGTACTAACGGTGTCTGCCATCTTCTTATCTATTTAACATCTGTTTATATTACAGTTAAAGAGACAAGCAGCGTTCTAAAACGTTCTCGGAGAAAGAACAAAGACCAACAGGATTCTAAAAATGGCGGCACATGGCCAAAAGCGCGGGCCAATTTCATTTTAGAAGACAATTCCACTGGAACTGTGGTTCAACCGCGGTCCAGGAAGGAACGGCCACCGCTATCTATTCTACTCAGTCCACCGACCAAACTACCGCCTGAACCGCAAAGGTCGAATACGAATCGAAATTCAAACCCCATACCGCTAGGCCACGCCCCTCTTACCCAAGCCACCGCCCCTGCAAGGCATTCTGTGTATAAGTCTATAGAGTCATCGCCAGCTATCGAACATTTCCCTAAGCCGGCACCGTTAGCTATACACAATCCTTTCGCGTCGCCCAACACGATGAACTACGAAAAAATACGAACGCTAGAAAAAGACAAGATGTCGATGAGCGAGTATTCCGAACACGACATCACACCTAACAGACTTAGTTTAGTCCTCAACCCGTCAGATGATTCTTTGGATTACCAGCCCGTCACAAGAAATAGGACTAAAAGCCCGCACTCCCTAGACTTTATGGTCAACAAAGGACCCAGTTCGTTGGACTTTGTCTCGCGAAAATCGCCAAGTTCAATCGAACACTCGATAAAAAATCACCCAAAAGACATCCTCGATAACTACTACTCGTCGAAGAAGTCTTCGAAAACGGTCAACAAGTATCCTTCGGACAGTGATAGCTTTGGGCCGGACAGTTTGAACAGTAATGGGAACTTCCCTATATCGGGGACCTTGCCGTCACAATCTCGATTGCAGGCTCAGTATTATCGCGGACCGTTCGCCAACTCTAACCCTCACAGTAGCAGATACCCTCACTTGGGTAGCCCCGCCCTCCCTCAGAGCCAATCAGGAGAGAGTATCGGAACTTACGAGCTACATTCGTTCACGTCACACGCACACAACATGTCTGACCTCCAACCCGTGCCCAGGGCTAATAGGGGGGACTACCAACCGGCTTACGAGGGAGGCACCTTCCCTAGAAAGAAAGAAAACCAAAGATTTCGCATCCCCTCCAATCCTAGTGTCACTTCAAAAAATTCTGCTGGGAAACTCAGCACAGGTTCAATAGAAAGAAGCTCGGAAAGAAACTCCCCTATGCCGATATTTCAAGTTGAGGTATTAAGTCCGGGTAGAGGGGCTAAGCAGCAAATGCATAAAGGAACAAGAAACTCTATGCCGGAATACTGCGCTTTGGGATGGGATAAACCTCTACCGGGGGAGCTAAGGCGCGTACATATCGACAAAAGTCAACAACCTTTAGGTATACAAATCTACTGCCCACCGAGCAGAAGAGGGGTATTTGTGTCCACAGTTAACGAAAACTCTTTAGCCAGTAAAGTGGGGCTACAAGTTGGTGATCAGCTACTAGAAGTGTGCGGCATCAACATGCGATCGGCAACCTATTCGCTAGCCGCTAGTGTGTTACGACAGATCGGCAACTCGATAACCATGCTGGTACAATACAGTCCAGAGAAATATAAGGACGAAATCGAAGTTCCCGGCAGTTCATCGTCGGGGGAAAGCTCTCATGATGAAGAAGTATCATTATCCGGGTCTCCTACGCCACGGAATTCTCCCGGGCCGCAGCAGTCTATAAGACTGGAAGGTCCGTCGACAGATGTATCGACTTTACGCCAGTCACAGAACAAAGACTTGCCAAGATTCCTGTTGATAGAGATGAGGAATTGTTCGGATTTGGGTATAAGTTTGGTGGGCGGTAATGCGGTGGGTATCTTTGTGCATAGCGTGCAGTTGGACTCGGCAGCGCATGCGGCCGGCTTGAGGACCGGGGATCAGATCCTGGAGTACAATAATGTGGACTTGAGGCATGCTACTGCTGAGCAGGCCGCTTTGGAACTGGCCAAACCGGCTGATAAGGTATGTGTGATTTCTGTTCATATTAGTATTTCTGAAATGATATTTTGTTAGTTTTACATAGATCGTAGAATAGTGTGAAATAGTATGTCATTGCTTATATATTATATTCATCTGAGGAGGGTTGGTGTCTGACAGGCAGCCGACCGTAAAACAAACGCCAAATCCTTGGCAATATGAGTTTCGAAATAATAAATTATGCGCCGACATTATGGTATAAGGACATGAAGATGATAATATTACATTAAAATGATAAAATATACAGATGCTGGTCATAGAGCCATTTAAAGGACCTATTTGGTTAAAACACTGTTGTGTTTGTTAAAATTGTCAGCTAACCTCTTTCTATATAGTTAATTTTATTCAGACCGTATTGTATAATCCGCTATATTACATAGCAGTGTTAAAAGTATATGTTTTAAAAGTTTGCTTGTGAAATAAATTAGATTTACATTACTATAAAAATAACAAGTAAAGCAGAAGACAAAGTGCTAGAAACGAGCATCAATATCCTCCAAAACGGCTATTCACATACTATTTTGGTATATACCATGTATGTATGTATATGGCGAATGGGCTGATACTCTGATACTGGATACAGGCCGCTTCCAACCGGTCGCAATGGAATGTCAATAGTATTTGTTCAACATATTTCCTATACTTATCTGTAACTAGGCCGCTATTTAGTGAGATAGCTCACCGCTTCGCCCGGGTGAGAGTGCATTACTTCCGTGCGAAGCTAGGGCGGATCCCTAGTTATACATTATAAACCTTCCCTGTGAATCACTCTATCTATGAAAAAAACCGCATCAAAATTCGAAAATTTGAAAGATCTAAGCATACATAGGGACAGACAGCAGAAAGCGACTTTGTTTTATAATATGTAGTGATAATGATGATATGGCGAATGGTTTCTTCTGTACCTTCCAGGTGGGAGTACTGGTAAGCCACGACCTAGCCACCTACCACGAGATCAAAGACAAGCCGGGCGATGCCTTCTACATCCGCGCCGGCTTCGATAGGTGTGCCAAGATCACCTCTATAGGTAACTATTGCATTGGCAGCTTGATTGTTCATATCGCATACAATTCAATCAATCGCGCGTCTGTGGTTTTACAAAATCATTTGTATAATAAACGTATTATAGGAAAATTATGATCTCTGTGCAGGAAATAACGTCTTTCTTTCCAAAGTCGATGTGTAATTTTACTGCCGGGTACTTCTAAAGCCTTTTCCTTGCTTATGCTCTTGCATATTACGAATCGTAGTCAAAATAATGTTATCTTATGTATGTTGTTCTAACCACGCCGTGTGTGTGCCTGTGGCGTGAAGAATATTCTAGATTTGTTAAGCATTTAGCCACCCCCCTTTTCGATTGTGATCCCACTTTAGGCGTTAAGAGACGCACCCCTAAGACAGCTCCTCTCTTACAACGGCTACATTATCCTCCCGCCACAGCAGGCGTGGACAACATCGACGAGTTCTCACTGTGGTTCCGCAAAGACGAGGTGTTGTTCGTGGACAACACGCTGTATAACGGCGCGCCCGGACTGTGGCGCGCCTGGCAGCTGGACGGACGCGGCGCCAAGCGGCACTGGGGGACCATTCCGAGCAAGTTCAAGTGAGTGCCCGCCTTTATAGGGACACATGGAAAAAAAAAATCACCCGAGTGCTAATCGAACCCACGACCACTGCATACCGTGCTAGTTGCTCTAACCACTGAGCTACCGGGTCAATTACTCGGATGACGAATTTTACCATCTCTTTTCTAAATTACATATTGGCAACGTTATTTTCATCCCGATAGCTATACACTAGCCAAATCTCGGCAAACGAAGCTGAATCCCTCAGCACAACGTTTAAAGATGAAACGATCAACCATATCCTAACGGATTATATTAATGGAGAAGTGTTTTTATAAATTTATCTTAGTTAAGATATTATATATTATAAAAAATGGAAAAAATTCTTCACCCGAGTGGGAAACGAATCATTATTAGTTACTTGTTAACATTACAACGTTATCTATCTATACATATAATAAAAATGTAACGGATCGCTGTCTGTACATGGAAGATATATGAGAAAAATATTATAGGAAACCTTTATCAACGCAATAGAACCCAAATCGATGATTTTTGGAATTTTTGTCGGTTTGTCTGTGCGTTTGTGCACGCTAATCTCAGAAACGGCTGAACCGATTTCGATGCAGTTTTCAGGAATATATTATGACAGGTCCCACTTAACATATAGACTACTTTTTATCCCGGGAAAATGTTTTTATTCCGGATAATTTCGACATTTTGTTTTTTTTTTCTGTAGTCCACGCGGACGGAGTCGCGGGCGTCCACTAGTAAGGAATATTATTTGAAATGTTTCTTATATCGCAGAGTGGAGGAGGTCCTGCGTCGCTCGATGGGCAACCTCGACAACGAGGCCGCGCGCCGCGCCTCCACCACCGCAAGACGATCCTTCTTCCGACGCAAGAAACATCGCAACGACAGCAAGGAGCTGGCCAGCTTCAGCAACACCGAGCTGGGCTGCTGGAGCGACAGCGGAGCCCTCGCCGACGACCCGCCCCTGTCCTACCAGCGTGTGGAGAGGCTGCTCAGTGAGTGTCGGCCTGACACAGCAAGGGGCCAATAGCTGGGCTGCTGGAGCAACAAAAAACCTCAAGCCAACCTTATACGATCATTCCACATATTTTTTGTTCAATTTTTAATGTAATTAACAAAAACGTTTCATCATGGTTAGAAATTTTCGTTTCATCGGATAATGGAAAGAAAATTGCGCTCGCTGAGCTCGCGCTTCCCGGCATCCGTCACATTCTATTGAAGCATATTGTTTTATGAATACCCAGATTAATCTAATTCCGTGGCTAAAATCAACTAAAGTCCCTTGCAACAAAAAATTCTACATCTAACGTCACAGCTGTCACATCGCCGTCACAAAATAAAAAAAAAACAAATTATATCTATAGGCCAAAAGTCAAAACAGAGCAATATTGTAACTATCCCTGCGCAGTCGCAGCATCCTCATCTTTCCTAACAACAATCCCGTATGTTGTCTCAGAAATTCCCTCCTTTCAGACGGCACCCGGCGGCCAGTGGTAGTGGTGGGGCCACTACACGAGTACGTCGCACACAAACTGGTCACGGACTGGCCGCTTGCCTTCACCAGCGCACGGCCGGAGCCCAAACGGTTACATCGGCTGGCTGACAAGGTAATGTGATGCTACCCTATACATCTTCTTCTTCTTCGTCAGCCTATTGCAGTCCACTGCTGGACGTAGGCCTCCCCCAGGACACGCCACAAGGCTACTGCCACAGGGGGTTTTGCCCATAGTCACCACGCTGGGCAGGCGGGTTGGTGACCGCAGTGTGATTTTCGGATTATGTTGTCAGTACGGGAGGCGCTGCTGCCCACCTCTCGGAAACCCTTAATCGCCTCGCACGATACCCACGGGCAGACATGGGGTGGCACAAACTCTACTCTGCCGGCACCACGCGGCTAATACCACCCTATACATACATGTGGGTATTTTTAGGACATCCTCTCTCACTACTCTACACTCCATAAGAAAAAGAGATGTATAGGGCTGTGTTTTCAATATGGTCCAAACTTATAGCCAACTTATAACGGGGCCGAACTTCAAGCCTGTTTTGAACGATTTGATTAGCAGCGAGCTACCACCACCTTATTTAGAGGGCTTAGTGTGAGTTTTTACTTCAAACTCATAACGTTAACTAATTAACCAATCACGTGGTGCCGCAGTCCTTACTCTTTTTATATCACGTCATCATGCCGTGATGTGATTGGTTACTCAGTTTAAGAAGCGAATGGTGTTGTCTCATACTTCAAAATTGTTCTATTTCTTGCAGGGAATGCACTGTATACTAGATGTGAGCGTAAGCACGATAGAGAAGCTGCACAAACACCAAATCTACCCTATCGTGCTCTTCATAAAGTTCAAATCGTTCAAGCAGATCAAAGAGGTGAAGGACACGAGGTTTCCCACAGATAAAGTATCTGCTAAAGCCGCGAAGGAGATGTATGAACACGGATTGAAGATCGAGAACGAGTATAGGAACTATATCTCGGGTAAGTTCGTTCATTTAGTTCACTGAATGAGATGAATCGTTTACTACTGATATTTAGATTCAACAGTAGATAGGTTAGGTATACCAAGTCACGTTAAAAAATTGAGGTAGTAGTTACACAAGGTAACTTTTCGCATTGTATACAGGGTGTGATGGAAAGCATAATCCACACATAAGTCCACTGCCGGACGTAGGCCTCCCCCAGGGCACGCCGCAAGGCTACTGCTATAGGTGTTTTTGTCCATAGTTACCACGCTGGGCAGTAGCGATGGGTAACTCGTCATATCAAAACGAGGATGAGGGAGGACCTCAATTCTCCTCGCGAGGTACACCTCATTTGAGGTGTTCACCTCATTTAACCAAAAGCAACTCTATGTAAGGGTAATAAGACTGGGTATTGATTGAGTGAATGGTAATGAACCTCGAATTCTCCTCGCGAGGTACACCTCATTATGAGGTGTTCAGCTCATTTAACCAAAAGCAACTCTATGTAAGTGTAATAAGACTGGATATTGATTGAGTGAATGGTAATGAACCTCGAGTCGCGCTCGCCTAACACCTCACATTTGAGGTGTTCTGTTCACCCCGTTTAACTAAAATGTAATCTATGTCACGGTAATAAGACTTACACAATCGTGACAGATATTATTGAGTGAGTGAGTGAAAGAGCCTCGACGACGACTCGACTCGCGAGCGGGTATGTTTCGTTTCTGTTCGTTCGTTTAGTGAGGTAAGTTGTAGAATGTGTGAGGAGTTGCGGGTGCACGCAAATAGGAGCGCTATTTCGACCGTGATAAGTATCTAAATGTAAAACGAGGATGAGGTGTGAGGTGTTGTAAAATGAAAACGAGGCCTCCCTCGAATTTTGCCGCGGTGAGGACCTCGAATGAGGTGACTTACGAGTGAGGAGCTCATCACTACTGGGCAGGCGGGGTGGCGACCGAAATGTTATGTAGATTTTAATAAAGTGAATAGCTCGCCAACCGTTTTTCTCATGGTGTCGACGTTAATTCCGTTAAAACCGTCAAAAGTTTCGTTCATTCATTTATTTATTTATAAATATAGCATAATTAAATAAAAAGGAATTAGCATATTTGCTATTGTCAATTTGGTACTGGATAATTATAGAAATACAGTTAGTTATTAACCTAATATACTTCTATGCTGCTCTGGGAGTGAAAAAAAAAACGTATAATACTACAACTGCTTCTCTTCCCGGGCATACTGTACAAGTCTGTAGAGGGACAAGAGGGTCTTGGTGTTTTGTAGGCGATGGGCTGACCACCTGTCACTACTAACCGAACTTGTACATCTCAACTATGCCCTCAAAATTGGTTAGAAGTGGCACCATGTGGTTCTATCGGCCCTTGGTGCTCTGCCTACCCCGTAAGGGATAATGGCGTGATTATATGTATGTATGTATTAACCTAATATAACAACAAAATTCGTGGTAATTCTCAAAATATTTTTATACGAAACTTTCCAGCGGAGATCCCAGCTGGTGTGAACATAGCGTACATGTGCACACAAATCAAAGAGGCGGTAGAGGAGGAGCAGAACAAGACGCTGTGGGTGCCCGCGGTGCAGGCCTGACCTTTGCCCCCGCCTCCCCGCCCCCGCCCCCACAAGGCCGTCACGTTCTGCCAGTGCCGGCCCTCCCCGCGCCCGCGCCGCGACCTCCGATACTACTCCGACCCCGGCAAAGCTCCGCCCGCGTACGGCCGGAAACTGCCCACTGACTCCACCGACTCCGACCTCAAATACTACTCGGAACCTGACGATAGGCACTACTTCGAAATTGACTACGAATTCCTGAAAGAACTCAAGCGTATCGCCCGACATAACTGTCCGACTTGCCGACGTAAGAAGCGAGATACCAAACGGGAGAAGCATAAGGAAAGGAGATCGAAAACTAAAGAGGCTTACGTGTACTGCGCCGGGAGATATCACAGCGAAATGGAGCACTGTCGCGCTTGCTGCAAGATATGCAATCGCTCGACCGATACTCTCGATTCTATCGACGACGATTACTCGCTCGTATCGAGAAGCTACAGCAAGCCGAGATCCAAATCGATATCTAAGAGACAAAGGAAGAACTCGGTTCAATCTAACAAGTCGGTATCGTTTCTCGAATCGAGTAATGACGAGTCGTTAAAGGACGAGCCTAATTATACGGCCAAGTCGTTCACGAACGATCTAAAGAGGTTCCTTTTGAAGCCGACACCGCCGCGTATGAGTTTGCGCGACAAGTTTATAACCAGTTTCAAAAACGAAATAGAAGCTACTAGAAAATCGCCCAAGTTGAAAGCTATAAAGGGTCTTTGGAAATCCTATTAGGATAATTAAAAGGTAACGGTTACATATATAATCTAATACGCCTAGGACCAACTTGCATGTGTATTAGTGTACATGCTGTCCTGCTTGTTGTGATACAAATGGAAAGAGACATGTACATATAGGCTTAGCATTCGTTCATTTGGTGCAACATTGACACATATGCAAAGATAATGCTAAACTGTAAATCTATGTTATGTCTGTCTACGATAGGAGTGTACCTATAGTTTTTCGTCACTTTCAGATTTTTTTTAAAGTTGTGTCATTTTTGCGTCAAATGAGCTTAACTATCAAAATTTGTTTAACTGGAATTGAGCAAAAAAGCAAAGATGAAAAAAAAGTAATTCTTATAAACTATTCCGTCTATAATCATATCTTTCAGATTTTTTTAAAGTTGTGTCATTGTTGCATCAATTGAGCTTAGCTATCAAAATTTGTCTAACTGGAATTGAGCAAAAAAGCAAAGATGAAAAAAAAAAAAAAAAATCTTATAAACTATTCCGTCTATGATTTTTGTAATCGGTGCTTTTATTTGGACTGAAGTCCGCTTTTCAGTAAGTACGTGTTATGTATGAATGTTTCCGTTCATGCTATCCTTTTCGCTTCTCGAAACAAAAAGCCTTCTTACGTGACGCTTATGAAACTTTCTGTAGTTCTTGTGTAGACTGCAAATAAAGGCTAGAAGCCTAGAACACACTGAATTTGTAGACGTGCTCACGAAAAATATACTTTACATTATTGAAACGTAAACGTACACGTTAACGTAATGCGTTTCATACGATCTTAATAAAAGTAAGGTAGTAAACGTTAGCAGATCCAATGTGCTCTAGTTTTAAAACACGAGTGTTCATATAATGGTCTAAATATACTTGAATTTAACCAATAATTTAGGTGCTAAGTTAGGTGACAATTGTTCCGAATATTTATAATCACATTTCAATAAAGTAACCATAGATGTAAACTTTACGTCGTAGGGCCTTGTAAAGCGCCATCTAGTGCCAACGTTTATCGCTTCACGATATTCACGAATTTAAAAATTTCTGATGTTATTCTTTACCTAGTGGTTTAAATATACACGTTAAAGTAGACCAATCCATATTTATCATGTTTATTAATGTAAAGCCTGTTTGCACGATTTGTCTAAATTTCGGGTATTTAGTTATCCTTGTTATTAGAATATTAGGAAGTTAAATATTGAATTGTATCAAGCGTCACTATTCGGAAGTTCAAATCTATTGAGGGATCGCCCGCCACCAGTACCCTGCTACTTACTTACTCCTACCCTCCGCTGACCCTCGGATCTGCCTACTCATGATCACGAACACAAGACACTACAGTCGCAACGAGAAGCCAGATCCAAGCACCTAGCATGCAACCATAAATACATAGCTGCTAATCCGAAAACCAATTAAATTTTTTTAATCGACATATGTTTCGCCAACACCCGTGGCATCATCAGGATTAGTTTTCCATGTTAGTTCTATCTACCGAACCAACTAACAAGTTAACAGTTGCGACTGTAGTGTCTTGTGTTCGTGATCATGAGTAGGCAGATCCGAGGGTCAGCGGAGGGTATAGGGCCCGGTGGCGGGCGATCCCTCAATAGATATTAGGAAGTTGGCACAGGTAGACAGTACTAAAAAAACAATATTGTAATGAAATTCATGATGTTTAAAATAAATATTTCAAGGTTGTTCTTGGTCGCATAGGTTTAGTGTAGCGCGACAAAATCCGTTAGAAAAACCAGCCCCCTGATTACGTAAAAGCAATAGCAAAGCCGAAGCCGCGCGATCGCGATAATTGAGAGAGTGTGCAACGAGCGCTCGGCGTCCTCCCGCGTCCCGCACCTCGCACAAGCACACACACACTTGAGATTTATCGCGATCGCGCGGCTTCGGATTTGCTATTGCTTTTATGTAATCAGGGGGCAGATTGGAAGCCTTTATTTTCTGGATGAAATATGACTGAATGGATTTAAAGATCTTCCACCAGAGGTGTGATATGCGACGTTGCTGAGAATGCATTTCAAATCTTCTATTAAAAATCGTTGACATCATGGACCATGGAAAGCAACATGCGTAGCAACGTGGTAATAGTACATCTTTGGTGGACAGGCAGCGTTAGTCCCTTAGTGTTACTCTAAATATCTAGCTAAGAAATATCTAGTTTCAGTGCAAATGATATATTTAGGTTGAGATGTGAATTAATTTATAAAATGTCTATATCGATAACTAATGTTGAAATAACTCAAAATATATGTCACATAACCTACTGTAGTGCCAAAAATAATGGTTGTTTTAAAAGTTACAATTCCCATTTATACTGCACTAAAATTGTTTTCGAACTTTTTCAACGGTCATAGTCTATCTCAGTGGTTCCCAAAGTGGTCCAGGTGAACCCCCAGGGGTCCACAGTCGATGGGGTCTACGTTGGTGTAATAAAATGGAGATTCACAATTAATTTGTATCTGGTGTAGGCCTGTAGGTGGTCTACCAGAACCAGTTAACTTTTAAAAGGGGTCTACGAGTAAAAAAAGTTTGGGAACCTCTGGTCTATCTGAAGGATAAAGTTGATGCTGTCTCTACCTTAATATAGTTTAATAGAAAGACAGCATCAAATTTATTGTTCAGATAAGCTTTTCTAATGGTCATATAGTCATTTGAAAAATCGAACCTCAATCAAATGTCTATACAGCCAATTAACACTCTAGTTATATTTATAGCCTTACAAAAAGGTATGGGTATATAAATGTATTTTACTCGTAAAGTTTATATCGTTTCACGTCTATTAACAGTAGATAGAACGCACTATCATAATAACTTGGCCTAGGAAAATATATTTACTTAGTAAGTAGGCTTAGACTGTAGTATGTAAAACATTGCAGAATTTTGCAGTACATCCGTCCTTTTTCCTCCTTTAAGGAGAGAAAGAGAGATAATTATCTGCAGTGTAGCATAAGTATGAAACGAGAGAGAAAATCGATGTTCCAGTTCAAATTTTTTGAGGTTAGCATTTAGTTAAAGCTTATCCAATGGATATTTTAATGATAACAAACTTCAATTACGAAATGTTAATTAATAGTAAAAGCGGCGCTAAAACACAGTTTAGAGATCTCAATGATATTTTGCGTTAGGATGAGGCTTAACTATATTATTCACCACATTTTATTTACTAAGAAGTAGGTTGCGCTTTTGGTTCATCGCAGCTAAGGGCGGATGTAGGGGGGTGGTCATAGGGGTCATGGCTTTAATATGTGACGAGCGATCGCGAAGTTCGCAAACTTATAACCACACCGGCCCCCTGATTACGTAACTTGCAGTAGCCGAGCGATAGCAATGCGATAGCGAAAATTGAGAGTATGTGTGTGCTTGGGCGAGGTGCGGGGCGCGGGAGGACGCCGAGCGCTCGTTGTGCGCACGCACACACTCGAGATTATTGCGATCGCGCTGCTTCGGCTTTGCTATTGGACCTGACTCCAAGTCTGGATCCACACCTGATCGCATCACGGCTAATCTAGTATTGCATTGGTCCACAATAAATAGAAATACCTAATGACTTGGCAGACTTGTATTGTAAAAAAACGTCAAATTTATCCTTATAGTCACTTGTCGGCAGTGGTCACCAATAGTGAACCTATCTCTTAGTATAATTATTATGGTCGATTGCGGCAGTCACACTTAAACCTAAACGTAAAATTAGTCCTACCTGTCCTTTTCTCTCTCAGCCATTTATGTTAAGGACGGAGAGAGACAGATCTGACTAAGATTAGGTTTTGGTTTAAGTGTGACTGCCGGAATCAACTCTATTGTTAGTATTTTAAGTTTTATTTGTACAGATATTTGATGAGTTTACGTTATTTACACATTGCTTTTATGCTTCTGCACTTATTATGCGCTTGTTAGGAGGATTATATTTTTAATGTTTAGCAGTAGCGTTCTTACAACAAGTGGTTATTAGATAAACTATACGAGTATGACAATCACATGTGTTTAATACCTATACAGTATATAACAGCTATTACGTAGTATACCGGCCCCCTGATTACGTAAAAGCAATAGCAAAGCCGAAGCCGCGCGATCGCGATAATCTCGAGTGTGCGTGCGCGCAACGAGCGCTCGGCGTCCTCCCGCACCCACAAGCACGCACACACACTCAATTATTGCGATCGCGCGGCTTCGGCTTTGCTATTGCTTTTACGTAATCAGTGGGCCGACGTAATTTTACTGTTTCAAGTAACTTTTAACCACTCGCTGAGAGAGCAAAGCCTTACTGTAGCTATATAAATATGAAAACATTACACTCAAACACGGAGATATAAAAGGCGTACACTGAAATTTGAATTTACGTAAACGAGACAGACTATATTGTTATCTTTTTATACAAGTTGATGCATGTCGATGTCTTAAAGTACTAGATTAAATTAACAATGGTACTAGAGACTTCCATGGGCTATATAGACTATGCTGATATTGTTAACATAGACGTGCGTCGTTATTATGTATGTATGTACAGTAAAAATTTAATAATAATTAAGAAATGTCTCAAATTTTTACTGTACATACATACATAATAATCACGTCTCTTTCCCGGAGGGCATTGCAGAGATCACGGATCTCCATTATCTGCTTTATTGTACGTATGCTTTATATTAATCATTAATAGGTGTGTCTCTTTTAGATCTCAGTGTTTCAGTGAAAATAAGAACGTTAGCAATAAAGTTAATTTTACTTATTTCGTTTTGCAACGTAGAGCCAATTATAATAATCTGTTGAGAGTTTATTTCAATAATGTACAAAGAAACGGATTCCGAAGAAATTTGTACATTGATCTCACATCACATCCTTCCTCCTTCTCTCACAGGTGTATAGATGTATTACCGTCTCTGTCGCATTGAGTTCAATCACGAGCGTGGTGATTAATATATCTATGTGCCTACAAGTGACAGATAATTGTGACAGGTCATTGTAACTAAATAATCGTTATTCAAATCCGTGCTTTACTTCATTTAATTGTTAACACAAAAATTGTTTAAACTAAAACTCCAAATGGCCAAAATAAATTGTATCAAATTTGGATGTTCTGTGTGGAAGATACAATCATTGTCCTAGTTTTTGACGATGGTTAATATGAGTTACCATAATGTAGTTTGTTTGTTGCACAAAATACAGTTCAATTTACAAAATTCGATGTTATAACAGCCCGGTTTTAGTGTGTAAGTTTACATTATTTTGATCTGATATTATTCTAAGTTTAGTCTTAAAAATTATTTGATATACATTGTACATTTATAAATTTTACTGTATAGTCGTTATTTGCTATTAATGTATTTTGGAAATTGACAATAATCAGTATTTACATTATTTCTATTATAATTGTATTCAATATATTGTACATGTGAACTTTCTTGTTTTGGAGATATATTTTATTTTGTATGTTAATTATTATTCTTTGTATTTAAATTGGTATTATTTTTATGTAGAATTGTTTTACACTAATGTGTTATGTATTCTATTAAATGGTGATGTATATTATAGTTTCCATTGTGGAAAGTTTAAATCATGTTTCAACGAATTGTTTATAATAGAAAGAGCAATAAATATATATGAAAAAAATATATATACTTCTTTCATTAACAATCCTAAGGTTAACCCTATCCGATAACCCTTTTTGTGTTGCGGCCCTTATATCTACATACGTACCTATGCGTAAAATTGATTTTAGACCCATGTAATTCCAAAATTAGGTATATTCCCAGTCGTCCCCACCCTGTCGTCCCCACTGGGTACGAGGGGGAACATAAGTTTCGTTCGTCCCCAGTGGTAGGCAAGCGTAAAAATAGAACGAGTGGGAAATAAAAAGTTCCAATCGTCACACGAACGAAACTTTTTTTCCCACTCGTACCCAGTGGGGACGACTGGGAATAAACTCAAAATGGTATGATAATTGCGTACGTAAGTACGTGTACGCGTACGTGTATTGCAAACGCGATCAGCTGGTGATCATAGACTAATGTTGTAAGATTTACAACAGTAGGTAAACATACACTAACCTAGCTGCCAATTTAAGCTTTCTCTATCGCGAGTGTAGATATTTATCTCTATTACAGGTTAGCTCGCATTTCCTGTCGACGGAAAAGATTGACGCGTCAAAATATAGGTAAATGTAACCAATGCAAAGGTACTTGGGTCTGCTTGATCTATTTGACGACGACCGAAGTAGGTTCTGGGTTTTAATCCCGGCATAATATCGAACCTGTCATTATTATGAATATCGATGTTAGTTTCAGAATTATGCCACGTTTCTATTTATGTAGGTAAGTAAGTATGTACTTTCTTGGCAAAATGAGTTTCGAAAGAAACCATATTGTACCCATAAATTATAGGATAAGGGCAGGAAGATAATGTACTGTTGCCTATGTGGTTGCCTAGTAGCCATGACACAAGACCATAGCGAGCTGACTTCTGCAATCAATTTAATCTATGCACTTAAATCCTATACAAACGCGAACAGACGTGCTACAAACTGCACAAACATAACTTAATGTGTTTACCCAGAGCTCACACGGCTTGGACATGCAAGTCAACAGTAGCTAACTATTTTAGGGCGAGCACATGATCGATAAGCGATAGCGGATCAATTTATTTTAATTACAAATGTGAGCTTTATCTTTATAGATAGAGTGGCCACACGGAAGCATTTGTAACGCTGCATTATAGTGAAAAATAAAGCGTTTAAACGCTATTTCTTTTGAAATTTGCGCCAAGTTTTTGAATAGCTATTTTAATGTGTATTGATTAAGAATCTGTGTGTTATGTGCATGCTATTTGTGTAGAGTATACATAAGTACTGAGGTTAAGAGTCTACGGAATTCGATAGATTGAAATGCCCAAACCGCGTCAGTCCAGAAATCTGCATTAAAATCAGTTAAAATTCATAATAAAGATTAGTTAAAATTTCTTTCTATCCTACCTCATTAGTAACACCTCTATACCTACCTACTTACCTATAAGCTTCTACCTAATGGCCGACTATGTGATAAACTATCTACTAAGGTAAATTAGGCTGTAAATTATCCTATTGATAAGCTCTCCCTCTACTTAGGGACTCTATGTTGAGCATTTCCTTAATTTATTTGGTTTTTAACCGTAAAACCGCAATAAAATAAACCTTCGGGTAGCTGCAAACCAAAATGCGCTGAACAGCAAAGTAGCCGGTCTTCTCGTCATGTTGCTCTTTTTTTAAATTATTCATTCATTGGTTACGAGGCGTAGTTTGCTCTGCGACTACCTACAACTACATCTACAATACATGATTGCTTGAGGCATCGACCGACAGTTTCGAAGCATGGTTTTATGCGTCACTATGTAATTCTGTGGATTGTAGATTAGAATTTTAGGTGAGATTATCAATCATTACAGAGTGTATATCATCTAAATGAGAAACTTTCAGATGAAGAAGGAAGAAAAGCATTTTGTGTCGGTATATGGAGCGCTCCGACAACAACTAAACTAAAAGTCCCCTATGCAGCCAGTCGCAGAATTTGTGGAGTGCAATGTACCGTTAACTAGAGGGATGATGTGTTCGCTATTGACTAAACACTGGCTAATTTACGCGGCGGGGATATGTACAGAGCCGGGGCGAGTGTGATAGATGTCGATGATTTATTAGTGCAGGCAGATCCCATAGAACTTTATGCATACAAAGTTTACTATTAAAAAGGTTAATAACTGCTTTTATGAATCTAATTGACCGTATTTACTACTCGCTAAGCAAATACTTGTACTTACCACGCTCGCGGTTACTCCTTGGCGTGGAATCATACTGCCATACATACTTAATAGGTACGCTCTAGAAAAAGTATAAGGCCGCTCTCAGATCCTGTACGCGAGAAGCTAAAGTAATTAGAGAAAGCCATTCTACTCCATTTGCACCGCCACTGTCCATAAAACGACGAGGTTTTTGCTTTTTTTTGTTGCAACAAAAGTAGCAAAAGCATTATCAAAAATAATTCGGGCAGTTTTTTTGCGAGATAGTAAATGGCCTGATTTGGCGCGTGGCGGTATGAGCAAGCGCAGGCTGCCAGTCGCTATCTCGACACCGCGCATGCGTCGCCGTTTTCACGCAAGATGGCCGATGCAAAAATTGGGCGCGAAACAATTTCGTACAATATTTGTTTAGTACAAAGTTTTAAATTTTTTAGCACATGAAATTAGTGAAATTCTAAAAAATATACCAAAATTATTTAATAATCATCTGATAATTATTTTTAAAATAGTAACAATGAAACGATTACAATGCAAACGAATAGTTTAAATTGTTTAGTGATTCTTATAGTGTTTTTGGCGTGTTATGATTTTGTAGGAAGTGTGGGTAGAAATAGAAAATTCAAAAGAAAGGCGGACGAAGTTAGTCTTGTCTCGAATAGTTTATCGGATACGTTGTCGAGGAAAAATGAGACTGTGCAGCAAAGAACTGGAAAAGGATTTTTCCCACACGGTGAGCATATCTGAATATTATTTCTTTTTATTCTAAATACCTGCAAGTATCGGCAAGCGCAGCGTGGGAAGGCCACCCGCGAGGTGGACGGACGACCTGGCCAAGTTCGCGGGCGTCGGTTGGATGCAGGCTGCTTCCGACCAGTCGGAGTGGAGGTTGTTGGAGGAGGCCTATGTCCAACAGTGGACTTCTCAGGGCTGTAAATGATGATTCTAAATACCTATCTACTTACTTAAAGTTCATCAACTGCAGTTAGGGCCGATTATTCCAATGGGCAGATAGCTTATCTAATGGATTGTCTGACTGTCCTCTGAAGCTTGATCAAGATAGAGACAGCATCATTAACTTTATCATTCAGATAAGCTACCTGACACTTGGAAAAATCGCCCTTTAAAATTGTAAGTACTACTACATACTTTGCTAAAGCCTATTTAGTCGAATTCTTTTAGACTTAAACTAAGGAAGATAAAATGAGCACTACTTCTCTCTCTAAAGTTAGTAGGTAGTAGGTTATTTCTTACGGAATATGTATGTAAGTTTGTATAGTATTTGTTTATTTTTTTGTTATCTGTCTTTTATTTCTGTGCACATGTGTTTTACCTACGCTTCTGTGATGTCTTTTTTGTTCTGTTCTGGTTAGCTGGTTAGATGGATGGAGATAAGCTCGCGTTTGTACAATATTTCTTTTTTAAATTGTGTTATTTTTATCTATGTGTGTGCACAATAAAGAATATGACGAAGTCAATCGGAGTTACAAAATATAGGCCTAAGCATCTATGTACTCGTATCTTTTTATCGATATAAACTTTTGTATAAGGTAGAGGCAGACACACTTCGTCGGCGTGGACTGCAGAAAAAACAAAAGTCGAAAATATCCGGGATAAAAATGTTTTCCCGGGATAAAAAGTAGCCTATGTGTTAATACAGGGTGTTAGCTAACTCCATACCAAAATTTATTAAAATCGCTCCAGCCGTTTTTACGTGAAAGAGTAACAAACATCCATCCATACTTACACACTTTCGCGTTTATAATATTACTAGCGGCCGCCCGCGACTTCGTCCGCGTGAAAGGGCATTGCATCCGTGTGAAGCCGGCCCCCTGATTACGTAAAAGCAATAGAATTTTACGTAATCAGGGGGCGGGGCGGGTTGCTATATAGCCTATAGCCTTCCTCGATAATTGGGCTATCCAACTCTGAAAGAATTTTTGAAATCGGACCAGTAGTTCCTGAAATTAGCGCATTCAAACAAACAAACTCTTCAGCCTTATAATAATATATAATAAGCTGTTGCCCGCGACTTCGTCCGCGTCAACAAACAGAATAAAATATTTTAAAGTACTTCTGCATAAATTATATTTTTTGTTTTATTTTCTTGTGGCAGAAGAACATACTGATTTTCTCCGCAACCCGATCTTGACAACGCGACATATAATTGGCCGTGTGAAAAGCAGTCTTGACGTAAGTCAATTCCAACGTGTTTAAACGTTTGCCCCTGTGATTTATTAATTGTTACAGCAAAAGATAACTTAACAGGGAATTGAATTCTTTTAAAATGTTGAATAACTTTTCCTAAGACGGTATTTTCATATCTCTCAAAATTTAGCTGGGCTGCTAAGGGTTCTGCATCAGGCAGTCTAGACCTTCAATTTTATTACGTTATTAGAAAGTGCTTATCATGCTGAGCAACTTTTCCTAAGACGGTATTTTCATATCTCTCAAAGTTTAGCTGAGCTGCTAAGGGTTCTGCATCAGGCAGTCTAGACCTTCAATTTTTTTCTTTCATATCATTTCTACGTCATTTTATTCTTTCATACATATTTTTTGGATAACTTGAACCGTTTACGCAGCGCACGCAACGGAAGTCTCCAAAGTTGAATAATTTTCCCCGTTTTTTCCACATTTTCCTCTTCTTCGTCCCTATTGGTCGCACTGTGATGATATATAGCCTAAAGCCTTCCTCGATAAATGGACTATCCAACACAAAAAGATTTTTTTAATTCGACCCAGTAGTTCCGGAGATTAGCGCGTTCAATCAAACAAACAAACAAACAAACAAACAAACAAACTCTTCAGCTTTATAATATTAGTATATATTAGTATAGATAGTAGGACTAGTAGGATATACTTACATTAATATTTTTCTTACTATGTTTTTGACCAAACACATGAAGAAAAAAAATTCAAGCCAAACGTAATGTCACATTAACATTCCTCATAAGCCCCTATATTTCTGAATCAGATAAGTTCCAACATGCTTGAGCACATGTGGTCAAAACATACCTATTTATCTCATTTTCTTTAGTTTAATCACTCAAAAACACATTATAAAGTATTCATTAACGCGATTTGATCTTTTGTGCTAGTCGAGTTTAGTTAGCATTATCTTCTGAATTAATGCGAAAGTTGAATTGATTAAGTTGAAAAATATTAAAAAAAAAATGAAAAAATATAATCGATAGGTAGTTCTGCTTTATATTTTTTGTTTCATAAAAGTGTCTAATGACCATGACGATCATAAAACGGTAGGTAATTTACATCTTTTTCCAGCATTTTTTTCTGGCATAAACTTACTTTATTTGATGTATAGAGTACGTACCCTTCGTTAAGGGTGGCAACGAAAAAACATTCTGTATACAGTATATTCCTCTAAGGACACGGACGACCTGGCCAAGGTCGCGGGCGTCGGTTGGATACAGGCTGTTTCCGACCGGTCGGTATGGAGGTTGTTGGGGGAGGCCTATGTCCAGCAGTGGACTTCCCAGGGCTGAAATGATGATGATAATACAGTATAGAGCGACTTCATGCTTTTACATATAAATTAGACCCTGCTGTGTTCTCGAAATTGGGTAGCAAGAACTGCAGAATCGTAAGGGAGATCGCACAGCCACGCCTACCATAGCGGGGACAGATATTAATGATCAGTGACAAGTTGCTAGCTTATCGCCTGAGAGAATGCCCGAGTTCCTTAGCCGACTTTTACGACGCACGGAAGGAGATGCAGCTGATGTATTCTAGTGAACACCCGCATCAGCACAGGTAACCATCCTGCAATAGTTCATGGTAACTGCCTGGATTATTCAATCCCTCAACTCCTGTATTTAATCGCCTCCTGTATTCGAAGGGATCTCACCGGATACGGAAGTTCCGGATTTAACTGTATCCAATTAGTAAGGGTGCACTGTAATATTCCACTTAAGAGATTAAGTACGCCTAAATTATCGTCAATTATTAAGGTGTAGAAGTTGTTCAGAAGTATGTATAGGTACCTTGGGCAAATATTGGAGTTGGGTAAACTTCGAGGGAGAAATCACCAGAAGAGTGCAGCTTGGGTGGGCAGCGTTTGGGAAGTTGCGTCATATCTTTGAGTCATCCTTGCCACAATGCCTCAAGACTAAGGTGTTCGATCGGTGCGTTCTACTAGCCATGACTTACGGAGCCGAGACGTGAAATCTGACGGTGGGGCTGGCTCACCGATCGCATGTCACTCAGAGAGCTTATGGAAAGGTCAATGCTCAGAATCTCGCTAATGGACAAAGTCCGAAACGAGATTATCCGACAGAAGACCAAAGTGACAGACATAGTCTCGAAATGTAGCAGACTGAAGTGGCAGTGGGCAGGCCATATCTGTCGTTGAACCGATGGACGGTGGAATAAACGGGTTCTCAAATGGAGACCGCGCCTCGGCAAGTGTAGCAATTCAAATTCAGTTCAAATTCAAAATCTTTATTCGATATGAAAGCATTAACAACTTGTTTGTCGATAGTCTTTTTATATGTTACTTTCTATGTTCGCACCCCAAAATGAAACCGCTATCAAACAAAAAAGGAGGTGAATTTAAACAACAAAAAAAAATAAATCGCAAAGCTTTTGCTTTGGCAACGATCACCACCCCAAAGTGCGATTTGTTACGGTCTGTCAGGCATAAGTTGGCGATTCGGGGCTTAATAGCCACCAAGCGTTGGGCGCCCTCCAGCCAGATGGACCGATGACTTAAAGAGGACGGCTGGTAGTGACTGGATGGCAAACACGGGAGATCGAGCCATGTGGTCCCCCACATCCAGCAGTGGACAGCAATAGGCTGACGACGATTAAGGTATACACCTACATGTTGTAACGCTACTGTCAAGCCTATGCTTATAGTAAAATATGATGTATTTATAAACTAAATATCTTGTAGTACTTACATATAACTAATTTATGTACTTATTTTAAGACAAATCGGTAAGGTATCTACTATTTACTTTTTTTTGGAAATAATTACTTATTACTTTACTTTTACTCATAAATATGTAGGTAGAGAGAAAGAAATTCTCATCATAGGTACTACCTACCTACATTAGAGTATTATAACCTAACCTGATAAAATATTAACCTTGTTTTTACGAAGCATCTAAAGTTGGACTCACAAACTAAGTAGAGATGGTTGGACTGTGTTTAAAAATGACATTTGACAGAACCCAAGTGCATTGATCAGTTATAGATATTCGGTTTTTCACAAGTTTTGTTCAGGTCAAGTAAATTAGATGTAAAAACAATATTCCATGCATAAGCAAGTACCTACCGCTGAAAGTAAAGTTTCCAACTTGTGCTTTTGTCGTAGAAGTTGAGCGTTAATTTGAATATTAGATATGCGGTTGTTTTCAACAGAGAATAATCAGTTCATCAATAATAACAATTAATTTAGAAAAAAAAATATATATAATTTTTTTATAATAAAACCACATGGTTCCACTACTGACCCATTTTGAGGGTACAGTTGAGATGTATAAGTTCGGTTAGTAGTGACAGGTGGTCAGCCCATCACCTACAAAACACCAAGACCCTTGCCTTATATTTAAATTTATACATACAGACACGGCTGTGTACTCGAAATGGCGAAGCCAGAGTCGCGGGATTATAAAGGAGATCTCTCAGCTACGTTTAGCATTGCGGGGCACAGATGCTAGGATATAAGGTTGCTAGCTTATCGCCTATAGAGTGCCCGAGTTGCTTAGTCGAATTTTACGACATGCACGGAAGGAGGTGCAGCTGATGCATTCTACTGAAGCCCCGCCCCCTGATTACGTAAAAGCAATAGCAAAGCCGAAGCCGCGCGATCGCGATAATTGAGAGTTTGTGCGTGAGCGCAACGAGCGCTCGGCGTCTTCCCGCGCCCCGCATATCGCCCCGCGCACACACACACTCAATTATCGCGATCGCGCGGCTTCGGCTTTGCTATTGCTTTTACGTAATCACAGGGGGCGGCATTAGCATTAGGACAACATAAGGTATACTTAATAAAATTGATAAACTCAATTATACAGATACGTAAGGTCCAGTATACAGGATGTTTTTTCGTTGCCATCCTTTATAACGAATGTACGTGCTCTATACATGAAATAAAGTAAGTTTATGCAAAAAAAATGTTGGAAAACAATGTAAATTTATTTAATTTTTTTTTATTACTTGATCGAGCGAAATTTATAGTGTCCAGTGTTTATGCTAGTTTTTTCATAGACAGATATTAATTATTTCTCGTGCTACGCGCGTCTATGTGCGTGCAGAAAACCGCAGTCCATTTACTCAACTTTGGACCCTAATATCTTGGGAACCAGACACTTCCCAGGTATGCTTCCGTGGAGAAAAATGATCGTGAGGATGAGGAGATTCTGTAGTTTTCGGAAACGTTGACGACCAAAAAACACTCTGTATACTTGTAAATGGCCTACATACAGAACTTTTACGACCGTAACTTTCACTTTAAGGATATAAACATTAAGATATATAATTCCATAAACCCTAAAATATAATGTTTCCTAACGGGGTTTTTGCAACAAAACGAAAGAAACCAGCACACACCATCACCAAAAAAAATCACACGCGAATTTTGAGCGTTTCGACAATAAAATCAGGGTAGATACGCCTTTTTGTGTACTCGTATATTCCCTACATTTTTACTGAGCATTTTTATGTGCAACACGCGACGTTTGGACGTGACTTCTGTTATAACAGTAATATAAAGTTAACAATGCAAAACCACGTCAGCCAGGAAAATGGCATTGGCGCCAATATAATATGATTTAGGTTATGTTTATACCTGAGTTATTACTTGTAACGGGGGTTTTTCAATGTTTTTGAATGTGGTGGATGATAGAGCTGTAAAAAAGTTATCACCATTGGATGATGCATAAAAGTCCTGAACATCCCAAGAGTTAGCTGCTTCTCTTCCCGGGCATACTGTACAAATCAGTAGAGGGACAAGCGGGTCTTGGTGTTTTGTAGGCGATGGGCTGACCACCTGTCACTACTAACTGGCACTATGTGGCTCTATCCGCCCTTGGTGCTCTGCCTACCCGTAAGGGATAAAGGCGTGATTATATGTATGTATGTATATGTACAGGGTGTAACAAAAAGGGTATGTTAAGCGAGAAGCTATGTAAATAGCCCACTATAGAGAACCTATCCACAAAATTTGAACATGTTTATTTTTCCCGATAGTATGGAGAATTTTTAAATATCTCAGGAATTTTCATACAATCTTGAAAAATAAAAACGTGATTTCGAGTCTCAAATTTTGGAAATAGGTTTTCTATAGTGGGCTATTTATACAGCTTTTCGCTTAACATACCCTTTCTGTTACACCCTGTATAGGTATGAAACATCTTTGGATTGTTCAACTTATTGCATAAATCCAATTTGCAAATAAGAAGCCTAGGAGACCACTTCTCTAACAAGTATGTATATGCTATTCCTATAACCCAGTAAACGAATACGGATATAAGCATTTAAGCAAAACCGTTAAGCATGCCTAAGTGGTCGTTTGACCCTACCCGGCTCGTCTTGGAGTACTCAAATTTTATTTTATGTTTACACTCAAGTTTCTCGTCACGATGCAAGGATATGTGACCTAGGAGAATCTCCCAAAGAGATCAATTTATCTTTTAGCTTTTGATTATTAAGGCCAAGTTGAGACTTTGTCCTTTTAGGATGGTCGCAATTACTATACTACTTTAGGTACTTTTGACCCGACTAGGAGGTTAGAACATACAAGGGTAATACATTTTAAACAGAAACCAACGAGAAACAGAAACCTCTGTAAGAGAGAGTCGTTTTTCCCTCATGGACCTCCGTAAGTGAGACTGCTACTTATCTATACCTCTATAAGCGAGAGATGAGCTTTATTTATTATTTAGGAGGAACTATTGCTATTCCGGAAATAGAAATAAAGACCATTCCAATGAAGCTAGCATTAAATGCGTTGGAGACGGTCCATCAGTACTTTGAATACGCGGCGGTTGTTGATCAAGCAATATTCGACAAAATTTATGAGTTAGAGAAAAACATTCAAAATACAAAAACAGAAACCCAAACGAAATTGACAGATTTTTTAAAGTGTAAACACATAAGTTCTAAATAAAATAAATTTACATTAGTGCATGAATTTTTGTTTTGTTTTCGTAAGCATCTTGATACCTACCCTTATAAAGTACTTTGATGTCGAAATCTAATGTACATAACATATACATATTATTAAAAATATATATGTATACACGTACATAATATATGTTGTGCATATTATGCACATAATTTTATCATATTACATATTTACTACAATCGTACTTACTGTAACTTGTTATTGCTGTGTACCTCTATAAGAGAGAAACGCTACCCATGTACCTGCATTAGCGAGAAACTCGGGTTAGTGAGAAACCTCTATAAGCGAGAATGAGATTGTGCTCCCTTGAACTCTCGCTTATCCAGGTTTGACTGTATATACTTATTTATTACCACTAAGATCTTATTTAATGGAATATCTATAATCATCATCATCTGCAGAATATAGGCCTCCCCTAACAACCTTCACTGTCCATCAATAGATTTGGCCAATGGTTTATAGTGGAATAGATGTTCCACTCTAATCCAGTTCCCTGTGAGTTTTATACCAGTGGATTAGAGTGAACTTAAAAGTGGAATTTAATCCATTAATGGATTTGCCCAGTAGATTAGAGTGGAATAGGCCTTCACTGCGACCAGTTAGAAGCATCCAGCAGATACCCATGGTCCCGATAGGTATTTTTTCCATCTTAGGGATGACCCTGCCACGCTACGCCTGTCGGTGTATGCCCTTCAAGCATTTTTAGTCTGGACCAATAGATAGGTCGGATACAGTGTTCATTTTTAAATAATGTAAATGTGTTCACTGGTTGTGAGCATTTTTATATTCACAGCATGATTAAAATGATAGTAGGTACCTACTCGTACCTACCTACCTTCCGCTAGGAAAGTCGCATACACATTAATTGATAGTTTTACAAAAAAATGTAGAGCATGGTTATTGACCATTACCAAAAGTGTCTTTGGCCAACTCATCCCGTGGGATAAATTCGATGTGGGATGATATCTATGCTGTGCGTGTATTCCTGTACTTATGATTCAAGGCTTCACTAGATATACATCAGCTGCATCTCCTTCCGTGCATGTCGGCTAAGGAATACAGGGGCGTTCTCTTAGGTGATGAATGAGCTAGTAACTTGATCACTGATCCTTAACATCAGGGGCAGGGCCTTAGTAGCAGTTCTGGCTGCCCCTGTTCTTGGGAACCGATGCACCTACATATAATTATGTAGGTATCTAAATGTAGTAGGCGTGTGTAATTTTACTATACCTACGAGTAAGGGTTGCCAGTATGCCAAAAAATCTCGGGATAAAGTTATTCTACCTTTACTCTAGGTTTTAAATAGATGAGTTTACACAAACCTGCAGTTAACAATACTAGCTGATTAAATAATACTTATGATTTTGTTTATTGTGAGCATGTATGAAGATTTTAATGAATGTGGATGAGGCGAAAGAGGTATGTTTGGAACGTACTAAATGGAGATCTGTAGTCTCTGCATATATAGTCATATAGTCCTATGGGATATAGGTATGTATGTTGTTTATTGTGCTTATCTTACGCCATCAAAATTACATATCGTTATAAGAGACACTTTCATGATGTTCCGAGGTGCTATTTATAGCCACGTAACAATTAAGTGAAAACTACAGCCTTTTTAGATACGCTTCGATGTTCTGGCAGGTATTACAAGATGTTAGTGATATGTTTCATGCAGATAGTTACTCGTAACACCACTGCTTCATATTAGCATAACAACCATGGAAATAAAACTGTTATAATTTTAAAACTAATAGAATTTTTTTGGTATATATCCTACTAGTGGACGCCCGCGACTTCGTCCGCGTGGACTGCAGAAAAAATAAAATGTCGAAATTGTCCGGCATAAAAATATTTTGTCGAGATAAAAAGTAGCCTACGTGTTAATCCAGGGTGTCAGCTAACTCCATACCAAATATAATTAAAATCGCTGCAGCCGTTTTTACGTAAAAGAGTAACAAACATCCATCCATCCATACTTACAAACGTTCGCGTTTATAATATTAGTGGGATTATAATTTAGTTATTAATTAATGTTTGTTGCTTTTTCACACAAAGACTATTGTAAAGATGTTATGTTACAGTAACTTAGTTTTTATAGGTATATCATATACATCCGAATTATTATTCAGATCGTCTTTATGTACCTATTTATTCAAGAAGGGCGTATTTACTTTTATAGTGTCTCTTTATGAGAAAGTGTTAAAACTTTAAGAAACCTAGAAGAAATATGGTTAAAAACTACAAAATATGTTAAACAAGTAAAACCCTGCTATGATAAATTATACAATGTTACGTGTCATCATCATAACACTTTCTATTTACCTAGCATATTATTATATATTAATGAAACCGGCCTTAAACCTGCCCCAATTAACATAAACGAGAGTTTTTTTTTGTCATAATTTTATGGTAAAGTTAAGTCGTAAACAATTCGTAATGAAACAGTCGAGTGATAGAACAAAACTTAATTATCATTTATGCTCCTAGTGTATCAGATAGAGTTCTCTTGGTCTTTATCCTAGAGCATAAAGGTCTCTCTATGCTCTGGGTGATAGGTTTTTATGCTCAAGAGCAAGGAAAAACCCTACAGATTTTTTTGTATGGGACAAAAAATAACAAACTGTGCATAATACAAAAATATCATTTTGCTATTCTATTTACTGTCTATTGGCACCTGGTAAAACCTGGAAGTCATGGGATTCTAATAACAACCCCAGTAGGTATACATGGTGAAATATCACAGCTGTCAATGACATGCTCGAGCTCGATCGCTCTTTTAAAGCCCTTTCCAGCCTCAGAAGAGGCGTGAAGTGGTGCTTATTACGTATTGACTACAATCGATCGTAATACCGTAAATGCGCTGGTTCATTTTGTTGGTAAGTATTTGCTGCCATTTCACAGTAGAACGACTACACGGATGTGAATGAAATTTGCTTGGTAGATAGATAACAATGGAAGGATATTACTTGATTTTTCCGGAAAAATAATATTTCATTTATTTTTATTGCTAGGTGCAGGGAATATTTATCGCATATTTATGGCGGGAACCCATCTAGTGCTTAACAAACTGTAATTTTATTTTATGTTCAAAGCCTAATTTGCAATTAAAATTTAATTAGCAATGGTAAATAGGTACGCATTGTACTTTGCTTGATTAAAATTACAGGATCACACAGAAGGGTAATCATCCTAGATATGTACATAATTGGTCCTACAATCCTAGATTTAGAAGAAGTGGATGAATGTTTTGTTAATTATCAATATTGAGTGACTGACTTCAGGACAGTAAACAGCGAAAACACCTGAGCATATGAGTAAGTAGGAGGCCATATTTAGCGCATTTTCCTCGGAGATTGCTGGATTTTCCAAATTCTCACGCCAAAGGGATGGACGAGAATCTAAAGTTAACACGGACGCAGTCGTGGGTAGATTGCTAACGGTGTAATGATTATAATCTCACAGTATTCACAATTAAGTAACTAATATTTAAACCTAAATAACGTAACAGAAGACCATTATCTTTTTTTACATACATACATACATATAATCACGCCTTTATCCCTTAAGGCAGAGCACCAAGGGCCGATAGAACCACATGGTGCCACTTCTGACCAATTTTGAGTGTATAGTTGAGATCTATTTTTAACACCTTTAAAATATTATTATGTATTTTGATACCACGTATCGGCAAGCGCAGCGTGGGAAGACCACCCGCGAGGTGGACGGACGACCTGGTCAAGGTAGCGGGCGACGGTTGGATGCAGGCTGCTTCCGACCGGTCGGAGTGGAGGTTGTTGGGGGAGGCCTATGTCCAATAGTGGACTTCTCAGGGCTGTAAATGATGATGATGTATTTTTAAAACTGATTTCCAATCTTCCAATTACAAATTTCTCTATAATACACTTTCATTCGAATACAAACGATTACCCTATACGTCACATGATTTTACGGTGCACCCATACAAGAGGCAGCTCAAAGTCCCGTTTGTGAGAATTGGGACGTCTCCAACAGGTATTGCAAGTGGCCTGGAGACATAAATTACTTGACTTACTCATCTTTAGCCCCTAGGGCTTGGTAGGACCTTTGGGTCCTGATTTGACCGGTTTTGGAGGTCGACGACCTCTTTTGAGGTAGTCCTGGGTTCTGTATAAGGTACTTGTTTAATATATTTCGTGAATACGATTGTCCTACTGTGTACTAATGTACCCGTATTAACGGAGTTGTTTTCCGACCTTAGTCTAGTGGTCTATGAGATAAGATCAAAGATAAATATTCTGAGAATGCGTCCACTACGACATTAAATTGCATTGTAGCAAATGACAGGGTCAACATAACCAATGATATTGTAGAAAGAAATTATACTTTTGTTTTTGTTTCTTAGTATTCTGTACCTATGTTAAATAATATTGAACAATATTGAAAACTTGTCCACATAAAACCAATATGTAAACAATGCACATACTCGTAATGAGGTAATATTAAAATCCTGTTCTCATGTAACAATTTGAGAGACAAGCGGATACAGGCTTCTATAAAAATAAGCAAGTTCTTGTAATAAACGAAGTGCATGATGGAGGTATCTTAACGTATATCATAGAAAATAGTGTGAACTAGCGGAATAGTAGTCTAAAGTAAGTGGGATAAGGGTGGTCAACTTGGTTAGACCCAAGATCTACTGTTTACTTACGACAACCTTTGCGATATACATCTTCTTTTTCTTCAGCCTATTGAAGTCCACTGCTGGACGTAAGCCACAAGGCTACTGCCATATGGGGGTTTTTGCCCTAGTCACCACACTGGGCTGGCGGGTTGGTGGCCGAAGTCTGATTTTTGGACTATGTTGTCAGTACCAATTACATCATCATTCTCAGCATTGGGAAGCCTACTGCTGAACATAGGCCTCGCCCAACAACCTCCATTCCGACCAGGCAGCCTGCATCCAACAAAATATACAATCGTTCATTAATTCTGTAATTTCTATTAGTTTATACACATTGTAAAGTCCTTGCTAGATCCCTCCGAGATTTTCTATGTATACTTACATTCTCTGGTCGCTTCTGTTGATTAGAAGTAAGCCAGCTACAGGAGTTGCAGTACAAGAATTAGTGGTGGGCCAATCGCGATATTTGTGTTACCGTTTGCAGGTCTACTTTAATATTCGCATCTCCTTATTATATTTTGTTCTTGGTTCTTGCAATAAAGCCGGGGTTCTCTGCGCTGTTATAGTCAGACAGCATTCCTGTTTAAGGCTGGTATACCACTGGGTGGGGTTAGATATTCATTTATCTTTCTATACATTAATGTAGATGAAACATTCAATATTTGAGGATGGTTTTTAGGGATTTAGGTGCTGGGTCGACAGGAAATTTCTAGAAGTAATGTCAAAGAGAGTTACCTTGGGTGTTTTCTCTTCTTTCTTCTTACCGCGCGGAATTCATCATAGGGTTTAGGTTCACAGTTCACTATAGTCCACTTTTAAGGTACAGGCACTCTTATTGGGTAGGTCCGTTTGTCACACACGAAATTCACTTGTCGAGCGATAGGTCGGTGCCGCGGTAGTTGGACAACTACTAGCGTGGCGGGGCGAAAGGACACGGGGCCCGCGTCCGGCGACGAAGGAAAGAGCGGGCAATTCAAATAGGGAGATACAAAATTATAGTTTTAACAGATGGCTTAAAAGTAGGTATGTAAAACGATTTACTATGCATGACATTGTATAATTTGAGAGCCACCTTGAACTGTTTAGATTACTTGATAACTAATAATACCCTAATATTTGACGATATCCTTCTAAGCTATCTAAAAGACGATTCCTCAGTTTTGCCTTGAATAACGTTACATTGACTTAGGTTACTCATATTACCTACTTATATAATATAGTTTGAGTAAATAAAGTATCAAGAGGTAATAAACTTGTTTTCTCATTTCTAGGTAATATTTTGATAGCTTAGTTTATAACAGACTACCGGCTTTACGCCAGAGATAGGTTTCTTTTACCTCGTGGTCTTGTGATATACTTTAGTGTATATTTTCCGGTTCACATAGCAATTTGTCATATTTCATTAGATTATGAAGATGAAGGAACATCCCGAGCACGTTAATGGGATATATTTCGTTAGATTCATCCTCATTTATGGTGCTGCATAAAAATCGTGTGTAAAGTTATGCACCCATTAGGATATCCATAAGGAATAGTGCCTTCTAGTGCATAATACATACATAATAATCACGCCTTTATCCCTTACGGGGTAGACAGAACACCAAAAGCCGATAGGACCACATGGTGCCATTTCCGACCAATTTTGAGGGTATAGTTGAGATGTAGAAGTTCGGTTAGTAGTGACAGGTGGTCAGCCCATCGCCTACAAAACACGAAGACACTTCAATAAATAATCCTACTTAGTATTTATACCTAAACGTGAAAGATTGTGACAATATAACGACAGTTTTTTAATGTTTGCAGTTGTATCACAACTGGTCGTATTACCTGCGAAAGTAAGTTTGTTTATTTATTTTATCGTCACGCTTAATTAACTAAACCTAAGCCTTTTTGAATTTTGCATAGTTACATATTATTGAGAGGACGGAGAAGGACATTGGCTACATTCTGGACCGAACATAGTAGCAAACGAAGTAGTGTACAACAGTTACAACTTTATCTATCAGATTGATCTTCATCTATAGTGTTTCAATATGGACTATATTTAAAAACGACTTATTTCTTAAGTACTAGAGGTAGCACAAAAACATATTAAATGTAAGGTGTTAAATTATGTAACTAAATATTCTTATGAAGAAAGTATAATATTAACTCATTCAAGAGAGAAACTAAATCTAAAAGTAAAAGTTGGTACTTACACTATGAATTAAAATACAACTAAAAACTAAATTTTACCTTACAAATACAATTTAATTAACAACAAGCACTGACATGAAACTAATTAACTCTACACATGATTAATTGCTTTACACATATTTATTCAGTAATTACCGACGAGCTGCTACTAACTAACTGATCAAGCCATTCATCAAGCATTATTATTATATTATCATTATAAGATTACCACTGGTATTCTCAGTCTTTCCCTTAAGGCCACACTTAGATGAGGAGGTATTTTGCCTCTTTTGTTTAATGGTTAGACGATAGCTTTGCTTTTGAGGTCCACAGCTGACAAGGTTAATAATAATTCAGTATTCAGTAGATCCCTTTTCTGTATAGAAAGTGGGACACAGTAAAAGAAAAAATGCTATAGCATGATACGTTAGACCAAAATGTTACTACTCATCCATTAAATGTAATTTAGGCGTTTATTGTATAGAGTGGCCGTAGAGAAAGCAATGTGTGACTAACATAAAGTGCAAGTAAGTACATGGACTATAAATTATGTTTATTTCAATCGATAAGTTCCCCCACATGTTTCTTTTCATTTCATTTCCTTTGCTGGACTTCACTAGAATACATCAGCTGCATCTTCTTACGCGCATGTTGTAAGAGTCGACTAAATGAACTTAGGGGTGTTCTCTCAGGCCATTAGTATCTAAGGAATTTTTACTGATCTTGTACACCTGGCCCTGCTATGCCATAGGCTAAGCGTGGTTATAGCTACATATAGGTATATCCTTGTATATTCTTTGTGAGCAGTTCTCTGCAGTTCACTTTCCTACAATTTGCTACCTCATTATGTATATCTATGGCGCCCGTCGTAAGCAAATATAGAAATAACTTGCTGTGCCACTTGACTGACTCGATCCACCTGTTTAATGCAAGGGTGTTAAGGAGGTTTTTATCAGTGATATTCTGATTACAAAACTGGTAGAGTGACGACAGGTGAGATATGTATTGGGTACAGACTCCTAGTAACCTCTTTATTAATTACTTGTACACACCAGATAGGGTAGATAGTACTTATAAACACCTTATACATATAGAGTAAATAAATCAGTTAACAAACTATCATGTCGCATGAAATTAAGGTTAAATCACGGATAGTGAGCTTGGTATCTTACTATTTACTGTACTTTACTCTATGTGGCCTCACCGGTTACTCTACGCTATAGCCATAAAAATCACTATTGCGTTGATAAAAGTCTCCTATAATATTTTTTCTCATATATCTTCCATGTACAGACAGCGATCTGTTACATTTTTATTATATGTATAGAAGAAGAAGAAGATAGATAATATATTAAAGCACAAAACATATTTTCCCAGAGCATAAAACTAGCTCCACATCTAATCAATACAAAATACACCAGCAGGCGGAGACGTTAGTTTTTTTTCTGGTGCGGAATAAAAACCTATATCTACATAATTATAACCTCACGCCTATGTCCCAAAACGTGTGTATAGTCTAAGAAGTCGTATTTGATTAAATAAATCAATCCTACAGACTAATCACAGCGAGGAGGCTTTGATTACGGATTGATCCCAGGCGGGGGATCACTAATGTGTTTTTTTGCCCTCCCAACTAATGGGCTTAGAGACAAGGTTTTTGCACTTATTATATATCACTAGTTGATTGAAGCAGCTCTTTCTGGGTGGGCTATAGAGAAATATTGTGTAGTTGTAAAAAATTGTATAGTAAAATTAATGATCTATAAATGGGTGAATATCATGGAGAATTTATAAATTTATATTATAGTTATAAATTCTCCATGGTGAATATAGTGTCTCTTTACAAGAACAACGTGACATCTCATAAATCATCACGTTGTTCTTGCAATGTGGCGATAAAGAGCTTAAAAATTTAAGAGCATAAAGAGTACTTCTAGAAATCGGTTATAAAATAGCTGGATGGACATGATTTTCAAAATATACCTGTGGTAAGTAAATACGCAATTTACTGTGGGATAGGGTATGAAGTTTTGTCTTTTTCAAAAATATAAGTGTTTCCCAAAAATACGTAGTCCACATAGGTCAAAGAGATGAGCTCCGAAATAGTAGATAATGTGAACTTTCTAGTCAAATGTGTCCATTGCGAAAGCTAAATCCGCGATGCTCCATACGCAATATCATGCTTTTGAATTGGCGAAACAATTATGTCCACGATTCCGTGTTACGGTACATGAGCGTGAATCGATTTCAATAAGTTACGATGAGTTACGTACGACATATTCGAAAGTTTACCGTAAGGATGAGTACGGTACAGTTATAAAGGAAATTATTTTCAAAAGTAGGATTTTGACGCCATATTTTACTCTTCAACTGGCAGGTATCCACGAAAGCCCTCACAAGAACCAATTCATACAATGAAGTCTTATTTACATGGTAACATTTTCATACAATTTTATTTAATAAGTAAAGACTGGCATGGTCACAGAACACGGCATGGTTTGCAAACTTATTTCGTCTAACGCTTACTTTGAAAATCAGTATTATTTTTTATTCCACCTTTTAAAAATGTCAATAGCATATTAGTTACAATATTTTTTTCTGGGGCCTTAACTGCCCCTCTCTAGGCCTCCAACGCCCACGAGGGGGCGCTATCGCCCACTTTGGAAAAGACTGGTCTATATTGTAATTTTTGATAAATTGTACAAGGGTTTACTAGTCAATAATGGTGTATCAAAAATTAATTTAATTATGTATCAATCTTGAATGTAGGCACAAGAAAATCGTATAGATCACCACCAGAAATCCAACATAACCAAATGATGAGAAACCGAAACAATCAACAAAAATAAGCGTATAATAATCTCTTATAATTACGTTTAGCGTACATTTGCCTGTTTGCAGAGTCAGTACATTCAGGGTGTTCTACTTAATACATCCCTTTCTACTTAGGTCCTATTTAGGTACGTTAAGTTCCTGTTTGCATTAACTAGTAATGATACGTTAGAAGATAATATCTCACGTATAGTAATCGTTAAAGTAAGTAAGTGTGGCTACGCAGGTATTTTCTACGGTTTAAAAAACTTTTAAAATTATCCGAATTTAGATGTTTATGAGAATAGGTCATTTCTTGTTTTAGAGGGGCCTTTTAGAAGAAAAAAATATGAGCCCTTTTGAGAGCCAATAAAAGCCCAAAGCGAAGCATTTTTTATCGGAATATTTGTTCACGCATCACACAAAAATACAAGATGGAATTGAATGCGGTTTTCAATATTTTCTAACAGGAGGTTTACGAATAAGTTAAAAACTGATGTACCTATGTTTCATGTGAATAATTACACCCGAAGTATTAAAATAAGTAAATATTTTCGTGATTTTCTATGTAATCAGCATACTTGTAATATCTGTATTTCACACGGCCGGAGTCGCGGGCAACATCTAGTTTTATAACAATACAGTTTCAGAAGACATGATGTGAATACTAAGATCCCAATATCGGAAAAGGTAAAACATTGTATCCATAATCTATCATTTCTAACACTTCTACGAGGAACCACGTTACATTGTGTTCTAGCTAAATTAGAAAATAAATCGAAAGCTGTAAAATTTACCGCCGCGGGATAGCATTATCTTCGGAATCGATATTAAAAACTCTTGCTATAAGGTTATGTGACATTTTTATACAGGGTGATTTTTGGTCGTCAACGTTCCCGAAAACTACGGAATCTCCTCATCATCACGATCATTTTTCTCCATGGAAGCATACCTGGGAAGTGTCTGGTTTCCAAAATATTAGGGTCCAAAGTTGAGTAAATAGACTGCGTTTTTCTGCATAAATGCACATGGACGCGCGTAGCAGGATTTTTTCACGAAAAATAATTAATATCTGTCTATAAAAAAACTAACATAAACACTAGACACTATAAATTTCGCACGATCAAGGAATTTAAAAAAAAAAAAAATTCCCAACATTTTTTTTGGCATAAACTTACTTTATTTCATGTATAGAATACGTACCCTTCGTTAAAGGTGGCCACAAAAAAACACCCTGTATATAGTTAATATAGGTACTTAGGTACGCAACTGCAGGATCACGTAGGAAAAGCTACTGCCACGTTTAACATGGCGGGGAGAGATGTACCAGACCAGTGATAGATAAATTACTATACAGGGTTAATATAACAGAAAAGGTATGTTAACCGAAAAGCTAACTAAATAGCCCACTATAGAGAACCTATTTCCAAATTTTGTGACTCGAAATGACATGTTTATTTTTCAAGATTACTAAAAGGAGCCTACCCACAAAATTTCGGATTCGATGTAATCCGAAATTTTGTGGGTAGGTTCCTTTTAGTAAGCTATTTACATAGTTTTCGCTTAACATACCCCTTTTGTTACACCCTGTATAGCTCGCCGCCTTTAGAGAACACTTCCGAGTTCCATAATCGACTATTACGACATGCTCAATAGTAAAATCTTTCATTTATCTTCCTTTATCGACTATAAAAATGTGTTGTATTTGCAAAATGTACATCATCGCTATCTGTTTGATTACTTTTATCGCATTGCCACTTTTGAACCGTATTATAGCTTCTGTAGTATATCCCAAACAAGGTGTTTAGACATCACGTGACGAATGTGACGCGCTGAACGATGCGGTGAAAGTGAAAATGATCTACTGTCTACAGGCTGACCCGAGAACACACGACAAAAGAAAAACTAGCCAAGTGTAAGCTGGGTTCGTGATTAGGATGCCGTATTGTCATTACAAACATCATCTTTGAAGTATTCGTTGAATCTATTGGCACATTTTTTGTGTGTGTAGGCAAGATAATAGTGCCTTTGTAACGTAATTATATTGATTTGTAAAAAAATCAGTAAATTATATAAAAATAATTTATTTTTGGCAGTGTAGTTTTTTGTATTATAGACATTCCTATAGCTTTATTTGTAGTAGGTTAATCTACCAACGATATAAAATCTTACAGGATGTTATTGTGGGACCAGTATGTTTAAAACAACCTTTGAAAGTAAAACGTATGTAATATCTGCCAAGTTTAAACAATACTTGTAAGTTTTTTTCATAATACGGTTTAGTTTCTATAAAAAACTAGTAATTTACTAAGTATATTTGCAAAGATAACCTATTAGCGATAGCGAGAGTCAGGAACTACTAAGAATAACAAAAGTTAGTACATTGTAATAGTTGCAGCCGTTTATACCAGGGTTCTTACAACTTCGCCTGCGGAACTCTGAAAGTAGATTGGAGCAAGAAGTTTTGTCTACTTTATTCTTGTTGTTTTTTATTTGTAGGGCTGCCACAACTTGTAAAAAGTGGGTTCGTTTGAGCTAAACACAATTAATTAATGTGGACGGCTCTTTTTGTCTATTCCTAAATTATTGCCGTATCTTCTTACTTGTATGCTGCTCTGGGAGTAAAAAAAAAGTATAATACTACAGCTGCTTCTCTTTCCAAGTATACTGTACAAGTCAGTAGAAGGACAAGAGGGTCTTGGTGTTTTGTAGGTGATGGGATGACCACCTGTCACTACTAACCGAACTTGTACATCTCAACTATACCCTCAAAATTGGTCAGAAGTGGCACCATGTGGTTCTATCGGCCCTTGGTACTCTGCCTACCCCGTAAGGGATACTCGTAAAGGCGTGATAATATGGTGCGATAATATTTCTAAAAGTACCTACAATACGAGATCCGAAAGTTATTTGACAATTTAAGGAAGGATATTTTTGAAAGTAGTGTGTTATTCAATGGTGATTAATGATTATGAATTCTTGAATGCAGTATTGTTTCCATTATGCGAGTGAGACGCCGCTGTAAGCAATGTACCTATAGAGAGTCATCTCTCTTTCACGAATAAAACAATACAACTGTCACAGTTTATGACACGCACAAAGTTTGCAAAACTAAACTCGATATTTGAGATAGCTATTCCTGAAACGGCTATTCCTGAACCTACAAAGGCTTCTTAACTGGAAAAAATGAAATCGCTATACAGTAAACGTTTGTTCAAAACTAAATGCAAATACCGAAAATTCATGAACTTTTTTAAAAACGAACCAGCCCTGCCCGCTACCGTGCTAGTAAACAATCAAGCGCGTGGAATTGGCCCACCGTTCTCTAAAAACATCAAAATAAGTGTTAAAAAACTACACCATTATATGGTAGAACATTTTAAGATGTCTCGGACCAAAAACTGATAAGCGTGAGTGAGCTGTGCTTGATGGATAATCTTTACTAATAAGATAAATGCGACAGCAATTCTGTCTGTCTGTCTGGCTTTCACGCCAAAACTACTGAAACGATTAAAATTAAATTTGAATCACAGGTAATATAGAGTCCGATAACTTTGACACTAATTTTTATTACGACAAAGTATTTTTAGGTCAGATAATTTCAAAATTTTACTGCGGAGTCGCGGGCGTCCACTAGTCATGTTTATGCTTTTATCTAAGCTTTTATATTTGGTAGTTATGTAAATTTTATTGCTTGCTTGAAAACCCTAGATTCGTTGATATACTGTCTTAGCGCAATTTATCTATTCTGTGGCGTAGTGTCATCTTAGTGTATATTTTAAAACAGTGTTGTTACCCATATTATGAGGATATAAGGTCATAGTGCCTCTGCTTATAGCTAGATTTATTAGCGGATAGCTGCAAAGTTGTATCATTTAATTTTTTATCGTTGCATTTAATGACAAACTATTATAGTACTATTTACTTTACTATTTTTGATAGATACTAGTGATAAGAGACTTTTGTAAATAGCGTATATTGATACAGTTCGATTAGTACCTAAAAATCTAATAAAAAATCTCACAGTTCAAAACGAAACTGTAAACAACAAACTTCCGTACAATTACCCCTAGCTATGATTCAAAAACGAAGTCCCACGGAATTATATGGAACTAAAATAAAAAATATAAAACCGTGCTGGCATGACAAACTCACTGGTGACTATATCAGGGGACTTTGTTACTGCAACGGATTATCGTGATTTAAAGGTCCGAGCACATTATGTCGGGCCGTAGCTCAGCGCAGCGCAAAATGCTTACCTAGCACATTAGTGACTGGCCGGGTGCCAGTGCATTGACAGATTTTTAGCACAGTGTACTGCCAGAATTTGCATGCAACTGTATGTTATGGATAGCTCAGACGAAGAAAAATCCACTTATAGGACACTTTTGACGGAGCGTAGCGTATCGCTTGTACGGAAATCGACAAAGTGTGCGTTATTTCATACAAATTGTATTGAAACAGTTCCCATTCATATGAGTTCTCTTCTCCCATTCATTCCTATTATCCATCATCTCGTTTCTAACTTCCAGTAGGTACACGCATATGCTCTCTCACACAGTTCATCTAACACTTCTTAGGTCTCTTCCTCTATAACCCTCAACTGCAAACTATCCATAATGAACAGTTACACGCAAATTCTGGCTGTACACTGTACTCAAAATCCGTCAATGTACTGCGACCTGGTTCGTCATTAAGGTGCTAGGCAAATATTTTGCGCTGCGTTGTGGCCCGACATAATCTGCTGGAACCTTTACCCTGGGCCGGTGTCAACATGACAAATTGCGGCGTCCATTTGTTCTGTTAGTTAAAAATGTGGAGCTTTTATCAACCGGATGGAGCGCGGGCAATGGCGGAAACTTGCGCGGAAATGTCCTGTATTGTAAAAGTTTGCATGGTTTATATGCAAGTGGTTAAGTTGCTAGCGTTAATGGTAAATAAATATTTAATTTAAATATGTAATAAAAGTATTTTTTTGTACATATACACTTCTTTTACGTTTATTGTCATGGAAATCGACAATATGGGAAACTTCCGGAGTAAAATAGTTTAAAAAATAGTTAAAACAGTTCTAAATCTATAAGTACGCAATTAATATTTCTAACACTTCAATGGCCAAATAGTCTCATCTCATCTCATAAAAAATAATTTTAGGTTTCTAGGAGTTACTGATATCATCTAAGCATCAGGCGCGTCTTATGATAGTAAAAAAAGAAAATCATATTGCGTTTTATCTTGACCTCGACGAAAAGCTTCCCTTTTATTAAATGTTACACATCTGTCGAGCGTGTCGTTCAACTTTTTCTTCTCGTGTGACCTGGTTAGATAGGTCTTACTGTAAGGGCTACTTGCTCCAAATGTTGGTCGTAAACCTCGTTTTATCACAGTCAACCTGTCCATCAGTTACACGAAATCGTATGTGAAATCGTATGATAGTATGGAGACATTTTTAAACTGCACAATTTGAATGTTATACAATCTTGAAAATTAAGATTAAGTCTCAAATTTTCTGTATAGATAGATTGGGACATAGTTCAATCATTTATTTATTTCTTGAATATAATTAAATTATGTAGTGAAATAAATAAATAAATTTCTAAATTATATATCTTCTACGCTGCTCTGGGAGTAAAAAAAAAAGTATAATACTGCAGCTGCTTGTCTTCCCGGGCATACTGTACAAGTCAGTAGAGGGACAAGAGGGTCTTGGTGTTTTGTAGGCGATGGGCTGACCAACTGTCACTACTAACCGAACTTGTACATCTCAACTATACTCTCAAAATTTGGTCAGAAGTGGCACCATGTGGTTATATCGGCCCTTGGTGCTCTGCCTACCCCGTAAGGGATAAAGGCGTGATTATATGTATGTATGTATGTATGTAAATTATATAATTATAGCACATATTATTTACCTAGCATTTCTGTTCAATCCGGTATTTTGCAATTCAGCGACGACTTTTTAATATAACCATCTATTTAGAGTTAGATCCCCAGCATCCCAGAGCATGTCAGGGAGATGCAAGTTCGACCTCAAGAGCGTAACATGAAAATCTTTTTGAAATTTTCTAGCATCTCATACTTCGCCTGGGGCGATTTGATTTTATTACAGAGTATACGGATTTAACAGTGGCCAAAGTCTAAAAATAAATATATGTAAACATAGTACTTTACTTAGCATAGCACCTGTTATTATGTAAGACTAAATAATATTTTGATAAAAGCTACAGCAAACGGCTTGTGTAACGGCGTATAATTGGTAACCTGGATAGGATAATAGGTACATAATAAGACACGAGGCACAGATAGAGAGGTAGACATAGAATAGAAAAGCGTGCGTTTTATCCACTTGCGATACTGTATAGCTTAACTGTGGCAGCACTTGTCTATATTTTTCGACAATATTTTAACAATGAAGTTTAGCGTCGTTTGTCTCAAGGGTTTACGTGCTATTTTCCAACTTTTTCTGTAAAAACAACACCTTTACCTTGTTTGCTCTGAAGTGCTTTAACATGCTATCATAATTTATATCTAGTGCAGTCTCACGATGGAATTCTTATTCTCTAGCCAAATACAGTGAAAAAAGTAAATGACATAAGTCGATAGTTTGAGAATTGCTAGCTTAGAAGAAAAAAACGTTGAAAGTACTTTAATGCCAGTAAGTCGCCACTTTAGAGATTCTTTAGATTTGATTATTTTCAAATAGCAATATTTCGCAGATTTATACTCCCATAAGCATTTATGGATAATATTTTAGGGGTATTTCCAACAGTAACTTTTGCGAAAACGACTGTCGATGCCAAACGACGCTGCATTGTCTAAGAACTCAGATCCTAGTTGCAAAGGTTAGGCTAAGAAACCACATAAAAGGCAACCTGACAACAAAAGCCCTTTTAGAATATTTCGCCTCAACAGATTTTACAAGACTTAGAGGATCGATTGAATATGTTTACTGACGCGTTTTTCATACGTTAAGTCAGAAGGGCTACCGTCGATAGACGCTGCATTGAAGAAAGATCCTAGTAATTACCTAACAACCTGATCTAAGACGTAATATGAATTTTAATTAGCCTAAGAGAAAATAGCAAGATAGGCTTTTAGATGACTATCTAGGCTCTCAAAGAATGGTGACATCTGCCCACATGCCTAGATACTTACCTATTAAGTTACCTACACAGCAACGAAGTAATGAATTAATCTTGCTGTTTTGTACACAAAAATAAAGGTAAATGGAATAGTAAATACATAGAAAATGTACAAAGGCGAGCTTGTCTCCAATAGAGATTTCTTTCAGATAACCTGTCAATGATCTTTTAACTGAGTAAATAGTAATATTAACCAATAACCTATTAAGATAAGCATTGGTAGGCTCACCTCTTTATAGACTGCCTAATTTATAGAATTTGGTGAGAGCGAGATGTCTCAATTTTAAACATCGAATTCACAGAGCTATTAATAACTAGATAAACTAAGTGGATGTACTTTGCATGTAAAAATAGATTTAAGAATTAGAATAGACACTCGTTCTCGAGCCTGGACTGAAGGAATTAGGGCTGATAGAAGTGGTTTGCAATCCCTTTTTACACTTGCCTTGTCTAGTTATTACTTAGCTCTGTGGATTTGACATTTAAAAGTGAGAAAAGTGAGACATCTCGCTCTCACCAAATTCATCATACCGGTGGTGGTGAATGTGTATTTTGCAGTTCAAACTAACTTCTTTGAATATGGCATATGTATATCTTTTATTAATATAACTTTAACCTATAAGTATGTTTTCTTTCCAGCCGGAATCTTCTCTCTAGGAAAAGTCCTGAACTTCTTCCCCGTGGGTGATGAGAAGGAGTGTCGGCCGTCGAAGTACACCCTTGCCCGCGCCGGCATCTGCCTCAACCCTTACGACTGCCGGCAGCGGGATGGGAAGGCAACGGGAGACTGCGCCCATGGACTCGGAGTGTGCTGTGTTTGTAAGTGTAATTATAGTAATAATACAAGGTGATTTTTCGTTGCCACCCTTAACGAAGGGTACGTACTCTATACAATAAATAAAGTAAGTTTATGCCAAAAAAATGCTGGGAAACGATGTCAATTTTTTTAAAATTCTTTTTTAAATTAATTGATCGGGCGAAATTTATAGTGTCCAGTGTTCATGCTAGTTTTTTCATAGCCAGATATTAATAATTTGTCGTGAAACAATCTTGCTACACGCGTCAATGTGCATTTATGCAGAAAAACGCAGTCTATTTAATCAACTTTGGACCCTAATATTTTGGAAACCAGACACTCCCAGGTATGCATCCAATGAGAAAAATGATCGTAATGATGAGGAAATTCCATAGTTTTCGGGAACGTTGACGACCAAAAATTATCCTGTAGGTAGTCATGCTCAGGGATTTGGTATCTCCTCTTATGGTCATGCTTGACTATCTTCATGGTTATACAAAATACAATACAATACACGATCCCAGTTACCGGCATGTACCATTAAATTTATTTAATGTACGGGTTTTCATATTCTAAAATTGTCACTTAGCCTCCGAGGAGGGTTGGCGTCAAGCAGGCAGTAAAACTAGCGCCTAATGCTTGGCAAATTGTGTTCCGAAAAAAAGCATATTTTGCCGACTCCATAAGGACGGGAAGGTGATGATGAATACACATTTACTAGTATACCTTACAAATGTACCAAAGTCGGACGACTTAGTCAGAATCGCAAGCTACTGCTAGCTATATCTGTCATGCAGATCGCTTCCAACCAGTTGCATTGGAGATTATTGGCGGAGGCATATGTGCACTAGTAGATTTTTTATAGCTGAAATAATGATCATAATAAGGCATAGTATAAGAGCGGGCGCATTGTTTGAAAATTAAACTTCTGAATAAGTAGCACCTAATAAAATTCAATAAATACTTACATACAGGTTGATTTTTGGTCGCCAACGTTCCCGAAAACTACGGAATCTCCTCATCATTTTTCTCCATGAAAGCATACCTGGGAAGTATCTGATTCCCCAGATATTAGGGTCCAAAGTTGAGTAAATAGACTGCGTTTTTCTGCATAAATGCACATACTCGTAGACGCACGTAGCAAGATTATTTCACGAGTAATAATTAATATCTGTGTATGAAAAAACTAGCATGAACACTGGACACTATAAATTTCGTCCGATCAAGTAAACAAAAAAAATTTACATCGTTTCCCAGCATTTTTTTTGGCATAAACTTACTTTATTTGATGTATAGAGTACGTACCCTTCGTTAAGGATGGCAACGAAAAAACATCCTGTATAATAAGCATTTACTGAATTCGAGATTTTCAAGTATGTTTACTCAATACGAGTATGTTTACTCAATACGAGTAGGTTTACTCTAACCTTAATCCTGTTCTAAATTCTGTGCTAGTATTCAATAAAGGTTTTTTACGACTTGTCAATCTATAAAACGTTTTATATCGGTGCGATAGAGGTTATTTAGCTACGTTACATGATATAGTTTTTCAAACTACGTGAAGTAGCCTGTGCTGATGCTGAGTTTCACTAGAATACATCAGCTGCATCTTCTTCCGTGCATGTCTTAAGTCGACTAAGAAACTCGGGCATTCTCTCAGGCGATAAGCTAGCGACTTGTCATTGATTACTTATTAATATCTATGAGATTTCGTTAACGCAGCCGTTTGTATATGTACCTATATATGAAAGTGAACATACGCGTTATTCCATGTTGCGATAAAATAAGAGAATTTTATGGAAAGAATCGTTTATTTATTTTATCTTTTGAAAATGTCTTTTTCCGTGGGAAAATGAATGACATACACGATAAACATTCGGAAACATTACAGTGAATTCCGGAGAATGCGGTTTACATACAAATCGGTTTACGATCAAATCTCTAATCGATCAGATTTATTGCCTACTTTCTACCTATACTTCCTTATGATCGATATGTTGGGAGTAGGTATTTTACAGGGCTAGTGAACTTTCTGCTATATAGGTAGGTGTTTTTAAGCATATAAGGCATTGGTATATTTCACGGGCCTGTACTAATGACTTTATTTCATGTACAGATTTTAATGTTGCAAAATTGTCACTTAGCTCGTGCCTCGGAAAGCACGTAAAACCGTTGGTCCTGCGCCTGATCTCTCTCCGGTCGTGTCGGCTTTCTGTCCCATCGGACTATGAGAGTAACGGAATAGAGAGTGCATCTGTGTTTGCGCACACACTTGTGCGCTATAATATCTCCTACGTACCTGGCCAATCTCCGTAGAGATTGGTCGCCTTGGCCGAAATACGGTCGGAGATCATCATCATCATCATATTTCAAGTTTTGTTACATTGAATTTTAAAATTTTGATGTTTGACAAAATACGAAAGTACACACACTGTATTTCCGAAATGCTATCCTAAACTGCTAGTTCGCGAAGGACATCCTACAGCCACTTTTAGCATAGCGAGGTCAGATGGAAAGATCAGTGACAAATTCCCTAGTCGACTCTTTCGAATTGCTAGTTACCAAAACAATAATACATTCACACTATTTTGGTATGCGTCCTCTCTTTATTTATTAAACTGGATCCGGTATCTGTCCGGCGTGTTCCGTTTAGCCGGACATCTCGGATAGCTGGTGGTCATTTGGCCGGACATCTTGTTACCGATTTCCCGGAGCTGTAGCCGCAGCGTGTGGTTTGTCTGACACGGCGTTAACTGGACGCTGCGACTATAAAACGTTATCGTCTGGTAAATTTGTTCTCAAAGTGGGTGGGTGTACCCACCGGGTGGGCGGACGATTTCGGAAGGATTTTTTTATGCTTGTCTTGGTTGATCTTAGTTGTTGGTTGATTGGTTCAGATTTATTGATTAAACACTGGTTATGTAAATCGTATGTATAGGTATCTTACTTGGTGTGAGACATAATGTTACGATGGCTCTGAAATTTCGTCTTTTATTAAAATACCTATTTTCTGTCGAAATTCTCAATTTACTGAAAGTTAAAATATTACGTTGACTCATTATATCCTTTGTTGCCCGTGTTACGAGTACTACCAATCTTATTACTAGTATTAACATCGTTCCTAACCAACATGAAAATTATGATTTCCACTTGTTATGCGAAACGTTACAGATTCTATCACTGTGCTATAAAAAGTAGTATTTTTAACTCGGAATAATATAGATTGTGTTCCATGGTTGAGTGAACTGTTTCTTCAGTTTTACACTGAAAAAAAACAAAAATGTCAACTCAAAACAAACAACTCGTACCTAAGTAATAAAGGTGGGCGCAGTAACTTCAAGTTTGAGATCTTACGATGTAGTTGTGCTGTATTCGTCTTCGTGGTTTTTGCGATATTTAAGAGAAAATTTAAATTGAATCTAACGGAATGCCATCTGTTAACTGTTAGACTGTGAATTAGTAGAAGTTTTATCACTTTCTGTTTAGTTCTTGGCACTAAGTAAGGTAATTTTGTATGCCTACTTTATGTTTTAATGTACCTACTTTTTTACCACTAGTTTTTTTATATCATACAGCAGCATAGTCGTATAAAAAACCTCGCAATCAAATATAATTTAATTTGCAACAGCTAAGCTTTAAAATAAAATGTATTTTAGCGAACGCAGCCATATTGCGTGTCTATTTTTTGTTTGCAAACGGTTTATTAATAAGTTTTTGCAGTTTAGTCTAATATTGAGCAATTTGATGGTATAGATTAGAGTCCTTACCGTGACATATCTTACCGAAAATGAATTGCGTATCAATTCATCGGCCGCGTGAATTATTATTATATCAATCGAAATACTAGATTGAGATATTGCTTGTTCATCTTCATAAAGAAACATTTGATTTTGAGTCTCAAATTCTATGGAAATAGTGCGATATTGAATCCCATTTGTTACACCTTCTATAATAAACATTCAACGTTGCTCAAGTGCGTTTGTCTTTACCAGTCAGTATTAAATAGAGCAAGACCGAACTTTTGACAGTTCGTAAAGTAATCGTAGTAAGTAAAGTAAAGTACCTATGTCTTATAGACGTTACTTGCATCACGATAGGATTACAGAATATCTACCAGTTCATGCAAGGAATTCCATGAGTTAGTGCTTGTCCTAATGTATTCGAAGATACGCTTCGTGTGTCAGATGTATACGGACTTTATCCTGATAAAATGTCATTGCATACAAGAAGCTAGAAGAAGAAGAAGACCCTTGCGTTCGAATACAGCTTCACTGTTAAAAACTCCTTGACATCAATCTGCCACCTATGACTACTCCTTCACTGTGTATGCAGTTAAGCTGTGGAATGAACTCCCGCACAGTATTCGAGATTGTCGTACAATTGGAAGTTTTAAGAAAAAAATAAAGGATCACTACCTCTCGCTTCCTTGATAGGTCTGCAGTCATTGCATTGATTATAATTTCTTTTCTTTTTTGTCATCTGTCCCACTATGTATTATATAAGTATGTCCTTTTTATTATTTATTTTATATTAAGTAATTAGTATTTATTGTTATTGTAAGTTTTTGGTATGTATGTTTATCTCTTTAAGAGATAAGCTCGCCTTTGTACATTATCTATGTTATATAATTACCTGCTATATATTTTCTGTAACAATAAAGAATAAAGAAGTAAAAAACTTTAAAAAGTTAGACAGGTAGACGGATAGACGTACGTAGTTACGAGTACTTTCGCATTTCTAAAATGGATAATTGTGTATTGTCATAATGACAACCTACTGCATTTAACAACTGTTACACTTTCTATTTTGATATATTAAGAGGAAACATTAATTAGAAATCACTGTTACTTGGGGTTTAGCAGCTAGCTTAATAAAAGGAAGTAGGCAAGAGTGGCTACAAGTGATTAATAATCAACATTATAGGTAGAATAGATATTATAGAAGACGCGCGGGGAATAAACTTCACAAATACACCTACATACTATAATATTACCTACAAGTACTACATTGCCATGTAGAGTCCATGGTCTTTCTTTTTAGTCTCTTTCTATCACGTGAAATCTAAGCGAGTTGTTGACAATCTAAACTTTCAAACTAATGCAACGGATTTTGACGCTGTTTTTTTTTTCAAATAGATAAACGGTCTGGTTTCTCGTGGCGATTGTAGTTAGTGCAAGTGCCTGTTTTCGCAGTTATGAGTTATCAGATCCGAGGGTCAGTGGAGGGTGTAGGGCCCGTTGGTGGGCGTACCCATAGTGAATGTTTGAACTTCCGAATTGTAACGTCTAATACAATTTCATTTAGATAAAGTGATTCAAGAGGAAGGTTTATAATGTATAGTAGTAGCACTGCACCCAAGCGATGCCGGGCCGGATTGCTAATAATATATGAAAAGCATCTTCTACTTGTTAGTGTATGCCATTCCTAACAATATGATAAATATAAGCGGTTTACGCTGGACTCTACCACACTCAACAATACATAAATATACATACAAACTTAAATCACATAGAGACACTGCTTTTTCAGTTAAAAGGACATTATTTCTTTACCTAATACAGTCGGTGACCTATCTCATGTTAAAGCCTCGTGCTTCTAGCATAATCTAAAATAATAAGAACATCCAAACTCTTGTTTTCCAGTCGAGGTGTCCTGCGGGGCGACAGTACAGAACAACATCAGCTACTTCATGTCCCCCGGGTTCCCGGAGTTCGCCGGCGGAGACCAGACCTGTGACGTTACCATTGAGAAGGCCTACGCAGGCATTATGCAGCTGAGGATAGATTTTGTACATTTTACTATTGTAAGTATTCTTCTTTTTCTTCTTCAGCCTGTTGCAGTCCACTGCTGGACGTAGGCCTCTCCACGCCGGCACGCCACAAGGCTACTGCCACAGGGAGGGTTTTCCCATAGTCACCACGCTGGGCAGGCGGGTTGGTGACCGCAGCGTGATTTTCGGACTATGTTGTCAGTACGGGAGGCACTACTGCCCACCTCCCGGAAACTGCCGGCACCACGCGGCTAGTATTATAACTAGTATTATTATTATTATAACGGAAGGAAATTTACTTGATTTAATAGATTGGAAGTGTATGTTTATATCCTGTAGTTCTGTCTACCCCATTCCAGAAACATAGCCGTATTTATGTATGTATGTAAATAAAAATATCAATGTCGTTTAAATAAAAACAAATTAGCGCGCAAATATAATTTGCTCGCAAGTAAATGCCCATTACTTACGTTGCTTACCTGTATGGATGTACTGTACGCACATATATGTATAGGGGCATACTTTGAGATGACTCGACTTGGGTAAACAATACAAAGTTCTAAAAGAGTGTAACCTTCTTCGGTCGGACCTTTTTCACGAAAAGGTGGCGTCCTTGAAGCTTTCCCTTCATTTTTCCAAGTGGATAAATCTTTTGTTTCATCATTTTCTCCATAAGATATTGTGTTTTTGTGTAGTATGAACAAGTCTAGATTAGTTTGGCGAACAGTTTTTATGTAAAAGGGCCGATTTTCACATGGTCAAATAGCTTACCTGAAGGTTGAATTTGATGTTGTCTCTGTCCAAAACTTGATCAATAATTTGTAGAGAGAACGCGTTTTTATCCTTTAGATCAGTGGCGGCTGTACCTTAAGTGCGCTCGTGCGCTGAACCACCAATTCAAAAGATTAAAAAAATACAAAATATTACTTCATCTTTATTTTTAAATTACCATTTTAATATTTATTTAAACGTACAAAAACGTATAAAAAATTAAATTTACAATTATGGTGAAACAGTTTGAGCGCTATACTAAACTATTAAGACTTATTTTCCCGTAAAGACAAATTCTCGTGCGCTTCGGCCAGTGCACGAAGACTGCTAATATAACTTGCATGAGATACGAGTGAATACGCCTGACGCGTGAAACAAAAGATAGTTCATAGAAATGTACCGAGTAATGAGTCAGCTCTCGAGCGCCGCACGTGCGAACCGAAGATTGCCGAGAGCACCCGATGATTGGCGAATGGGCCGGACGACATGGGCGCGAGGCGACGGCAGCTATGCTATGATTGACATTTCGTTTTCAGAATAGTTTCACTGTATGTGTGACGCGTTAATTAGTGTTTGATTATATGTATTACTGTATTTGTTTTTAGTTTTTGTTTAGATTCTATAATAAAACTTTTATTCTATACTGTGTGTGTGTGGTGTTAGTGAAAATGAGCTTAAACATTGATTATATTAAAGAAAATAACAGAACTTTTGAAAATAAAGTGAACATAAAATTGACCGGACCGCCACGGCCCTTTTTAAATTTAAAACAAGAGTGCAAATCTAGAAATATAGCATTTACGCGAAGTTTTAAAAGTGAAATGTATAATAGAAAGAAATGGTTGTGTGGATGTGAGCGTCTTAATGCATTCTTTTGTTTTCCTTGCATTATTTTTGGCGGAGAATCGATTTGGACAGAAACTGGAATCAAGGATTTGACGCATTTGAGTGAAAAAATAAAAAAACATGATTCTTCGCAAGTATACCTACAAAATGTAATGAGTTTGTCTGTGTTAGGCACTGTCGATATTCGTAATCAGCTAGATTCTGTGTATAGAAGCAATATCCAAAAGTATAATGAACAAGTTGATTAAAATAGGTATATTTTATCACGTCTTATCGATTGTGTCAAGTTTTGTGGTGCATTTGAGTTAGCTTTGCGCGGTCACGATGAAACTATTGAGTCTAGTAATGCTGGGGTGTTTCGTGGATTAATAGACTTTGTATCAGGGTTGGATATAATCATGAAGGAGCATCTCACGTCGTAAAGTGCACCACCAGTTCGATAACCCACCAGCCGCCACTGCTTTAGATAATCTGCCTTTTGGAAATAGGCTCTTAGTACCTATATTTAGGCGATATAAACCGTTGTTCTTAAACGAATGCACAATAGCTGAAGTTATGATTTTAAAAATTAAAACCAAAAGTTTAACATTCCTAAATAAAATAAAAATAAAATAGTTGTCATAAAACGTTATTTCTACACACGTAATAACAAAAAAAAAACCTGAGTTGAGTGAAAACGGCTGAGTTCTCAAAATGGGGTAACCATAACTGCAGGGTTACCAAGGACATACCTATATATTTTTTGTATAGTACGAGTATCATAGATCACAGAGGAATAAGATGTCATAGAGTGCTAATGTCATACTAACTGTTTCGATGCACCATTAGACTTTTCGGTGCCTCACAATTCCAGTTTGTTTTGTTACTTAGATTCTATTAGTGTAATGTATAGTGATGTACTACATTACTAATGTATTAACGTATAATAATGTAATCTAAGTGTCAATGACTGGAATTGTGAGGCACCGAAAAGTCTAATGGTGCACATTAGCACTCTATGTCTACATCTTATTCCTCTATGGTAATATAAAATAATAAAGGCAATATAATCCATTATTTCTACCCCCTGGTGTTTTTATTACACTTCTCACTTCCACTTTTTGTTTCTTTTCTTCCACTTATAGTTTTGGTTTGACAACTTTGCGACTCGCTAAGCCCGAGAATTCCTAAACTTTCCTGAGTGAAAAGTTTACATAGATCAGATAAATGGTGTTACAACACGTAGCGCACTGGTTCTATTGAGGGCTAACGGACAGACAGGGACATTTGTTTTTATGATTTTTAAGCATGTCGCACGGTCGTAAAATGCGACTGGAAACATATGAATCAGGTACCTACGTGTTATTATTATGTAGCTAGCTTGACATCAATGTTAGCTGATCGTATGTATCTTCCTAGAATGTGATTTTTTGAATGTCATGTTCACCTAATTCTTGGAAAATTTTGTCGTCTTCCGATGCCATACTTGGAAAAATTTATGGAATATCTGGCAAATTTAGGCTACATTTAGGTTAAACAATGCTTTTATTCTTTTGTGCCGATGATAAACGATTTTGATTACTTCACGATTTCCAGGGTCAACCAAACAGAACAACTGGCGAATGTGATGAAGATGCCATGGTGTTGGGGGAAGGAGACAACAAGTTTGTGCTGTGCGGACAAAACCATGGGCAGCATAGTAAGTTACTTGTCGGAATCGCCTCACCAATCGGGCCGACTGCCACCATTTCACATTAAGGGGGTCCTTACTTATATATATGAATCCCTAATCCCCATGAACTATAATCTTGCGGTCTTCAAGTCGAGAGTGAACCGGTTTCTTTTAGGCAAGCGCGCTCCATCTTAGACTGCAGCGGTGCTTAACATCAGGCGCGTTGTGGTCAAGCGTAAGCCTGATTAATATAAAAAGCCGAGCAAGTGCGAGTTGAACTCGCGTAAGAGGGTTCCGTACGATGTTACCTATCATGTTTAATGTTTTATCTGTACAAGAATGCGTTGCGTACGCACGTAATAGACGTGATTTACCATGTTACATTTTAATATCATACGTGTACGTCTTATTACGTGTACGCTATAATCTGTAAGGAGAAGCGTAAGTTCAGTCGTGTATTACTGTTTTTCAAAATTTTGAGGCGTTGGAAGCTAGTTTCGAGGAGATAAGGGGGGGGGGGAATCGGTCAATTTTCGTCTCATTTTCTGTGAATAGACTTGCAAAGCCTGTTTATTTTAAAATTACAAAAAAATACATTTAAGATCTCTCTCAACAAGGTTTCATTTCGATATGCCACACGAGTGCAGTTTTCACGATTTTTTTTTTTAATTTTCCCCTTCAAAAAGTGACCCCCTCGTACTACAGCGTTTCATCTGCTTCTACGTGCAACACCAAGCTGTGTTTGGGTCACAGAAATCCCTGCCTGATATCCCTGTGTCCCCAAATGAACTATAATCTTGCGGTCTAATAAGATTCGAGAGTGAACCGGTAATTGACTTTTAGGCAAGCGACGCTCCATCTTAGACTGGACAGACACACGAGTGATCCTATAACATCAGGGTTCCGTGTTGTGGTCAGAGCGTACGGAGCCTAATTAAATAAAAAAACAGCACATTCTCATTAGTCACATGCATTTCCAGTATACTATACATTCCCGCACGGCTCGGAAAAGAGAGAAGCGGGTGAGCTTCCCCGCGCGAAGAGCACGAAGCTCTCCATCAGGATGAGGTCTAGTGACATGCCGCGGCTCTGGCTCATCAAGCTGACCCAGCTGCCCCTCGCTCACTCCGCCCCGCACAACTGCTTGCAGTATTACACGGGTGTTAACGGTAAGTTGCATTTATGAGCTTACCTGTGCTGTGATTCGGGACTTCACAGAATCCATCAGCTGCATCTCTTTCCGTGCATGACGCAAGGGTCACCTAAGGCACTAAGCATAATCTACACCCTCCGCTTGGTCATTACATGATTACTTTGGTAGTTTTGAAGATTCACGTAATATATTTATTGCATTTTTTAGAGATGGCTCTATAGTCTATACTAGGTATATTTAATAAATATTATCCATTCCGAAAAACTATTCAAAACAAGTACCCAGTAAAAATACATTGAACTCTTCGTAGTATTTCTATTTAGATTTTAAATTAACATACACACCTCTCCTCAATGAGAAAATCGTAGTAATAAATCTTGATAAATTAAATCTGTATTAAAATCTCAAAGTCAATAGTTTTTAAAGATAAATTAGCGTAAAAACTAGAGAGTCTGTTTTATCTAGACACATTTATCACTCCATTTGAAACTCCCAGCTTTTGGAATAAATGAAATTCATCAACAATGTATTTGGTTTTAATCTAGAAATAATTTGGTTTGCATACATACATATAAACGCGGCTGTGTCCTACAAAAGGGGTAGCGAGAACAGTAGGATCACAATAGAGGTCCCATAACCACGTTTATCATAGCGGGAACAGATACCATTGATCTGTGTGCCAGCTTATTTGCCCGAGTTCCTTAGACGACTCTTACAACAAGCACGGAAAAAGAATTTGATTGAAAAGTTAACAAAAACCAATCTCTCGGCTGTAATGTATGAAATACGCCTGTATGAGTTATAACAGCAATATTGCAATGCTTAGATATTGATGCGAGTTGACTTTCCAAGTTGGTTCGGTGTATTTTTCTATAAAAACCAGTGACGTGTTTATAGGTAGACGCGGGGTTTCATAATGAAATCTTTATAAAAAGTGGCACCAGTAAATCTATGTAAACGTAATAACTGCATTAGATCAGATATTTAAACTTGAATCTTATGTAGTTACCATAAGACTCGACTTTGCTTGTATCAATTTATGACAATAGATGCCCAGCCGTACATTTGAGCAGCTATTTGACGAGCCATTTTTTGAGCGCTGTCACTGAATCTAGTTATAAGATAAAAACGTATCACAGAGTTTGATGAAACATGAAGTTCAACTACAATACAACCTTTTGCTGGGTTTGCTGGAAGAAATCTCTTTTAAAGACAAGCTTGCCTCTGCATACTTATTTTATAATTGCTGTCTAAGATAAATGTTATGTGTGCAATAAAGAATGAAGAACTTACAATTTGATTACAATATTACAATTTGACAATGTAAGGTCATTATAATTAGTTGAGGTCAGGTATAGTAACGTATACTATACAGGGTAAAGAAAGGGTATGTTAAGCAAAAGCTATAAATAGCCAATAGACCTATTTCCAAAATTTGAGACTCAATCACATTTTTATTTTTCAAGATCATCAAAATTCCTGAGATATTTAAAAATTCTTCATACTATCGGCATGTGATTTCGGATCTCAAATTTTGTGGATAGGTTCTCTATAGTGGGCATTTATAGCTTTGCTTAACAACCCTTTTCGTTACATCCTGTATAAACATTAACCTATATTTGCATTTAAATTGTGGCCAGTCTCCAATTTTGCCAATCTAATATTAGCAAAATTAAGACGAAATAGATTTCCTCCATCATAGTATATTAATAGAATACACCCGGGGCAATAACAAACAAGGGGAGTATAAATATTGGATATTATGTTGCTCGTATGAACATACAATTTCATCTGATTGAATAGTTATGTTTGGGTTGGGCTTATGACACGTCATGTTACATATAAGCTTACGAGACATACCATTCTGGCAGCTATATGTTTTAAACCAAGTAGCTATACCAACATACACATACAAGGTGTGTGTGACAGCCAGGCAAATATTGATATGGTGACTTCAGATCCATGAGTCTGTGATGAAAACCAGTGAATCGCAGGAAAATACCAAAAAAATTCGGACTTTTTTCATTTTTTCGAAAAAAAAAAAATTATGTGGTTCGTTTAAGAAGGCCTTAAATTATGATACTTAAAAACAAAATTTTACCAATGAATGGCACGGTTTGCAGTGGTCGTGGGTTCGATTCCCACTCGGGTGAAGAATTTTTTCCATTTTCTTTATTAATAATTTTACAATGGATGATTTTTAAAAAAAGTTGCTCCCAAAATAGTTCAATTAACTTATCAACCCTAAAAGACAGGTCACAAGCGATCCAAAAAACAGCAGTGTATTACACAATAACCAATAAGCACATTTAACTAGTCACAGGAATCGCCCGAATACAATTAGCACGGAAAGCAAACATTGCGTATAATCGAAATCAAAAAATAATTTCCTGCGAGTAATAACACTGCCGTATAACTCAAAACAATGGTACTTGTTCAGTATCTCAGGATTTGCCTGGCTGTCACACACACCATGTATAGGTATCTTCACACGGCTGTGTTCCCGTGAAGGGATTTCTGGCTACCCCTGCAGGATTGTACAGGAGATACTACAGCCACGTTAGCATATCGAGGTTCGATGTTCATGATCAGTAACAAGTTGCTAACTAGTCGCTTGAGATAATACTCGAATCCCTTAGTCAACTCTTACGATATTCACGGAAAGAGACGCAGCTGATGTATCTGTTAGCCTCGCACAGGTAATGCATATAAGTCTGATGTAGGCGCTTGCTATCAAAGATGAGTAAATGCCACCGGTATTAGCCTGCCATACATTAACGCCACTACAACTGCTGTAAGCCAGGATCAACAGAGAGACATGCCAAAAATCTCTGCAAGGAATTAACACAGCGAATAGGTAAATATGGTGTCAGTTACGTCGATTTATTCTCAACATTTGTATAACGTAACATAGGCAAGTGGTATTTGATACATCGAATACTTTATTATATTGTCTGGCTGCTCAAAAGTGGCACAAACACGATTCGTAGACTTTTGTAAGATAATAAGAATATATAGGTATACTTTTTTGTGGTCAAAATTACATGATTATAATATTGGCAGAATTACTTCACATTTCTTCTATTTTAGGTACAATAAAGACCTTCAACTACGCAGTAAACGGCCGGCACCTAGCAGGTCAGGACTACCGCGCCTGTGTGAGGAAGAATGTGGGGTTTTGCTCCATCTCCTACTCCCCTTGTGATGCTGGCTCCTTCAGGATCGGGCCGGAGGGAGACGCTCCAGCCGTTATTGATCCTGCAGGTAAGGAATTGTGGCATCACGGAGGATATTTAATTATTTATGTGACCAAGTGGTTCAGTTGTTAAAAAAACTTTCCATACATTATGTCTGGAAAGATTTTTAAATATGAAGATCAAAATATATTTTTTTTATTATTTAAAATATAAGGTTTTACATTGTTTTATTCTAATGCGGCATCACAAAAACCGGTCAGTGTTTATCTGGATACCGCTTACATTTTAGAGTTGTATAATTATGGTCTTATATGTGTTGTTATGTCCATCATCTGTCATAACATAACACACATTTACCACAGGACTTTATAAACGAGACAGACCACGCTTCCTTCCGTTTAATTTAATTATCTGTTTGAGTAATATCGTGAGAGAAGTAATGTAAGACTTTTAACGCTCTAAACGCCTTTTGGAGTATCTTTGAACGTATTAAAATCAATACAAATGAAATATGTCTTCTCTCATCGATTGCTCCAGATTAGTCAGTACCATGAAGCGTTTTTTTGTATATTTTTTTATGCACTTAAACTACATTGATGGGTCTCTCAATCCTGCTAGATTACCCCGACGGTCCAGGAGGCCAGGGCGGGGTGTACGAGCCTGAAGGTGTGTTTACTCCGACCACTGTCGCAAGCGCTGATGGACAAGCCGTCAATGGTTACACATACCCTGTAGAATGTAGTGTTGTCCTTGTGGCTTGGTTGTCCATACATACCGTGCATGTACATTCCGTGTAAAACTTTGAGAGTTCAAAAAAGTATTGATCTTTTTCCGTGATGTGGATTTTTTTATAGATATCCTCCTGCATAACCTTTTGGAAACCTTCGTATTTAGCTCTCCATGACATTTTCGGCTGTTTTAAAATCCCACTTGTAGCACGTCTGATATTATACCCAAGCTTTAAAAACATATTAAAATGCATGTTTTATATGACCATTTTCTTAGTGTCAAGTTTTATTACCCTTTTTTTTCACAAAGCTGATCTTCACAGCATGCCACTCTAGTTATAAAATATTCCTGTATTCCTTATAGGTACAACTCAAGCACCATCATCATCTACACAAGAGGTGATACAGGATGAGAATGATGGTCAGGATGCTGAAGAAGGTTCCGGCAGTGACCCGGTCATAGAGCCGGTCAGGACCCCTCCGCTGACACGACCAGGCCTTATGGATAGAGTGAGTTATGAGTGTGATAGCTTAAACAGCAATTGTTCTGATCAATAAGCAAGGATGTCTCAAAAAAGTGCTATTAAATTTGGTTCCACAGAAATCAGATGAATTTCTTGTTTTGACATAGTTTTGGTTAATAACCAACGATGTCTCAGAAAAAGCTTAGATAACAGTTAAATCCGATAATTTCTTCATGCCAAGTTACATAAGAACCCATTTACTAGTGTTTGTATAAGAGTAAGAATTATCCATACGTCTTCACACTCTTCAGAGTTTTACATTTATAATATTAGTGGAAGCCATTTCATCATCATCATCATTTACAGCCCTGAAAAGTCCACTATTGGACATAGGCCTCCCCCAACAACCTCCACTCCAACCGGTCGGAAGCAGCCTGCATCCAACCGACGCCTGCGACCTTGGCCAGGTCGTCCGTTCACCTTGGTGGTCTTCCCACACTGTGTTTGCCAATACGTGGTTTCCACTCTAGAACTTTCCGACTCCATCGGCCATCAGTTCTTCGAGCTATGTGCCCTGCCCATTGCCAATTCGGGTTGCTGGACCGTTGAGATATGTCGGTGATCTTTGTACGTCTGCGGATCTCCTCATTTCTGATTCGATCACGCAGAGAGATCCCAAGCATAGCTCTCTCTATCGCTCATCTGTGCGATCCTGAGCTTCTTTATGCCATTTAGAATAAATAAAATATTATTAGTAAAATGAAAATGTAAATGGTATAAAAGCTGAAGGTTCATTTTAGTAAAAGTAATTTACGTCTCAGCTAAATTAATTTTTGTATTTCTTGGTAAATATCTCGATATAACTCCCAGTTACTAAAGAAACATTAATTATAAAGGGTTCTTCTGTATATCCTTTGTATTAATATTTTCTCGGAAAAAGATATCTCAGTTATTTTTGTTCTATTTATCTATTAATTACTTAACAATCCTATTTGCAACCTACTTTAAATATGGAGGAGGTTCTTTTTTATAATGCTTTATTTTTATGAAGATACTCAAAGGTGTGAATAATTCACAAATACTTTTTATTATTCCGATAGCATATAAAATAATATTGCTGTAATAAAACTCGTGTGGTGCTACCGTTAATATGCCTATGATATATAAATTAATTTACCTTTCATTCTATATTTTTACTGAATATCAATAATATTCTTTTTACCTGCAAATAATATATTACCTACCTATTATGCTATACCTACTTTGTCCTTGTGAATCGTTATTTAACCTATTTTATTTCAAAAGGTCTATGAAATTAATCGTTTTAAGTATATTATATCCTCTTTCAACCCCGTAGCTAGTCTAACCAAAATTAACCCTATATAGATGTGGAGCACGATCTGGAGCTATATTTGGCCTTGGGGACAGGGTCGCAGAGGACAAAACCACCGGGGACAAAATTACCGGGGACAAAATCACCGGGGACAAAACCACCGGGGCAAAACAGGGGCCAACCACCAGGGACACTCCGGCCAGCCTAGATGGGGTAAAGAATGGGCGTGGCGCTGGTCCCCATACACCCAGCATTATAAAGATGATGACAAGCTTCGATACTACGGATATGGAAATTTTGGGGCTGGACTCAAGGGATACGGACGACAGAGGTGTGGGGACAGAATTACTATTCCCTGTGAAAATGAGTATTTTATTTCGGTGAGTTATTGTTTTTTGCCTTTATTGATAGGTTTATTAGATTCACTATGGGTGCGCCCACCACCGGGCCCTACACCCTCCACTGACCCTCGGATCTGATAACTCATAGCTGCGAAAACAAGTACTTGCACTAATTACAATCGCCACGAGAAACCAGACCCGAGCACCTAGCATGCAAGATAATTTAATAGAGTCTAGTGCGTTATAAACACAGAACTATCTATACAAGAAGTAATATTATGTTATTTTCAAAACCGAGCAATAATAATCGGTAGATAAGCCGACTACGTAACTAACTAAAGCAAAACAGCAGCACTGCCTCACACACACACTCTCACACACAATTGTCGCCGTTGCAAAATCGCATTGCTATCGCTCTCGGTTCAAAGCAAATGCTTAACGGCATGTTTCGTAATATAACTTTAATTTTAACTATAATTTTAAATAAACTTTTTCATTTGTGTAAGTACCTAGAGACCGAAACAACCTAGGTCCGCGTAAATATTTTTCAATGGAATTGTCCGTCAATATTAATATGTAATTCACAATGGAGTCAGCGTGCCGCAAATGTTTGTGAATAAAATGGAAGGATGGATTCCTACTTTTGTCCTCTGTGAATCAATAATTTTGTTACGTTTATTATGCTCAGTACAGTACGGTTCAGTTAATTTATTCAGTAACAATCAAGATATTCTTTGAGTTACACAAAAATCAATAGAATACAAAACATATTTGTAATACACGTTGTCGTATGTACCTATACATATACATTAGAAGCTAAATGATTACCTCATTTCCAAATTGTACATACATACAGGGTGATTTTTGGTCGACAACGTTTCCGAAAAATACGGAATCTCCTCATCATCACGATCATTTTTCTCCATGGAAGTATACCTGGAAGTGTCTGGTTCCCAAGATATTAGGATCCAAAGTTGAGTAAATAGACTGCGTTTTTCTGCATAGACAGACACGCGTAGCAAGATTTTTTTTCACATGATGAACCGATTTATAGACATTCGATAAATATAGCAACCAAGTTGAATTTTGTACAGAGACGATACGATATCGTACGATACGATATCCACGATGCGTGGTCATGCTAGGGGGGCAGAACTGTCATGCTTAGCATAGCGTGGTAAGCTCATCTACTGAGAGAACGCCACTGAGTTTCTCAGTAGAAAGATGTAGTTGATGTATTTAAGTGAAACCCTGCATCACCATAGGAAAATTCCAAATTAATTTTGAAAAGCCTTGCAAAGCGTGCTCTAACCCTTATTTTGTTGGAATGAATGGGATTCGAATTCGCAAATATCCTACTCATATTATAAACGTGAAAGTTTGTGAGTATGGATGGATGGATGTTTGTTATTCTTTCACGTAAAAATGGCTTGAGCGATTTTGAATAAAATTTGGTATGGAGTTAGCTGACACCCTGGATTTACACATAGTTTACTCTTTATCCCGGGAAAATATTTTCATCCCGGATAATTTCGACATTTTGTTTTTTCTGCAGTCCACGTAGACGAAGTCGCGGGCGTCCACTAGTTCGGTATAAAAGCGAAGGTATATTCAAAAAAGAAAGAATATTCAAAGTCCTGAAGTGTCAATCGGTAACGCATTGATTTTATCGGGGAGTCAGGAAATTGTTCTACGTTCCCCCTCGGTTGAGGAACTCGGAGAATTGTGTTATTCTTTATTAAATTGACGTGAAAAAAAAGGCTCCGGTCCCTTCTGAGTGATTGAAGTCTGAATTATTGATTGATCTTTGGCTACAGATTGGAAGTAACGTTTTGAGATGTTCTTACCGAAATTAGATAATGTTGCTAGCTTTTCCTTTCAAAGTTAAGTAAACAAACATTATGTTTTTATACAGATAAAATATATAATCATTTGGGCATTTACGAAATGTTTATGCTTTTAGATTGTTGAAACTGGTTTAATTAGGAATTGCGATTGCTTTGAATGGTCGACTGTACACTTTTTAATTTACATATTAATTTTTTTATGAGAAGGGGAGTGGTCTTACAGATCACTCCCATATACCTAATAGTTCTCCGCTACATCAACTATTTCCAGTCAAAACCGAAATACTCGGATTGTTTAAAAAATAAACGTTTTACCTTCACAATGTTTTTGTTTATTGACCTTTCTATATTTATTATTATTATGCTTTATTGTACACAGTAAAGTTTTTATTTATATATTTGTTTTTATTTCGTCAGAGTTCCCTGTACGTGTCCGGAGTGTGCGACCCGCACCACTGCGGGAACTCTCTCTGCCCCGGAGAGAGAGCCTCGCAATGCCGAATAGAGACATCAGTGTCACCTTTCGCGGTGTCTGTGCATTTCTCCGAAGCTACCCCTAAGAGGAGCGCGGAAGAAAACATTGGCGCTTGCTTGAAGTACTCTCAGATACATTGTGATAAAAAATAGTTAAGCTGTGTTATCAGAAAGTACATTACGCAGTGGAGAACACATTTTAAACCTAGGGCCTAACTCGACAAGTAATGGACATCCATATACAGGCTGATAAGTGTAATTGGTTTGCGGTAAGCATACATTGCGCAGTGGAGAAGATATTTTAAATCTAGGGCCTAACTCGACAAGCGATGGTAATAGGCCTCCTAATACAAGTTGATCAGAAACAGGTGTTGTTTGTCTTCAGACGAAAAGGTACACCCCATTTGCTACTTTAATGTGTATAGAATACCCCATCCAAAAATTTACGGTTTTAAAGATAATATACCCAATTGTGTGACCAATAATATGTAGGTGCATTATTAACATCTTAAACAGTAAAATAGTATGTGCTGTCATTCTAATTTTTTCACACTGTATTAATTAATTCCAAAAAGTAGTTATAAAGTTAAATTTTTACATACAGTGAACTATTATAACGAAATAGTGGTTACGTAATATCAGGGACATATTAAACTAAAGACGTACCTAGTTCAATATGAGCAAAGCTGTAAGAACTGACATAAATGTTGGAGATTTATGCCCGACTATACATTATTCAGGTAAGAAAGATGACATTTATGCATACGGCATACAGTTATATGAATCGAATTTATAATGCAGTCACCCGAGTACCAAGTAGTGGCACTTGAAATATGTAGGTATGTATAATTTGATTGAATTGAATTGTTTTATGATTATTAGATGATTAGGATATGGTTGATCGTTTCATCTTTAAACATTGTGCTGAGGGATTCAGCTTTGTTTGCCGAGATTTGGCTAGTGTATAGCTATCGGGATGAAAAATAACGTTGCCAATATGTAATTTAGAAAAGAGATGGTAAAATTCGTCATCCGAGTAATTGACCCGGTGGCTCAGTGGTGAGAGCGCTGGCACGCGGAATGCAGAGGTCGTGGGTTCGATTATCACCCGGGTGAGGAATTTTTTCCATTTATTTATTAATAATTTTATGATTATTAGATGAATTTAGAGGTTTTTTTTCCACACATTCCGAGAATTGTTGGTAGGCGTGTAATTTATTACTTTGTGTTTCATAAAATGTTTTATTACAATTCAGTTTTAACCTACTACAACGGTAACAGGTACGACTATTATAGGTACCTATTAATTGTGAATGTAAATACAGAAGTAATTATATCTGTTATAATAAATAACCCTGTAATATTGTTAATTATTTACCCACTGTAATACTGAAACTGGTTTGCAAAATTTAGATTTACTCGTAATATTGAATATCTATTATGTAAATAACTAAAGTGCCATCAATGTTATATTTTAAAGTAAAACCCATGTTTATTTACCTATTGTTATTTATTACGTATAAATTATTTTCTAGAAAAAATTAGACAGGATGATTTTTGGTCGTCAACGTTCCCGAAAACTACGGAATCTCCTCATCATCACGATCATTTTTCTCCATGGAAGCATACCTGGGAAGTGTCTGGTTTCCAAAATATTAGGGTCCAAAGTTGAGTAAATAGACTGCGTTTTTCTGCATAAATGCACATAGACGCGCGTAGCAAGATTTTTTCACGAGAAATAATTAATATCTGTCTATAAAAAAACTAACATAAACACTAGACACTATTAATTTCGCCAGATCAAGTAATTAAAAAAAAAAATTGAAAAAAAAAATTCCCAGCATTTTTTTTGGCATAAACTTACTTTATTTGATGTATAGAGTACGTACCCTTCGTTAAAGGTGGCCACAAAAAAACACCCTGTATATTACCTATTTAGGACTTAAATAAGGTTTTGTAAATTATGTACTGTGACTAATAAATTATTTTGTGTATAACTTTCTTTTGACCTAAGATTCCTTTGGATTTTTTTATTATTGTATGTTACTATGTATTTATTATTATATTTGTATAATATATTAAACAAAAGTGCTGCGGCAGATTAGAACGACATTTTGCTTCTAAAATGGCAACAATCCTGATTCGAGAGTAGGACCCCAGAATGTCCAAAATCTCATTTAAGATATCTGATTTTTCCAAACGTCACATAGCCAATCTGAAAAATAAAGTTGATGCTGTCTCTCTAAAACTTGATCATGATAGAGACAGCATCAACTTTAGTCTTCAGAGTTTAGACAGGCTATCTGTCGTTTGGAAAAACAGCCCCTTCTAATAGTGTACCCATCATCATTCACAGAAAATCGTGGTAAGTTTGGTGACAGTTCTGTTGGTACAATGTTGCCAATCGCAATCAAATACGGATTCCGCTGCTATGTTGGCAACATTGTCATTTTTGAGTGAAGGATCAAGTGGTGTTTCCATAAAACGGTACTTTGAATTTATTGACATTTGTGGAAGTGAGGAGTTAGCAATTTTACATTTAGACGCTATTTGGTGAGAAAATATAGGATAATAACCGTAGCATTACGTGCTTGAAACATATATGGTGCATAAGGGTGAGACAAGCCTTTATTTTTGTTAAACTGGCGATGACGTCAACATGTGTCAGCCTCGCAGTGTCAAACCTAGTTTGTTATATCATGTTAAAAATATTTTTATGAGAATGAAAATTTCACGTGGCTGGAGATACCGCAACAGTATATAATAGGTATACCCTTCACTATGACTCCTCATAGAGAAGATAAGAAACCATGGAGGAGAAAATATAGTAGATACAGCTGCAGCTTATACAACTTCAAATAAAGCTGTTTTTCCACCAGATATGTGCTATGCTACTGTTAACATTGCCATCATGGCATCATCTTATTCCTCTATCATACTAACAGTTTCGATGCACCATTAGACTTTGCGGTGCCTCACAATTCCAGTCCTTAACACTTGGATTGCATTACTATACATTACAATACATTGGTAATCTAATACATTAGACTAAAAGAATCTAACTGTCGAGGACTGGAATTGTGAGGCACCGAAAAGTCTAATGGTGCATCGAAACAGTTAGTATGATATTAGCACTCTATGACATCTTATTGCTCTATGACATTGCTACGGATGCGTGTGATATTCACCAATTATAATCATTGGCCCATGACATCATGTCAATTTATATAATTATAGACCAGCGACCTCACACGACTTCGTCCGTGTGATAGAGCATTACACACAAGCAAAGCCGGGGCGGTTCCCTAGTTATACATATAAATACTCTAGAATAATTCTATCTATTAAAAAAGCCGCATCAAAATCCGTTGTGTAGTTTAAAAGATCTAAGCATACATAGGGACAGACAGCGGGAAGCGACTTTGAATTATAAATGTAGTAATGATGGCGGATATCAAACACATCTCCACACACTTCCAAACCCTTCTCTGGTGGAAAGGCAGTAATTTGACGGTTCATAAACTAAATTATTTAAAACCTTTTTTGTATCTGTAAGCAGAACCGTAGCAAATAAAGGTATTTGATCTTTGCCCACCCGTCCGGAGAAAAGACGTGATTTTATGTATGTACGGTTTCCTATGCTTCATTCTGTCCTTCGCAAATAAGTTTACTGCCGTCACACTCTCAGCCATACTTCATCATCTACGATAAATGTTATCTATCTACCCATTTCTATCTGGAATGTTAAAACTATAATTTTGTTTCTCCCTCTTCTAATAGTCCTATCTCTTTTCTCGCCGCGAATGCGGACCATGTGTTTTCCTTCCACCCTGCATCTGTCAGTTGCCCAACCACCGCGGCACTGACCTCTTGTCGCCAAAGTGAAATCATAATAGCGATAATATAAGGTAAGTAATTATATAAACGTAGCTATCAAGATAGTATGTATATAGATATATGTAGATAGATGTGCACAACAGTACCTAAAAGAACAGTACAGATCAACTAATGTCTTGCACCTTAGATGGGTATCGCGTACCACCGGGTACATGTATGAACCTATACCCTCCGCTGACTGCCGATCTGCAACGTTACTGCTACTGATGCACGAAGGCAATTGCAAGTAACAGTGATAATTTGTCTACTAGTCGCAAGCGCTGGTAGATATCGCCACTGATCCAAGCACCTGGTATTTGGCCTCCAACCTTCTTGCAACCCTACGACAACTTGACACTTTGAAAGGCATAGTTTAATTGATTTACTGTTTTCGATATTATTGGTACAATAGAATGTGGCTATGTTCCACAATTCCTATGGTTGCATGCTAGGTGCTTGGATCTGGCTTCTCGTTGCGTTACTTGATCTTTCACGAACGGAATAAATCGCCATTCTTACATCCACAGAATGGTACAATATACAAACACATTAGGTAATATTGGGAATAATAGAACACATATAGAATAATAGTTAATAAATAACTTACCAAGGGTGCACGTCGTCGCAACGAAGTACACTCCCAGCCGGTTCTGTTTGTTCTGCCTTGCTCAGCCCGCACGGCCGATGGCGCCACCAATATATGTTCCCACCCTCCAATATAAAATTGACCCAACTATCTGATATGTGGGTACTTGCTATGTCATAGGGCATAAAATAGTTTTATATAGATGTATGTTTGATAATTCGGACTGATGAGTTTATATCGCGAGTTTCGCGACACCTCTCGCTTGACAAGTGAATTTTTGTGTGTGACAAACTGACCTACTCAATCAGAGTGCCCTTACCCTAAAAGTAGACTATAGTGAACTGTGAACCTAAACCCTTCGATAAATTCCGCGCGGAAGAAGAATGAAGAGAAAACACACAGGTAACTCTTTGACCTACTCCTAAATTTTTCCCTTTGACGCGACGCGATCCACCTAAATCCCTAAACATGGAACATTTACCTACTAGTAGGTAGGTTGGAAGTGCTAGTGACACTGCGGTAACATCAGCTTATACTAGCCATGCATATTTATAAGTGATTTTCGATGTTGACTGTACAATATATGCATGCTGCTGTAATATTTTGTTCATGGGCTGATGGAGAAAAAACTAGTTGGTTAAAAAAACCTGAAATAACGCAACTGTTTTTAGATAAAAAATATAAAACATCACTTAGGTACCTATAGTTATTTCTTAATGTAGTATAGTTAACTGATAGAGATGCCACAGGCATTAAATTAGCCTTGTATAAAATTTTTAGCGAGTACCTACAATAAAAATTGCATCTTTATTCTGGTACGTACATACCATAGAAGAAACAGATACAAATATGCATGTATGGTATTTATAGTAACTTCTTATCATAGTGGTAATAAGGCACTAAGAAAATAATTAATACAAGTATAATGGTAAGAAATGAACAGAAATGTCATGCGCCATATTTAGATAGCTCGGCATGATCAGTGCAAGAGCAAGGCACAGTATAACTTCTTAACGATGTTTGGTTATTCCATAAATGTGCTACATTCCAGTCAGGCGACGTCACATAGATAACTTGCGTTCAAACTGAGGGAAACTGTGATTGCACTTTAATAATGCACGAGTGCTTGGAGTGGGCTGTTCTATATTTCACACGCTACGGTTCGGTGCTTCTATTCAATCCAACCTTGTTATGCGGACGTTTTGCGAAATAACGATATTTGTAGTTTACACTTTTCACTTTGAGCTTGCATGGAATTTAATTTATTTATGGGGACAGATATTTTTGATAAGTTGATCGTGGACATGCGGGGAAATGCTAGGGTATTTGTTTTGTGGGGCGGGATTAAAACGTTGTCAGTTTATGTGCATATTTGCATGGCCACATGTTTTGGATAACTATTCGGAAGATGTGCTAATCTACTCTCTGCTTACTAGAAGTTGGCCTAAACACCAAAAATTACATCATTTCAATTTTTTTAATGGTGTCATGCTCATGATAAGCCAATGATTCCGCCAAAGTCACGTAAAGAAATAATTCCTTTGCCTGGCCCTAAAAGCTAACTAAAACAAAAAAAAAAACAAATTCATTACCATCAGAATTTAGAACCAATTTTAAATTTCGAATGAGAATTTTACTCATTCATTTCCGAATATCCGCCATGTCTTGTTTTGAACGCTAGTTTTTTGAAGCGCGGGCGCCGGTGATTAAGCGCCGAAATGTTTTCGCGATTTTTACATAATAACGCGATTTTTATCAAAGTAATAATTAAACATTATAGTAATAGTGATAATGTATTAGTTTTAGTGTAACTTACTTTATTATGCGAGTGTTTCAAGTGCAAGGATTCTGGAAATCATATCGATTTGTATGGAATAATGTAATTATAAATAAATTTATAAGTATTTTAATAAGATTTTCCTAGAGAAATTGTCATAATATAGGTACGCTATTACGAAATCTCGTGCATTTCTATATAGTGCGAGTATAACCAGAATTTCTACGTGGGATTTTACTACAGCATAAAATACGTGGTTCTACGTCATTTCACGTCCTGTCGTCCACGTCCGTACCGTAAAATATTATGTACTAGATATTTCACTTAGATTTAACATTTGTGGAGAGGGTTCCGTACTTTGTTAGGTCTGGTATTAAAGGTGATATATATCTGAATTATAGCTAGACAAAACTGTTGTATCCTGTTTAATTTTTTACCTATGCTGATGGGGGGCCTCACTGGAATACATGAGCTGCATCTTTCGTGCATGTCGTAAGAGTCGACTAAGCAACTCTGACTTCCTCTCAGGTGATAAGCTAGCAACTTGTCACTTGTGGTTCTTTCTTGGTTTCTCCATGGTGTTAACATTATTTTACGTCAAATTACATGCATTTATTCGTACGAAATAAGGTATTTGAATTATTTAGATTGTGTGAACGTCCTAGTTTGTTCGGTAGCCTGTTCACCGTGACTAAACCAAAAGGAACTATAACTAATAGTTTAATTACACTGCCTATTAACAATTATGTTTTTTTTTGCGTAAAGCCTAAAAGCATTGTTAATCACTTGTACATATTTACGAATTTACCATAGAGTTTAAAGATTGGGTTATGCAGGGTAGTTAAGCAATTCGTTATTGTTTTTTTTTTCCCTAGTCGAGTTACAGGTTTTATTTATAATTCAATTATTATTTTCCATTCATTTCTTATTCTTTATTACCCTAAGCATACGAGTAGAATATTTGATAGTACAGCCTTTGACTGAAATTCCTACCATTCTCAAAACTTGCGTTCATAGAATCCCGTAGTCGGAGTTTTTTCATTCGAATCCGTTTGCAGACAATTTCGCCCTGAAATATAGATGCCAGTTTTCAGTGGCCGGCCATTTTGAGGAACTATGAATATTTATTAGATATCAGTTGGAATACATTCACCTGTGTACCTACATATAATAGTGACTATGTCGACGGCAGATTGCATAATCGGCTGTATCACCATTATGGCGACTATTGTTTTGATATTTTCGTGTTTTGAAGGACATAATTTGGCTTGGGGAACTTTGTCCGCTCAGGCCAAATTGTAGACAATACTATAAGATATATACTATTAAGAATTAGCATAATGCAAGAGAATGTGCTGGCATATGTTCTATTTCTCGATTTACTTAAATCTAGATCTAGACGCTTAACTGGAATACACCAGCTGCATCTCATTCCTTGCATGTCGTAAGAGTCGACTAAGGAACTCAGACATTCCCTCAGATGAAAAGTCTCGAGTTGGAACGAAGCCGCAACGGAACCGTTGTAGACGCTCAGTACAAAGCAATTATTACTTTCTGGTGACGTAATTGGACATATTTAAGCACGAGACAGACATTTGTTTTTATTCTGTCATACTCGCGACCGATGTGTGCTAAAATTTACGAGTACCTTATTACTCAAGCGGTGAGTATGTATTGCTTCGTACCGCGTTTCGTTAACGGTTAGTTAGTGGTTGCGTTTCGGCTCAAAAATTTTCAAGAATTGTCCCCCTGATCATTTACATCTGTCCCCATTATGCTTAACGCGGCTGTTGGATCTCCTTTATGATCTTACAGCTCTGGCTACCCGATTTCGAGAACACAGCCGTGTCTATATAGTAACTATGTACCTATATATGTAGATCGATCTATGCATTTAGGAAGTTACTAAAAGTGACCCTTAAAAAATTAAATTGACTTTCAATAGTCATTACAATTATAAGAAAAAGAGCTTAGCGAGCACGATAAGCGTGCCGAAGTGACAGAAACAAATGTGAAGCCATATGTTATAATACAGCGGATTATCGTATTCCCTCTGCTCTCGACAACTATACTGTTTTTGATAGACGATGTTGCCTGCTTTTATGAGATCATTTGCATTTTGTTTCATAAATTATTTACTGAGGCAATGTGATTTTAACTCGAGAATTTCGCTTTTAAATAGATACCCAGTGAATTCGCCTTGGATACCATTAACATTTATTTAGGCTTTTATCCATTTTAAAGCACTACCTTTACTTATATTATAATAATAACTATAGGTAGCTGTTATGAAAACTACTGAAACTGTATTTTTAAGTCTCTTTGCTTTCTAAAGGTATAAACTATACCTATTGATGAGTTAGATACACACATGCAAGATGAGATAGGTACACACATGCAAGATGAGACAGGTACACACATGCAAGATGAGACAGGTACACAAGATGAGATAATATACATATTTGCTTCATTCTTCAGCGAAGGAGGTATGTCAGGCCCGTAGTAAATAGTTCGCACTAGAGCCTAAACGGGTGGTAGCATTTGAGCTTGACAGGTATCATAAAATTCGTAAGAGTAATCCTGGGTCAAATATATATTTTTTAATAAATCTGATTATTTACACTACGAATCACTTAGTCAAAAAGCAATGTAGTTTACATAAGTACGTGCTCGAAATATGTTTTAATGGAACCAGCTTTCACCAAATCCCTGTTTACCCTTCTGATTTATTACCGCAACCCTTTGCCGCTTCGGATAGCAATCTGGTTTATATTAGAACAGGGAACGAGTATAAGCCCATCGATAACAAACGCATCTAGTTTTATGTCGCCTAACTTACGGCCCATGGCTGCTGTACGTTACGCTGGTGTAACTTTTACGGTCGTCTTGAAAGGGTTATTTAAAAAATAAGCTCAAAAACACATAACATAAGCATTTCTTAGCAAGTGATCTGTATAATAGATCGCGATCGTCATCATCATCTTCCTGCCTTAATCCCTTTAACGGGGTTTTATGGTCACGCCAGGGTACCAAGGGATCGATGCAAGAAATAGAACCATTTCCCTTTTTTGTGTAACAATTTGTAATTATGTAAACTTTCTGAACGATAAGCAGTATCTCTCTCAGACCAATACATTTGCCTTTATCCCTTACGGGGTAGGCAGAGCACCAAGGGTATGTTGACTTCTGACCAATGAGGGTATAGTTGAGATGTACAAGTTCGATTAGTAGTAACAGGTGGTCAGCCCATCGCCTACAAAACACCGAGACCCTATTGTCCCTCTACTGACTTGTACAGTATGCCCGGGAAGAGAAGCAGCTGTAGTATTATACGATTTTTTTTCACTTCCAGAGCAGCATAGTAGCAATAGTTTTATTATTATATAAATTCGTTTTGTTATGCTCGATTGATAGCACAGGTGCATTTCCCGCTATGTGTAATACATTGCTCGCATTTCACTTTGGCCCTATTGTAGGCATTTTATGCACTGAAAAGGTTTTTACCATGAAGCAATTACAGAGGGGGATTGAAGTAATAAGTAATCAATTCAGTAATGCAACTGGCTATGTAGCCCCAGTTAGTACTATAGTGGCCATCTCTAAGAAAGAAAATATTCATTAACAAACTGCTCAGATAAAACTTGACTTATGGAACAGGAGGGACAGAAGGCCTCCATAGTACTTAATAACACAGGAAAAACCAAGCAATAAGTTTATTATTTTTATTTAGTTAAAAAAAAATGCACGCGAGTCATTTACTTCGCGTAAATTATGTGAGACCACGACAAGTTCACGGTGCCGACATTTAAAATAAACCTTCAAGAAAAAATGTTCCTTTAAGGCCATATGACATAAGAACCGCATCAGTATTCTAGGAAACCAAAGCATCCTCATAACACCAACACATTTTCTATGAACGCTATAAGGATAGGTATCTCCTCTTAAGATTTGCTTCATGACATCGATGCAGGGATTTGCATTGAGTTATGTATAATACTGAAGTAGGCTTTTTATTGTAACGAAACGGTTCAGTTTCTCTAGTTTATTTACATGGTTTTATTTCTTTACAGGGTGAGGCATGCTTATGAGTTACATTTCCTTTTCTAATGTCGACTAAGGAACTCATGGGCTGTTTCTTATGGTACCTAGTTTATCTATGTTCAGATAACTTAGGGTTTCAGAATGGTTCGTGAAACTTGTAAAAAGCAAACGTAACAGTTAATTTCTCATATATCAATGTTTAAGCATTAGCGTTTATAAAAATAATATCTCTACAGCATTTGATTTACAGCTAAAACAATATCGGGCGATATTTCCACACGATTGATTGAATGTAAACAAGTTTAATTTATTGACATGTCGTTTTCACGTATTAATACGAGTAATAAATTGTTTCAATATCGCAAATTTTGTGGAGCAGATGATTAATTTCTACTTTATAATGCATACTAGCGGACGTCCGCGATACCGTCCGCGTGGACTGCAGAAAAACAAAATTTCGAAATTATACGAGATAAAAATATTTTCCCGGGATAAAAATATTGTCTTTTCTCAGGCTCTGGACTACCTGTGACCGAATTTTATTTAAATTTAGGTTCTATAGCTTTGGCGTGAAACCGAGACAGACAGAGTTACTTTCGCATTCATAATATTAGTAAGTATAGTAAAACTGTTTACGATTGCAATCATGACTCATCAGATTCGAGGGTGAGTGAACACCATTTGTAGATTTGAACTTCCGAACCCTGGGTTCGAATCCCTATTTATCAATGACGAATATCGATGTTTTTTTCCGAGTCATGGCTGTTGCTATGATGATCTATGTATGTATTCGTTGCCTGGTACCTACATCACAAGACCTTAGGGATCTTGGTGTGGGATCTTGAACTAGGTAGCGATTAAATGCGAATTTTTAAAGATATGTGTTATATCTATTACTGATAATTTATCTTAGATCTTTTTAAAATAATCTACACCATTTCCTTGGTATACCTACTTTCCTCAAAATTTTATATTCAGCAATATTGGTTAACTGTAGCATAGACGTTGTATAATTTTTAATAGACATACATACATACATATAATCTCGCCTTTATCCCTTACGGGGTAGGCAGAGCACCAAGGGCCGATAGAACCACATGGTGCCACTTCTGACCAGTTTTGAGGGTATAGTTGAGATGTACAAGTTCGGTTAGTAGTGACAGGTGGTCAGACCATCGCCTACTTGTAAAGTATGCCCGGGAAGAGAAGCAGCTGTAGTATTATACGTTTTTTTTTCACTCCCAGAGCAGCATAGAAGTTTAATAGACACAGGTAAAAATGTATATGGCTGTGTTAATTGCAAACTTCTGCAATAAAAATATATGTATACAGGGTGTGGGTGACAGCTAGGCAAATACTGAAATATTGAATTGTATCAGGCGTCACTATTCGGAAGTTCAAATCTCTATTGAGGGATCACCCACCGGGCCCTATACCCTCCGCTGACCCTCGGATCTGCCGACTCATGATCACGAACACAAGACACTACAGTCGCAACGAGAAGCCAGATCCAAGCACCTAGCATGCAACCATAAATACATAGCTGCTAATCCGAAAACCAATTAAAATTTTAATCGACATATGTTTCGCCAACACCCGTGGCATCATCAGGATTAGTTTTCCATGTTAGTTAGTTGGTTCGGTAGATAGAACTTGTATAATTCTTGTATAAGTCTTGTGTTCGTGATCATGAGTCGGCAGATCCAAGGGTCAGCGGAGGGTATAGGGCCCGGTGGCGGGCGATCCCTCAATAGAAATATTGGAATGCTACAAGTACTATTGTGTTGAGTTATACGACAGTGTTATTACCTACTCGTACTCGCAGGAAATACATTATTAATTTGACTATCCGTAATCTTTGCCTTCTGCGCTAATTGTAAAGGGAGATCTTGTCACTAGTTGAATGGGCTTATTGGTTACGAGTATTGTGTGATACATTTCTGTTACTTCGATCAGTTGTGTCTCTCCATTGAGGTTAATCAGTTAATTGAACTTTTTTGAGGTCAACTTTTTTTATTATTATCCATAGTTTAATATTTTGTTTTAAAACCATTATCTATGGCTTATTTAAACGAACAAAACAATTTTTTTCCCGAAAAAATAAAAAATAAGTCGGAAAATTTTGCAGTTTTTCCGCAAAATTTTTCAGTGCTTTTCGCCTCAGAATCATGGTCTGAAGTCACCATATCAATATTTGCCTGGCTGTCACAAACACCCTGTAATCGACACGGATGTGTTCCTAAAATGGGATAGCCACAACAGTTGTAGGTAAGCTCATACCCTAGGAGAACATCCTTCAGTTCGATATGCACGGAAGAAGATGCAGCTAATGTAAGCATTCTAGAAAAGCTCCTCATCAGCACTGTGCATCTCTTTCTATTTAACGAAGTTTTCTTCTTCTTCTTCAGCCTATTGCAGTCCACTGCTGGACGTAGGCCTCCCCCAGGGCACGCCATAAGGCTACTGCCACAGGGGGTTTTGCCCATAGTCACCACGCTGGGCAGGCGGGTTGGTGACCGCAGTGTGAATTTCGGACTATGTTGTCAGTACGGGAGGCGCTGCTGCCCACCTCCCGGAAACCCTTAATCGCCTCGTACGATACCCACGGGCAGGCAGGGGTAGTACAAACTCTACTCTGCCGGCACCACGCGGCACACCATTTAACGAAGTAATCACGGTATACATGTAAGAAAATAGTCCTAAATCTCTTTCTTAGCTTAAACGCGTTTCGGTGCGTTTTATTACGTTTTTACTGCCTGACTTTTTAATCTATAGGGCTAGGGAGGGAGTTGTTCGATTTATGCTTGGAAACGAAAATCCTATCTGATGCTCATCGGGGAGTATTTTTGTACTTGTACAGAACGCTCACTGAAAATGTATGAAATTCTTAATATTTCAATCTTCTATGCTGCTCTGGGATCTTCTATGGTGCTCTGGGAGTGAAAAAGTATAATATTACAACTGTTTCTCTTCCCTGTATAAGTCAGTAGAGGGACAAGAGGGTCTTGGTGTTTTGTAGGCGATGGGCTGACCACCTGTCACTACTAACCAAACTTGAACATGTCAAGTATACCCTCAAAATTGGTCAGAAGTGGCACCATGTTGCTCTGCCTACCCCGTATGGGATAAAAAGCGTGATTATTATGTATGGATTATCATGTATGGATTATTATGTTATTAATGATCTAAGGTGGGTTCCGCTGATTGTACGTGTAGATTTCTCATGCATTTATTTATTTTTACTACACAAGATTAATTTGATTAAGTTTTCATTGATAGATGGAGATATTTCAGAGGTAAGTAGATAACTCCCAACCGATATATACTCGTACTTTCAGTTAATAGCTACGAAATCAAATTTACGAAGGAAGGTTTTTTCATATATTGAGATATTAATTATGTTTTTATCGGAATACAAAGAACTAGCTGTTGCCCGCGACTTCGTCCATGTGGACTGCAGAATGTAGCACTTACCTACCCTTCTCCGTACTCCCATATACATACATGTATTGCAAAATTTCAGGGTCAGATTAATTGAAAATGTCAAACAAACACGACGGCCGACTGGTCTAGTAGGTAGTGACCATGCCTGCGACGCCATAGGTCCTGGGTTCGAATCCCGTTATGATGAATATCAATGTTTGTTTCCGAGTCATGGATGTTTCTATACTTATCTATGTATTTATATACCGTTGCTTAGTACCCACGACACAAGACCTTAGGGATCTTACTGTGGGACTAGGTTAATGTGTTGTGTAGTGTGTAAAAAAAAAAAGCACATGATCAAGCAAAGTTACATTCACATTTGGGGTTGCAGTATATAAGAAGTATAGTAATGGCACCTTATTACCTAGTCAGCGTATTTGCAGATAAAATTTAAATACTATTATACAAAAATGTATGTTTGTGCGAGAAATGCGGCTTCGTGAAGCTAAGTTTATGCAAAATGAACGCCGCGAATCCGTTGAATAAACATTGTTTTTAATTAGCCCATGTTATACAATACGAGCTAGCTGCCCGTAATAAAACATATTATAAAATATTCGCTGCATTTTTGTTATTGTTTATTAACTAATGGAATAATTTCAATATAGGTATTTCAATACCTACAATCCAACTGAAAATTTTATCATATTGAAAATCTCAGAAATTGTTTGTTCATTTTCTTTGTAATTCTTCCCGAGTTATTTTCAATGTCGTTTTATGTATTTTTTCTCGAATATAATATTTTATACGATATTATAATCACTGTATTGCCATTTGTATGCAAGTGCTAAAACCTTCAGAATGCATTATCATTTTTATGCTACACAGATTAAACTATACAGGATGTTTTTTCGTTGCCACCCTAACGAAGGGCACGTACTCTAAACATCAAATAAAGTAAGTTTATGCCAAAAAATACTGGGAAACGATGTAAATTTTTTGAATTAAAGAAAAAATAAAATTACTTTATCAGGCAAAATTTATAGTGTCCAGTGTTTATTTTTTTTCATAAATATTAATTATTTCTCGTGAAAAAATCTTGCTACACGCGTCAATGTGCATTTATGCAGAAAAACGCGGTCTGTTTACTCAACTTTGGACCCTAATATTTTGGAAACCAGACACTTCCCAGGTATGCTTCCATGGAGAAAAATGATCGTGATGAAGAGGAGATTCCGTATTTTCGGGAACGTTGACGACCAAAAATCACCTGTATACAGATATTACTAGATAGGCTATAAATGATAAAAAATGCAATATTTGCATTATGTATTGGCTTGTAATATCTGTAATAAACTAAACAGTAGGTAAGAGAGGCTTATATAAGGACTTCACCACACCGAGGTTCGCGTGTATAGGACAGGCAAGAGCGGCTTGAGCTGATGAAAATCGAGTATTCTCTCGATTAATCTTAATAATCTTTTTAAGTTTACTCGCATACCTACAGGTTTATTTTATCTTCTTATATGTAATGAAAATATGCTGAATTGCATTACAACAGAGACGACTCTTTTTATATAATCTCTGACAGATATGTGGGTAGAATAGTATGGTACTAAATAAAACAAATAAATAATGTATGATTTTATGAATTTGTATTGGTTCTTGTGAGTAAATTTGATTCTAATAATTAATTACTCACTAAATCTTGAATGGATTGTAAATATTACCAAGTTGAGTTGAGCTTGCATACCATAGATATCAGAAACAATAGGTAATTTACATTAAGAATCACTAAAATCATTAACTGTGCTTGATGTATGCCGATTTCATATGTGTGGATCTAATATTTTATTTATTTATTTATTATTACTAAGACACACCAACAGTATACACATATAAATTAAATTATTACAGGCAATAAGGTATTTTGTCTTATGCGCATACCAATTATGGGCATGTTCGTATTGCACCTTAAATATAACATTCTATATTATGTACCAAGAAAATGCTCAAAACGACCTTACCTATCCTCATTGTTAGATCGACTAGCCTTATGACTAGTATTTCGCTGCCGGGCTAGCACGACCACGATAAGTAGATATAAGATAAAGGATTTCGTATCGTATCTATATAAACATAATTATCGATTTTGCGAGCATGACCAATGGAACGATACGTTACGTTAAGAGTTATCACGTGCTATGATACAATAAAGCGCGAGATAAGTTAAACAAATGTTTCTAGAGTCAAAAATATTTTTTTCTTTTGTTTTCGATTGTCGTTCATTTTTTTTTCCTTTTTGACATCAGATGTCATGTTAACTGCTCTAACATGACCAGCGAAACACGATATGATAAACCAATATTTATCGACTAGCTGTCAAAATACGATATATATTAGCCGCCGATAACTTGATCGATAACTTGACTTATCATAACGTGTATCGTTGGCCGTGCTAGCCGGGCTGGCTGCACTCGTATCTCGGCGACATCGGACCCGTAACGAGGCTCGGTAAGCTGGTATTACCAACATTGTGCTGCCGGCGCTGTAAGCCGCTTTGTGGCTGATCAAGTCTGGTATTGGATGTTGAATGTGGTTTGTGTGTATGATATACATACACATATTCCATATCTAAGAAATCGGTGACAAGTTGCTAGCTCATCGCTTGAGAGATAGCGCCCAAAATTCTTTAGTCGACTCTTGCGACATGATTTCTAGGATGATGATACTCGTATATAGTTTCACCTTATAAACAATTTTTAAAAATAGTGAAATTCGCTTTGTATATAATTCAATTTAGTGAAACGATATAAAAGTTATTTGTCGATTTAATTAAGGATAAGTTCTGTACTGCAGCTGTGTAATTGTACGCTTAATAAATTAAAAAAATACTTTATACCTATCCATATAGAAATCTGAATTAAAGAAAGAGAATAATTGTATGGATGGCGTGTATGGGATAGAATAGATAAACCACAAAAAAAATCATTTAAAATTCTACGGTAGCAGAAAAAAACAGAACATAGTACACGGTAAAAAACATGAAATAGCATCGTGCATTTGCTAGAACAGGAGCATTGCGGCTCGAGATGTGCATTTGCTCAAAAAGACATCAAATGCTGGAAGCAGCGCGCCACATTAGCTTTGTACTTTGCCAGTGGAGTGGAAAATCTACTCGGTATTCTGTTTCGTGCGTCGAATGCTGAATGAGAAATTGCAAGATGCATAGTAAAGGGGCTTCTATACTAAAAGTAATTTGGATAACTATTACTATGTCATTTGGTTCACTTTTAATAGTCAAATAATTTCAAAATCTTGTGGTCTTTAGAAGTATGAATACAATACTTTTTTTTTTGTAAAATAGGGATTATCCACGTTTCAAAAATAGCAGATATAAAAACATTAATGACTACTATCCACGTTTAAAGAAAAATATATAAAACAAGTCTTTTTATCTTCATGTTAACTGACATTTTAACTTTGACCTTACACGAGTCCCAGCAAGTACCTTAGAAAACGATTTATTTCTAAATCCCGCCTACTAAGAAATAGCTTTGTCACGAATACACGAGCCTAATAAAATAATAATCTATTATTAGCTGCAAACCAGTACAACTCGGGGTTTCGACATTTTGAACCTCGACACAAAAATGGAGACGGATTTAGATACTCGTAGTTCTATTTAGGGTAACGAGAACACTACTAATAGCAAGGGGATGTTTGAAATATATTAACTTATAAAAAACAATAAAATACCTATTTAAAGTTATTCTTATAGTATATCCTAGGACCGAAAACCTTTTAGATAAATTTTACATAATTAGTTACTTGAAACTTGTAGCCGCGTGATGCCGGCAGAGTAGAGTTTGTACCACCCCTGCCTGCCCGTGGGTATCGTACGAGGCGATTAAGGGTTTCCAGGAGGTGGGCAGCAGCGCCTCCCGTGTTGACAACATAGTCCTAAAATCACACTGCGGTCACCAACCCGCCTGCCCAGCGTGGTGACTGGGCAAAATCCCCCTGTGGCAGTAGCCTTGTGGCGTGCCCTGGGGGTGGCCTACGCCCAGCAGTGGACTGCAATAGGCAGAAGACGAGTTACTTGAAAAATTTGTAACAGAGCTAGGTATATGAATAAAGCCACAGCCAAATTTAGGAAAAGATTTTATGTGGTGCGTAATTTTTTAATACCCTATATGTATACCTTCAGTAGCGGATTACACAAACCTGCATTGATACACACAATGTGATCTATCTCAACCACAGGCTAAACACCGAAGTTGTGTGTTTTGTCACTAATGCACGTCTGCAAATCATCGTTAGAATGCAGCTCTTCGGCATTTGCAGGGGTTCAGTACAAGCCGCTGCTGGGCTATTACAAAGCATATATTGGAATAACTTGTTAACTTGTAAATTGCCAAAATTATACAAAACTTGTAAAATTGGAAAAATTATATACTTAAAGCTTGTAAAATTGCAAAAGTGACTTGCTTTCAGATGATTTGCTTTTTGGAGGTCCAAGGCAATCCTGATTAAAATGAGAGCGTTCTCCGTCTTATTTTCAAGCTGCTCTTCATGAGCGTTTATTATGTTTATAAACGGCCGCTCGTAACTTCTTCCGCGTGAATTTTATGGCCTATATGTTATTCTAAAGCTATATACCTGACAAGTTTAATTTAAATCCGTTTTGTACTTTTTGCATGAAAGAATAAGAAATATGCCTATACATGCCTCCTCACAAACTTTTATATTATAATATTGGTAGAAGCATAGAGGAATAATCTTATTCTTCTATTGTAGGAGTAAGATAGTAAGATATGATTAAGTAATTTCTGAGTCCGATGTCTTGTGTTTGCTAAACACGCAGCCCATTTTGTCGTGTAGCCCGAGCGCTCCTTACGTCATTGGGACTAAATTATGCGGGACCTAGCCGAACGGGCGAATAGAGTGTGGTCCACTACCTATGCATCTTTAACTAGCTATACACACTACTTATAGTACAGGTAGCAGGAAGCACTTTGGAAAACTGTGTAATCATGTGGTATCATGTAGTGAATATCATTAAAATAGTGGCTTTTTTTCTTTAAACGTGTCTAAATTAGAGATTGCAAAATAAGCCCGGCCGGGCCCGGTGCCCTTTTAGACATCCACCGGGCCCGGCCATTCAATTTTCTACAAGTTGGTGCTTCCGTGCAGCAGTTTTCGTAACTACCGGGCCCGGTATGAATGGCCAGGCTCGGTGGATGTCTAAAAGGTCACCGGGCCCGGCCGGGCCCGGTTTGCAATCTCTAGTCTAAATAGTGCGCATACTGTCTAGTAGTAAGTTTTAACATAAGAGAGTCTGTTTCAATAGTGTCTAAAACGAGATTTCTAGATTTATCGTAGTACATAATACCTACGCTGTCTTGCTTTTTATATAAGTAGAAAGAGTTCATATTACAGAGGTTTAAGAGTTTCATTTTCATTTAAAATCAAAAGAGCAAGTGGAGCTAACCTACTACATCCTAGTAAATTTTCCGCTAGTTTCTTCATGGCGGTTTTTTGCTGCTTAGTAAAATTTTATATAATTAAAAATAAATTGATATACGTAGACAATTTAGAAATCGTAATGAAAACACTAATTATTCTAAAAATAATATGTTTTATTAATGAGTAGCATGTATGTTCATTTAAAAAAATGTAATAACAGCAACCTTTGAGACAAACGAAACACGACATGAAGAATGACTATGTTCATTGTTAAGTATGTGGTTTTGTATACAGGGTGTAACAGAAAGGGTATGTTAAGCGAAAAGCTGTATAAATAGACTAATAGAGAACCTATTTCCAAAATTTGAGACTCGAAATCACATTTTTATTTTTCAAGATTGTATGAAAATTCCTGAGATATTAAAAAATTCTCCATACTATCGGGAAAAATAAACATGTGATTTCGGATTTCAAATTTTGTGGATAGGTTCTCTATAGTGGGCTATTTATATAGCTTTTCGCTTAACATACCCTTTTTGTTACACCCTGTATACTATATACCATTAGGATTATGTGTTTCGTTATTATAATTTATCTTACCAACATCAAATATTTACAAAACGGTAGAAATTTCTATAAGTAACTTAAAAACTACATAGTGCTAGCGTGTATACGGTAGATCGGTCGACCAGTTCCGGACCAGGATGGTCAAGATCTACCTTATCAGGTAGCGTGCCCAAAATGCTGGCTGCGTTGCCGCGCTGGATTGCTATACTTATTCTTTGGCCTAAGCCAGCTTGTGTTTAGTTAAATATACTGTTCAGTTTATACTTTGTTAACGTGTGGTCTAGTAAGGACCGATTTTTTCAATGCTCAGAGTCTATCTGAAGAATTTTGATTCTGTCTTTCTCAAGGTAGAGACAACAGCAACTTAATCCTCCAGATAGGACTTTCGGAAAAATCAGCCCTAATTGTAATATCGTGAGTGAGGCTGATCAAATAGCACCTACGGCTATTTTTAGGGCAAAACTACTACAAAAAATAGGTAAAAACTAGTATACCTAATAGGGATGTTTACTATGGTTGAATTTTAATGACATTTTATGCTTATCAGAATAAGTCATCAAAATCATACCTATCTGTAAAATTACAATTTGATTAAGTGTCCAAATGAGGTAGTAATAAGCCTTCAAATTTAAGGGGCAAGTCCATTTTTCAAATGTAAAATTAATTGAAAATTACAACATCACATATCCACCTGCATCATTTACAGCAACTTTTGCTTTGTGACCATATTTATAAACGCAATATTTAAAATAGCTGCAGAACAAAAGTTCTTTTATGCGCATACAAGTTACGAAAGAGTGACGTCATAATTGTGGTAGCCGTTTGTATGGAGCGTTTTTTGACAAGTCTAAAATTGTGATGTTGAAATCATTATATCCCGGAAAGTTTTCAAACTAGCGAAGTTTTTCTTTCACAAATGTTTCTTTTATGATTTTTCGATATAAATACAAATAAAAAACCGAAGACGTCCCTATTGAATACATTTTTAACTGGATTTAGTTTAACCACAAAAGTAGGACTATAAATGTGTTATAGTAAAAATATTTATCGCGATATTATATATGCTTGTAACCTAAATAAAAGCACAAAAGCCTAAAGCTATCGTGCTCGATAAAAGCTCTCTATAACACGTGCCGTTATCGCGGGCTGTAACTATAAATATCGTTCAAAGGCTATAAGTGCGTTTCTTTTCACAAAGTTACAAAATGCGGAGTAAATAAATATCGATAATCGATAGACTATGTTAACATTTTAGTATGAGGCTAAAGTGAGTTTACACATTAACGAGTTTGATTTCAGTTATAATATGTACCTTATTTTAAACGCCCGCGACTCCGTCCGCGTGAACTATAGAAAAAACAAAATGTCGAAATTATCCGGGATAAAAACATTTTCCCGGGATATAAAGTAACCTATATGTTAAGTGGGACCTGTCACAATATATTCCTGAAAACTGCATTGAAATGGGTTCCGCCGTTTCTGAGATTAGCGTGCACAAACGCACAGACAAACCGACAAACAGACAAAAATTCCCAAAAATCTTTATTTTGAGTACTATTGCGTTGATAAAGGTCTCCTATGATATTTTTTCTCATATATCTTCCATGTACAGACAGCGATCCGTTACATTTTTATTATAATTATAGAAGATTAATAATAATTATCCTGGTATGATAGTTTTCTTGTTTACCTACTATGGGTTTATCACGAGTTTTCAAATTCAATGATTGCACATAACTACAATATTAAAATCTCTTCCAAAAAATATGACAGCTCTATATTTGTCTGTGATTTCGATATCATAGAATTTATTTATAGACGCACGCTTACATCCACTGGTCGGTTGTGTTCTCGTAAAATCTTAGTGACGTGCACAAACACGAGAAAATATTTTATTGGAGCTGACAGTTGCCCCCGCGACGCCAGTCGTATGCTATTAAACTCAAGCCGATTAAATGTTAATTTCTGTCGTGAACAAGTTAATTGTAAGGGCGACGTCAAACTGGTTGGCTATGATGGGTTAATCAGTTCATTTGATGATAAAATCATCATTTCCTATTTAATTCAGTAACCTCATTTAGTTAAAGAAAAACTCCCGATTCTGTTACTCTCACGATTCATCTAACAATACTTCATCTTCTTCTTCAACCTATTGCAGTCCACTGCTGGACGTAGGCCTCCCCTAGGGAACGCCACAAAGCTACTGCCACAGGGGGGTTTTGCCCATAGTCACCACGCTGGGCAGGCGGGTAATAATACTACACTATTATACAAAAATAATAATACAAAAAAAAATGCATACAAGCATATACTCGAAAATATAACAGTCCTTCTGGTATTCATCATCGTCAGCCTATTGCAGTCCACTGCTGGACGTAGACCTCCCCCAGGGTACGCCACATGGCTCGATCTCTCGTTTTTGCCATCCAGTCACTACCAGCCGTCCTCTTTAAATCATCGGTCCATCTGGCTGGAGGGCGCCCAACGCTACGTTTGCCGAGGCGCGGTCTCCATTGCTCCTTCTGACATAGTCGGTTAAAAATATGTGCTGACTCTCTAGAATACATCAGCGACATCTCCTTCTGTGCAACTATTCTTTCAGGCGATAAGCCAATAGTAATAATAAAATTATTTATTGCATATTGTACAATAGCTTGTACAATTGGCGACTATAGACGTGCCGTGGGACCTCCTTGCTATGCCATTTTTGTAACACAACCGTGTGTGTTCTGTATGTACTCGTATCTAGGTGTTTTACGGAAGCACAGTGTAAACTTCCCCTGACAAATTTAATCGACTGTGACTGAATGTAGCTACGTTGCATTATAGTCCGTTTCACTAATGGATTGCGGACTTTTGTGGTACTAAAAGAAATATATGCAACAGTGTTAGAATTGTGGGGCTACTGGCGCCATTGTCAAGAGACTTTATTAGTGAAACTGTTCTTTCCTGACATTTATTTTAATGTCCATTTTAGGAAGTTATAGACTGGCTATCTACTAGTACATCGTTTAGGTAAGTATATAAAGGTCTTCTACTCGTATTATTTAGTGACTGACTGACAGACAACGCACAGCCGAAACTCATTGCTGTAGGAAGCAGAGCAAGTATTAATTATTGCATGAATGTACCTTCGCAGGGAAGCATCGGTATATCGGTGATTCCCACGGAAGCAAAACCGAGAAGTCTTAAGTTAAGGGACATAGTTATGAGACACATAGGACATAGCATTAGATTTTTAGACATACAGCCGACAAGAAAGAGTTTTGTAAGATGTTTAGTTACCCAGTCTATGTTTGCTAGATTAGACTGATAAGGAGTTAAATAAAAGAAAGAAAGGGTTTTTAAACTATTCATTACAGATATGATATATCTCTAGTTAACATTTTTATCTATATTATAAAAGTTCTCCTTAGCAACTGGCAAAAGTCTCACCAACTCCTGCGAATCCGAATAAACGAAGTTATTGTGTTTATCAAACGTCAATCCTAGAACACCTTCAATTATGACGACCCTTTGAACCTTCTCCATTACGTTACTAACCACGAAAATACCTTCCTCACTGCACAAATACACTAGTCCATTGTTATCTGTGGCCATTCCGAGGAACCTGGGCCATTCTCTCAGAAGAATGGATTTATATGAATCGTGTTTGATACCAAACAACCCAGAACCGTTTATATAAAACAAATTGTCATCCACGTCGTAAACAAACTGATTTACAGCCGATTTCATATTTCTCACTGAGATTATCGACCTGTTGTTATAAAACTTTGCTGTTAGATTGGGAAATTGAACGAAATATATATTACGCTTTACAAATAACCACCAAATATCCAAGTTTTTCGCTCGTAGCTTATGCAGTGTCTTCTTGATGGGGTCATATCTGTACATTCCATGGCTGCCTCCGAAGTAAATAAGCTTATTTACCGCATCGCTTGCAACAGCAAAAGCATCCTTAACTCCTTTGAGAACGGTTAACAGTTTGGTATCAATGTTGAATGCTGCTGGTATATATTCCCCTTGGCCTGTATCGAAGCTGTAGTATATGGTATTGGTGCTTCTATCGACGGCCAACTGGTTAGGACTGTGAGGCATTGTGACTAAAACTTCTTTAATATAACACTCTTGGTACGGATCTTCAATATTAACGTTACACAGTTTTCCAGCAACCTTCGCTTGTACCTCCACATTGAAATAATACAAGTATAGCAGTAAAAACATGCTATTTTATCAATTTACACTTCACATTACTCGACTAGACGATTAAGTGAAGTGATGTGATTTCTTTGTGGGAATGAAGTCTTTGTTATAACAATATTATTGTTGGACTGCGTAAACGATACATAGGTTATTTGTAAACTTCGAATTACTGCGGTTTCTTGTAGATGACCTTTAAGGAATTGACAAACAATCTAATAAAATTCTTCTCTGCATTATTGTGTTAGAAAATCGCCTGCAGACTTCATAAAAATACCGATAGCCAGAAAATAACAAAACAATCTAAATCACACTTTAAATGTTTCTTAATAGGAAGTTTATTGTTAGTCATTTTCTGAAGCGAAATGAATAGAGTATGGACGTAGATGACTCTGGAATATCTGATGTGGGTCGCATCTCTGTGGGTCGCGTCTCTGGTGGATCTTGTGGGTTTGGGAAAAAGTAAAAAAAAAACCGAAGATAATCCAATGTACTTCTTTAACATTCTTACTGTTTAGGATGTTTTAGGGTTATACGAGTAAAAATTTTAAGTAGAATCAAACATCTACTACCTTAATACAATGTCGAATATCTGAATTAGGATTTTTTTGTCAATAAAACATATAAAAATCTTTTAAAGTCACATTTAATAACCGTGCACAACAATTTTGTTTCAAGCACGAGTTGTAAATTGTATAGTACATGGAGACGTTTCGTGACTGAATTGTATAGAGTTTGAAAATATCACACGGTCGGGGAAGGATGCGGAACATACTCCGGCCAGGTTCGTGATAGAGGCACATTGGAGATGGCTGGTTATTACACCGTATAGGAAAATGGAATTATAACCTAAAGAATGTCTCTAATCAATTTTATAGTAAATGACAACAAATCAGTATACTGAGATATTCATCTCCTTCCGAGCATGTCGTAAGAGTCGACTAAGGAATTCGGGCATTCTCTCAGGCGATAAGCTAGCAACTTGTCACTGATCATTTACATCTATCTCGGATACGAGCCTGTAGTTATGGTTACCTTATACCCGACAATGCACAGTCGAAACTCCCGAGTATGGGAGCAGTATGAAAGAATTTTCTGAAATTCCGGTTTTAAGGGCATTTCTAAAACTTACGCGGACGAAGCCATATTTTATAGTATAGCTAGGGTATAAAATCACGAAAGTAGCTAAAGAAATACGGTGTAACACATCCACCTACTCCTCTATTTTTAGACATGTCGAATGTTCGGTCTCAAACGTGGAATAAAATGAATTGAATTCATGTATATCTAAGTGCGGTATGTGTGACTGAGGCGCGCTTTTATTGAGCTTACAATTTTATTGGCTTTGCAAAGAACCAGCATTGCCATTGTGGCTACCGTGGCTTACAGCCGCGGTGTAATGATAGCCTTTATTTGTAAATTGGTTAATAATATACTTTGTTGTTTTGCCTGTCTTTGATTTGAAAGTTTTGTCTTTGTTAGGAATAATTTGAATGATCCTCTGAAGTTTTATATAGGTGATTCGGTATGTTGATTGATACTGAAGTATTTTGTGACTACTATATCGATAGATATATCACTCGTTCACATGACAGTGATTGTTCAGTGACTTAATATTACTGATATTAATAATCGTTTATTCAAACTCCAATCTTCAAAGATTTAACGTACCTTCTTGCTAGTAGATAGCTCTCACCCGATCGTCTTCAAGCGAAAAAGACTATCAAATATGAATATATTTCTTTTTCTATTTCTTAATATGAAGATAATATATCAATCTCACATAGTAATATGATATTTTATAAAATTCCTCACAAATTAAGTCACAAAGAACTACTGTAGTAATAATACTACTAATAATAAAACTAAAACAATAAACTTCATATAACTTTTATCTTAAATTCCTAAGAATTTCGAACTGAAACCGTCTGGCATGGCGTGAACATTTGTAACTATTAAAGCAGTTTAGCACGCGAGTTAGTTAACTAGGTTAAAAGCCGTAACCTCTGCCACAGAGTACATAGGGAACCTGTTTAAATCTGAGGTACTTTTAGTAACAATGTCACCGCCAATAACATTCACACAGAAAATAAAGATCTAATAACTTAGATCATACATACTTTAGGCACTTTCAAAGAGGGTTGTAAGACATCTCGCCCACGCAAAAACAGATCTGGGGCCAAATGTCAACTTTTAAAAATGTGCACGGGGATTCGCCTATATCAGTTTGGAAGATCAAACCATAAACAAACTAAAGGGATACTTCCTATAGATGGCTTCGCTACGGCGTAACTTCATAAGTTTTAATCCTCGTATATTATGGTTAACTATTAATTAGATGTGGTTAAATTGTGAAAGGGTCGGTATTAACTCCGGTTGTGACAAATTGGACTGGAGTTTCTCTATCTATAGGTACTCATACATTTGTAAACTGTTTCAATATGTTTAAAGCAGTTTCGTTTTATCCTAAACTTTGAACTAAAGTAGTCGATGTACCTACGTTTATAACGTTACGCGTTTACTTCATCTATTTTAGAATTCATTAGAATTCTCTTTGATTCAATTGATAAGACATAGGTAATAATTACTTTGTTTATGAAATAATATGCTGTACTTAAAGTTACATTTCACTCTATATCAATACAGCAGGATTTTATGGACAAGTAACAAAAATCGAATTATTATATTTATAGCTCTACAAGTACGTCCACTTTTACTAAGATACCTAACCACTCAATAACTCTATTTCAAACGTGTAATGATAGGCCCTCTGATTACGTAAAAGCAATAGCAAAGCCGAAGTCGCGCGATCGCGATATGTGTGCGCGGGGCGAGGTGCAGGGCGCGGGAGAACGCCGAGCGCTCGTTGCGTGCACGCACACACACTCAATTATCGCAATCGCGCGGCTTCGGCTTTGCTATTGCTTTTACGTAATCACAGGGGGAGGTAAACTCTCTCAACGATAAGCTAGTAACTTGTCATTTCTGATCATTAACTTCTATGCCCAATATGCTAAACGTGCCTGTAGGATGTTTTACATGATCATGCAGTTCTGGCTACCCAAAAGGGATATTTACGGTTTTTTTATTTGTATTTATATAGACGGACGACCTGGCCAAGGTCGCGGGCGTCGGTTGGATGCAGGCTGCTTCCGACCGGTCGGTATGGAGGTTGTCGGGGAAGGCCTATGTCCAGCATTGGACTTCCCCAGGGCTGAAATGATGATGATGATGATGATTTATATCGAAAGATCATAAAATAAAAAATAACATTTGCGAAAGAAAAACTTCGCTAGCGTGAAAACTTTCTGGGATATAACGATTTCAAAATCACAATTTTAGACTTGCCAAAAAACGCTCCATACAAACGGCTACCACAATTATGACGTCACTCTATCAGTAACTTGTATGCGCGTAAGAGAACATTTGTTCTACAGCTATATTAAATATTTGAAGTGTATTGTAGCCTTCCTTGTAATGATCTAACACTGTTGAAGTGTATTAATCTTCAGCTTTATAATATTATATAGTATAGATTTGAAGTGTATTAAATGAAGTTGAAGTGTATTAATGCCTCATGCACATGCGTATGCGTGCACGTACCTCTGAGTTTAATGTATGGAACTGTCACCACTTGACGTCTATGCTTACGTCTACGCATACGCATGCGGTCTGCCCGTGCCTATTATACAGTTCAAAACATTACAACTCAGAGGTACGTGTACGTCTACGCTTACGTGTACGCATACGCTTCCGGTGTGCTCGAGGCTTTAATGTACTCGTAGTTTATAAATATGGTCACTAAACAAAATTTACTGAAAATGACGCAGGTCACTTTCACTCCATTTCACATTTGAAATATGGACTTGCCCACTTAACTTTGAAGGCTCATCCTCTTATATACCTCGTTTGGACACTTAACCAAATTGTAATTTTACAGATAGGTATAATTTTGATGATTTATTTTCGATAAGCGTAAAATGTCATTAAAATTCAACCATAGTAAACATCCCTATTTCGGGGATGCAGCCGTGTGAACATGCATGAAGATATGCGTAACAGGTGTGAGATATCAATACCGTTTTCTTTATACATAATAGTGTAACGTAAAATACGCAATATGTATTCCATTTTGTAACCTTTGCCGAATAGTTTCTACCTTTAAAGCAGGGTGACGACACGAAGGGTGCGGTCCCCACACCCGCGACTGCAACATGAGCTACCTATGAAAACTTCCTTTAGCAATATGCCATCGCATATCGAATATTTTTAGCGCTTAGTAAAATCTATTATAAGTATTTCGTACATATATAGTTCTTTTAATAATATTTTAAATTTAATTCGACCTCCATCTACTCGCAACTATAAATATTTACTCGTAACGCTAGTTAAATTTTGCTTTAATTAACTTTTACAATAAAATTCTTCATCATTTCCAAGAGACTAAACTTTACAGCATTTTTTAATTATTGTATTTGTTACCGGAAATGTATGAAATCTAGGAATTGTATACAAATCCAAGGAAATGTATACAATTCCGAAGCTATTTGGGAAATGTATAAAATATTGTTTCAAAAACTATTTAATACATATATATCCTAGGAAATGTACACGTTTCCCAGGCAAATCGTCGCCGCCGCTTCATTTTTCTAACCTATATTGCCAGATTCAGATCTTCAGAAAAAGGTAAATATAAATAAATATAAATATAGATAAGCACGCCTTTGTATACAGTTTACGCGGCACTAGCGCGATCGCCCCTGTTCAGACGAAGCAATACCCTCCCCTCGATGATATCTCAAATGTTTTACATTTCCAATTGCTATTTAGGAAATGTATAGATTTCCTAGTAAATATGTCTAATATAATTTATTTCACACATTTCCGTGCGATTTTAGGAATTACATACATTTCCATGGAATAGTATACAATTGACGGATTAAATACATTTCCGTTAACATATACAATATTTTAAATATACCTATATACAGCTGTGTTCCCAAATGGCTTATCCAGAGCTGCTGGATTACGAAGGAAATCTTACACAGGAACGTTTACCATAGCGAGATAAAAGATATCTGACAAATAGCTTACCTAATTGTCTCTTACGAGATGCATGGAAGGAGATGCAGCTGATGTATCCTAGTAAAGCTCCGCACAGGATTTTTTTGCGTAGAAAGAAAACCTAATAAGCATTTAAATGTTTCAAAATCGTGTTATTCAATTTGCCAATAACTTTTGCAAATATTGCAAATGCCCAGTGAATAACTCCCGAACGCGGCAACTTTGTATTCATAAATTCAAAATCCTCATTTATATTTCAAACTTTATAACTTCTTCGATTTTATAAGGCTACTTTAAAATGTAAACGGTTGACCAAAACTCGATCTTATATCTGAAATGTAAAGTTTGTTTTTGCGCCCAGTAGTTCGCGTCCATAAGTATTTTAAGTGAATAAGAAGTGAAGTGCGAGTTTCTTGACAAGTTCATTTAGGTTTTTATTTATTTTTCATACTCTGACGAGCGAAGAGCATTGCCAATGCAAATGAGAAGAGTATTTTTATGTACACTAGATTTGTTCATTTTATGAATATAGAAAAATGTCTCTATGAAAAGAAAAGGAAAGTGTTTTTTAATTTTAGTGAATTTTAATAAGATTTTAAAAGCTTTCTATTAAATAATACAAAGATATTTTGATTAAGATAAGTAAGTATGTTATTTTAATATGTACGAAATGTACCTACGGTATCTTAGGCGGAAGCCCCAAAAACGATTCCAAATAAGCTTGCCGTTATTCGTCATTAGATTAGTTACCGGTAACTATATTGTTGTATTTTTTTCCCAAAAAGCGGCGGTAGGCTCACCCCCTACTACGTGGGATAGTGGTAAACAGCATTTCATCATCAGCCTATTGCAGTCCACTGCTGGATGTAGGCGTTTCTCAGGGCACGCCACAAGACTGCCATGGGGGGTATTTGCCCAGTGACCACGCTAGGCAGGCGGGTTGGTGACCGCAGTTTGTATTTTGGACTATGTTGTCAACACGGGAGGCGCTGCTGCCCACCTCCACCAAACAGCATTTAAATCGTACATATTACCCACATGATAATATAAATCTGAGATAAACCGGTTGTATTACAAAAGCTATTACAGTAGCCAGCGGTAGTCCGTGTGAATCGTGGCTATCTCGGCTGACCTGTCAAACGGACGCCTACAACCGAACGATAAAGTCCGGACACAGTAGTTGCTGAATATAAACAGAACAGAAGGGCTACTTGATCGTCTGAACTGCCTATTAAAGGGTAGACGACTAATCGCAGTCGTAAATTTAATATCAAAATAATAATTTATTAGATTTTTAAACCAAATGCGAAAATAAATTAGTGAGAACTAGGATCACGAAGGAGATCACAGCCATATTTAGTATAGCGGGCGTGGCTATAATATAGATATAAGAGTATCGAGACAGGTAGGCTCATCGCCATCGGTTATGCCCCTAATTAAGCATTATCACATGAATTTTTCGGCAAGCGTAGCGATTGGGCGCCTGGGTTGGAAACGCAACAGTGAGACTCCAATCGACTAGCAGATCCAACGCTTCGAAAGGAGGACAACAATATACCGAGGCAAGCCTTAGACTAGAACCCCGAAGGAAAGCGTAAACGTGGCCGTCCTAAGCAGATCTAGCGGCGAACAGTCAACGCAGAGCCGAAGAAAGTAGAGAAGATCTGGAGCGGATTAAAACTAAGCTCAAGACCGACGATAGCGGAGAGCTGAGCAAGCATTCTGGCCCATCTGGAGGGCACAGAACTATATAAGTCATGTCAAATACTACTATAGTAGTATTAGTAGTACCTAGTAATGGTACTAGTCTAAGCCTTCTGCACAAAATAATCTTTGCCTAGTTCTACAACTATTGTACCGAGGCGATCAGTATGGCTCGGCAAGTTAATCGCAATCTTTGTCCTATTTGCATATTCACTTGAAGTTTTGTTCGCTGTTTATGTAAAAGTGTTACACAGGACCAGCGATGTATAGTCTACTGTCTGTGTGTACGTAGTGAAATGAATATTATATTAGAGCGCATTTTTAAAATGGATCCTAAATAAACAGCGACTGAGATGGATGATTTTTGGTTATTACATTATATTTCTTATGTACTTACTTACATTATATACCTATATTTTTTTATTCTGGCGTATAGTTAAGCTAAAAAATAAAGAAGTATTTGCTTTGTCTAACATTTCTCCATACACTCGTTAAATTCACTTTGTCTACACAAATTCTTTGATATTGTTTTACATAAATATGCAAGGTCTTTACTCGTATTGAGCGAAGTAACAACCAAAGATAAAAAAAATGATATAAAGAGTTCCAAAAATAAGTAATTAAGCTTGCCTAAAATTTCTATTTTTTCCTAAGATTGAACTAAAAGATTAATACTTATAGTTTTATTTCCACAACAATGCTGAAATCTAATTATAACTGACACTCGTATTTTGTTTCAGTAGCTATTCATATGAAAAGAAATTGGTATTTCTGTGCAATGACCTATTAAAATTAACATCTCCAAAAATCTAATTTCACAGATCACCGCACAACGTTGATATGAAACGACATCTTTAATAAACAATCTCATTTCAATTTATGGTAATTCATAGAAATTGAACGACGTATTTTTGTGAACAAAAATGGTAAACAGGGCGGAAAATTTATTGATTGATTTTCAGGTTTTTACCTTTTTCGTTTCCGGGAGTTTTATAAATTACTAGCAGCCGCCCACGACTTCGTCCGCGTGAGGGGGCGTTGTACCCGTGCGAAGCCGGGCAGGTTGTTGTATAGACTGTAGCCTTCCTTGGTAAATGGGCTATCTAACACTGAAAGAATTTTTCAAATCAGACCAGTAGTTCCTGAGATTAGCGCGTTCAAACAAACAAACAAACAAACTCTTCAGCTTTATAATATTATATAATATTATAATAATATATTAATAATATTATATATTATAATATTATTAGTATAGATGAATGACAGAAGGGCATTGTTTGATGTGTAGTTAAGCTTACTATTCATTAAATTACAATTAAGAAATTGTGTGGGGCGAAAAAAGTGACATCCTCTTCTCGCATATCGTTGGTTTTGCCTGCGTAAGGTATTTACTAACGAATAAGTAAATATTTTCAAATATTACAATATAAAATTAACCTAGTCTTATACCTAGATTCCTAAGGGCTTGTGTCGTGGTTACTAAGTAACGGCGTACAAATACATCCAAAATTATAGGAACACCCATATCTCGGAACGGACATCGTTATTTATCATGTGAATGTTTTATAAATGAAATTGTATTAGGCGTTACAATTCGGAAGTTCAAACATTCACTATGGGTGCGCCCACCACCCTCCACTGACCCTCGGATCTGATAACTCATAACTGCGAAAACAGGCGAGATGTATGCTGGGTGCTCGGGTCTGGTTTCTCGTGGCGATTGCAGTTAGTGCAAGTGCCTGTTTTCGCAGTTATGAGTTATCAGATCCGAGGGTCAGTGGAGGGTGTAGGGCCCGGTGGTGGGCGCACCCATAGTGAACATGTGAATGTTCTCAATATTCCGGGATTTGAACACAGGACCTATGGTCAGGCAGGGTCACTAATAAACCCGATCGATCGTCAAGTAATTTATTAATTTTCCTTAATATTAAGAGACTAAATTCTCTACAAATTATCCTATTAATATTATAAACGTGAAAGTTTGTGAGTATGGATGGATAGATGGATGTTTGTGACTCTTTCACGTAAAAACGGTTGGAGCTTATATTAATAAAATTTGGTGTGGAGTTAGCTGACACCCTGAATTAACACATAAGCTACTTTTATCCCGGGAAAATATTTTTGTTCGAGTAGATACTCAAACTAAGAAGCTAAGGGTTGCTAGGGTGGTTTTAAGGTAGCTAAATAAAACACACCAGTTAAGTGCGACGTTAAGTGGAAGTTAAATTAGTTAATTAGCTGACACTTTTCTATGCATAATATAATGTAATATAAAATAAGGAAAATATGTTTGTCTTATTGTACGTTGGCTCGTACAATTTTTATCCCGGATAATTTCGACATTTTGTTTTTTCTGCAGTCCATGCGGACGAAGTCGCGGGCGTACACTAGTAGACAATGTGCCCACAATGTTTTGTTTGTTTGTCATTTAGTATTCACTTTAATGGTATTTACAATGCCGCGGGGCGTGGGTGAGAGCTGATTTGCTTTTACGAGCTATAAAACGAACAATTTGTATTTTTTTTTATGCAAATGTAATACTAAAATTTTATTTGTGTTTTCAACGATGGCACATCTATTTAAAAAATATTTTTTTCTATTGAGGGATCGCCCGCCACCGGGCCCTATACCCTCCGCTGACCCTCGGATCTGCCTACTCATGATCACGAACACAAGACACTACAGTCGCAACGAGAAGCCAGATCCAAGCACCTAGCATGCAACCATAAATACATAGCTGCTAATCCGAAAACCAATTAAAATTTTAATCGACATATGTTTCGCCAACACTTTTTTTTTATAAAAAGAAATATATTTTTTCTCATTTTTTACATGACAGCCATTTTTAGGCTGGTTTTTACATGCCATACTGTAATGCTATATTGTATTTATAACAAGAACGAATTAGTCAGTCTATTAACTTTTTAGGGCAGAACTAGTAACCGGTTATTGATGACTTTAGTCATGAATCGAGAAATATCTACAGATATTTTCCTATATTCTTTTGTTAGGCTTACGCGGACGCATATTAAATCTCAATTGTAATTTTTTCTTACATACTCACCTACTATCAATTGATAGGTAAGTTTATTTATAAATTGTACAGGAAATAGCCAAGGTTTAATGGACGTTCGAAGTACCGACGTCCATCCTCGTCGACCGGTGATAAATCTCGATAGGGCTGCGTGCGTAATTTGTCGCACGCCTCCGTTATTGACCCGAGATTTATTTGAAGCTACTATCTTTGTGTGACGATATATTGTAATACCTGTAAAGATATATTGTGTGCTATTTTAGTAAGACAGCTTCGGTTTTATTATTCAATATCTATCAGCTTAGTACGTGTGTACTCTGTAGGTATTTGAACTCAGCCTGTTCCATGCATGATCCATAAGTAACTTTACTCGAAGTAAAATTATACTTACGTAATAATGTTATAAATACTTTTTTCACTCTAAGTTAACCATTATAATAGTTTAAGTTTAGTTACGAGTACCAAAATAAACTATTACTAAACAAATATCATAATGGTTACTCTTTATGAGCCGGGCGTCCCAAAATATGTCAGATTTTTTTGCGGAAGCGATTTCTGTTTACACTCTTCAGTTTGCTCTTTCCGTAAGCCGTATTGCAGGACTTTATTCTAAAAGATACCTTATTAATATAATACTTTAGTAACCAGTGTGAAACATTGCCGAGAGACGGATACTGAACATTGCCGCAGGGCGCGGACGAACTTGCCTCCTTGTCGACTACTTGTCTTAGAACAGGGCGACGTGAGACTTGTTAGAACTAAAAAAAAAAATTATAGAGCTTGTATGCTTACATAAACTTTTATAAAACTGAATATATATAAAACGGTGTTAAAACTAAAGAGACACTAGCAACTCCAAAATTGAATAACCTTATTTATTGTAAATATTATTAAGAAAATTAAAAAAAAAATTGACCCGAGTGAGATTTGAACTCACGACATCTTCGCAAATCGTGCTTTTGCTCTAACCAACTGAGCTATCGGGTCAATTAACTACATCTTTAATAATCAACATAATAAACATTTAATAATATAATAATCTTATTTACTTAAAAAGATCTGACTGTATAAAAAATTTCGTTCAGTGTCACTCAAGCTCAAGTGAAACAAGCCGTTTACGTTTTAGAGCATGCCAAAAAAATATACATACAACCTTAAATACACTTGAATCATGCCCTCATTCTGACGCAGTTGGGAAAAAATAATAATTATATACTGTTATAATTAATTAAAAAGTTTATAGTATAAGTATTTACTTTTTGGTTGTAAAAATTTACTAAAATACGACTCCAGCGTCTATGTTCCAGTTTGAACTTTAAACTCAATTGAGCACAATTGCGCTTCTCAAAGTGTGTTTGAGTTGGACACTTTAAAATATTTGGCTATCTAAAAGTAATCTTTTAGCTCGTAAATATTTAACACAATCTAAATAAACACTTGTATTGTACTAATTTACTAATTTCTATAATCCTGAGGATGCCAAAACATATGTAGATTGTTTATCTAGTTTTTGATTTCGGAATGGTGCAATGTATCGTCTTGCATGCTAGGTGCTCGGGTTTTTCTCATGGCGATTGTAGTTAGTGCAAGTGCCTGTTGTCGCAATTATGAGTTATCAGATCCGAGTCAGTGGACTGGTGGGCGCAACTTGTATTGTAGCGACTAGCAAACGCGTTATCACAGGCGATGCGCCAGCAACTTGTCACTTGATCTTGTAGATTTTTTTGACCAATCTCCTTAGTGACCCTACAGTTCTAGCTACCCGATTTCGAGAACAAAGCGAGTGTATTTTATTATTATTTTACACTATTTTACACATTACCCCCGTGCGAAGCCGAGGCGGGTCCCTAGTTATACATTATAAACCTTCCTCGTGAATCACTCTATCTATAAAAAAAAAACGCATCAAAATCCGTTCCCTAGTTTGAAAGATCTAAGCATACATAGGGACGAACAGACAGCGGCAAGCGACATTGTTTTATAATATGTAGTGATTTATTTTAATATTTGTATTTTATTGAACGTGGATGAAAATTATTCCAATAATAAACTAAGAGCATGATAACGGTTTCGAGCGGTAAGAGCTCAACAAAGTTGTAATCCTTATTAATTAGTAAAAAAAACGCATAAAAAGTAACATCTTGGAGCAAATAAAAAGTGGAGCTATCGATTGTGTCAGATTAAAACTGACCGTGTGAACTGTCCCAATCGATAGCATCATGTCGATTGGACGACATGAAGCATGTATGGCCAGCATCAAACAAAATAGTCACGTGACCGCCCACAAACCTCGCAGTACGTTTCTTTGGATAAAATTAGCTTCGCACTTTTCCTCTGTTATCTTGGCTGTGGAATCTCCTTTAAAATCCTGCTGTTATTTATTATTGGCTATTCATATACAGGGTGATTTTTGGTCATCAACGTTCCCGAAAACTACGGAATCTCCTCATCATCACGATCATTTTTCTCCATGGAAGCATACCTGGGAAGTGTCCGGTTTCCAAAATATTAGGGTCCAAAGTTGAGTAAATAGACTGCGTTTTTCTGCATAAATGCACATAGACGCGCGTAGCAAGATTTTTTCACGAGAAATAATTAATATCTGTCTATAAAAAAACTAACATAAACACTAGACACTATAAATTTCGCCCGATCAAGTAAAAAAAAAAAAATCAAAATAATTTTTTTTCCCAGCATTTTTTTCACTTCGTTAATGGTGGCCACAAAAAAACATCCTGTATAGCATTTAGGGAATACAACCCGTGTGTATGTACGAGGACTAGGCCGTGGGCCAGTCTGGTACAATTATTGGGCTAGTTCTCTATAAAGCAAATGTTACAAGCCTTCTTCTTGTACAGTACTCCGTGTAAGAAATCACTTTAACGAGACACGAAGGTTTCGTTACCGCGTTTTGTAGACTGGTGACTTCAAGTCGCCCAACTTTTGTAGAATGGCCCAAATGTTGTTAGAAAAGCTCCTTCTTGTACATACTCCGTGTAAGAAGCCACCTTAACGAAACACGAAGACGTCCTCATTACTGCGTTTTCTCGACTGCTGACATCAAGTCGCCCAACTTTTATAGAATGGCATAATTGTAAAATACGAGTATCCCAAATTTTGTTAGAACACCTCCTTCTTGCACGGGCTCCGTGTTAGAAACCATCTTAACGAGACACGAAGTCCTCATTACCGCGTCGGTAGGATTCCGCGGGTGCCGCGTCAGTCGTGACTCGTGTGGAAATGGTTTCATCACATCAAACATATGTATATCTGTCGTGACTTCTGTATTTTAGATTAGATCATCATCATCTTCCTGCCCTTATACCATCATTGGTGGGGTGAGCGCAATATGGTTTCCTTCGAAAGTTATATTACCAAGTATTTGGCGTTTGTTTTTACGACCGGTTGCCTGAAGACAACCCCCCTCAGCTATAGTGAGGCAAATTTAGAATATCTATTCACTATAATATAAATTCAATAACAGCTGCATCTCCTTCCGTGTATCGTAAGAGTCGACTAAGCAATTTTGGATGTTTCTTTTAAACCTTGAGCTAGTATTCGTCACCTGATCTTTTACATCTGACCCTCTAAGCTCCGTTGGTGGGTCCCACACATAAATCTACATTCCTGTGCTAATGTAGGTCTTAACTAGTATACATCAGCTGCAACTTCTTCCTTGCATGTCATGTCATAAGAGTCAGAGTAAAGAACTTCGGATAACAATAATCTATGTAATACAAAAAAAATCTGTACATGAAAAAATATTGAAAATATGGTAGTTGTGACTGGGATCGAATCTACGCTGATAAGTAGGCTATCACCGCTTATTTATTAGGCTAGATGTATTTTAGATTAGGTGATGCCTATAATTTCGTCAGTTTATAGCCTACTTTTACTGTTGAGATACAATAGGACAGTAATAATGAGGAGCCTTAACCACGTGAACGTGATCAATATCACTTTATGTGTAAAGCTTTGGTTTCTTAACTTTCCATATACCGCCACCGCACCGTAAAGATGGCGTGGTTTTACATGCGTACAACCGCTGTATAACGGGGGCAAAAACCCCCTATGGCAGTAGCTTTGTGCCGTGCTCTGGGAGAGGCCTACATACAGCAGTGTACTGCAATATTGGCCGAAGACTATAGTATAGTAATACGTACCGCTATCCTAGGAAACTAAAGCATAAGTCACGTCCGAAACACGTGACTCCAGCCTTATACGGAATGGTTTCTACCTGGGTATTTGCACATTAATTCAGGAGTGTCCAGATCCATTCCATTAGTATAGGCGTGCTTACGGCGGGTTAGTTCCGGGAAATAAAGACACTAGCGCCACCATTGAAATTTAAAAAAAAACAATGTATTGTCTTTGCAACATATTCCTGATATCTGCAATCTAAATACGTTCAGCCGTTTCTGAGATTAGCGTGCAGAAACATCGATCCCTTAAAATTTTATTAAATGTATAGATAGATATATATATATAGAAGAATAGATAGACAGATATAGATATAGAAGATAGAATACATAGATAGATAGAATAGATACATGTACCTAATGTACCTACCACAATAAAAACTCTTGTACCTTAAATTGAATTTAAGAATTGTAGTACTTTTCATCATCATCTTCTTGCCCTGTTTCCCATTTATTTGGGGTTGGCGCAATATGTACTTTTCTTCCATTCATCCCTATTATCCGTCATCGCATTGCTCACTCCTAGTACACGCATATCCTCTCTCACACAGTCCATCCAACATTTCTTTGGTCTACCTCTCCTTTATATCCATCCACATTCATGTACAATGCTCTCTTTAAAATATGCCTTTCATCCCGTCGCTTTACATGCCCGCACCAAGACAGACGGTTACTTCGTAACTTGTCTGTGATCGGCGCAACTTTCAGACTTCCTCTTATATACTCATTTCTTATTTTATCCATTCTTGTAACTCCACACATCCATCTCAACATTCTCATCTCGCTTACATGCAGTCGATTTTCATCCTTCTTCTTTACGGCCCAGCATTCAGATCCATACAAGACGACAATGTTTGTAGTACTCGTATATGCTATTATTTTATAAAGTCTCTGAGTATATTACGCCTATTTAACCTAAACGCCCATGTATTTTCCTTTATAGAAATACCCAAAAAGGAATACACATATTGGCAAGGATGCACAATATCTAAACTTACCTACTTCATGTATAAAAATGTTTCGTAGTCCTGCTACGAGACTGTGCTACGACTTTTCGTAGTAACATTTAGTATGACATAAGACGCATCGCGCCTCGAATAGCCTTTTGTTATTTATAGATATTTAAAAATAAATAATGAGACACGACCGGCGATAGGCTCACCCCATATCATATGTGACTCAATAGGCTGACCTTTATTATTTTAGGAATTTATTATTTAAAGTGTAATGCCTTAGTTTTGGGAACGTGATTTCAGAAAAATCTAGTAAAACTAGATACTAATAAATATCAAAACATCTTCCGAAATCCTACATATGTAAAATAATATAATCGGCTTTACTAAGCCAGAAATATCTTCTGAAACCAATCGTGGTGAGTATGGATTTACCACCCTTACGCCCGCAATATTGAATCCGTGATGTACTGCTCGATAAGGTACTAAATAATACTAGGGGATGGGGTGCGTAAAGCCTTCACTGAAAATGGTCTCGGTGAAGTAGTGGAGAAGAGTTTTGTACTAAATTTGAGGTTAAGTTGGTGATAACTAAAATTATTATGCCATAAAAAGTTTGTTACACCTGCAACCTTGCAAGACAGTTTAGATAATATAGCTATATATTTTTTCTAGCTTATAAAGAAGCCTGTGCTGATGCGAGGATTCACTAGAATATATCAACTGCATCTCCTTCCATGTATAAACTTTACGGGTTCTTCTATACTGCTCTGGAAGTGCAAAAACGTTTATTACTACAGCTGCTTCTCTTCCCGGGCATACTGTACAAGTCAGTAGAGGGACAAGAGGGTCTTGGTGTTTTGTAGGCGATGGGCTGACCACCTGTCACTACTAACCGAACTTGTACATCTCAACTATACCCTCAAAATTGGTCAGAAGTGGCACCATGTGGTTCTATCGGCCCTTGGTGCTCTGCCTACCCCGTAAGGGATACAGGCGTGATTGTATGGAATAGGGGTGACCTCTCAGGCGATAAGCTAGTAACATATCACTGATCTTTAGTATTGACCCCGCTATGCTAAACGTGGCTGTAGGATTTCAATCGCGATCCTGCGCTTTAGGCTACCTGATTTTTGTTGTGTGTATGGATGTGGGTATCGTACGAGGCGATCAAGGGTTTCCGGGAGGTGGGCAGCAGCGCCTCCCGTACTGACAACATAGTCCGAAAATCACACTGCGGTCACCAACCCGCCTGCCCAGCGTGGTACTGTGGCAGTAGCCTTGTGGCGTGCCCTGGGGGAGGCCTTCATCCAGCAGTGGACTGCAATAGGCTGAAGAAGAAGATGGATGTACTATAGGTATAAAGGGTTAGTTACACCTGCGACCTCGCAAGATTCCCTAGAAACCTAGCAGTTGGACACCACCAAGGCTACATAAAAATATATATTTGGAATCACATACCATTATATAGATTGCTAGATTGTTGTATTTGTGCCCAAAAACCGGCAGTAGGCTCTCCCCTTACCACACAGGATTGAATAGGCTAACCGGATAAAATATATTGTGATAGGTGGGTGAATAATTTCGACCACACATCTGCCACACACATTTTGTGTTGACTATTATACATGTACATGGCGAAGAAATAAAAGAGTGGCTACGCGCGTCTATGTGCATTTATGCAGAAAAACGCAGTCTATTTACTCAACTTTGGACCCTAATATTTTGGAAACCAGACACACACCAGACACACCAGACAACCAGGTATGCTTCCATGGAGAAAAATGATCGTGATGATGAGGAGATTCCGTAGTTTTCGGGAACGTTGACGACCAAACATCATCCTGTATAGATTGCTAGATTGTTGTATTTGTGCCCAAAAACCGGCAGTAGGCTCTCCCCTTACCACACACGGTAAAAATTGGGTGAGTAATTGACACACTTCTGCCCAACATTTTTGTTGACTATTGTACATGGCGAAGAAATAAAAGAGGGGCTAAGTATATTTTCATACAAAAATAGTGTGCCGCGGAGCGGGGGTGATGATGGGACGAGGGGAGCATTGAACACTATAGCCCTGCCCATTTACGTAGAAACCACCTTGTAGTGACTAGTCAAACTACTTGCTCATTATCAATATGGTTCAAGATTGTCTTACTAGTGCGAATTACTCATCGCTAGATGGCAATATTATACTACGTTTTAGTAAAAAAGTACCCTGATAAAAGCGCTAGTGACTTTGTAATTTTAATACGGTTACATTTCGGAGTACAAGCGTGTGGTTACAGCTACTGCGTTACACTGGCGCTGAAGCTCCGCCCCTATCATGACGTCATGGCCTCACGATTGCCACACGACTCACTTCATAGTGCCGACCTCCTCTTTTATACCTTCTTCATACTATTGTATGTATGACTTTACCATTTTCGTACATTACTTCCTGTTGACCCCCAGCAGGCAATAAACTTCATTACAACGTTCCAGCAGGTTTGTGTTTCACGTGGTTCAATTAAATGCATTTTTCCGCTCTCCGCGCTCTTTATTAACAATGTCCGAGTTTTAATCAAACGAGCCATTGGAATAACAAATGCTCGAGTGTAAAGTGTCGCACGCAGATATTTAAAAAAATAGAAGCGGAGAATAACAGCTAAGTAAAGTGTAGAATTTAATTTTAACCAACTACAGCATAGTTTAAATGAAGGAAGATGATTTTGTGGTCATCTTCAAATAATTATCTATTGTTATCATTGCCTTTTTACTTTATAGAATAGAATAGAATAGAATAGAATAGAATAGTTTTTTATTTGAAAATTACACATACACAGACAGAAGTAACATAGAAAAGGACAATAGAAATAGGGTAGAAATACAGATTAAAAGAAGTAAGTAGACAGGTAGAAGTAACATGAAACGAAGAACAGTAAGTAGAACTGTGTGCCCTATTTGGAGCCCGTCAGTCCCATGTACGTGCAACCGCCAAACGGGTCCCTTTTCAGCTGGATGCTGCTAAGACAAGATAGGCATGCCTACCTTGCAAGCAGCGCTGGTTTTCAAAAGGGACCAATTAGGAGCTGACGTTATGGAAGGTATGTACCTATAGAATATACATACATACATGAGTTACAGATTATAATATATAAATATATGTACATATCCATAAGTTAAAATAAATATGTAAGTAATAACATGCAAAACATATAAATAAAACAGTGCAATAAAATATGTACTTAAAAACTTTTGAAAATCAAAATTTATTTGTGAATGTGTCCATAAAGTGACTTTCTCATTTTGTCATTTTTTCTATGCATAGTTTGGGTAAATGTAAAGGCAGAAATAAATAGGTAAATAACGAATTATTCAATCCGATGTTATAGTAAAAAATCGATAGAAATTAGAAATAGTTTGTCCTTTTCTTTGAACAGAGGTAGTTATAAGGTACCTAATAGATTTTAATTTTCTTTTAAACGTATAGGTAGGTATGATGAAGACGTTTTGATTAGTTACAGGAAATGATTTTGTTCTTTGTGATTGCAAGTCAGTAGTTACAGAATTATAGAGCAGGATTATATTATATCTACCGTCATAGATCTACCTACCTATATCTTCTTCTTTTTCTTCTTCAGCTTATTGCAGTCCACTGCTGAACGAAGGTCTCCCCCAGGGCACGCCACACGGCTACTGCCACAGGCGGGGTTTGCCCATAGTCACCATGCCGGGCAGGCGGGTTGGTGACCTACCTATATACTTAGTGTGAACTTCAAGAAAAAATATTACCATGGAAACTTATCCACAGGTTCTTGAGACAAAGACCTTCAATAATTACCAATATTCTAGGGTCTATAAACGATGTCCAGTACTAATTCGCGACTTCCTAGACTTACTAGATACATAAGCTGCATCTCCTTCCGAGCATGGTCGTAAGAGTCGACTAGGACTTCAGCGGCGTTCTCAGGCGATGAGCTGACAAATTCACTGAGCTTTTACATCTGATCCCCCTATGCTAAGCGTCGTCGCAGGATTTCCTTCATGATTTTGCAACTCAGGTTACCCCATTTTGGGAACACGGCACAATGTGTACTCTTCTTCCTTTCATCACATCCGTCGTGTCATTACTGACTCCTAGACCACTCTACATTACGCTCGGTTGATATCTTAACTAGACGCTATTGAAAATATTTGTTTATTAATAGAAAATGATACAAGTAGATTCAATAAAAAATATAAGAATATTTCTAATGAAAAACGTAATACGAACACGAGCGGTCTTTATGGTCCTAATCAAACAAAGGAATAACTGAATAAAGGACAAAATTGCCCCGAAAATAGAGTTCACAAGACTGTATGTAGGTCTACGTAGGTATAACGGAACGTTTATTACAATTTCGTATCACATCCATAGTGAAATATAATATCTTCCTCGCTGGATATTTCGCTATTCGTTAGTTTACTTACTGTACGAAAGAAAAATATACTCGTATGTGAAATTAATTATCTGCAAATTAATTGACGTTTGACTCCTTAAACTCGAAGACAGCTCGACTGATTTTAATCAATATAGTAAAATCTTCAGTGTGGGTGAAAATTGGGTTCCTGTCAATCTTACAAATGTGAAAGATGTTGTTAATGGATGGTTGGATCTTTGGACGCAAAAACTACTCATCAGATTTTAATGAAACTTATCTATCAGTTATGTACTAGTAATTTACATGTCAGAATAACATATTATATTAATATCTCTGACCGCATTTCGTTCACGGCGGTCAATCTCAACGGAGATTAGCTACTGCACAGGCGATATTATAGTGCACATGTGTGTTCGCGAACTCATATGCACTCTCTATTCCTGGATCCTATTCGATTTCTAGTACTCGTAAATAATAATAAAATAACATAAAAGTATGTACAGAATAAAACAAATAACACACTAGTGACATTATGTAAACCAGATTCTTTGATGTCTGTTCGAATCGAAGTCAAAACGAGACGTTCAACCTGTAAACGACTTTAAGACGTGACGAGCGTTAAATACGTCGATATACCCGACATATTCATGAATGTAAAGTCGTACCTGGATGCAGTACTCCAAATATCTAGTTGAAGCTAATGTCTATCAAGATATTGGGTTGTGTATTTCAGTCTAAGAGACAGTCTAAAACCTTCAAAGCAATGTTAACATTAACAAATTACAATGTGTCAAATCCATAGTAAAAGACAATTAAAGTGATGCCCAAAAATTTGTTAATGTTAGAGATATAGTCAGTCTAGTCTAGCCTGGTAAGATAATGAGATAGCTAAGAGTTAGCTAGCCCAATATTTCCATCATTTGTAACTTCAAGTAGCTATTTGGAATGTTGTATCCAGATACATCTTAAAATTCATAGATACAATTCTACATTGGTTGTACAAGAATGAGTTGTACGTGGAGGTATGTGAGTTGATGTTCGTGCGACTGAGGAGTGATAGAGAAATGACACGTGTACTCGTAAGAACGATAATGGCTTGAATCGATTTCGTGTGACGCATCTTTGTTGTGTTAGGCAGATGCTTTAAGTGGTTGATGTGTTGGAAACATCGATTTTACAAAATTATTAATAAAGAAATGGAAAAAATTCCTCACCCGGGTGGGAATCGAACCCACGACCTCTGCATTCCGTGCCAGCGCTCTTACCACTGAGCCACCGATCGATTTTACCTTAATTTAACTTTCAATATTAGGTATGGAGATGAATTTGAATAGATATTGAATTGTATTAGGCGTCACTATCCGATATCGAGTCGAGAGCGGGGGTATAGGGCCCGGTGGCAGGCGATCCCTCAATAGGAATTTGAATAGGTTTGTATCTCAAGATTACATATAGGTATCACTACACCTGGGGGCCAATTCTGGAAAAGACTCGACATGGAACCATTATAGACACTCAGAACAAAGCAATAATTACTTTATAGTAACGTAATTAGACACATTTCAGAACGAGACAGAATTTGATTAAATTCTGTCACACTCGCGAAAATTTACAAGAATTGCCCCCTGTATACCCTTACAATCAGCTGCATCTGCTTCTGCAAGACTTCCGTAAGAGTCGACTTAAGAACTCAGAAGCGTTCCTTCAGGCAATGAACGAGCAACTTGTCACATTTGTCACTGGTCATTGACAACTGACCCTCCCTGCTATCCTAAACGTGGCTGTATAGATGTCCTTCGCGATCCTGCAACTCTAGATACCCTATCTTAGGAACACATCCGTGTGTATATGTATAAAATAAGGCATATTGTAAAACACGCCCTATTACAAAACGACTAGGCATTTTGAATAGTATGGGTTTTGGAGCGAGACAATTTGGCTTCTAGCAATTGGTCTGCTTAATTAATTAGGTTAGGTTATGTTAGACCTGTTAAAAAAAGTTTTCTCTCATACTATTCAAAATGCCTGGCGAGCGTTTATAAACGGACGACGCCGTTTGTATAAAGACGAATCATACAAATTGCCTGCGACATATGTATGTATATTCCACATTACGAGCTCACGCAAACTTTCTACATCCAATTATCCTCGCAAGATAAATCCAATAAACATGCCGCTTTATGTTTAAACTTAGTCCACTCAACTGACCCTATCTGACCTAGGAATTGGGTACCACGAAGGGGGGACAACGAGGAAGTGCATAATTACTTTTCTTATAGTAAATGATGATCTCCGACCGTATTTCGGCCAAGGCGACCAATCTCTACGGAGATTGGCCAGGTACGCAGGTGATATTATAGTGCACAAGTGTGTGCGCAAATACAGATGCACTCTCTATTCCATTACTCTCATAGTCCGATGGGACGGAAAGCCGACACGACCGGAGAGAGATTAGGCGCAGGACCAACAGTTTTTCGTGCTTTTCAAGGCACGAGCTAAGTGACAATTTTGCAACATTAAAATCTCTACATGAAATAAGTTCATTGGTACAGGCCCGTGACTGGGATCGAACTTACGCCTCCCGCTTGGAAGGTGCACGTCTTAACCATTGGGCTATCACCGCTTATAGTAAATACGATTAGCATATAGGACACATAAGTTATAGAGCGCCCTTTTACAGTTTTAACTAAGGTTTAACATATGATCCATAGGCACAGATGTGAACAGGGGGTCAATTCTCGAAAAGTCTCGAGTTGGAACGAAGCCGAAACGGAACCGTTGTAGACGCTCTGATTAAAGCAATAATTACTTTACGGTGACGTAATTAGACACATTTCAGCACGAGACAGATATTTGTTTTTATTCTGTCATACTCGCGACCGATGCGTGCTAAAATATACCTTATTGTTCAAGCGGTAAGTATATATTGCTACGCACCGCGTTTCGTTAACGGTTCGTTAGTGGTTGCGTTTCGGCTCAAAAATGTCACTGTCAATGTTATGCAGTGTTTGTTTTATATAGCGTTGCTTTGCTTAGACAGGTGCAGGTATACACTGACTATAGAATTCTTTTTTTTTCGACTTCTGGTTGTCGCGATGTCGATGTCGCGATCATAGTCGCGATGGTAATCCAGATCCATGTACCTGCATGCGCTACTTCGAATCTACTTCTATCTAAAACGATGCTTGTTTTGCCAATATCCGTATTATTGCATCATCAGGTCTAGGAACTCCTTCATATCATGTCTTCACGATTGGGACTAATAATCAAGAACAGATTGTTTGAATTCGGCTACAGTTTGCTCAAATTGTCGAGCTAAAGTGCGAACAGCTGGGCGGGGCACGTCGCGTGCTATCGTTGATCTGCTAGGAATGGGCTTTTGTCGATAGATCTTATCGATAAATGATGTCGATATTTCAAATCGTTGAGATAATAGAGCTGAATAAGACTGTATGGCGTGGTGTCCTATCGTGAAACTGCCAAGGATGGGCAAGTGTCGATAGTGGCTGTCGATAGCTTTGAGTTTTCTACATCAATTGATATTTTTGTGTATGTCGATGAATTTAAATTAATATAATGATATTCGGGATTAACTTGGTTCAGTTAGTATTCCCCAGAAGCTATATTTAGTAAAGTATAACTTCGTGAAGTTTAATGAGAGAGTAAAGTTTTACGGTGTAGTTATGAGAAATGGTTTCGACCTACATTTGTGCGAGAACAACTAACTTACCGAGTATGCCCATTATGTAGAACAACAAACTTTCGTTGAAAAAAAAATCAATTATATTCATATAGTTTTGTTTACTAATATTTTAGAGGAGTGAATATGACAATATATTGATGAATCTTACGTGGAATAAAAAGAAAATTATATAGTAGCGACTACGTACGTACATATTGCATGCTAGATTCTATCTTGTACATAATCTATAAATAGGGCTGTAGTTGTTCGATAGTGCATTTGAGATATTCAAGGGTCAGTATGAAGGGTGGAAAAACCCGTGGTTAGCGACCCCTAATTAAAATATTTCAGCATTACAACGTTTATTTAATTACTTTAAATATATTGAACTAAAAATATAAAGTAATCACAGGATTAACTTCCAAAGACAACGTAAAAATTGCGGCAATTATTTGGTTACTTAATTAGAATCTAAGAATAACCAAAAATGTATCGATATATAAAGTCAACACTACATCCATCCCTATACATAATGCTCTTCTGATTATTGGCTGGCGTCAGTGAGCGAGTTACACATCGTTCCAGAAATAAGGTCCCCCAACGTGAAGTTAGTGTCACTGCAATTCTGACTCTGTTAAACTAATTTTATTTAGTTCCATTGATATCCGTGCGACTTCGTAATTGGAACAGACCGGTGGACCATTCTGGGATCTTTATTAACTGCTACATCTTAGATTTAATGTGGACGTCTGATCTGATACCGTCAGCGACCGAGCTGTGAATGAATTGTACGGAATTTAACAGATAATCTATACTAATAAAGCGAAAGGGTTTATTTGAACGCTCAATAGGGTACGATAGCAATGTTTACTGAGGTAGGTGACGCTGTTTTACCAAATACGGGTTTTAATTAATTTTTTCTATCGGCCCTTGGTGCTCTGCCTACCCCATAAGGGATAAAGGCGTGATTATATGTATATGTAAGTACATTCATAATTTTATTTTCATCATATCATTAACATAATAGATGCAGGACTATTCCGACTGATCGTGGTGATCTTTAACTAAAATTATGGTCGTCATCATCGTCAGCCTATTGCAGTCCACTGCTGGACGTAGGCCTCCCCCAGTGTACGCCACATGGCTTGTTCTCCCGTTTTTGCTATCTAGTTACTACCAGCCGTCCTCTTTAAGTCATCGGTCTATCTGGCCGAAGACGCCCAACGCTACGCGGTCTCCATTCGAGAACCCGTTTACTCCACCGTCCATCGGTTCTACGGCAGATGTGGCCGGCCGAAAATTATGGTATCACACTGATATTAAAAGTGAAACAATGTAAAAAAGGTTTGAAACTTATTTCACGCTAAAGCTATTTAGATACAATACACACATGCGTTCCGGCCTCACAGACGATGTGGCAAGAAATATATTACGGTTTTATCTCCTGGTACGAGTATAACATATATTATGCAGTTTTCATGTTCAAGTAACGTGAAACCGTGATAACCATGCCTCTACCGTAAGTTTTGACCGATCGCGGGCGTAAGGTATGTTCCAAATATTTATCGGCTTTTACTTTTATTTATTGGGATTGCGGAAAGTTTAATATTCCGTTCTTTTAGCTTCAATCACAATGTTCTTCATAACCGACGTTCGACTTATTCTTCTTTCTTAGCGTTCGTCTACTGATTATATAAAGTACATTCTAACCTGATCTTGGTCTACTTGACCATTGAGTTAGTGAATGATTTAATTCGCTATTATATACTCTTATGTACGTACGGCGTATGGTCGTGTGGTGTCGGTAGAGGTGATCGTAAAAGTGATTAAGGGTTTCCGGGAGGTAGCTCGTAGCAGCGCCTCCCGTATGTCGTAAGGTTCTAATCATTATAATCTCCGCTATGCTAAGCTATGAACATGTACATTCTGCTTTACACAGGGTGATTTTGTGATGATAGGTGAAAACTACGGAATCTCCTCATCATCACGATCATTTTTCTCCATGGAAGCATACCTGGGAAGTGTCTGGTTCCCAAGATATTAGGGTCCAAAGTTGAGTAAATAGATTGCGTTTTTCTGCATAAATGCACATAGTCGCGCGTAGCAAGATTTTTTCACGAGAAAAATTATGAAAAAACTAGCATAAACACTGGACACTATAAATTTCGCCCGATCAAGTAATTAAATAAAAAAAATTAAAAAAATAACATCTTTTTCCAGCATTTTTTTTGGCATAATCTTACTTTATTTGATCTATAGAGTACGTACTCTTCGTTAATGGTGGCAACGAAAAAACACCCTGTATGTTTAAAAATACAAGACCGTATATCCGACCTTATTAAGGCATATCAAATAGCTGCTCTGTAAAGGCGCAAGAGTTCCTTTATACACGGTTTGATGCATCAATGTAGTATTTATAGCTCCTATAAGAGCAGCGTTCGCATCAATGTGAGAAATATTCAAAGAAACTTCCACGAGCGTGAGTCTTCTGAATTCATTGCGTAGTTAGTATTGCGCCTTTTATGCATTCAGAAATACATTGCGTATTTACGTAGTATGATGATAAGGTAAGTCGTAAAGAGATTTTTTCATCTTGTTCTGTATGTTTCTTTTTACAGCGAAGCGCCGTAGAATGATTTTTGTCGTTCGAAGAAATAAACTAGTGAATAAAAAATGAATACGGACGAAACTTGATCGTGCACAGTTCTAGTTAAATATCAATTTTTATTATTTCTAGTATCCCAGTACTGGCTAAATATAATTATATATAATTACTATACGTAAGTATCATGTTGGCTGATTATGATGGTTATTTTAAATTTAAGGTGCATGTTATTTAGCTCAATAAGTTAGACGTGCGCCTTCCAGTTCACAGATTTGATTCCAGTCACTCTAAACCACAGAAAAAATATTGGTCATGGCAGAATGTCCCGCAATTGCAGCAACAAGACAACAAAGAAATCCAAATAAAGCATTAAAAAAATCCTTTGGGACCTAACAAGCGGCTATAATGTATTAAAACTAATAGTAGTAGGTAACATAATGTAAAGTACGCAGTTACATCTGCATTTCGGGAATTAGCTGCAGCCAAGATGGATGTACCTAAAAAAACTGTTAACCTCTGATATTTTCCCTACATATCTTTGGTACAAGTATGCCTATAGAGTAATTCACAAAATATAAGCCTAACGAGATTGCACAAAATTCATCAAGAAGTACGAGTAGCATAAAACGCTCGAAGCGGAATCAAGCTGATGCTATCAGGCTTACTTCAGGCCTATTAACTAAGGGACAGGCTTTAGATATCACTTTGTACTAAAAGCGAAGATAAACGGATGAATATGGGCCGTTACCTTCCGTAATCTCGTCGATAATACAGCAATAATTAAGTGTAAAACAGAGAAGTGGTTGCTTAGTAAAATTCGCTGGCGAAAAATTGGGCCACAAGATTATCTATGGGTCCATCATGAATTTTACGAGATAGCTAACACAGCACGTGTATGATGAATTTGGTGAAGAGCGAGATGTCTCACTTTTAAATTAAACGTCAAATCCACAGAGCTAAGTAATAACTAGACAAGGCAAGTATTTCTATTTGGTGTGTAAAAACGGATTGCAAACCACTTCTATCAGCCCCAATTCACTCAGTCTGGCTTGAGAACGAGGTGTCTATTCTAATTCTTAAGTCTATTTTTACATGCAAATTACATACACTTAGTTTATCTAGTTAGTATAGCTATCGGGATGAAAAATAACGTTGCCAATATATAATTTAGAAAAGAGATGGTAAAATTCGTCATCCGGGTAATTGACCCGGTAGCTCAGTGGTTAGAGCAACTAGCACGGTATGAAGTGGTCGTGGGTTCGATTCCCACTCGGGTGAAGATTTTTTTCCATTTCTTTATTAATAATTTTATCTAGTTATTAATAGCTCTGTGATTTTACGTTTAAAAGTGAGACATCTCGCTCTCACCAAATTCATTATACGGGTGCAGGTGTAACTAAGCCACATCTCACGGGTCAGTGACAGTTGATACCTTCTTATGAATACAAGTTATAATTACTATGTATCATGATTTTTTTAAAATACTTCACATGGCACTAGCAGTCGGCAGTCAACTGAAAATATCTATAAAACTATTACATAATACAGGGTATATCATGAGGGGTATGTTATGAATATAGCCCTTGAGAACTGTGCTTCAAAATCCATTACAATCTCTTTTTATTGGATACCTGGTCACTTTTTTCAGACAAGCTCGAAATGTTATGTGGCTATCTAACGCCATTGATCAAGTTTACCGGCAATGTTAATCTTATCTCTATTTTTGTTTTACTCAAGCGAAGTCAGTACTATTTTTAGGGTCGTTGTGTCTCTACGCCAGAACCTTAAAAACACATGTCACTGTCAGTTTTTACCGCAGCAACCTGAAATAACTCCAACCCCCAAACTACCCCGGGGAAGGGCAGGCTCATCAATCACCTACTTTAGGGGTAACCTTGTTGCTAACAAACTAAGTGTTACTTGTTCTTGATACAGTACGGTAAAAGTTGGGCTACCTTTATTAATAAGGTAGATAAGCTTAATGTACTGATGCGGGGCTTCACTAGAATACATCAGCTGCATCTCCTTCCGTGCATGTCGTAAGAGTCGACTAAGGAACTCGATCATCTCTCAGGCGATAAGCTAGCAACTTGTCACTGATCATTGACATCTGTAAAGCCTATGATAAACGTGGATAAGATCTCCTTAATAATCCTGCATTTCTGGCCATCCCATCCCGAGAACACAGTCGTGTATATATGTATCTATGTATTAAGTTTCTTTATTATTTATTCGTTATTATTATACAACTTTCATAAAGTTTGTATGTCATTGAAAACAAAACATCACCTTTTTAAATAAGTAGGTACCTTTAGATATTAATAACCCTTAATTGACCACTAAAATGATACAATTATACAATAAACAATTTAGTTTGCCAATCTCTTGAGGCCGTTATAATTAGGAATTAGTCGCCAGCAAACAAACAAACAGCCGATAAACCCGAGACATTGATGAATCCCCCACTAAACGAGGGTATTGGCTAATATAAGGGTAGGTTCAGATGATAAGCGGTTAACAATAAGGCTTTAGGCTGCTTAAATCCTACAGGGCGCAAACAAAACCACATGAATCCTAGAACGCGATATTGAAGTTTCTCACGATAATTGGAATATATTCTGACTCTGGCCCCTTTTCCACGTTCGGTATCAAAATTCAACTTTATTTTTTTCGGGTTCAAAGTTATCTACCATGGTTCAAACACGAGAACAGCATTGGTTATGTTGAAGATAGGTTATATTTCCATTGTTGATGAATAATTTCTATATTTTCGTTATACACCATTCTGTACTAGCCTTATAAAATGAGGCAAATCAATATTGTTCTAGCAGATTAATTTGCCGCTAAAATAAAAATAAATGATTGGAAAAATATACACACAACAGAGGATAATGTTACTGCCGTCGTCGTCGTCAGCCCATTGCAGTCCACTGCTGGACGTAGGCCTCCCCCGGACGGCTCTATCTCCCGTTTTTGCCATCCAATCACCTACTGTTAATTAATATACCTCAACATACATACAATTCTACCATTATCTCAAAATAGGTTGGGCAGAAGTATATTAGGGATACTTTCAATTTCCAATTTATATCGCAATAATCATAGGTATTTTAATGCATTAATATTTTTTTTAAATAAACCTTTGTAGACTTGACCGAATTAAAATATGTCATTTTAGCAATTCAAACCTATGTAATTGATACACTCTACATCTTTTCGCATCAGATAAAATTCAAACTTGACTTTATCGACATATTGAATTGCTAGCAATATGGCACAATGACAAGAATGACACACTGTAGAGCAGTTTTCATTTCACTGTTTATTTTATGTGTTCTACTTATAAACTGTGAAACACGACAGAGCTCATATGTTTGCCACAATGACTGCGAAATGCCCTTGCTGACGAGGGACTGGAATGGTACATCATTCATCTTCCACTTGTCGTAAAAGTCGACTAAGGAACTCGGGCATTTGCTCAGGCTATAAGCTAGCAATTTGTCACATCTGTCCACGGTAATATGCTAAAAGTGCCTGTGAGATCTCCTTTAAGGGTTCTGGCTACGTCATTTCGGGTACGAAGTCGTGTGTATTAGTATGTATGTATGATTTAGGCAAAGACGCTAAAAGAATACCTATTTAGAATGATTTCATAACATTTCCCATTGGATTCGTTACCTGGTTGTTGTATTTGTGCCCGAAAAACGGCGGCAGGCTCACCCCTTACAATGGTGAAAAGTGGTGTGTAAATCGCACACTGCCCAACCTGTTTTTGGGCGTGACTATATGTATTTATGTATTTATTAGGCGCATGATGCCGGCAGAGTGGAATTCCTACCACCCCATGTCTGCCCGTGGGTATCGTACGAGGCGATTAAGAGATTCCGGGATCTGAGCAGCAGCACCAAAATACACACTGCGATCATTAATCCGCCTGCCCAGCGAGGTGACTATGGGCAAAAATCCCCCATGGCAGTCTTGTGGCGTGATGATGACGACGATGACGATACGGATACTTTCATGTATATTGTTATCATCATTCCATACCGTGTCGGGAGGTTACAACATCAAAATAAACATACAGAGGCATTAATTTACAAAGAAGTCTTATTTATCAACCTATATCCAATATATCACGCGGACAGAAATAAATAGAAAAACTAAACGGTTTAACTACCTCTCGCAAATAGAATGATACACGGAGCTTGAGGGATGCTCGCCTGAGGGATGAATCTGATAGTTTTGCTCTTTGTATTAAGGAGGCATATTGGAAATACTGCCTAAGTTTATTCAGGGTTCTTTGGGAATTTAACTATTTTATTGTGTATAAAAGTATCATTTTATACTTTTTTGTTTGGATTTTGAAGTTCGTTATTGTGTAATAGTTTTTATGTTCGAGTATTGATAATGAATGCAAGTATTTCTAAGGAATCAATAAAATTAATTTTAAACATATTTCCCAATAAGAATCACATTCAAGATTGTATGAATATTCCTGAATTTAAAGAATTTCTCCATGCTATCTGTAAAAATAAATACAAGATGGGATACATTTATATGGGCTATTTTCATAGCATTTCACTACCTTTTTTATTACACCCTGTATTAATATGCCTTTAGTTCTTCTATTTATAAGAAAAAACCTTTTCAAACCTAAATTCGTGGAAGGTTGTTGGACTGCGAAGGGCGTTGACAAATCGCGGGTCCGAAAGAAACAAGGTCCTTGGAGAACAGCAAAATATACTACAGTGGAGAGTATAAGAAAAGATATTATTTATATTTCTATCTTAGCTCGATGGTGTGTGCCAAAAATTCTTAAAGAACCAGTGAAATAAGTTGAAATGTTAAGAGTTTAAAAATTTCACCCGAGTGAGATTTGAACTCACGACCACTTGCATTCCGTGCATCGCTCTACCAACTGAGCTATCGGGTCACTTGACTCAGATGACGAATTTTACCATCTCTTTTTAAATTACATTTTTACACACACACACACACACATTTGTTCGCATGGAACTATTTTATATCCAATGAAAAAAAGCTAATTCAGTCAAACAGAATGGTGAGTAACTAATGATCTAGGTGCATATATAACAGTTATATATAACAGTATACTATTCGGAAATTGAAATTTCCGGGTCAGCAGAGGGTGTAGGGCCTCGTGATGTGAGTTATTACTATATAGTTAGTAGTACATATAGTTTTTAATATATCAGTTACCAGTAAGCTTTGTCGTTGATTGACAAGCAGTTACTTCCCGTTCAGCGGGGAATTTGGGAATAAAGCCTCGAGCACACCAAATGCGTATGCGTGCACGTAAGCGTAGACGTACACGTACCTCTGAGTTTAATGTATGCGCCCGGTGATGGGCGAGCCCTCAATAGACTTTTAATATTACTGACATTCCGATTTTATTTATCTGTATATACTACACTACAGTACTTCTATGTTTATAGAATATACGAGTGTAAAATATAATTCAAATGAATGTTTCAGACGAGAGTCCATGACACTACATACTAACTTTGAAAAGGGTTATCGTCATTATTTTTCCTCGTAGCTCTAGAGACTGAAAATAATAATCATTAGTACATTTAAAATACACTATTCACGGTTACTGCATGTCGAAGTTATTCTCGAGCGGCGTGGAGGTCGTGAAGTATAATTTTTCAGTTAACAACTTGTGAAATTTCATGAAATATTGCCCGAATTATGTTCTACGGGATATAAGATTTAATTTTATACGAAGGAAGCTTTTGAGTGGTGAATAATTTAAAATTAAGCGAAGTATTAAAGTTATTAAGGCTATAATTTCTCAGCATCATGATAGACGGGTATTTCGGCCATGTTCATACGCATTAGAATTAGTTCTGAACTCGTGATATAGATGACGTTAGTTTAGACTGTCGTTGATTTCTGGAACGCGCTATCAAGATTATTTAGTAATAACGTAAGTTGTTATTATTGGTTTGACAATATACGATCTTCTTGTACTTTATATTGTGTTTCATTTAACCAGTATACATATGCTACTTGAGCAAGGGAATTTTGGTACTCGTTCAGGCCATATTGTTTTGTAATTTTATCAGTAAATATTTCAGATTCAACTTTTTTACTACCTAATTCTTCGTCTCTACCTAGGTTTCTATGATTTTACCCTGTTTGTCTTGTTTCATTATTGCTATTGTATCTGTGTGTATGTACTCCTCCGATAGAAACCTTTTATTCTATTCCTCTTATTATGTAATATATTATGTAATATACTATGATATGACCGTCACACGTAAACCTAAACGTAAAATTAGTCCTACCTGTCCTTATCTCTCTCTCGGTATTTATGTTAAGAACGGAGAGAGATAGACTTGACTAAGATTAGATTTACGTTTGAGGGTCAGAATCGACCCTATTAATGCTCTTATCTAAAAACTATAAGGAAACAAATACCCAGATAGTTTAAACTCGTTTTAGAAATTATAGTATAAATACCTTTTTTCATATTTCTCGAAATCAAACTTCTTTCATCATTATAGGAAAGGTGATGATAAAATACACGCGTCCGGGTGTCATTTGCATTAATAATTCTATTGATTGATCACATCAATACAATTAATCAAATTGGCTTAAAACGTATTAATACGTACACAATTACTGTATAAACAACCCGCCATTAGCCTATACCATTGTCTGGGTAAACCCGCATTCCTTTCATAAAAAAACCGTCCGTAAACCCCCTTTTACAACGTACAAACGAGTCGAAATGCTGCAGATATTGCCGCGTCAGTTGTTAGGAATATCCTACCTTAGGGCGAGATCATACTAGCTCTACTAAAATTCGATGCATATCTTGAAAGCGGAAAAAGCTGTCGAATGTCACTTACATGTTTATTAAACATAAATTGACACATGTTTTCTTTTACGGACTGTTGTCTGTTGTCGAACTGTTGGTCTGTATCTACTACAAGACCACATTCTTCCTCTAAGCTCCAAGAAAAAAAAATCTGATCAAATATTGATGATAAAATATCTAAATCTTCTTCCTGCCCGATTCACCATTTATTTGAAGTCAGTGCAATAATCCTTTATGATCCTCTTTCAACCCTTTTTCAGTAACACAGCCGTGTCTATATATATATGTATATAAAAACAACAATGTATCGCCTCTTTACATGAACAACGTGATATCTCATAAAGTAGTTTATAAAATATCACGTTGTTCTTGTAAAGAGGCGATATAATGTTTATATACAAGACTTCTTTCAAAATTAGTAACGCATCGTCTATTTTATTGTTTAACGTGCGATGTTGGAAGAATAGAGTTAAAAGCATTTTTTTTAAAATGAATTATGCAATGTACATTACTGTCTTTCAATATCGTGCCACGTCATGCTGCAACATTATCTGACTTTCCTTTGTTAAATATGTATAATACATAATGCAAATTCTTATTATAAGTATTCATAGAGCCTTTTCTTGACTTTGATAAGAAAAGTGGTTATTTGAAAATAGCCTAATATAAAAAAAATCTATCCACAAAATTTGATAAGTCCATCAAAATACTTTGTAGGTGGATTTGCAGCGCCACTCGTAATCGAGTACAGTGACGGTGTCACCTTTGCAGGTGGCATAGACAGTCGTTATAATTATATTCTATTCTAAACTATGTCACTCTGCCCTAATGCCCTGTACACTATGCACGTGTAATAATGTGTATAAACCCTTAGCCTAACTTCGGCAATCCGTACTAGTGGATTACATCCAAGCCGGTGGCTACCTGTATATATCGATGCCTACGACGAAACTATGTCACTCTGCCCTAGAGCTTTCGTACACTGTGAATGTGTATAAACCCCTTAGCCTAACTTCGGCTATCTACTGTGGATTACATCCAAGCCGGTGGCCGGGCAGCCAGTGGCTGTTCCCACCTCTAATTGCCATTAAATGGAGCCTGCTTTGTCTGTTCCGGCGGTAAAAGGGTTAGAATGAAGCATTAGAGGGTAAGTAGGGTTAATTTTAAAAGTTTTCTACTTTAACCGAAATTGAGTTCGGCGTTTTCGCAAATTACTGTCATTCAACTGATTGATTGGATTTGGGTTTGTTTATTGCGTGTTGAAAGTTAATTATTATCTTTCGGGATGCTATTTTTATTGTAATTCTTAATTGTACAATAAAGTTAATCACAAAGAAAACGTTCGAAGGCGTGCTTAGGTACAAAAACATTATTTTAGTTCAAAAAAGGGCCAAGAAGTAAAATTTAATAAAAATACGTACCAGTTCAGTTATAACAGGCTTTTTATCTGAATTATTCATAAAATTAAATTTCCATTCCTGTACTTAAGTAAGTAATCCTCGCTTAAAATAAACCTCCCGACGGTACTACTTTTAAGGGAAAATATGCTGGAAAGTAAGTAGGTAGTCTATCATGTCCGAGCGATTAAGTGGACCGTAGTCGTGATAGACCTTAGCCATGCAAATATAAAGAACAACGGACAGAGTGTTGTGACTACACAGAGTGAAGTATTGATAGTAAGCTCGGCAACGATATGTCATGGAGTAGGGATGTGTATTGACACGTTATTCACACACACATACAAACCATAGTAAGCTCAGCGCCTACAGGAAAATACGCACACATGCTTAACGCGCCGCCATTTCGGTGCTTCAATCTGTGCAGTGACAGCATTACGTCCGTTGTTCTTTATACGTTCATGGCTCGATATTGATGTTTTTTTATATATTTTTGAATGGAAAAATCTATACATTTACAAATGTTTTATAGGGTTTTAAGAAAATAATTATTTATAACATGTTAATGTATATTTCCAAGCGTCGCGTCGCTTAGGTGCGGTAGCGATTTTTTAAAAAGATATATTTAATAGAAATTATGCTGATATCTATACAAACTATGATACTTTTGTACTATTCGTATTGCAAAGAGTAGATAGGTCATAATATACATTTCTTTTATTTCTATTTATATTATTATATCCGGCATAAATAAAGAGTAGGCTTTGAAAAGTACACAATTTCTGGTATTAACCGAGCGACGTGCCTTAATATTTTATTTACTCTTCAAAAGAAAAATGAAAAGATCTTAATCACCGCCGGAATAGATAACATAATCTGTTATTAATTAAAAAAAAGATATCTTATTTTGGCCCCGAAAGAAGTTCATTAAAGTGGCCGAAGTTAAATTAAAAATGTCCAGTGGCGGCGTGCTCCCGCTTCGCGCATTTATCTTTATTTTTTAGTTCAAGTTTCTAGGGTAAAAGTTTGTTACCTGTTTTTAAATGCCTTCAGGAAATTGAACCTCGGACAGTTTTATTGTGGACTAATTGTGTTACTCGGAAGTGGTTTGCCGTTGATAGCCTGTACTCGTACAATCGATATTTTGATTAGCCATCTTTATTAGCTAAGTACTAGTGACTTTGTCCGCGTGGATTGCAAAATTATCCTGCGCTGATTTCGGAAGGCGTAGGTTTGATCGTTACGGGCATGTACCACTGAATTTATATCATGCACGGTTTAATATATTAAAATTGTCACTTAGCTTTGCCGAGGAAGTTTGGCGTCAGGCAGGTAGACAAATTCTTGGCAATAGTGTTTCGATAGAAACCATATTACGCTGAACTCATGAATAATGGAATAAGGGCAGGAAGAATATGATGTGATGATAAGGTAAAAAAATCCTAAGCTGACTATATTATATTGTAGGTATGGTCCCACTGTCAGCCTTTACAGACAACTTAGTTTCAATTGGAATAAAAAGACACCCTATTCAGTCCACGTACGCAACACAAGACAAATTTTAATTCCACTTGAAGTGGGGCTTCGGAAACAACTTCCAATCCCAAGTGAATCCCACTTTCTCGGCGCTATCCGTGAAGCGAATACGTAAAAAGTTTCGATTCGAATTCCTACATAATTATAGTGGATGGTTATTTGACTATATGGCAGATACTGTGGAGGTAAAGTATTGTAAATTCAAGCGTGTTTTGGTATTGTTCTTTTTAGATCCTCTTTTCTATATAAGATTAGGTGCAAGATATATCCGAGATTAGTTTAAATGGGGCGTAGTGTCGGTATTATCAGTGGTCAGAGGACTTACTGTGAGATTTCAATTAGAACTCGCCCGCGTTGAGTAGCCAACCAATCACATAAAAGCATGATGACGTGATGTAATAAAAGAAAGTGTGATTGCTTGAAAAGTTTACGTTAACGCGATCGAGTTCGAAGTAAAAACTTGCATGGGTGTATTCGAAGGATAAAATTCATGCTGTCTCTATCTTGGTAAAGTTTTAGAGAAAGATAATTATTCAAATCTATTCATAATATAGATCATAATCATAAATTTAGTCACTGGACTTAGGTTAGGTTTTTGAAAAGCTGTCTTACAATGTGTCATTAAACATAAATATGGCAAGGATGTATAGGATCTACCATAAACAAATGATAAATATTTAATTAGTTTATTATTTAATATGCTATTTAATTGGCTAGACATAAGGACAATTTTTTATATGTGACAAAACCTTTTTTTTCTTCATCAAACCGGCAAGGAGAGAGTACCCCGACCGCAGGCGGCATGTTTTGCGAATTTTGTTTGTCTGTAGCTCTCAAATGGATTTTCATTTAAACACCCCTAAATGGTGGCGAAATAAAAAGGGCTATACCCTCTGACATTACCGCGATTAATTTAAAAGGCCCACATTATGGGGATCCTTTACGCACCACATGGATTATTAAGTTTTTTTAAAATATGTTTATGTACGTGCATTCATGAGCATATATGTATGTGACCTACTCAAAGCAATAGATACATCAACCTTTTTCAATCCACTGCTGGAAAGAGGCTCCGGTAGGGTAAAAGGCACGTACCAAAACATTTGCACACATTAAAACCATTAAGTAAATCCGAAGAAAGAGCGAAGCCCTTCAAGTTCAAAACTTTATATTCAATTCGCCTCCTTTAAAATTTGAGCTACTAAACTCACTGGGCGTCGAAACCGCGAATTACTTAAAATACTCGGCAATTTCTTATAATGTTCTACACTTCTCCCAAGTTTTGGGGAGTTGCTGCTCCCCGGGGTAAAGTTTTAGGGAAAAAATGTGTTAACTTTTATTAAATCGCTGTCGTGACATCGAAACACTTTCGTGTCAATGAACTTAGTTGAAGTCAGTAAGTTTTATTTCGTTTCACTATCAAAGGAAATTGAATTTGACGTTGTATTATTGAATTTGTTTATTTGTTTGATTAAAAGTCGATATTTCATTCGTTCTTGCGTTGACACTGTTGTGTAAATAATAGTTTACATACTACATATTATGCTATACAGGGTGTTTGTGACAGCCAGGCAAATATTCACATGGTGACTTCAGACCATGATTCTGAGGCGAAAAATAGTGAACATTTTCTCAGAAAAATTCCAAAATTTTCCGACATTTATTTTTTATTTTTTGGGGAAAAAATTGTTTTATTAATTTATTTAGGCCTTAGATACTGACTTAAAAACTAATATTTAACCAAAAGATGATTTTTAAAAAAAAGTTACGCTCAAAAAAGTTCAAAACACTGATCAACCCTAAAGGAGAGTCAGAAGTGATCCAAAAAACAGCAATGTATCACAGAATTACCAATAAGCCCATTTAAATAGTCACAGGATCGCCTGATACAATTGGCGCGGAAAATAAACATTACGGATAATCAAATTAAAAATGCATTTCCTGCGAGTTATAATACTGTCGTACTCAACTCAACAGCGCAGTACTTGTTCAGCATTTCAGTATTTGCCTGGCTGTCACCTACACTCTGTATAACTCAATACGCCACATAACGTTTTGACTGGTCAAAGCATAGGGTCTTTTGAAAGATCAATATGCCTAATGCGTTTCATACATCCTTACTATCCTAGGGCTACCTCTAGCAGGGAACTGCTGTATAGGCTGCTAATGTGTATGATGTGCTAGTGCTAGTTACTTTGTGTACTGTGTTAATTAGTCTTTATGGGCAGCCATAGGAGTTATTTTGTGAAACGGACTCTAGCACAACTTATTTGTCAAAATCAGAAAGATATGTCATTTTAACTAAATAAAGAACTAAGAAGTTAATTCAAGTGGGACTCAAATGAAATGCTGTATCTTCCTAGGATAGCGGTATCGTTCCCTGCTGACTATCGTTCCATAGCCTTAGGTTGGTATCGTTCTGTGGATTATTCTTTTAAATTAGAATGAAGCATTATAACAGCACTCGCTGAGGTGGTTAAAGTAGCTGAGACATAAAAGGACATTTATGCTATTTCATTTCTTGTCCTATCCATAGGTACTCTGAAAAGGTAGCCTAGCAACTCAATCCCCAAAAAATCCCGATAAATTAATCACTCACGTTGAATTTTACAGCATTATTATAACATTCAAATCAGCCTGACCTACACAGATTCGGAGTAACGTAAATCCGCACCAAGCACCTATATTATAGGGTTTAAAGTATCTTGTGGAATTCCTAGCCCTTGAACCTGACAGTGATGTAGGTCTTGTAATTGAGAGCTCGAAGATCTTTTCGCTGTTGGAGTTGAAAATGTCATGGTTGATGCTAATGGTAAATGCGGATATATGAGCAGTGGATACATTGACAACGTTAATAGGTTTTTAACCGACTTGAAAAGGGACCTCTCTTTCGTCTGTATGTATATCAATTCGTCTGTATGTTTTTTATTTATTTATTAGAGTTAGCAAAGAACCTAACCGAGAGTCCCCTCAAAAAGGGGAAGTCTTTGCCCAGCAGCAAATTAAAAATATAGCCTTTATTGACCATTTCCTTATTATTAGGAAGTCACTTGACGAACATAACCCTCTTCCAATAACATCCATCCACTGTGACTGGTTGGAAGCGGCCTGCCTTGAGTAATGAGTAATCCCACAGAGTAATCCTGACAGATTGATATGCACCAAGTTAAACTAAATTAAACGCATAGTAGGTGTGTGGCGCTCTGGGGAGCAATTCTTGAAAAGATTTACAGCCGAAACGCAACCACTAACGAACCGTTAACGAAACGCAATGCGTAGCAAAATTTACTTACCCCCAGAGTATGAAGGTATATATTAGCATGCAGTGGTCGCGAGTCATCATCATCAGCCTATTGCAGTCCACTGCTAGACGTAGGCCTCCCCAGGTCACGCCACAAGACTGCCATGGAGGGTATTTGCCCATAGTCACCACGCTGGGCAGGCGGGTTGGTGACCGCAATTTGTATTTTGGACTATGATGTCAACACGGGAGGCGCTGCTGCCCACCTCCCGGATACCATTAATCGCCTCGTATGATACCCACGGGCAGACATGGGGTGGTACGAATTCTACTCTGCCGGCACCACGCGGTCGCGAGTATGTCATAATAAAATCAAGTATCTGTCTCGTGCTGAAATGTGTCTAATTACGTCGCCGTAAAGTAATGATTGCTTTGTTCTGAGCGTCTATAACGGTTCCGTTTCGGCTTCGTTCCAACTCGAGACTTTTCGAGAATTGCCCCCATATCGTTATCGTAACATTTTCACCAATAGCAGTTAGACTTTATCGCGTCTTTAAAGTAACAAGATAAATGAAGACTCTTGTAGATATAAGCTTGCCATTGTACATGCATCTCTTCTTCTATCTTTGTAATTATACAAAATGTAACGGATCGCTGTCTGTACGTGGAAGATAAATGAGAAAAAATATTATAGAAGACCTTTATCAACGCATTAGTACCCAAAATAATGATTTTTTAAATTTTTGTCTGTTTGTCTGTGCGTTTGTGCACGCTAATCTCAGAAACGGCTGAACCGATTTCGATTCAGTTTTCAGAAATGTATTGTGATAGGTCCCACTTAACATATAGGCTACTTTTTATCCGGGAAAATGTTTTTATCCCGGATAATTTCGACATTTTGTTTTTTCTTAGTCCACGCGGACGGAGTCGCGGGCGTCCACTATAAAGAATAAGATTTGATATTGATGGAGATGTTTCGATAGCTTTGCGAATTTCGCTGTCGCTTGTAAAATGTAGGTATTGCCACATAGTCTAAGCTCCCTGGATTGGATAACATCCACCTTTTTTAAATTCGAATAGAACAGTTTTCTTGCATTCTTTATTGTACACACAAACATTAGACAATATAGTACAATATACTTAACATAGTTACACAGGGAGTGTACAAAGGCGAGCTATCTCTTTAAGAGATTTCTTCCAACAAACCCAAGCAAACAATTTGTTTATTTATCCTAGATACTGCATAGGTAGCAAATAAAGCATGCCGTCATGTGATAAATAAAGAGATTCCTTCCCGCCCCGCTACATAAAAACAGATCCCAACCAAATCTCCCAAGAGTTGACTTGAGTTGAGTGATTTACCGCTGGGCCCTGACTTTAAGTTCGGTAGTTTGTTTTACGGAATAATTTAAGAGGGTCACACCTTGGTGGGAATAACATTACTGAATTTACTTTTTTGTGCGTTTTAGAATGCAACTTCTTATTTACGGCCCAGCATTCAGATCCATACAAAACGACAGGTCGAATTATAGTGGTATACCACAAATATAAATTGCAGTTTGTTTAGTAATATTCTCATTTAAGTATTTTGCTGTGCAATCAGTAATTTTGATATGAATTCCGATTATTTGTAACTAAAGAAAACACTTTATTTGATGTGCGTTTAAATACTACCCGTTTAGTAATCTCTTAACATTGCAGAAAATTTTATCAAAATCGATTGAGCTATTTTCTTTAGTTACCTTAGATTTTCAGCAAGGCAAACGGGTAACAACAATTCATTTTGTGCATTATACAGCGATAAATGTGCAATTTTTGCTATTGCGAGATACGTAATAAGTCCGGGATGGTTAACACAGAACAGTCAATCTAAAACCGTCAGTGTGTGTAATTAGAGCACATGTTGTCTGTGAGTACAGTGGACACATCCGCCCTTTGAGGACTGTGGACTTCCTTCCTATGACGTGTTTGTTCGAGCATTCTGAGGTACATACATGATACTGTCGTAGTGTGTTAGAGGATTTAATTATTTGCAATGTTTTATGCTTCGGCATTCTCTAGGCGATAAGCGAGCAACTTGTCAGTGATTATTTGCATCAGTGGGATAAGCACGAACCTCTCGATAGCTCCTGTCTTATCTGGATCACACTGTCACATCTCTAAATAGTATTCAATTTGCTTTGCGGAGTTAGAAATCTGCCTTGCTGGTATAAAAAGGTTCATGTTTACCCTACTGTCCCCTCTATGCTGAACGTGGCTGTGGGATTTCTCTCTATGGTCCTACATTTCTGGTTACCCCCTTTCGGGAACGCCGTGTGTACATATTTTTTATACAGGGTGTAACAAAAAGGGTATGTTAAGCGAAAGGCTATGTAAATAGCCCACTATAGAGAACCTATCCACAAAATTTGAGATCCGAAATCACATGTTCTTAATTTTATGTTTAATTGCCCGTTTATAGTATGGAGAATTTTTAAATATCTCAGGAATTTTCATACAATCTTGAAAAATAAAAATGTGATTTCGAGTTTCAAATTTTGGAAATAGGTTCTCTATAGTGGGCTATTTATACAGCTTTTCGCTTAACATACCCTTTCTGTTACACCCTGTATAAGACGTTTGCAGAATTATACGTATAAATACTTCAGTTTAAAAAACCACCTTTCATCTCCATCATCAGATCAGCTCAATGTCATAATAATATTGCATTGTCATCCGATTTATATATGCATGCAAAATTTCGGCTCAATCGGAAACCAGGAAGTGGATCAAATTTGACTTGCAAGATTTGGTTACAGACAACGGGACAGGTGAAACTAAATAAAAGCTTGCAATAAATAGACGTATGCTATTTACTTATATTAAATTAATTAAAGTAAGAAATAGTTACCCAAACTGACTTTATGGGGTCTATTAGTCAAATTTTGGAATTCTGCATTTTTTAAGCACTTCTACCATATTGTATTAGGCTAGAAATGTCATAGCTTAGATTAATAATTAGTCTTGAGCGAATTCTAAGTGTCATAGTTTGGGTCATAAAGAACAAAGTGGCGAGTTAAAACTGGTACAGGTAGCTTAGTATCCAAGATTCAGGCAGATGCGAATGGGCCCAAATGTTCTTCTATAATATACATGGACAGAGTCGCGGGGTATAGCTAGCGCTCTATAAATACGGACTTAAACTGCACACAATAAAATTATTTTCCTTTGAAATCATTCGCGCTTGTAATGGACGTACAAAGCAATTTGTTTCTAAAAAAAACGGCTCGTTCATATAAATCGAGAGAAATCTAAAGAATTCAGGTCTATTGAATCCTCGCGGCTGTGCCCAGGCCCAGTCTCATTAAGTTAACGTACTTTAGAAGTATGTCAGTAAATATATTGGCATAATTTATGGGCATTCGGGTATTCTATTCTATTTATATCTGTTTCCGCTGGTGATAAACGTGGCTGTGAGATTTCATTTATAATCCTTTTTATCTATTATTAAGTAATTTATGAGTATTAAAGGTTATATTAATAGAGAAGTGTTTTTTTTAAATAAATTTATCATAGTCAAGATATTATATATTATAAAATTATTAATAAAGAAATGGAAAAAATTCCTCACCCGGGTGGGAATCCAACCCACGACCTCTGCATTCCACGTGCCAGCGTTCTCACCACTGAGCCACCGGGTCAATTACTCGGATGATTACGAGATTTGGCTAGTGTATAGCTATCGGGATGAAAAATAACGTTGCCAATATGTAATTTAGAAAAGAGATGGTAAAATTCGTCATCCGAGTAATTGACCCGGTGGCTCAGTGGTGAGAGCGCTGGCACGCGGAATACAGAGGTCGTGGGTTCGATTCCCACCCGGGTGAGGAATTTTTTCCATTGCTTTATTAATAATTTTATAGTATTAAAGGTGTTAGTGACATAATAATCAAATTTTTTTATGGTGAACTAAGTTCAATTTTATGCCATTTTTTCGTCAATTGTGTATTTTTTTTCGTTTAACATGGCGTGCCTAGGTATCAATGATCTGTAAAAAGTTGCTAGCTCAACGCCAGAGAAAGTGCCCCTGACTTCTTAAGTTACGTCTTACGACATGCATGGAAAGAGATGCAGTTAAGAATGCGCTAGAATAAGTGGAGCTCCACATCAGCACAGAAGAAAAAATTATCTTCTCACAGTAACCTCGGCAAACAAATGGGCAGCTATTGATATTGTGTATAGTTTAATATTAATTTTTATTTGACAGTGGCAGTAGGTTTTTTTTATATAATTAACGTACATATGTATTTTATAAAGGATCTTTAAAATAATGTATTATAGCTAACTTAGAACTACTTAGATCTATGGCCTACCTATGGGAAGTCGGTTGACCATCCAAATTTTTACAGGATGGTCAGCCGATCTACCTTATCAGGTAGCGTGCCCAAAATGCTGGCTGCGTTGCCGCGCTGAATGGCTATGCTTATTCTTTGGCCTAAGTAGCAGCCAGCATTTTGGTCACGTGTAGTTTAATTAAATTGAATGTTGTGTTAGTGTATATTGGCAATTTCGTATAAAGTACCAAAGCTATTTGTATTGAGGATACCTAACATAACCTGGCTAGTTAGCATTTACTATGCAAATTACATTTTGATTGGATCTGATATTACCCAGTCATCTGGATGTAGGAAACCCAATATAGGTATACTATTAAACAATATGCAGGTATACTATAGGTATATAACTCTCAGAGTATACATTTGAAAAGCTATAAAGCGCGCCTTACAATATGAGATTCGGAGGCACAGATATGAGCAGTCAACCTTAAGCCATGTGCTTTTGCTGGCCACAATAGAACGAAGCGATACTGGCGCTCTATAACTTATGTGTACTCTATGGTATACTGTGTCTATAGGGTTATGGCAAAATGTAATGGAATCAGACCTAGGAAGTAGCCTACATCTTATTTGATTAAGTGCTTGCTTGCTTGATGTTGTTATATGTAATTCGAACAAGCAAGGATTATTAGGTAAGTATAGGTAGGTATTATGTATATGTATTTATATATTCGTCATCCGAGTAATTGACCCGGTGGCTTAGTGGTTATAGCGGCTGGCACGGTTTGCAGTGGTCGTGGGTTCGATTCCCAGTCGGGTGAAGAATTTTTTCCATTTTCTTTATTAATAATTTTATAATATATGTATTTATTTAAAATGGTTGATCGTTTCATAACGTGCTGTTATGAGCTTGAAGAATAACGAATTTATTTGTATTTGGAATTGACCCGGTGGCTTAGTAGTCATAGCATTTACTATCAAACTTGTATTTATGGTTTAACGGTTATGACGAATTTATTTGTATTTGGATAGTCATTTACTATCAAACTTGACCTAAATTGTCTCATGTTGTTGGTTAACCAATTTATTATAGAAAAGCTACACCCTTAGTTAACAGTCGGGATAAAAAAGCTCGGAAGAATAGCTACTCGCATCTATTACTATTCACTTATATGTATTACAGTGAGGTAAGCATGAACCGTTTTACGCGCCGTATTACGAATTATATTTCAATTTTACCCCATTAAAGTAGATCAAACCCGTCCTAATTATTCAAATTGCCCACACTAACTTTTTAATGAAGGTTTATATAAAGTAAAACACTTGAATTAATGACCCTTTAGTACAGGTAACTACCGCCGTTTATGGCATATACCCTTGGTAATCGGTTTTAGTGCGTTGGTATGTACATAGGTTAATGGTTCTTCTACTTACATCTCTATATAATATAAAAATGAATCGCTGAATGCGTTGCTAAGCGCAGATCTCGAGAACGGCTGAACCGATTTCGCTAATTCTTTTTTAGCGTATTCCTATAGAACAGTTCTATAGAACAAGGATCGTTCTCACGATGAGAAAAAAAATTGAAAAATTGCCTGAAAATTTGTTTTCAATAAAAATGGTCGGTTTACCATACTTCGAAATCACACTTGAACATCATCATCATTATCATCATCAGCCTATTGAAGTACACTGCTGGACGTAGGCCTCCCCCAGGGCACGCCACAAGACTGCCATGGGGGGTATTTGCCCATACTCGTGGTCATCACGCTGGGCAGGCGGGTTGACACTTGAACATATATATTCACATAGCTGTGTTCCCAAAATAGGGCAGCCTGATCTGCAAGATCACGAAGGAGATCCTTACAGCGAAGTTTAGCATAAATATACAGTTTACCTCACATTTAGTCGTAAACAAAGATACCTAAGTTATGTGTTGTGCTGATAAATTCATTATCTTCCAGCCGTTTTCTAATTCCTTGACATGGTGTGACTTAATTTTATTTCTGATTAAAGTTTTAGAATCATCATTTTAGCCTTTTCCAGGTTTTGTCCTGCATCCTGTATACGGGAAAGTGCGAATGTCCTTTACAAATCTGCTGAACGGTTTTTGATTTACAAATAGTCGAGGATACTCGTATTATATCATCATCATTAGCCTATTGCAGTCCACAGCTGGACGTTAAGGCCTCCCCCAGGGTATGCCACATGACTGCTATGGGGGTATTTGCCCATAGTCACCACGCTCTTACTTCATTATATACCTTTTTCCAAATAGAAACCACTTCTTGGCTTATATAGTCGTACAAGGCTATTCAAATACAACAGTACTCAACTTAAAAAAGGATGGTCGATATAAATGAAAACAAATCAGTATTTTCACATGTTTAATGAACAATATTTTCAAATAATTTGTTTTTGCATTGTTCAAAATTGTATAATTATGTATATAGAATGCTATACAATACCGTACAAGCCCTGTTTACTCACTGTGAAAGCCTTATAACTATTTTATTTCATTGCATTTATTTCAACTGAGATGCATTATTTTATATTACGGGATAATATAACGAGAAAAATGCCGACAAAAAAATCACAATAATAAACTGCATATTTTTATAATAAATTAACATAAATTTGTAGCAAAATCTTATATAAGTCTATTTCAAAAATCATAATTATGTGTCTCAATTTTATCCATGGTATACATTCAGTGAAGATGACTTAAAGTTTTTAAAAAATGTTATCACTAATTAATTTCAAATAACGTATAATTTCTTTGGTACATAAATCTTAGTCCCACGAACCGTAAAAACCTATTACGATTGGATTATTCGTAAGCAAAGATCAAATGATATGGTATGAAAAAACTAGGTATCTATAGGACTTGAACAAGGATTTTTAATGGAGAAGTACTTATATATACACGTCCAATAAAGGTTCCGTCCGCTACATCCTTCTTTTCTTTTCCAATGTGCCACTCACTAAACTTTTTGGGAATAATTCTCGTATTGCACGCAAGACCTACTTTGATTTTGTAGTCTTGATTATTTATCTATCTTCGTGAGCTAAAGGCTACGTTGTAATTCTTTCTCCGTCAAAAATGTTATAATAAAAAAATTATTTCAGTTTCTCGACATAATCACACAAAACCCATTCAAATTTAATTTAGGTATTGCTAAGTTTTTAATTAAACTTTAATAATGAATTTGTCTCACATCAGCTCTATGATAAATAAACAAACATATTATTATCATGACAATAATATATTGAGACATGGTTTTCAAAGATTGTTTTTACCTTTTCAAGCTTTTAAAGCAATCAAAGTAAATTACAAAACGATTTTTTTTCTGTGGTCCGCATAATCCGCTTTTAAATTTATTTACATTTTGCGAAATTCTTTAAGCACACTGAAATAATTATTATTTAAGAACTATTCAAAGTGGCTATAAATATTAATCTATCAGTGAAAATAAAACTCAAAGGCTAATAAGTTAGTAAATATTAATAATAATAACTTAATCATTCTTATCTAAAAATTATATACATACATTTAAAAAAACAGAGTTGGTGCTATCTACATAGTTATTTAAGATTATTGCATTTTATGCATTAATTTATCGTTATTTGTGTTAGTTAAATACTTATATATTATAAAAACAGTATTAATATGTATCGATATGATGGTTTATAATGAAAATTCTAGGTACCTACACGTAAAATTAAAAACGATGCAAAATTTTAAAAGCTAAAACACACTTCTAAAATATTAAGGGTCCCCGAATTTAGAAGTTATCTTTATTAGGATATATATTTTAATAATTAGGAAATGTGACATAATACATAATTAAAGAAACATTTAAAAAGAATATAAAATGAAATGACCATGATGAATGTTGATATTTCTATCTACTTTTCGTATCGGCATATAATACTTAAAGATATTTATTTACAGGTGCGGTAAATAATATGTTTGCAAGCTCAATTTCAGGATAAACTATAAAATTATCAACAATTTTATAAGCAGCTGCTAAATATTGTCTTCTTTCATTCTGTCCTACTAAAAGCCGATTTAGAAACGGTCAGATAGCCTATTTAAAGGATACAGTTGATGCTGTATCTATCTTGATGAAATTTTAGAGAAAGACAGCATCAACTTTATCCTTCAGATAAGAGCTATCAGACAATTGAAAAAATTGGAACAATTTTCATAAAAATGTGAAAGTTTATAAGAACGTTAAGGCTCGAGCACTCCGGATGCGTATGCGTGCACGTAAGCGTAGACGTACACGTACCTCTGAGTTGTAATGTATTATACATATATATATTATATATATTTGATAATTCTTTCACGTATTAACTAGCAGACAGATTTTAATGCGGGTAAAGCTGGGCATAGTAAATTATATCAAAATGCTACATGGGCTACATACATAGTTCAAACGGACAATGCTATGGCTATTAATTCATTATAGAAAAAGCTAATAGGTCACTAATAGAGAAAAGGAAAGGTCTGGCTTTTCTTAATACTACAGTTACCTATAAAATATACAGGGTGATTTTTGGTCGTCAACGTTCCCGAAATCACTGGACACTATAAATTTCGCCCGATCAATGTTTTTTTTCAACAAAATTTCCATCATTTCCCAGCATTTTTTTTAGCATAAACTTACTTTATTTGATGTATAGAGTACGTACCCTTCGTTAAGAGTGGCAACGAAAAAAAATCGTATGTAGTCATATCGCCCATAAAACCTAATGCCATTGGATAAGTACAAAAACTGCTGTTATAGTTGCTTTGAATGGCATTCCCTGTTCTCAACGCGTACCATGTTACCTACTCACCCGCCTAAGTTGAAGCATTAAGATGAAATATTAATACAATCGAGTAGTTTTCCGAGAATTTGACGCGTAAAAGGCTCCCGTATACAAATCTCGACTACGTTTATTGTGGCTTTTTTGATGAGCAACGCTCAACCTCTCATCAGACAGTAAGTATATTCTTTGATTCAACCAGTTTCACAACGAATATCCTCACCAAGAAACTTGGAGTTTGCACCGGAGTACTCAATAATACTCAATACTAGCTGTTGCCTGAGATTTCGTTTGCGTGATCTATTGAATATAGCCTATGTTTTTCTCCGTACTACTAAATATGTATGCACAATTTCAAGAAGATTGTTATAGTTAAAATGGTGTAAAGAGGTAACAAACAAAGAAACTTTCATTCCCATTTGTAATATTAGTTACAAAATTACACCCACTTTTCACCAGATAGCCTATTAAGTCCCACGTGGTAAAGGGTGAGCCTACCACCGCTTTTTGGGCACAAATACAACAATCTAGATACCGGTAACGAATCCAATGGGAAATGTTTTAGAGTCATTCTAAATATATATTATAAGCTATTAACGTCAGAGCCTCGTCCGTTTAAGCCTCGAGCACACCGAATGCGTATGCGTGCACGTAAGCGTAGACGTACACGTACCTCTGAGTTTAATGTATGGAACTGTATAGGCACGGGCAGACCGGATGCGTATACGTAGACGTAGGTATAGACGTCAAGCGGTGACAGTTCCATACATAGCCTCGAGCACACCGGATGCGTATGCGTCAAGCGGTGACAGTTCTATACATTAAACTTAGAGGTACGTGTACGTCTACGCTTACGTGCACGCATACGCATCCGGTGTGCTCTAGGCTTAAATAGCAGGGTGCACCACGGGCAGGTGAATAGTTAGCATTTGACTAGGAATATCTTTGCTATCCTTAAATATACACAACTGTGTACCCAAATCGGGGTAGTGAGAACTACAGGATCACGAAGAAGGATTTTAAATCCTCATCATATGTTAGTATGTAAAATATCACTGACAAATAGTTAGCTCATCACAGTTCAACATTAATTTGTTTTTGTTTAAAATGTAACATAATATTTGAATATTACTCACTAGTTTATCCTGAAAAAGTCTATTACATTATATTTATGTACAACATCAAGAATATAATTAGTGCGAATGATATGTGTATCTAATGACGTATAACTGTAAAGATCATAGAGTATATAAGCTATAGAGCGCCAGTAGAGCTTCGTTCTATTATGGCCAGCGGCGTAAGCAAAATTCTCTCTTTTTTCTACTGGTTTATACGATCATAGGGTGGCCTATTCATATCTGTGCCTACTGATATTTTAAAGCGCGCTCTATAGCTTGCTAAATGTATACTCTAAGGTAAATATATAAAACGGTTAACACTAGACGTTTGTATGTTATTTACAATTATTAAATAATGCTTAGTCTATAGTAACTTAGTTTATTTTATGAGTTCAGGAAAAGTTTGTTCAGATTGTACAATCTTTGATATTGGTGCAATCTTCTTAAATTTTTTCACTAAAGTAGGTATTATATTGTATATATATATATATATATATATATATATGTATTATATTACCACTGTGTATTTTAGTATCAACTTTGGCGTTCCCTGAGGTTAAAATCAAAGTCGTTTGTAAGTACATATATTGATATATTTGCAGTAGTTCTGTTGTCTGGTTGACGGAACTTTAGTCCTACTTTTACTTTTCAATAGTAGTAGCTTATTCTTCTATGGTAGTAGCGACTGGGGCAGCTCTTGGATCTTAATACTTTATCGTTATATTTTTAAATTAAATAGATTTTGCCTGCGAGTCGATAGTGTCAATGCCACTGTTTTAGCAAATAATGTCATCATATATAAAAAAATTCAACAACTTTGAAATAAGAAAAAACGTTGAATCTAGACAAACTTTTCCTTTTATTGGACATTTTTATTATTTTTAACGTCCTATAAGTCTGGTCGGTAGATTATTATGTCTTATTGTGGTAGGTATAAAGTTTATTATAGTAACGATTACAATTAGTACCAAATTCTTGATATTAGCTAATGGAGCTGAGGGTCAAGGCTCAATATTTTAAATTTTTTAACCTCTTTAAGTGCTTAAGTCTCAAGGGGTTAAGCATTTTGTAAGTAAACTTGTGTATTTGTTATTAGTCTGCATGAAATGCTTTATGTTGGTCATATTAAATCTCTCATTTCATAGGAAAAGTATCCTTCAAATTTTTATTTAATAATATTTCCAATCTGTGTTAGTTAAGACTGATCCAAGCTAAATAAAATAAGTATTACATACTAAATTGTGATATACTCGTACAGCATATGCTAAGACGTACGCGTTATAAAACATAGTGCTTTAAACTCTTAAGCTAATCTTACAGCTATCACGGCCCTGAACGATTAAGATAATATACCTATTAAAATTTGTAAGTTACATTACATTATAGCACATTACATTTTAAAGGCAATCTCAATAACTTTAACGTTCAGCTTGATCAAACTCAGCATATGGTACTTATTACGTATCCAAAGCTTCATGATATACTTTATTCGAATATCCAATAACTATGTTGTAGTAAACAATCTTAGTATTAACGTCAACAACTTTACCAAACAATCCAACATTAAATTCAATATCATTCTTAGTTCTATTGGTCTCTTTGACTTTAATGTTTAATTTATTAGTACCATTAATATTCATGTTTGATATAACATTGTGTTTTATATATTTCTCACTATGTTGAAGCAGATGATTTCCGTTTCTCTGCTTTATTCTCCCTTAATTTAGTTTCGTCAAGCGATTCAATCTTGTGGCCTCTTAGCAGCGGTGTTTTAGCATCGACGTTCTTGTCGTTATACCTATCGTTCTTATAATTGTTTGCTCTAACAGTATCACTTTCCACAGATGCTTGACGACTGGAGATTTTGCTATCTCCTATATCACTATCGGATGATTTATCTTCACTTTTGTCGTTGTGGAAAGCCATATTGTCGAAGCATTGGGCTGGAACTATGTTCACTGACTTCATCATAGGAAGGGCGATGGCTAGTGCTGGACTCATATCTCTGGGACTGGGTGTGAGACGTGTTGTTACTGACATATCCAAACCAGGCATTAGACTCGCGACTGTAGGAAATAAAATATAAATTAATTTCGACGAACACAGACTAGAGTTAAAATTATCTTTATATTAGGTATGTTATGAATTTATTTATATCCATGCAGTCATGCATTTTAAATTTCTAAATTCAACGCGAACATTATAATTAAACATATAGTAGTGGATGCAGGGGAAATAAAGTTATGATTTTTATAACAATGACGATAAAAAGACAACTGACGACATGTAAAACAGTGCGGATCCGGACATAGAAAAAACGTCACATTTATAAGTAAGTGTACCAAAATTAGTCGAAATGTTAGTGTAAAAAGCGTAATCTATGATTTTGTGTACCGCTGTGTTGGTTTGAGAGTTTGAAGCTTCTTTTGATGTTGTATTGTTTGGACATATTACTGATGTTTGGTGGAGGCCTGAAAACACACTTAAAAGTTCATTCCATTCTTCGCTAACTAAAGAGATTTGATTACTAACACATTTCACATACTATGATGTGTGATAACACAAATCTAACTAGACAACTAATTAAAACAGGATGACAATGGACTGACACGGGGTACCTAAATCTAGTGTATAATAAAAACAACATCGATTCATTCTGAAACAAGTAGCAAAGCAACAATACGTAGGACAGGGTAATATCAAATTGAGAAAATCTCGAACCTTCCTCGTTCATCCACGAAACAGAGGACCTAGATGTAGACTCCATAGTGCTGCTTGAAGATTTCCGTTTAGTGCAATGGTGGTGATGAATATGTTAGTAATGATGGCTTAGTGATTTCTAAAGATTCAGATGTAGCATTCCTGTAAGCTAAGTCCATGTGTGCAGGCGATATAGAAAGCCCGTTCGGAGACCCAACGGCGCCAGAGTTATTGCTTTTTAAAGCATGTTTAAATTTTTTCTTTTGCAGTTGTTTGGTGTCGTTTGGATCATAGCTTCAAGCTCGCTACGATCACCATCTGTGGAGGATTACATTGCATAAGCTAATGTTAGTAGTGTGAGTAATTATTTATTACTATAACCTTTTCATCCGACGTCATTCTTTCTAACACTTTTACCTTAACTTTAATGTCGTGATTGTTAGTGTAAGTTAATTTTAAAATGCTTAATTACAAATGCACTCATTCTTAGTAATTAGTATGTAAGTGATCTGTGAATTTTATCTAATTAGTGATTTGCCAATTATGTAGTACATATTATGCAAATTTTATCTAATATTAATTTGTTAATGTGAATTCATGTACTAAGTCTAGTGCCATCTACTAGTGGTATTCAGTATTTTATGTAATTTATCTGTTATTTTTCTTATTTGCTTAACATTATCAGTATATTGACAGCTATACACAAAATGCTCATAATTTATTATTACTGCTGCGCTTAGCTCGATCTTATCAAAGTCAGTCTTACCCATGTTCGGTCCCATCATGTCCTTTGGATGGTTGGTTTTGATGGCATTCATCCGCCTATTTACGGCTTGCGGTCCCATTCCTGGTGGCAAGGCGCCGGTTTGACCGCCTTGTCCTGGGCCAGGAGCGCCTATTATATTAAATAAACATCGCATTAAAAAAATCGTAAAATTTTTAGAACATCTTTTTTTTTAATACTAGAAAATAATGTGTAATACATACGTATGGGAGGTCTAGTTGGCTCAACGTTGATGACTCTCCGGCGCTTCTTGGGAAGTTTTGCTCTGGCTTGCGTGTGCGAGTAGTACATAGCAAAGTTGGATACTATGACTGGCACAGGCAAAGCTATCGTCAACACCTGCAAGAGAGCAATCGATATGATATAAAATAAAATAAAAATTATCAATAACTATTATGTAGAAATAGCTTAGGGCCGATTTTTCCAAACGTCAGAAAGCCCTATCAGAAAAATAAAGTTTATGCTGTCTTTCTCTAAAACTTGGCCATGATAGAGACAGCATCAACTTTATTCTTCAGATAGGCTATCTGACATTTGGAAAAATCAGCCCTTAGTCATATTATTATATCGTTTTGCTGACAATAACAAGTTAAGTGGAAATTGGAATAAAATAATTTAAAATATATTGTTGGTGAGTTGATTGGATACTTACACCAGCCAAAGCACATAAAGCACCGACAAACATTCCAACATACGTTTTTGGAGCCATATCTCCATAGCCCACCGTTGTCATGGTAACTAGGGCCCACCACAAACCCAGAGGTATACTATTGAAGTCATTGTGAGGATTCGTCTGTATCCTCTCGGCATAGTATACTAAACTTGCAAATATAACTATACCAAGAACTAAGAAAAACACTAAAAGTGTCAGCTCTTTCGCTGATGCTCTAAAAGTCTGGATCAAGATCTTGAGACCCGAGGAATGCCTCGTTAGTTTGAACAGCCTCATGATTCTAATAATCGAAAAGAACTCCAAAATGTCCGCGTTCTCGACGTGAGACGCGTATTTTTGGAGAATCAGGTCGATGTAGAAACTCATTGTGGCGATGTAGTCGATGATGTTGACGGAAGATTTGACGAATTCACACTTGTTTGGCGAGGATATGAATCGGACGAGTATTTCCAGCGTGAACCACGCGTTGCACACACATTCGATGTAAAAAAATGCAACGTGGGCGTTTGTTTGCACTTTGTCTAGCGCCCAGCTTTGCGATTGATTCGCTGTCGTCACTGTATAGTTTCTAATAACTGGCACTCTCATATCTGGATGAGTTTTTAAACAGAACGATATAATGGACACGCATATGAAGAACACTGATATCACACCGATTATCTGAAACAAAAGAAAAGTTGCTGTATATTTTACAATAGAAAATAGACATGCAATTAAAAAAGTGGCGTATCAGACAATAAAAAAAATAGGCTCACTTAATGTATCAATATTTTTACATAATTCCTTTTCTCAGAATAGGAATACCCAAATATAAAATATGTACAACATTGTAAGTAATATAATTTTATGAAACTGGAAAGCAATTCAACTCAGCATAAAGTTGCAGGCCAAACAAAGTTTCGCATCGCTGGTTTACAAAATGTAATCCATGAAGATACAAAAAGTTAAAATATTCACGAGAAAAATAATCAAGATAAAAAGAATGAAATTAATAAGGTATTATAATTGTGTTACCCAAAGAGCTTTCCGTAGGAAAACAAAAGGGATGCCACTAGGGTTGCAAATATTTAGATTAGCATAAATTTGAATTAAAATGGCCTGCTCCGGGTCGGCACCAACTCCTTCTTAGATTGTTCAACAATATTTTACACTTCGTAAAGTCGAAGGATTACATTTTGCCCAATTTTCTGAGTTTTGAACTTCGCTCGGTTTTAAAATTGTTTTAATGGTCCAACTAATTATAACTGAAGACTATTTTGTAAGGCGTTTTATGATTTTTTAATACCTGGTTGTTGTTGGTTGTTTTTGAATTTTAATGAAGTATAATGGATTAACAATGGAGTCTCGAAGTTTGACTTGAATGGATAATTTTAGTGGAAGGTTTTCACAGTTACAATAGAAAATCAAATATTTAGACTCGTTCTGTGTATTTTATAGTGAACTTGTTTACAGCCAATTAAATATTAGTAACAATGATAGGTACAAATGGTATTAATGATTAATTAATTAATTATCTGGCTGGGATAAAGGCTGTTAAACGTGATAATGAAAATTATGATATTATGCCTCAGGTTGGGCAGAAGTTACGAATTACTTTGTGAAATTACGAGGACAATAGTACTACGTAGTGGTGTCTGTAATAAAATAACAACTTCAAACTAGATTGTAAATAAATACCTTAGCAGCATTAGAACTGTACGGCTCGTCGAACAGCGACCACATCTGCGGCTTCAGGCTCTGCCACCAGGACACTGTGCCATTGAAGTAGTCCTCCTCGAAGCCGAACTTCCGAGCCACCTCCTCATCAGAGGGCTTCTCCGTATCCAGGTCCAATCGGTCTAGGACCGCCAGGGTTTCTTGAGTGTCTCGATGCTGGAAGAATTTTTGAGGTTACATACCTATTATTGCAGTCATGCCTATTATCCCCAATGAGGTTGGTCAGAACTGTGCAAATAAACGCCCCCCTTTTAGGGTTCTCAAGGGGCAACAGGGGTGTATGTTATGAACCACTAGGAATAGAGAATAAATATACCGTCGAAAGACTGTACAATCATTAACTCCACATAATTAATAATATTCTTTTCACCTAAACATCACTGAAATGAATACAGCTCAAATACTCAGGGGGTTTACATGCTGCCCATACATTGTAAAACATTTTTCCTGTCAGATTTAATATCTAAGCTGACGAATACTCGTATTTTAGTGAAAAAACTTAAAAGATGGATGATTCGACGCAAGCCCCTCGCCTCAGGACACGAGTGAAGATTAATGGGGAGCCATGACATTATGAATATAAAACGTACAAAAAGGCCCGGCTTATTATCTTGGGACTTCTATATAAAGGAAAAGCAAATATTTATAATAGAGGGTTTGCTAGTTTATTGGCCTCTTTTTTGTTATAGTAAAACTCGGTCCATTTATTATATAAACTCATAATATGTTAAGCGAACTAATTTAAATTCGTAACCGTTCCCTAAATCGCCCAATTTAATTTAGGTGTTAGTAAACCAATTATTTATTCCACATGGAATTTTCAAAATACATCGACAACACCTAAATTGATATTTTTTTTACAATTAGCTAGGCAAACATTTGATCGCCATCGTGCCTGATGTTAAGCAAGATGCAGCTTAGGATGGTACATGTTTGCCTAGAAAGTGTCTATTCACTCTAGCTTTGAAGAGATCAATGTTGTAGTGCTCGGGAAATACATCGGCAAGAAGTGCATTCCACTCCTTAGCCGTTCGCATTACAACCGAGTTAGCATAACGTTTGGTGCGGATGGGTGGGATCAACAACATAAGGGTGATACGCTAGTCTGCGTCTAGTATCCCGATGGTGAAAAGGGGCTAATGGAACTGTATTGTGAAGTTCCCACGCACACTCGCCAAAGTGTATCCTGTAGAACATCTAAGTTAAGTTTAGGTTAGGCATAAGTGGTCTATTCTGTAATAGATCGAGTACCACAACTTAAGAATAAATGCTATAAGAGTGCGTTTAATCAAATAATTCCTTTGGATGATGGAGCTAGTTATTATGTATATGACTACATTATCTGCGTCACTGCATACATAAAAATATTAGTTTCGAAATAGGGAGCCAATTTTGGAAAAGTCTCGAGTGGGAACGAAGCCGAGACGGAACCGTTGTAGACGCTCAGAACAAAGCAATAGTTACTTTACGGTGACGCAATTAGACACATTTCAGCACGAGACAGTTATTTGTTTTTATTCCACCACACGACCGATGCATACTAAAATACACCTTATTACTCAAGCGGTGAGTATATATTGCATCGGACCGCGTTTCGTTAACGGTTCGTTAGTGGTTGCGTTTCGGCTCAAAAATTCTCAAGAATTGTCCCCCTGATATAGGAGTTATTCTATCACGTATCACGTAATCTAAACGTAGCCGCGTAAGCGACGTTCATTTCATAATCATCATATAGGCCGATGTCATCCCATTGCTGCATAAAAGCCACCTTTCAGTAGTTCCATAAGCCTCTATCCTGTGTGACTTATATTCCATCAGCCGAACTTGTTTCTGCAGAATTTCCATTTCGGCATAGAGGAATAAGATGTCATAGAGTGCTAATGTCATACTAACTGATTCGATGCACCATTAGACTTTTTGGTGCTTCACAATTCCAGTCCTTGACACTTAGATTCTATTGGAGTAATGTATAGTAATATACTACATTACTAATGTATTGTAACGTATAGTAATGCAATCTAAGTGTCAAGGACTGGAATTTTGAAGCACTGAAAAGTCTAATGGTGCATCGAAACTGTTAGTATGACATTAGCACTCTATGACCACTTCTTATTCCTCTATGATTTCGGTAAGTTAATTCAAGCTGCTATTTTAACGATTTGCGTGTAGAAATAACTCAAATATTAGCCGTGGAACCTTAAGAATACGTACCCACAACTCACAGGGCATGTAAATATCATATTTTAAACGAGGCAAGTTTTCCACAGCGCAGCGGCTGCATCGCTGCAGAATACTAAGTAGGTGAAAACGTACTACATAACATTCTTGCTGAGCCCGCGAATTATGTTGTTTTAAACTTTACACCCCCAACATAAGGTTCAAAATTAATGTACTGCAGTAATTCAGCTGAGTATGCAACGCTGAAAGAGTGTTTATGAAACATGAAGTGGATATTATGTTTATTTTGGCTGAATTTTTTAAATTATGTTCTGGCTGGTTTTTATATTGAGCCAGTTTCTTATCTGAACATGTTGGAAAGCCCAGATAGTGTCAACTGCAAGCTGTGAATTGTGTTTAATTCTGGAATAATACAACCTCTAACCTCTGTTTTGTAAGTCGGTTAATAATTCGACGGGACATAGTTGTACGCGCTAGTCAGAGATATTAATAAATATTTCCTAATGCAACAGTGAGCATACAATACTTTGCAAATGATATCTATCTACCTACATCTAGCTAAAGAAATCCTTGCATATTCAAATAGAGCGAGCATAACTACATTCCAAAAATTTAATGTGTGATTCCCAAACCCCAGTTGTTATTTCTAAAACTAAAAATTCTAAATAACCATACATCCTACCAGCCTAGCAAAGAGGTACTCAATAGAATACCAAACACATTTTTCTAGCGTTGCCAAAAATTCCTTTTGAACCTGAACACTAAACAATGAACGAAATTTAATATCACCACACTGCTGGACATCGCAAACGAGAAAACTTTCTGCACGGAGTAGCTATTGCCGTAGTAAAGAACAGACAGTAGGCATATATTGGCAGTCTATTTCTAGAATGCACCGTCTGTAATATATTATTAGTTAAACTGCCATATGTTTTCAGGATCCATATTAAATAGTTAGAGGCCCATGACTTCATTTGCATAAACTTAGGAATTACCGTCATTTCCCGCTCTCATTGTAATTTTGATGAATCCTTTCTTGGCGAACGTCTCATGTAAGTAATAATCTATCTTCCTCCGAAAACAAACGGAAACTTAATGCACTGAAAGTCGCAGACGGCTGCTAGAAGAATATAATTTAGCTACTATCCTACTTCCACTAAGCAATTGCGGAAAAGTTGTGGCTGAGCGAAATTTTTCGTGAGCGTGTAGTTTTTGTTAGAGCTGTTATTAAAGTAAATATTTTTGGTTTGTTGTACCCAAACTAATGCATCTCACTAGTTTTCAGTAGGAGATACGAGTAGTTTAAGTCTTTTTCTTCTTTTCATGTTCTTCTATAGGTAGATATCATAGGCACCGTCAAATAAATGTTAACAATCCTTGTGAATGACTATTGGTCATTGATGGACTATAGCAGTCAAGTGGAAGGGTCCCAAAGAAAAATGGAAAGTTGTCCGCCCACACAAAGGGTCTTTCTACCCTTTAGAAAGATGATATAGCCAGGTATCAGGGGTCGAAAATTAGTTACAGAAGGAATAAGCTGGAGGTGACCTATTAAAAAAATATAGGTAGGTACTTTAAGCTGTTTTTCTAAATAATGAGAATTTTATTCAGGACTGAGCTAAGCTTCACAAAAAAGAAATTACTGTGGAAATTTTCGGTAAAGAAACTTTTCTTGAAATATTATCAAATTTTGACCCCTGCTCAACCACTAACTACAAAATTGAATAATTAAGAGCATTATAATTTAATCTGGTTACTAAAAGTTCAAAATGAGACAAGATTGTATAAGACGAGTAATTTATTAAACTTTCGGATTAGAAAAGTTTATATTTAACATTAATATCGAAAACTTCTTCGAGACTCAAAATTGTCAAAATTGATCTATTGTATAATTTAGAATAGGCATAGATAGCAAAATACATTATTGGAATTAATTAATAAAAATTTTTTTTTGTTCAGTAGTAAATTCGGAAAATTATAAAAAAATCTGAAAAATAATCGCGTCTTTGAATTTAATGAATTGTCCGTATTGTCGAAAGGCGAAAATGTATTCATATTAAATTGGTTTGTGGTGAGAAACACAGACATTATCTGAAAGATCAGCGATTCGAATAATTTGGCAGGAAAATGGAATTATTTTCGGTAATAAATTTTATTTTAATGTGCTGCTCTTTTATGGATATTGTGTATAATATAATATGACTGCGGGTGAAAGATTATTTTAATTCGCTTTCGTTTTTTTTCGTGTAGGTCTTAAATTTTATAATTTTAGTTAGGTTCATTAGTGAATTAGAAACATGTCTCAAAAGAATATTAACTACTACTATATTGTATCATGTATTAACAAATAAAATTTCTCTGTTTTTACTATACTATGTGTTTTGTGTACAATAAAGTATAACAATAGAATATTAATTATTATTATTAAAGCTGAATTTGCCTAGTTAGGTGGACACATAGTTAGCACCAGAAGCGGCTGCTGGTATTTTTAGATGGGAGTTCACATTTTTTTCATTATGAGCGATACTCTCACTCTTTAAAGGCAACCATCTCGCGTTCTAACTCGGACTAAGTGACATCTAGTGGCCGCATACGTACACTACGAATTAATGTGAGCGGCGCTCCAGATAATTTTACATACGAAATCTTCTGTTTCACGCGCCGGCCTATGTCGGTATGTCTCTTTTGCACTCATTGAATGAGTACTAGGAAGAGTACCAAATTACGTTTCATTGGAGCGCGATCGCTAGCGCTCCACTCGCTACATAAGATTACAACTTACTTGAGACGAATGCGCAGACACTATTGTATAAACATAGTAGAATTGAAAGATAGTTATAAATATAGAGAAATATAGATTGCCTATGTAATCTTCGTGAGTGGGAGTGCACTGCACGAGCGCTCCTTAGGACGAGCTGCCAGTGGTTGGCACATGCCGAAAATTTCATATCTTTGTTTTATATTGTCCCTATTCAACATAGTCCAGTATGGGCCTTTCAAGAAACACTTACCTTTATCAAGTAACGGAAAATTGTACAAATAGGCGGAGAGTATTTGTATACTGCACAAGAGGGATCAATCTATTGTGTACCTCTTGCTATCCCAAAGGCATTTTGATGGAGGTCGGGCCAAGTACAGGCTTTTAACGTTCGACAGGCGACGTCAAATTGTGTGTGAAATGGTAAGTGTATATTACAAAGCGGTTTTTGGTGACTAATTGCAAAGATACTCGGGCCAACGATCGGTTTTGGTAGGTCTTGTAAAAAATTCAGCTGCCTATACAGGGTTTTTTTTCATTGCCTCCCTTAAGGAAGGGTACGTACTCTATACATCAAATAAAGTAAGTTTATGCCAAAAAAAATTAAGGAAACAATGTAATTTATTTGAAAAAACATTTAAATACTCGGGCCAACGATTGGTTTTGGTAGGTCTTGTAAAAAATTCAGCTGCCTATACAAGGTTTTTTTCATTGCCACCCTTAAGGAAGGGTACGTACTCTATACATCAAATAAAGTAAGATTATGCCAAAAAAATTAAGGGAAACAATGTAATTTTTTTGAAAAAACATTTAATTACTTGATCGGGCGAAATTTATAATGTCCAGTGTTTATGCTAGTTTTTTCATAGACGGATATTAATTATTTCTGTGAAAAAATCTTGCTACAGCGCAGTCTATTTACTCAACTTTGGACCCTAATGTCTTGGGACCAGACACTTCCCAGGTATGCTTCCATAGAGTAAAATTATCGTGATGATGAGGAGATTCCGTAGTTTTTGGGAACGTTGACGAACAAAAATCATCCTGTGTAGGAAATACGTGATTTGTGATAATATTCTAGTCAAAATAAGGTCACCGAGACTTTAGACTTCCGTATCATTAATTGTTAACTCAAATCTCAATTACTCACACATTAAAAATAAAATATTGATCTCACATCTCACTCACACATTAAAAAATAAAACCCGCCTGCCCAGTGTGGTGACAGTGGACTAAAGCTACTCTGAGACTAATATCTGAGAGCTATCAATTATGAGAGGATTACATAACGAAGGAGCTTCACCTGGGTGTAGGTCATCCAGCAGCAAGGCTCCACCTGGTTAGCGTCCAGCCCCCAGAACTCCAGCTCCTCCTCGAAGAGTGGGCCGCAGACATCGGTGGGGTAGTGGAGCTTGCCGGTCCTGGGAAATTTTTTTTGTAAAAAAATATGATAAAATAAGGTTGTTTTTCTGACAAATGCCGTTATGTAGCTTTTCTCCCGGAATAAAAAGTTGCTATTATGCTTCTTTCTATATCAATTAAAATACAAGTAAAGTCGCAAATAGTAATGTTAAAACTATAATTTTGTTTCTCCCTCTTCTAATCGTCCTATCTCTTTTCTCGCCGCGATGCGGACCACGTGTCTGCCAGTTGCCCAACGGTCGTCGGTAATGACCCGCATCTCGGCAAGTGAATTTTTGTGTGTGACAAACTGACCTACCCAAAGGAGTGCCCTTCGTTTAAAAGTGAAGTACCAGTGCAGAATACCTAAATTGGATTTAAGTGAAAAACCCCAGAACCCTACGAGAGATTCCGCGCGGATAGAAGAAAGAACAACACCCCACCGGTACCTTTTCGACCTACTTACTTATTTCTAGAACCTTCCCCTTGGCCCAGCCCCTTCTTAAACAAGTAACTTTTCACTGATCTTCTATTAGTGTAATGTATAGTAATATACTACATTACTAATGTATTGTTACGTATAGTAATGCAATCTAAGTGTCAAGAACTGGAATTGTGAGGCACCGAAAAGTCTAATGGTGCATCGACGCTGTTAGTATGACATTAGCACTCTATGTCGACATCTTATTCCTCTATGCCTATGTCTACAGGTATGTAAGTAGATACAAAGGTAAAATGACGAAGTCGATAAAAAAAATCACGGAGAAATGTAGGATATCATAGTATGCATTGGAAAAAAAAAATTAAAGCTAAAGTAAACGGAGCAGATAGATGAGCCCGTACACTATTGTCAACCACGAACAACAGCCGCGACCCAGCGATAACGAGAACGGAATTGAGTGTTAGGATTGTAATAGAACAGCTTGATACAAATGCAGATTTTTGCATCTTCGAGCATGAACGTATAATGAACAACGGACGTAATGCTGTCAATGCACTGATTGAAGCACCGTTAAGGCGGCGCGTTGCGTATGTATGCGTATTTTCTAGTAGGCGCCGAGGTTACTATGGATTGTATATCAATACATATCCCTACTCCATGGAATATCGTTACCGAGCTTACTATTAATATTGACAACACTCTGTCCGTTATTCTTTATACGTTCATGTCTTCGAGTGTTGTGTTAATTTCCGTCCAACCAATGAGACGGTTTCTTAAACATGACCTTATTCTCGTTTTATTTAAACTTTGCTCGGATTTTTAGATTAGTTATAGTGTCAGTAATAAATAATCAAGCACCATTTGTCGGCAAAAATAATAATACCTAATCATCGACATTAGGGTTTAAATCTGATATAACTAACGGAACCATTTAGTTGCTATGTACGTTTATTATATTCATGTACACTGCTAACCCTTAAATATTCAGGCTGCCTTTCTCGAGACGTGCAAAGCTACGTTGCATGCGTATGATATTCAATGGACCACCATGGTGATGTCAAAGAATTTGATTGGGGAATACCGAACGCATCTATAGCAGATCATGGGTCGAAAGGCAACCGACCAATTCTTTTTCTTTTTGTTGTTGTGCAAACAAAAAACTTAAAGCACTCAATGAAGATACCTACTATTTTTCCATTCAATGGCTCGTGGAGTTGCAGTAACCTCATCAATGGAGTCCAATCAGACTCGTTACCGTACAATATGATTACTACGAATGGAAATTGTGGGCTGGTTTCGAAAAACAATCAAATATTGGCGGTAGATTGACTTTTTCATGTTTACAGTATATTGACTTTTAATCCTGACTCCGTCCACGTAGAGTTCTGTAAAAACTAAATGTTGTAAGTATGTTTTTTTATATATGGTTAGGAGAAAATATCCCAGAAATATATCTATATCCACCTCCAGATATCTCGCAATTTCATCGACAGATTTAGCACTGGACCCTAATATGAAATAAAATGAAATAATTTATTTATTAAAATTTGCACAAAACATGATAGGTACAATAAAGTTATTGTTACATTATTAGATCAGAGACAAATATTATATGAAAACAATAGTAATTAGAGATTAACTTCCGCACGGAACTACAGAATTCGATTCTATCACCAAGTATTATAGAGAAGATGTATAAGTATAAAAATAATACCTAAGTAAGCGAGTATTGCTTGGGTGATGCATTTTTTAAAAACTAAATACATATAACTTCCAGAAAGATAGAATCTAGAACAATTTTAGTAAGTAACATATATTGTTTTGCGTAAAACTATATTTACAATTTTCATTATTTGCCCTTCTAATGTATTAGAAATAATGCAGTAGGTATTTGATTATACTCGATACCCACAGAAACGAGTGTGGCAACTCTCGGTTAACACAAAATGGGGTTGCGGTTACTATGGGATGCTGGCGCGGTACGAGCTTAAATACTTCTGGTGTACACTGAAATGCGAGCATGTGCGGGAATTTGCCGCATCGCTTGCACGATTCAGAGTTGATGAATAATAGCCGATTGGTGTAGTTAGTAGTGATTGTATGACGCCATAGGTCCTGGGTTCGAATCCCGGTAGGTGCAAACATTGATATGATGAATATCTATGAATCTTAACTGTCCGAGTCATAGATATTTCTATATTTACATACTCGTATCTATGCTTAGTCCCTACCTATCGATACTTGTTTCCGAGTCATGGATGTTTCTATACGTACTCGTATCTACGTATTTACGAGTATATACCGTTGCTTAGTACTCACGACACAAGAACTTAAGTATCTTAGTGTTTAAAATAAAATAAATAAATAAAGTGTGTACCTAGGTTAACGTGTTGTGAAATTAGTATACGTACATACATACATATAATCACGCCTTTATCCGTTACGGGGAAAGCAGAGCACCAAGGGCCGATAGGACCACATGGTACCACTTCTGACCAATTTTGAGGGTATAGTTGAGATGTACAAGTTTTGTTAGAGTGACAGGTGGTCAGCCCATCGCCTACAAAACACCAAAACCCTCTTGTCCCTCTACTGACTTGTACAGTATGCCCGGGAAGAGAAGCAGCTGTAGTATATTATACGTTTATTTTTTCACTCCCAGAGCAGCATAGAAGATAAATTAATTTATATGTTACGTGCATCGTAATATTGTCACGGCTGTGTTCCCGTAATAGGGTAGCCAGAATTGCAGAATCATAAATGAGATCCCGCATCTACGTTCAGCAAAGCGTAGGAGAATGTAAACGATCAATAACAAGTCGCTAGCTTACCGCTGTAATACCTAGTACGAGTATACTATATAGGTATATATAATATATATATATATATATTAATATTAATATATATTTTATTTTTTTTTTTTATTTATATATTAATATTAATATATATTAATATTAATATTAATATTAATATATATATATATATATATATATATTATATATATATATATATATATATATATATATAATATACTATACCCTCTGGCCGCGTGGTCCGATTTCTTTGTCGGAACACTGTGGAGTAAGCACGAACCCTTTTACGCGGCGTAACGCTGCGACTCGCTAGCAAAATCTATGTGATTTGACAGTTGGATGATAGCGTTACGGACCATCGAGAGGTTCGTGCTTACCCCTCTGATGGCATTGGAGATTCTGGCGCCATATGGATTTACTTGGTTCCAATCTTGGCAGCGAATCGAATGTTCAATTACTGTAAGTACATTTATGTGCAATATCCAATACTGCACACATTGGTGTGTTATTTTCAAGGCTTGAAACCTACGTCCCTAACTGTGTGGTAACTGCATTAAGAAGTTGACACGATAATCATCAAAAATAAAATGAAATTTTCTTATGCAGCTGTAGATGGAATAACTTTAGGAGATTTTCTTAATAATGCTTTATGAAGGGAAAAGCCTAAGGAATTAAACCTTTTTTCGCAAGGTACGTTCACGAAGAGTGCGACATTTAACACAATTATTATTTAAAAATAGGCGCTGGATGATTTATATTATTAATTCTCGAGAATTTTTCTAAATCCCTTTCTGAAAAAAAATTGTATACCTGCAAAACACATGAATTATCGTCGAAAGGTGGTGCTCAATCACAATCGAGAGCGTATTTGCCTGGCTACGATTCTTGTGTAACCCTAAGCAAGTTACCAGTTCTGTACTGATGCGGGGTTCCACTAGATTACGAGTACATCAGCCGCATCGCCAAGTTGACTAAGGAACTCGGGTATTCTCTCAGGCGTCAAGCAACTTATTAACATCTATCCCCGCTATGCTGAACGTGGTTGTTGGATCTCCTTTACGATCCTGCAGTTTTAGCTACCCCATTTTGTGATTACAGCTGTTTCTGTATGTATATATCTATCTAGGTAAGTTACACATCAATGTGAACCAGTGACAATCTCGAAATACCAATTTGACATCTCTTATTAAACCGAAAAGATGACTCCAAGCCCTCTATTTGTTAGTGTAGGGCTTACAAACTTTAATCTCGTCCCTATTTTTGGCTTGTCTAGAGGTTGTCCAAGTCCATTAATTATTGATAAGGGCGCGACATTTCGGGAAACTTCGTCTATGCTCGGGTTCCCTCGGGTCAAACCTTTGTTGTTTGATTAATTCACGTTTGAGTAAACGTATTCACTATTGATTAATGTGGGTACACGGGAGCGTTTCCGCTAAAATTTCGAGCAGGAACGAAGCCGAAACGGGATCGTTTTGTAGAAGCTCGGTACAAAGTTAATTACTTTACAGCGGTAATTAGACACAATACGAGAAAGATATTTATTTTTATTTTTTCATACTCGCCAACGTTGTGTGCTCAAATATAACTTGCTAGTGGATGCTCGCGACTTCGTTCGCGTGTGGACTGCAGAACAAAAAAAAGCAAAATATTCAGGATAAAGAGCCTATGTACTTTCTTAGCCTCTATACTACATGTGTAGCAAATTTAATTTCAATCGGTTCCGTACTTTTGGCTGAAAGCCAGACAGATAGACAGACATAGTTACTTTCGAATTTATAATATTAGTAAGAATTACCTAGGTACTCGAGCGGGAAATAAATATTACTTCATACCGCGTTTCATTAACGGTTCATTAGTGGTTGCGTTTCGACTCAAAATTTTTGCAGAATTGCCACCCAGTTTAAATTTCTGCAGTCTCTTGAGCACTGCGTGTGAACGGTTCGCCGCAAATTGCTGGAATTTCATCTCGATACAGAATTACGTTGTATCCATAGCTATCGATGGAAAATAAGGGTTGTAATTGAAATTGAATTTATTGGAGCATAGACGTGTTCAGCGGAGTTTATTCAATAACTGCTTCCCCATCAGCTACAGAAGTTAATTTGTAGCAATTTTTTACGAGTATAACCAATCTTGAGAGATTTTATATATTTACATAAAAGTACTCATGTTAGATTTAATTTTTAATGTTTATTATACATACGTATAAAATAACATCCGAGATTCTTTTTGAACTAGTATTAAAAATGGCCGCTAGCACTGCCGTTATTTATCGTAATATAATAGCAATACGTTATAAATATATATAATTCTAATAAAATTATAAAAGCTGAAGAGTTTGTTTGTTTGTTTGGACGCGCTAACCTCAGGAACTACTGGTCCGATTTGAAAAATTCTTACAGTGTTAGATAGTCCATTTATCAATGAAGGCTATATAGCAACCTGCCCCGGCTTCGCACGGGTGCAGTGCCCCCTAACGCAGACGAAGTCGTGGGCGGCCGCTAGTGTAGTATAAAATAGAGCGCTCGCTTTCGATCAAGCATTGAGACAAATCGCCCTAAAAGTATTTCCTTGTACAACGCCAATACGAATTTTTCACCACTATGTTCTCGTGCTTTTGATGAATTTACGTTACGTTCAGCGCCTGTCCGAAGTAAATTTTTAGAATGGAGCGAGATCCAGTTATGGCGCCTCTCCTGTTTGCTCCTAATATACCTATATCTTTACCATTTAGGCGCCCTCTAGGATTTGGCGTCTGGAGCGACTGCTCCGTTCGCCGTACGGGCGGGCCGGCCCTGGTACGTTCTACTGCTTATCTTCATAAATCTCTTCATTTGTATGAAAAATTAGTTTAGGCATACTTATTTATGTATGGTGAAATAAATTCATTGGTACAGGCCCGTGACTGGGATCGATCTTACGCCTCCCGCTTGGAAGGTGTACGTCTTAACCACTGGGCTATCACCGCTTAAACTGTTGCATCTGAGTGCATCTGTGTTTGCACACACTTGTGCACTATAATATCTCACTGCATACCTGGCCAATCTCTGTAGAGATGGGTCGCCTTGGCCGAAATACGGTCGGAAATCAACATATCATATCATAATGTATGGTGTAAAGATTGAGTCATACTTATTAACTGGTTCACCTTTCTCTTTATCATGAAGTTTCATGTTACATTTCTTTTTATCTTCCAATTGAAATTTTGTATGAAAACGATTTGAAGATTAAATCTAAGATATGCGAAAAATCTGTCAAGATCAGTTATAGAAATTGGCGGTTAATCATACAACTAGGTAGATGAGAGATAACATGGCTACATAGTGTAAAACATCTAGAAATTGAGGACTAACTAAATCTATGTTATTACAAAAGTTAGATACTTTTTAGTTATTGAGAGCAAAATGTATAACATCAGCGGTGTTATTACAAAATAATATAAGCATCATTTAAGCGAAACATTGCCTAAATTTGACGGATATTCTCTCATTTTGCTGTCAATGTCATATTTAAAACGAGCCTAACTTTAGGCGCTCTTTTGTAAAAACAACGCAGGTGTTCCATACATTTTGCTAAATTTGACAGATTCTGTCAAATTTAGAAGTGTTGTCTTTTGTAATAACATGGAATAATAACCTTACTCATATTTTTCTGTTCAATTTCGAAGCTGGAACCTGCGTGTGATTATGTTGTTATTATTAACTGTTGGCGTCAAAACATTATCCCTTGCATAGTAAAGGTACATACGAGATTAACTAAAATCCACCAATAGTAACGTGAGCCTATAAAAGGGGCAAAGTAACATGAATTCGGGGGTTGAATTGTTACACAATACATATAATCACGCCTTTATCCCTTATGGGGTAGGCAGAGCACCAAGGGCCGATAGAACCACATGGTGCCACTTCTGACCAATTTTGAGGGTATAGTTCAGATGTACAAGTTCGTAGTAGTGACAGGTGGTCAGCCCATCGCCTACTAAACACCAAGACCCTGTTATCCCTCTACTGACTTGTACAATATGCCCGGGAACAGAAGCAGCTGTAGTAATATATGCTTTTTTTGGCTTAATAGTCGACATAATTCCGAAAGTGTATATAAAGCCCTGTCTGTGAATAAAATAGCAGTTATATCGGGTAAATAAATCTCTATTTGAATAATGATAACGGGTACAAAAGCATAATTTTTGCTCTTTGATATAACAGAGGTATTACAAATAACGAGGCACGTTTGTTCGTAAATAATATTGTTCTGTTGATGTTACAGTATTTTTACGCTTAGTTGGATGTAGGGTATAATTTGTATCATCATCATCATCATCAGCCTATTGCAGTCCACTGCAGGACGTAGGCCTCCCCCAGGGCACGCCACAAGACTGCCATGGAGTGTTTTGCCCATAGTTACCACTATTTGTATATAAACTTATATTGAGAAATAATAATAGGGGAAAATAATATGCAATAGCTGTTCTTAGGAGGTTTTTTTTATCGCTAACAAGTTGTTTGTCAAATATTTTTGAACTTTTCAAGCAATAATTTTATAACCACATCAATGAGAAAGTTTTTGCATGTTTATTTGTTACCTCTTTATGCTTAATTTACTTAAACTATTTGTGAAATTTTGGGAGTACTGAGAAGGACCCTACATTTTGCAGTCCACGCGGACGAAGTCGAGGACGGGCCGCTAGTAAAATAATAAGATTTAATTATTTATTTAAACTTCGGGCTTTCCTTCGTGAGTATGCAAATTATTGGTTGGTTGTTACTTTCATACAAATCACGTTATTAGCCGTAAATCAACTAATCTCACCAAACTTCTTGGTTTATTTGGCAATTTCGAGCAAAGTTGCTTTAATTAGGCGGAAGTTTAACATGACAGAGTAAATTTGAGTTTACTCGCAGAGGTCCGCACTAATTTCATTTTAGAATCCATCTAACTTAGCTCACTTGTGAAGGAAATGTGATTAAAGCTGGCACCGGTTTGAACATACGAAGCTTTGACAGCATGAATGTAACATTATTTAAATCTGGCAAGCGATTTTAGTTCTAGAAAGACCAACAAAAAATAAGACATTCTAAAAACTACTTTTTGACAATAATTTTAATTGAATAGAATATTATTAAATGGCTTCTATACCTAGTTAGGTACACATGCACAGCGAACATAATCTTAATCCTTTAGAGAAAAACAGCATCAACTTTATGCTTCAGATAGACTTTCTGACCATTGGAAAAATCAGCCTTAGTTACCTAGATTTTACTCTTCGAGAATGAGAAACTGCGTATACATTTCATAGACTTATAATTCCTAATTATGTCAATATATCTTAAAGCCGCGTGGTGCCGGCATGGAGCTACCCATTGCAGATAAAAAAATCACTACATAGTCCTATCATTGTACAGAAAATTTTATTTGTAGAATTTACTGAAGCAATACTGGTCTATTACGCAAATAGAATTCGATTTATCTGAATAAAATCGTATTTCCTATCTCAGATAATAAAAGCTTTCTCTCACAAGTACATAATAATAAATCGCTTTAATACATTCTCTTCAGTATTTTCTCATCAGGTGGAGATAAGGATAAAGAACTCTGTTTCACGTCAATTTAGCCGTAATGACACCTCCAGTGAGGGTGTATTTCTCCCTTGCAATGTACCCCCTGATGTTCGTAAATAAGCCTTATCTGTCAAACGTCGTAATGGAATCTTCCTTCTATTGAACATTTAGTTTTAGAACATATTTTTATTTCTTTTGTAGTAGGTAAAGACAGTTTGATGAAAATGTTAAATCCGTTCCGCTTACTCGCTTCGTTGCGCTTACTTTCTTTAGCTTACTCGCTTCGATTCGCTTACTCTGCTTAGCTTATTTGCGTCGTAGTGAAAGTAAAAAGAAATCTCATTGGGATAATAACTAAAAAGCGTCAAAGAGAAGAAATGAAGTTATAAATTGTATAGAATTACAGTTTTTTTCTCCCTTCATTGTAATAGTTAACGTTCGTTAACACGGTTGAGAGTCATTTCGTTTTTATTAGCCGAGGCATAAGTAAGTACTCTTTGAGGGCAGCTAATTGGTGAGTTAGCTCATTAAAATCTTTGTTATACATTGTTTAAGTATTTCTTTTAAAAGTTCTGTGAAATGAATCAAATTTTATCACATTTGACTAGTTTTTTTTTTATATTCGTTCAAGAATGATATGTAATCGCTGATGGTGGAAATTTTTTGATAAATTTACGAACTTCGCTGTGAAAAGAAGAGTTCCATTATATAAATCCCATTGATAAAATCCATCCAAGGATTAAATCAATAAATTAATGATGAAAAGAATGTTAACATGAGCTCTTGTTAAAGAAAAGAAAGATGAACCCCCATCTATACATACGAGTATAATAAAATTGTAACGGATCGATGTTTGTGCATGCTAATCTCAGAAACGGCTGGACCGATTTCGATGCAGTTTACAGGAATATATTGTGCCAGGTCCCACTTAATATATAGGCTACTTTTTATCACGGGAAAATATTTTTATCCCGGATAATTTCGACATTTTGTTTTGTCTATTAATTTCTCATTACATAGAACTAGAGTACGTTTCACCAACAGTTCCGATGGATCACGGCGCTAGTTACACTAACCGAACTATCGATAGTTGACCTCGAAAATCATCTATAATATCGATAGGCCTATCAATACTATCGATAGTTCCTTGAGGGGAAATACTATTGACACAGCAATACTATCAAAATATAACGGTATATTTAATGTAAAATAGTATTTAAGGGGGATTTTATCAATTTACTTGTAATTTACTGTTGGCATAGGACTTATTCTATGAAAAAGCACTAAAATCATCAGTCAATAAGAATGATCAAAGAACTTGATCACTGAAACAGTGTGCTTTCACCAACCTGTAATAATTGAGGACCTGAGCAAACACGCCCGGATGCCGGTCGAAGAAGTACTCGTTCAGCACCGGGTCGTAGTTGGCCAGCGCCTCCGTCAGCCTGGACAGGCGCGTGGCCGGTATCTTTTTCAGCGTCGCCTTGTACGTCTCGTGACGGATGCCTCCCACGTTGAGGACCACGCGGTTCTCCGCGTCCATATTTAGGAGGTTCATTTCTGTGGAGATAATCATTTATTATTTAATTTAGCAATTGACTCAGTGGTTAGAGCAACTAGCACGGTATGCAGTAAAATAAATCAGAATTAAAAAAAACCCGACTGCGGGAAAATTTTGCCCCGTGTCGTTTTCACGACTAGGCGAGACTAAATTTCTTAAAATCAACTTTAAAGGGTCTACCTCTCGCTTCAATAGTAATGAGTTTAATTAATCTCGTATGTATGTTAATGTAGATATATTTTATTAATTTTATTGATTAGATTAGGGTATTTATTTGTGAAATTCAAATTTTATTATAGATTCTGTGTACACGCATATCTACCTTTTATATTTAATTATCACTTTCCCAAATGGTTTGCTGGAAGAAATCTCTCTCAAAGATAAGCGCGCCTTTGCACATTTTCTTTTATAATTTCTGTCTGTATGTAATTGTATGTGTACAATAAAGAATAAGAATAAGGGTTTATTAAATTGTATCAGGCGTATTTATTTGTTTGAAATTTCAAATAAAGACTATCTGATCGATAAAATTGATGATGTCTTTATCTTGATCTGGTTTTAGAGAATGGCAGCATCAACTTTATCTTTCAGATAGGCTGATTATTAAATAACTAGGTTGTTGTTTACCTATTTTCCAAATACCTATTACTGAGCAAATGTAAATGCAACAATTAAGATAAGTATGCCGCAGACTAAATACCTATACAGGTGATTCTTGGTCGTCAACGTTCCCGAAAACTACGTAATCTCCTCATCATCACGATAATTTTTTTCCATGAAAGCATACCTGGGAAGTGTCTGGCTCCAAAGATATAAGGGTCCAAAGTCGAGTAGATAGACTGCGTTTTTCTGCATATTTGCACATAGTCGCGCGTAGCAAGATTTTTTCAGGAGAAATAATTAATATCTGTCTATGAAAAACTAGCACACTGGACACTACAAATTTCGCCTATTCAAGTGATAAAAAAAATCAAAAAAATTTACATCGTTTCCCAGCATTTTTTTTTGGCATAAACTTACTTTATTTGAGTACGTACCCTTCGTTAAAGGTGGCAACGAAAAAACATACTGTATATCGCTCCATTAAAAATAAATATGACCATTTTATCGTGGTTCTGAAATATCTGGCAACTTCATAAGTATGGTTCCATGGTTATGGTTCCACCTAAATAATCTATACATATAATAAAAATGTAACCTATCGCTGTCTGTACATGGAAGATATATGAGAAAAAATATTATAGGAGACCTTTATCAACGCAATAGTACCCAATACAATGATTTTTAGATTTTTTGTCTGTTTGTCTGTGCGTTTGTGCACGCTATTCTCAGAAACGGCTGAACCGATTTCGAGGCTGTTTACAAGAATATATTGTGACAGGTCCCACTTAACATATAGGCTACTTTTTATCCCGGATAATTTAGACATTTTTTTATCTGTATTCCACGCGGACGGAGTTGCGGGCGTCCACTAGTCTTAAATGTAACTTTACAACCTGTTGATAAAATTGTAATAAAGGTTGTAACAAATGAGTACCGTAATGACTATACAAATTAGTTTTAATTTCCTGACGCCGGAATTATTTTTTCACTAACTATTCTCGATTTACACAATCAATTTATTAAGTAAATGAATATTTATGGGGTTGTATACCCAAAGATATACGTGGGTATCGTACAAGGCGATTAAGGGTTTCCGGGAGGTGGGCAGCAGCGCCTCCCGTGTTGACAACATAGTCCAAAATACAAACTGCGGTCACCAACCCGCCTGCCCAGCGTGGTGACTATGGGCAAATACGCTCCTTGGCAGTCTTGTGGCTGGGGAGGCCTACGTCCAGCAGTGGACTATAATAGGCTGATGATGATGATGATACCCAAAAAGTAAAAAACGAGACTCTAAATAAAAACTGAATCTATCCATCCGTCCTTATGAAAAATGATAGAAACACATACTATAAAATTGTTAATAAAGAAATGGAAAAAATTCCTCACCCGGGTGGGAATCGAACCCACGACCTCTGCATTCCGCGTGCCACAAACACTAAACTACTAAAATGTACACATACGTTAAAACATGACCACTAATATCAAAAACAGAATAAAATAAATATATAAGGAGGCTCCCGTACAACAAACCTATCTTGAAATTTTTAAAAGATAATGGCACGGAACTGTCCTTGCGTGAGTCTGACATGCATATCATCGTATTTTTATTATGATACATAAGGATACATTGGTAATATAGTAATCGAGGCATAAGACCTCAGATAAAAATCAAAAAGGTACCCACTGGAACCTCCTTCCTGTCGTCCAGTAAGTAATACTACGGCGCCCGGCTCTGTCCCCTCCGCCACATCACTGCTATATAGTCCCCCTCAAGTCTGCTTAGCTTGGTGAATTGGGGCATTGCTGGTGGTGCGGAGGGTTATCCTGGGAAGAAAGAGAATATTGATATATTAGACAAGAATGGATTAAAACAGTCACGTAGACAAGGCATAAACGTATAGTCATCATCAGCCTATCGCAGTTCGCTGCTGGACGTAGGCCTCCCTCAGTGTACGCTACAAGGCTCGATCTTCCGTTTTCATCATCCAGTTATTACCAGCCGCCCTCTCAAATCGGTACATCTGGCCAGAGGGCGTCCAAGGCTATACTTGCCGAGGTCTGGTTACCATTTGAGGAGTAAGCACTCCACCGTCCAGCGGTTCTAAACGTAGGTATAGTAAGACCACTTTATTACAAAACTTGCGTCTTAAGTTAGACACTGTTTGGAAATGTCATTTCACAGCATAATGACTGTATGGAATATAAAATTTAGGTAATGTTCAGCTTAAATAATGTTTAATTGTTATGTGATAACGATTTAAAAGCTTCTACTTTAATATAAGTAGCCATATCTTCTTCTTCTTCAGCCTATTGCAGTCCACTGCTAGGCCTCCCCTAGAGCACGTCACAAGGCTACTGCCACGGGGGGGTTTGCCTATAGTCACCACGCTGGGCAGGCGGGTTGGTGACCATTTATCCAGGATAAAATAAACTATATGGACGGTTACTTTTCAACCAGGACGTAACTCTCGTATTTTCAGTGGTAACTTGAGATAGATTGATTGTACCTTTACGTATATTATCTATTTCTTAACCGTTAACGGTGTTATTACAAAAGAGCACCTAAAGTTAGACTCGTTTTAATAAGTATGACATTTGACAGCAAAATGTATACCTATAGAATATCCGTCAAATTTAGGCAATGTTTCGCTTAAACGATGCTTATATTCTTTTGTAATAACACCGTTTGACTCTTCAAAACTCAATTACATTTAAAGTCGTTACAGAATTTTAAACTGCTTTTGTCTTTTCAAGAAACTTTTATAACTATTAAAATTAAAAGACAACGTTATCTCGTCTACGTTAATAGAGTTTGATTTTCTAGTAAAGGTTCTTTATTTTCACTTATAACGTAAGTCTATTTGAATAAAAAAAAAAATCTCTAAATGGTTAGATGCGTCGAGCGTAGGTACAGGCAAACGTACGCACGACGCACTAACGTATCATCGGTTGAGTGCGAACGGTGAACGGTCGAGTGTTTTTCTATACATTTCTGTTCTGGCGTTACGCGACCGATAATACTCGACGCATGTTCCGTCAAATATGAACCGACCCTAAGACATTATTCTTCAAAAGTCACGTAGTTTAGAAAATTTTTCATTTGTCAAAAAGAGTGACATTTTATCTATAGGTATACTAATATTAATATTATAAAGAGGTAAACTTTGATTGTTTGTTTGTTTTTTTGCAGAGAATAGGCTCCGAAACTACTGGACCGATTTCAAAAATTCTTTCACCGTTAGAATCCTTATTGGACCCGGATGAACATAGGCTGAGCATAGGGTTTCGCATAATTTCCACTGGGCTGGAATAAATATGAATTAAATACAAAAAAATTACCATTTGAAGCATGGACGTATAAGTTTGACATACACCATAGAATAACAAGTCCCCAGAAGGAGTCATCAATGACAGATGTATTCCGGGTAGTAAGGCAAAAACGAGTCAAAAATCCCGCATCGTCCGCTCATCTTATCCGCCGATTGTTGCCAAATCGATAAATATTATCAGGTTTTTAGATACAGTAAATAGGCTGTGAAATTTGACATACTAAAAAGTTGCTTCAAAAGTGTGCGTGATCACGGGTTCTGGGAATTTATTATTCTGTGACGTGTAGATGACATGACACAACATGACAGATGAAATTTGTTTTTTGTTTGTTTGGTTTATCCCGAAGAAAGAGCATGAGGAATACAGCATCCATACAGCCATTGTTTTTAGTACTGATGATTTCTGATGGTTGATAACGATGATGAATGTAAACGTCGGGAAAATCCTCAAAAATGAGTGTAAAATTAGTCAAAATCAAAGGAATTGCGAAAACAATACACCTACATGACCCACGAAGAAACGGACACATACAAATTAATTTAAAAATTTCACAAGTAAATTACACCCACTCCCTTTTGGTGTTTATGTTCGTTAGGGGTTGTAAGAGAGTACAGACGGAATTCCTAAAATTCTCACGAATTTTTACCGAAATTTCCACTGCACCGGAACAAAAGCTTATTCAATAAGTATAAAAATAAACCGTTTGACGTACACAGATGAAATTTGGTGTGTATGTTTGTTAGTTAGTTTTATATAAAAGACCATTAAGAACGGGTTTCCCGAAATTCCCATGGGAACGGCACAAACAGTTATTTCAAGTTTTTACGAAAATCACATGACATATAAGAGATAGAAATATGACAGGTATATTCGGTAGGGAGTGTAAGAGAGAGAACTGAGAACATATTTCCTGAAATTCCGACCGGAACGGAACAAACTGGAATACAATTTTTTTAAAGAAAACCGTTAAAACTATGAATTTTAAATCGATGATGTATGTTCATTAGGGACTGCTAGGGAGTACAAAGAACGGATGTCCCGAAATTCCCATGGGAACGGGACAAACGGGAATTCCCAATTTTTACGCAAACCACTTGACACATAATTATGAAATATGACAAGTATATTCGGTAGGGAGAGTAAGGAAGCACTGAGGATATATTTTCCGCAATTCCCACGGGAACGAGACAATCGGAATTCCAAATTTTAGAGGATATGTACCGAAGCGAAGCGAGGGCGGGCCACTAGTACTATATCAAGTTAATTATTAAAATAATTACTTAATGTTTTAACTTGTATGCTTTTATCTTAAAATTCTAAAATCATATTGAATCCAATTTATTATCAGATTTATGTAATATAACGTCCCATATTATTAACAGAGTTCAGAAAGCAAAACAACTACTTATAGGTAGTGATTTTTTATAATAGTCCAGAAAGAGTTCACGCATATTTGCACTCGAACGCAAATTTTGACATTTTGTCTTCCGAATAAAACCATTTTGCACCGACCCTAAAGAATAGGACAGAAACAGGAAAAATGTGGTGAAGTCAAAAATTTTATTACAACAAACCAAAGCCGTAATAAAACAGTATATAATTTTCGAAAACATCCAAATTAAAATATACACTCGGCCATGGCACAACTTGTTAAAATAGGTCACTTTATTTCGGAAGGTTCCTCACGTGTAGCGTCGTCCTCATTTCAAACTACACCCTGAGCATCTATGTAATCCAATACTGCGAAGTAAAAGATGAGTTTATAGCCAATGGTGGTCTGTATCAACGATATTGATTCAACCAACTTTCGTAAAGCCATTAGTATAATGCCGTGTTGCGGCTTAAAAGCTTGGGAAACGTCTAAATGTATTTGTTATTAAAATCCCGTTGGTGAAAAGGTAATTTTTTCGGTTTCTATTTGTCTTCCGTGGAGGTTTTTCTTTACTTTTTCGGTTGTTTATTTGGTGGACTAGTATAATTCGGCGGTTTCTATCCTCTTTATTTTTCTCTTGTTTAAGGTTTATCTAGCGTAAAACTTAAAAATAATAAAATATCAATCCTCATTGTACAAAAATATTTATTGAAAAGTAAATAGTTTACATTGATAATGTACAAAGGCGTACTTTTCCCTAATGATTCCTTTCAGTAATATCACTAAAACGGTAAAGTTTAATTTAATAATATAATATACAATATGATACGAGCATAAAGCCGTGATCTGCAGCAGAGTTTTAAATCCCGAAAGTGTTCACTAACCAACATAAAACATGAGGAATTATAAAAAAAGATATTCTAACCTTTTCCAAAACCTCCCTGCGGCATAAGAAAAAGAGAATAAACATCCTGAAAGATACGTGATGCCATCAAAGAAAAACTGAAGTTTTATAATAAAATATAATACGATTTTTTCTGTATACCTATTTTTGATATTGGATCACGTACAGGTGTTTCGTAGTTTGTTTTGCGATAATACATTTTTTATTTAAAGATCTATGTTTGAAAGAAATTGGAATTAGTTCGTAATTGATAGATGTTAGGTAAAAAAAATACATGTATGTATTATGTAGGTATGTATCTAATATCTATGATTTTTATTACTTATGATTTTTATAATTATGATTTTTATTAATTATGATTTCTATTAATCGTATTTACAAGTACATATTTTTTAACAAAACTTTAATTCATATTGGCTAATGAAATGAAATTTTCACTGCGAATAAATGAATTACCAACAAAAACAAACAATAACTGAAAAAAGCCAAAGCAAAAGAAAAAGGTAAATTAAATTATGCATCCATCGAAACGTATTTTTTTTAAAATACTAGAGATTATAAAGAATCTCGGATTTTTTAAATTCCAAATTTTTAAAATTTATATGAAAACAATGGAACATTTAATCTGTAATATGCAATAAATCTCTCGAGATCGGTTATTGGCAATTAGCTGTTACTTGACATGAAAGCACACGACACACAACTTATTTGTCGACTGTAATTTTTTATGTAACTATTTATATTTTTAACAGCCTGTCAAGTAAGACAAGTAATTTTCCGTCAGCAAAAGCAAATAAAATTACGTTTAAACGACAAAATATAGCTATTACCTACTTTTGACAATTAAGCGTATTGATTGATCCAGCCTACTCGATGGACTGCGTGAAACATTAAGCGGCCATTAATCATTCAGGCTAAAGAAATCTCTGGAGTTTTGACGTTTTATTATTGGTCAAATTGGAATGAGAGATGAATGTAATACTCATAGATAAATATAATAAGAGAGAGTTATTGGGAGAGCACTACAGTTCTGCAGTTTTTACAGCTGAAATGATCACATATTTGTATACGTTTCTGGTTTTCTAGTTATACTATCCATCCAACTCAAGCGAAGGACAGGGAATGCAGAAAAGATCAAAGAAATTATAAAGAAAAGATGCGTGAAAAACTCCATTTAAATAGCAAGAAAACATCAGATCAAACTCAGAAAAACTAAGCAGAAGTAGAAAACATTGAAAAGGCCGAGTGGGTTCTTTTATAAACAACTTTTAATTACTAAGTATCGGAATAACTTTGCCTTTGTTATCCAGAGCCACACTGTCAATATCTAGAGAAAGATCAACTTGTTAATTAACAGCAACTTTGACATTATATCGATATTGACAGGTGCGATAGCATATCTGATTCCATTTGACAGGATACAAAACCTTTTAGGGTCGGTTCATATCTGACGGAACATGCGTCGTGTACTCGTATTATAGGTCGCGTAACGCCAAAACAGACAAAATGTATAGAAACACACTCGACCGTTCATACTCAACCGATGATACTCGTACGTTAGTGTGTCGAGCGTACGTTTGCCTGTACCTGGAGATACGCTCGACGCATCTTCAGTCAGATACGAACCGACCCTTAAAGTAAAGTATGATTCTTTGGTATGTCAAAACCGAGTTGTCTCTTTGTACTACGAAACATCAATCAATGTATCCTATATATTGTGGCACGCACGCACGTCCTCACGTACCGGGTTTTACTCATGTACAGTAGTCGTAGATACCTGAACAAAGAATATACTTACTCTCTAACTACCTGAAGCTTAGAGTTATGTTCTTTATATGACGTAAGCATCCAATAAGTGACGATTTTCCGAAATCGCTACGGGGATAAACGGGATTTCTAAAGTATACGAGATTAAAGTCGCGGGCGTCCACTAGCAAACAAATAAACATAGTGAAATTTCCATCCATCAATAGGAAATTTTAGACTTCTTATAATGTAGAAGTTTTCTTGTTCAGATAAATATATTTTTTCTTGGTTTGACCTTGTTTAATTGTTTTTATACGAAAATAGGTACTGGTTAGCCAAAAGTTGTGATTAAATACTATCGCCTTGATGACCTATAAAGGTGGGTTCCTACGGTCCGTGATATTGCGGACCGACGCGCACGAGCCCGCACCACGGACCGTGGGAAATAGAGCGTCCGTGGTAATGCAGACGTGTCCGTAAAATAAACAAGAAGTTCTATTGGCAAATAATAAAATAGGTACGAGTAGGTATTCGGTCAAACGCACACTCTCTTGGATTTGACGTGATGGAGTCATTATGTACCTTACTTGAAGATATATTCAAGAAGAGGGGCGCAGCAAGGTATTCATTACGTCAATGCTATTCTTTCCAATGCCGATGCAGGGTTTCAGTGGAATACATTATCTGCATCACTTTTCGTTCATGTCGTAAGAGTCGAATTAGGAATTTAGAGGTGTTCTCTCATGCGATGAACTAGCAACTTGTCACTGACTTTAAGCATCTGACCCCGCTTTCCTAAGCGTGGCTGTAGGATCTATTTTACGAACCTGCAGTTCTGGCTGTCCGTACATGGAAGATATACGGGAAAAAATATTATGGTACCCAAAAGAATGATTTTTGGAATTATTGTCGGTTTGTCTATGCGTTTGTGCACGCTAATCTCAGAAACGGTTGAACCGATTTCGATGCAGTTTTCAGGAATATATTGTGACAGGTCCCACTTAACATATAGGCTACTTTTTATCCCGGGAAAATGTTTTTATCCCGGATAATTTCGATATTTTGCTTTTTTTTTCTGTAGTTCACGCGGATGGAGTCGCGGGCGTCCACTAGTTGGTAATATATGTAATACATTTTTTAAAAATTAGAACCATGAAGTTTCTCTCAGAATGTACGACCCTGGTCTAAACGCTTACGTCCCAGAAACTGAGTTTAATCATGACAGTAATGAAAGTATAGGTCCGTACATTTGTTTAGTTAATGCCGGGTGCTGGATGTAATGGGGGACATCTATTACCTTCTACCGGTATTGTTGAATCTCTATTGAAAATTATTACCTAGGTCAGCAGGTTTTGCGTTATAATATAAATCATAAGACTACGTTTCAGCAAACAGTTCCTTTGAATTATAGCTCTAGTTCCTATGTGTGTGACTGCATTATCTGTGTTACTGAATACAAAAAATGTTAATTATTACCTAGGTCTGTAGGTTAGGTTAGGTCATAAATCTTTACCAAATAGTTTATTTGAATGATAATTTGAAATCTGCTTATGTAGCATGACCTGCGAAACACGTTATGCTAAACCGATTTATCGACATTTAGCCTGTCACATTACGATAAATATAGCCGCCATGTTGAATTTTGTATTGAACCGATACGATATCGTACGATACGATATCCACAATGCGTGGTCATGCTAGGGGGGCAGCTATAGTAGTTATTCTATTAAACGGACTCTACTATGATTTTGTTAGTTATGGGTTTTACCGTGACCGCCCAAAAAAATGTTTTTAGACTTTATCTGGCAATTTTTAAAAAATTTCTCTCCGTAATATCCATCATCGGACTTAAAGGAATATGCAAAAGAAGAATTAGCGAAATCGGTTCAGCCATTCTCGAGATCTGCGCTTAGCAACACATTTAGCGATTAGTTTTTTATATTAGACTAGTGGACGCCCGCGACTCCGTCCGCGTGGACTACAGAAAAAAAAATGTCGAAATTATCCGGGATAAAAATATTTTCCCGGGATAAAAAGTAGCCTATATGTTAAGTGGGACCTGTCACAATATATTCCTGAAAACTGCACCGAAATCGGTTAAGCCGTTCCTGAGATTAGCGTGCACAAACGCACAGACAGTCCCTTCCCGTGGGAATTTCGGGAAATCAATTCTTAGTGCTTCCCCGCAGTCTCCGATTTTAGCTTCACATGTACAGCGGTTTTTGTAAAAAAATTGAATTCCCGTTAGTCCCCTTCCCGTGGGAATTTCGGGAAATTCGTTCTTAGCGCTCCCTCGCAGTCCCTAATGAACGTACAGGTCTAATTTCGAATTCATATGTATCGCGCTTGTCGTAAAAAAATGAATTCCCGTTTGTCCCCTTCCCGTGGGAGTTTCGAGAAATCCGTTCCTAGTGCTTCCTCGGGGTCCCAAATAAACAAATATGCCCAACTTAAGATTCATATGTGTAACCGTTTTCATAAAAAATAATTAATTCCCGTTGGCCCCCTTCCCGTGGGAATTTCGGGAAATTCGTCCTTAGTGCTTACTTGCAGTCCCTAATGAACATCTATGCCCAATTTCAGCTTAATATGTATAGCGGTTTTCGTAAAAATTATGAATTCCCGTTTGTCCCCTTCCCGTGGGAATTTCGGGAAATCCGTTTTTAGTCCTCCCTTGCTCTCCCCAATGAACATATATGCCCGATTTCAGCTTCATATGTATAGTGGTTTTCGTAAAAAATATAGAATTCCCGTTTGTCGCCTTCCCGTGGGAATATCGGGAAATTCTTATAGCCTATGTTCATCCAGGTCCTATAAGGATTCTAACGGTGAAAGAATTTTTAAAATCGGTCCAGTAGTTTTTGAGCCTATTCATTACAACCAAACAAACAAAGTTTTCCTCTTTATAATATTAGTGTAGATATAGTCGTGCTTAAGAATAAGACTTCTTTATTTTCTGATGAATTTAAGTGATGTTCATCATACATGATGTCTCTTTAGCAAGACAACATTACTTATAAATGTTTACTCGACGGAAAGAGACGATCTTCAAAATATAACTATGCATTTCAAGCATACGGATTCTATTGATAATAGTAAGGTAAGCAAGCATAAGTGAACTTCAAGTAAAATACCTACTAAGTATATTAAATTCAAGATATCAGCTTCAATTCAAGTTCCTAGTACCAATGACATCACAATGAGATTCCTGCAAAATGTCCCATGTCTGTTGTACCTTGCGATACAAAAGCAAATCTTTGAAGTGATATTCCATTGAATCTATGCCATGAAGGTGTTATTTGAGAATATTATAGTTACACATATAAACCACAATCTAGACTCTGCTAGTGAATCCAAAATGGAAGAGTACCGTAAGCTTTTACCCAATAAAAAATAACAAATATTCATTCAGCAAAATCATATGCACAATTGCACAATATTTAACAAATTATAAAAAATCTCCTGGTTTCCTGCTCAGCGTAAAACTGCAGGCTAGATAGATTGGTCGACAGGTTTTCAGCTGGACCCGTAAATGAGTGCAATTTAAGAGCCAGCAGTCAAATAAAAGTCCCACGGTTGCTCCGCCCACATACCCCGCTACCCGCAATGCAAGGATACGCGTTAAGATCTGCGTAGTGTTAAAATTCGAAATTCGCGCGCTTTCGAGCAGGCGGGTCAACGCTAGGTCAAACACAGAGAACATAAAAACCCATAGAGTCGTTATTATAATTAATTTCAATGTTATGTTTATTTTATTTTTGTTTGCAAAATACAATTTAATTAATTAATTTATTAATAAGTAATATAGCTATGTTAAAAAATCATTCATATAATAGAACACATTACCTGCATCATAGTTATATTTATGTATGAAATTCATCCAATGCAACAAGTATTAGGAAGTTTTGAATAAAACGGATTAATGGTAGATATCAAAGATTTATTTTATATATCACAAAAAATAGTATCCGATACATATGTGAAATGGGACCAATTTACTCATGTAGATCGCTTTTAAAAAGGCTTTTAGGTGAGTCAATATGTTAAAATGTTACAAGTAGTAACTTAACAAATTTTAATATTAAGATGATTATGTAAAAAAATGCCGTTTCATTTAGGTAAATTGCTGTATGTTAAATATAAATAGTAGGTGTTTTTTAAAAATAAAGGGTTAACAGGTATGTATAATGTGCATTCGCAATATTAGCTGTGCATAAATAAAAAAAGCTTTATTTAAAGATAAATAGCGGTATGCGTATGCCACAAATATAAATTGCAGTTTGATTAGCAATATTCTCATTTGAGGATTTTGCTGTGCAGTCAGTAATTTTTATATGAATTCCAATTATTTGTGACTAAAAAAAATCATTTTATTTGATGTGCGTTTAAATACTATACAATTAAATTAAATGATTTTTCTTACAAATCCTCTACACTCCCCAAGAAATATATATGTATTTACCTTATACAGTAAAATACCTTCTGTTCTATGCTCCACCTCATCTGTTACCATCAAACTGTCAATCGGAGAGCTAAAATATGAAATGAGTTTAAAAATATCAAAAAAGTTTTAGTAGCCAAAAGTGAAAACAAGTGAGCAAAAACAACAAAATTATTGAATTGTATCAGGCGTCACTATTCGGAAGTTAAAATCTCTATTGAGGGATCGCCCACCACCGGGCCCTATACCCTCCGCTGACCCTCGGATCTGCCTACTCATGATCACGAACACAAGACACTACAGTCGCAACGAGAAGCCAGATCCAAGCACCTAGCATGCAACCATAAATACATAGCTGCTAATCCGAAAACCAATTAAATTTTTTTTAATCGACATATGTTTCGCCAACACCCGTGGCATCATCAGGATTAGTTTTCCATGTTAGTTCTATCTACCGAACCAACTAACTAACAACTAAAACCAATGTATTGCAAATCATTTTTATACCCTCAATCAACATAAAAAAATAAATGTTAATACCTACATATTAGTTTAGAAATGTAAAATTATTATAGATAAATAATTATTAAAAATATACATTAGTTATTAATTGTTAAATTATTAGAAGAAAAATAAATTTATAATAAATTAATAGACAGACGGATGCCTTTATCTGCAACATGTAGAACTCTTAACTCATTATTATCTGCCAGGGAGTGGCCCGCCGAACATTTACTCCAGGCGGGCCACTCCCTGGCAGATAATAATGAGTTAAGAGTTCTACATGTTGCAGATAAAGGCATCCGTCTGTCTATTTTAGAAAAACTAGAAATTATGAAAGCAAAATTTTCAGGTATTAATTTGGTAAATAATCAAATAGATTTTGTAAACACTAGCCCAGTTTTGGCTGCAATCTGTCAATGTCAAAGTCAATAGGATCGGACAAAGGTAATGACTTTGTCGTACAGCCTTGATATGGTCTTTTTTTATATATATTTAATATTATTATAAATTTATTTTTCTTCTAATAATTTAACAATTAATAACTAATGTATATTTTTAATAATTATTTATCTATAATAATTTTACATTTCTAAACTAATATGTAGGTATTAACATTTATTTTTTTATGTTGATTGAGGGTATAAAAATGATTTGCAATACATTGGTTTTAGTTGTTAGTTAGTTGGTTCGGTAGATAGAACTAACATGGAAAACTAATCCTGATGATGCCACGGGTGTTGGCGAAACATATGTCGATTAAAAAAAATTTAATTGGTTTTCGGATTAGCAGCTATGTATTTATGGTTGCATGCTAGGTGCTTGGATCTGGCTTCTCGTTGCGACTGTAGTGTCTTGTGTTCGTGATCATGAGTAGGCAGATCCGAGGGTCAGCGGAGGGTATAGGGCCCGGTGGTGGGCGATCCCTCAATAGAGAACAAAATTATAGCAGGTAGGTAGGTTCTCACTCACTTTTCTTCAAACATTACAGGTGGTATTAGTTCGGTATAAACTTTGACGGGCGACTCCAGGACTTTTTGTTCGGCACAATTCAAAATATTGTAGATAAGGAACTGCTGCCGAAGATGCTACGTAGTAAGTAAAGATGGGTCGGATTAGGTAAAAATCGTACCTGTTCGACCTAATACATACTAATATTTATGCAATATGGCCGTTCCATTACTGTGATCCATTACGTATTAGATAAATACGTAGAATCTTTATTCGGTGAATATTTAGTATCGGTTTTCGGTGAATGATCCATTATCTAATAAATACCTACGTAGAAAGAATAGTTGTGGAAATAGAAAATATCGTGATAATAGCGAAATGCATTTTTTATATTAGGTTAAATTTTTAATATTTAGTTAAATTGTTTTTAGTTTGTGTCACATATTTTGTTTAAATAAAGGATTTTAATTTTGTAAAAAAAAAAGGAAAAAAAAGTATTGTCTGTACCCGGATACGAACCAGGAATATCTGATTTACGACTCCGCCGATGTAACCGCTGGGCTATCATAAACTTGTTAAAGACGGTGAAAATTATCTTCATATTCTAATGATATTGTAGTATTTTTGCTAAATAATATAATTGAAACTTATAGTCTATGCCTTACGGTTGATTTCTCATAATAAGATTATATTTTATGCGATACCTAATACCTAATGTCGTCTTGTATCTGAATGCTGGGCCGTAAAGAAGAAGGATAAAAATCAATTCCATGTAAGCAAGATGAGAATGTTGAGATGGATGTGTGGAGTTACAAGAATGGATAAAATAAGAAATGTGTACATAAGAGGAAATTTGAAAGACAAGTTACGAAGTAACCGTCTGTCTTGGTACGGGCATGTAAAGCTATATTGAGTCTATGATGTAAAGCGACGGGATGAAAGTCATATTTTACAGAGAGCTTTGTGCATGAGTGTGGATGGATATAAAGGAAGAGGTAGACCAAAGAAATGTTGGATGGACTGTGTGAGGGAGGATATGCGTGTACTGGGCGTGAGCCATGAGATGACGGATAATAGGGATGAATGGAAGAAAAGTACATATTGTGCCGGCCCCAAATAAATGGGAACAGGGCAGGAAGATGATGATGACCTAATCACGTTGTATTAGGTACCGACTAGTATTGAAAAATACCTAATCCACATACCTATTCCAATATGATATTCCAATATGCCTCACCTGTAGTAGTAAGTAAGTTCCTTAGGTGAGTGAAAGATATTGTACCTACATATACTCGTAAATGTATATAAAATTTGTGTATGTGCTTCATGTGTAAAGCAGTGCGCTTATAGAATACTTCTCATGCTGTGTGTGTGATTTCGGAACTAATTTCTTTTGTAGACTTTTACATAGATAAACAAAGCATCTAGCGCCATCGTTCAAAGGAATTCTACCAATTTATAAAGGTGAAAGTTTGTATGTGTGTGAGTGTGTATGTTTGTTACTTCATCACGCAAAATCCTGAAATGTATGGAACAGCTGATTTTTTTCACTATATCGGAGTTGGCCCCATAGTGAAAGTTGTTTCTTTTTACTTTCCTAGTTTCGTGTCAAAGGCAAATCACTAATTTCGGAAAGACCTTATATTAGCTTAGGTACGTATCAGAATAACACATTATACTTTTTATCCCGGGTAAATATTTTATCCCCTAATTTCGAGATTTTGTTTTTTCTGCTGTCCATTATAAAATGCATTCTCAGCACTAAACTTTACATACTTACTAATTATGATTATAGCTACTTACACCTTTGATTCTCTCCCCTTTTTAGAAAATTCTCTCCAACGTTGAGCCATCTTCCTTTTGGAAACATATTTTTTAGTTTCATTTCCCATTAGTCCGAACTCAATCGAGTAATACCTACACCGCAAGATAATAAAAAATGCCACTGCCGTGGGCGAAAGCGACATAGACCCTACGTCGTCGGCGCACAGCGCGGTACTGAGCGTCAGTGGGCACGAAGTTACTATTTAACGCTTTTCTGTAAGCATTAGAGTTGAATATCGCTTGCACGCTAAACAACTGATTGAGCTCAGAAGTAAAGGGCGTAAGTCTCAAAAAGATTTTTATTAATTGTGTGTTCAATTACGATTGTTTTTTAATTTTGGCTTTACAAAAGTTTACTATCATTATTATCTTGATATACGAATTTATTATAAACGCCTATCTCATGTAATAGCCGAAATAAAAGTAAAAATGACTAAAAAACATGTCGATTTCAAAAAACAAAACTATCGAGCGAAAATCATTAAATCATGTTTTTGGCTTTACATGACATAGTTAAGGGTACTAAGAATATAGTGTAATAGTCTCACATTAAACAAACATGCACCCGTTTCAGCATATTTCATCAAAAAGATGCTAAATAAGGTCTGCCTCCTCTTAACGTTTTCTTGTGAGAATCCTCATTGATCTTACTTAACATACCTATAGTACAAAATATACATATCATATAAAGAGTTGTGCCTCTCGTAACTTATCCCGTGATCGAGGCAGTGATATCTGTTTCACTTAACTGTTGCGAGATGGATTGTTGAGCGGCGCGGCCGTAAGGATGTTAATGCATGTTTTGTGTGCGCCTGTCATAGTTGCATGTATCACTATTGTGTTACAATATATAATCATTACTCTATCTTTTTAATATATGTGATATTGGTGTGCCTAATCTTAATAAACAAATAAATAAATAGAGATCTTCACTAACCATGTTTCAAACATACTTCTTCCTCATAATTCACATTCATTAAATTCTTTATGTTCTTCGGTAACATATTTCTAAGTTATTTAAGTGTATATAATTTTATTTAAGTGTATACTGAAACTTACAAGTCAAGTATTGAAGTAACAAATCCGAATACTTTGTATTCGCCGCTCATAGCATTCCACTTTATTTCAATACTCCCAGCTGTGGGTGACATAGACGTAACATACAATACTTTATGTGTTACTACATTGGCTTAAGTTGGGCCAACTTTACTAATACTGTGGTTACATATAAAGTAGGCTAGGAAATAACTATTTTATATAAAACTGTATGTAACATACGCTGTGTAAGGTTTATTGGAGGCAGGCAATATGAAAACGTGCAAGTGAAGTATTTCCTTTTATTCTTGTTACATTTTTTTTGTAAAGCTATAAACTTACTTACTTATACATAAATATATATAGTAACGCCCATATTGTCCACCAAATAATTTGGGCAGAAGTGTGCAAATTAAAGACACACTTTTCACCAGTTACCCTTACTTAAACTTACTTATAAATCGTATATAAAGGTATGCACAAGTTAAGCACGACATTTAACAGAAAATATATATATAATATCTGTAAAATCTGTGAATTAAGCATTGACTAGCCTAAGTAATACTGTTTTATTTTATAAATATAAAATATAAATCTGTTATAAAAATAAACTTCAGAAGGAAAACTTTGTTCATACACCAACGTCCAACTCGCTGGATCAAATGTGTCCCAAGGTTGGCTTTGACCGTAGCGTCAGCAAAAACGCGCCCCTGAAAGGTCAGCGAGATGTTTTTATTTATTTTGCATACGTTTGTCCACGAATCGTATTCGTGGCGAAACGATTTGACTGGACCTAAACACACAATGTCGCGCGGTTTGTGGCACTTTGTGATTTTAAGGGCTAGCTTTTTGTTGCTATTGAGCATTAAATATTTGTCGTATTTTTGTTGGAAACAGTTTTGTGTTTTATTTATTTGTATTTGGGTTACGGTTTTGTTGACGGTAGCAAATAGTCAAGATTTTTCGTGACTTCTGCGTCTTAATATCTATCAATGTTATTGTCATGTAACTCATAGTTTCAAAAAGTTATCATAAAGACTTAAATCATTATTATTTTGTATTATATTATGTAGAGCGCTTTAGGTATATTACGTAATATATCTTTTATCTCACGATGAATGCAATTTTACAGTATCGTGTAACTATGAAGTTTTTATAACAACATTTAGAAAATATGAGAACAAAATCTATACGAGTATCACCTTCAGCTGAACAAAAAGTAAATAAAAAAGATGTTCTTTGGTCCACTCCTTATCAATTCAAGATAATTATCGCCACCAGATCTCAAGATCTTTTCCCGCTTCATATTCTTTATTATATTATTTAAAAATACCACCGTGAATTAGCATATACCATTGAGTAGATTCCTCGGAACTTTTTACGTATTCCAAAAAGGAAATTTCACAATACATTTCAATGAATGCGTTCCTAATTTTTCCCAGCTTTTTTCCCGGAAAATTCCGAAACACACGCGCCCTTATCCCGCCACGAATAATAAAAGCTATCTCATAAAACTGTACTTATATAAAAACTTTGGAACGGAGCGCAACCACTTTTTAACAAAGGAAGATGCATAAGTGCGAGTTGCCAGTCAAGGCTTGAATTCCGTAGTAAATAAATCCATTTTTAGGTGTTATGGAACACCTTTGGTGATTATATTCCTTTATCAATGTTGAACTAAGATTGTATTACTTGGCAATGTCATTTCTAAAACAGTTAAAACAATGTTATTATTTTCAGAAAATAAAAATTTTCAAATTTCAGGAACATAGTAATGTGTGCTATATTGTATGCAAAGTAACGCATGGTTCAAATTTCAAAATTAAGTTAATATGTACCTATATCTAAATGAGGTCGAGGGACGCAGTAGTAGTGACATTATTAAATATAGTGTAAACTTATGCAATGTAAATAGCATGTCGTTTTATTTTCATATGTACACGGATATCGTCCCAAAACGGGGTAGCCAGTTGCAAGATTGCGAAGAAGGTATACCGGGATCAGATGTAAATGTTTAGTGGCTAGTTGCTGGATGTTGCTTAGATAGTCGACTCTTACGATTTAAAATTTGACTACCCTAAAAGTAATTATATTATATTGATTGAAAAACAAACAAATTAACAACATTGTTCTTCTATCTGTGATCTAAGGGATCCCTAAAAACAAAGTTGGCAACTTTTAACTGCAAGCCTGATACGGAATAATAAAGAGATGAACTTACTTGCGTTTGCGTTTTGACCTACTTGTAAATAGAATTGTATTTCTTTGTGTAATTGAGCGAAGGGAGTCGTTCATTCGTGCAGATACTTGGTCACAGGCAGGGGAGAATGGTCTACTTAATTTTTACATCTCCTTTTGTACATGTCGTAAGAGTCTACTACGAAACTCTCAAGCGATAAGCTAGTAACTTGTCACTGATCATTTAAATATGTCCTCACTATGTTAAACGTGTCTGTGGGATCTCCTTTTGGATCCTGCAGTTCTAGCTAACCTATTTCCGCAAGTAATAGAAATAGAAGGAAGAAAATTATGAAAATTCCTTTAAGAGCTAAGCTCGCCTTTGTAGGTACATTTTTTGTGTAACAGTGTGAGGTCACTATTATGAATTTATCGTCCCATGTTTTTTTGTACAATAAAGAATATCAGGAAGGACGATGTCTTGATGTAAGTTACTTTTACATAGGTAAGGAGTAATAAATTCATTGCTATTGTTATTTCGGAAAGCTGTTAATCACGTCTCTAACTGTTGGAATTACACAACTGAGGATGTTTTTAAAAATAAGCTGCTATACCAGAATAAGAAGCAGCATTAAGCCTTCCCAGATAAATGATCTGTCATGAAAATTTTGCTAATTTTGTAAGCATAAAAAATCTTAGTCGCTCTTCAAGATCCACAAGTTCCACAACGACTATTTTACATAGTCGTAATACACTCAATTGAAATATATTTTTCATAAACTGTATGTAATGTAAATAGAATGATTGTGTAATAATTTTCATGTAATCATTTTAACGTCTGTGTCAATCAAACTTCTTTGTATAACACAATATAAACATTTCAGTTTATTTTTAAACTCCTTGAAATTATATTTTTCATATACTCGTAATTTTGAAGCATGTATATTTATGGACCTCATTTCAAATCAATGATATTTAAGAGCCTGTTAATTGGGATATTAATTTTTTTGGTACTTACGATGATGAAAAAGAAATTTATACATAATCAATAAATTATAATCGATAAAAAATTTAATGTGAATTTCAATTAAAATGACAATCTGTGATGCAATCACGTGATTACCTCCTATTTGCGTCGCAATCACGTGTCGATAGGAAATTACATTATATTGGCATAGCTATAATTTTTCAAATAACATTGTTGCCATTTCATATAATGACGATGGCTTAATATTGTCAGCAAAATCATAGGCTTCCAGCATTTAAACGCTGAATGTCGTGCAAATTATTAATAATTGATGCAATACAGATGGCAATCAGATACCAGGGACGTCGTGATACCACAAATGAAATTTTAAATAGAACTACAGCCTGTTACTTGCGTCTGACTTATTTGTCCATACAAATATCTATGATTTATCGTAATTTTAGCCTTACGAAGTCCATTGCAGAACATAGACCTCCCCCAACAACCTCGACTGCGACCTGTTGGAATTAGCATCCGTTGGCATCCATCAGCTGCTGGCATCCAGCTGATACCCGCAATACTGACTAGGTACTCCGAAACTGTCGATACGATAGATAGAGCGGTCTCCACTCTGGAATTTTTCGAACCTATCGGCTATCGGGCCTCTCCACTCCCACTTTAACTTGCTGGATCGTCGTGCTTTGCTGAATCGTTTGCGAATCTGATATTGTCTGATACTGTCTAGCTGATATTTTCGAAGTGGTTAGATATGGGTGGGCCAATACCAGTACCACCAACATTCGATGTATCTGTGTTCCCGAGCACTTGGATTGCTAGCAGTCGATACGCTTTGTAAAATGCGGTTGACGCCAGTTGGCCTAACATCCGCCATTTGGTTTTTGAGCTATTTGTATGCATATTTTTGTCAAGTATATATTTGGGATGTGGTGACGAAGATTGGAAAAGGTATGTTAAGATGGTTTGGGCATGTTAAGAGGATGAGTGAAAGTAGACTGACAAAGAAAATGTACAACGGGAGAGTGGATGGAAGGGGAAGACTTCACCGGACTTTCACCGATCAAATTGGTGAAATTCTGGTGAAATTCAGGTCAAGAGTACCCTAAACCGACGAGCGTGCATGAAGAATATCATGAAAGTAGATGAAGCGAAAGAGGTGTGTCAGGATCGTAGCAAATGGAGATCCGTGATCTTTGCCTACCCCTTCGGGAAAGAGGTGTGATTTTTATCTATGTATGTATGTATTTCTGTCGAGTCTAGAGATAATGTCGAAAGAGGACAGCCGATTCTATAAATTCCCAATAATATTTATCTGGTAGTGGATATAATTATGCCGTTATCATCTTATTTATCTCCGCAAGAAAATCAGGGTTTTTTAAAATAACTTACTCAAAATGTTGGCGGCTGAGAGTCGCCGTCGTACTGCTGTTCCCGTCAGGGTTCCATTAGGAAAATATCTGGAATAAAAGGGAATTCTAATTAGGTATTGTTAGGCGAACTATAAAGGGAAATCCCTTGGGAGAGCCTGGGAGAAAACTCTTTCTCAGTGGTGTAAGTTCTATACATCCTGAATACTTAATAGTAGTATAGTTAAGTATAAGTATCTTCTATGCTGCTCTTGGAGTGAAAAAAAAAACGTATAATACGACAGCTGCTTCTCTTCCCGGGCATACTGTACGAGTCAGTAGAGGGACAAGAGGGTCTTGGTGTTTTGTAGGCGATGGGCTGACCACCTGTCATTACTAACCGAACTTGTACATCTCAACTATACCCTCAAAATTGGTCAGAAGTGGCACCATGTGGTTCTATGGCCCTTGGTACTTTGCCTACCCCGTAAGGGATAAAGGCGTGATTATATGTATGTATGTAGCTAAGTATAAATACGAGAAAGTTGTGTTTAATGAATTGCAATATCATGATTAAGAAAGATGGATTGATCGCGGATCTCCATTGATCTTGATTTACCTGTTATTTTCCTTTAGTACATTGTTAGTGAATCAATTTTCGTACGACTTCCAGCTCTCACATAGGGGGTTTTTACCCATACTCACCACGCTGGGCAGGTGGGTTGATGACCGCAGTGTGATTTTCGAACCATGTTGTCAATAAGGGAGGCTCTGATGCCTACCTCCCGGAAATCCATAACGATATCCACGATTATTCACGTAAGTTATTAAATTAACTTCCTACAGCTTAATGACATCACATATTATAATATTCACTAAAATACATTAAATAAGCATGAGCATCGTAAACATCATTTATCCGGAAGCTTTTCTAAATATTTACTTTAAATCCCAAAAGAACACAAAACACATAAAATATAGTACGAAACGATACGTAAGGGTGGCCCACGGGAAATCTACAAGTGTGAGGGACCAAAAACGATTTCGGGCTGAAACATTGATATCGATACACTTACTTATATATGTATGGTTTAAATTCACACGAGAGTTTCGCATTATTTACATCCATACGAATATTTAGAAGTAAATGTTTCTATATTTAGGCATAAACTAAATTTTTAGATAGATTTAGTTTTAGATCCATCTATCATCATCATCACAACCTATTGCCCTCCCCCAGGGCATGCCACAAGACTGTCATGGGGGGTATTTGTCCATAGTCATCACGCTGGGCAGGCGGGTTGGTGACCGCAGTTTGTATTTTGGACTATGTTGTCAACACGGGAGGCGGTGCTGTCCACCTCCCGGAAACCCTTAATCGCCTCGTACGATACCCACGGGCAGACATAATAAATAAATATTCACACACTTCATAACACATTGACCTAGTCCCACATTAAGATCCCTAAGGTCTTGTGTCGTGGGTACTAAGCAACGGTATATAAATACATAGATAAGTATAGAGACATCCATGACTCGGAAACAAACATCGATATTCATCATATCAATGTTTGCACCTACCGGGATTCCTATGGCGTCGCAGGCAGAACCACTACCAACTACACCAATCGGTCGTCGTACATGGGGTGGTACGAATTCTACTCTGCCGGAACCACGCGGCTAATCCATCTATAAATATTAGCAATTATGTCGCCGATTATTTTTATATGTTTGAACGTCGATTTTCATAGGTACTCGTAGTTGTAGGGTGACCAGCAGCTGCTGTATGCCAGTGAAGCTTCGCATCAGGTTAAGTTGTCATGATTAGTGACATTACTTAGGTATACTATCCTAAGCTTGATTGCTACCTAAAGTGTGAAATCGTGTCTTGGGACAACCTTACCGTAAATATTATGTACCTAATGGAGACCGCGCCTCGGCAAGCGTAGCGTTGGGCGCCCTCCAGCCAGATGGACCGATGATTTGAAGAGGACGGCTGGTAGTGACTGAATGGCAAAAACGGGAGATCGAGCCATGTGGCGTGTACTGGGGGACGCCTACATCCAGCAGTGGACTGTAATAGGCTGATAACAACTATGTACATGTATTATATAGCATACTACTGTCGCCCGTAGTTTCGCTTGCGTGAATGCCGTTTATTGCGTGGAAGGGGTATAAAAAGAATTTAAAATTTCATGAGAATCGGTCAAGCTGTTTAGGAGGAGTTTGGTAACAAATACCAAAACACGAGAATTTTATATGTTAGACTAGGTATAAATCTAGATCTAGCACCAACCCTATACCCCTAATGACAACCTTCTCAATGGCACCTCAGACCCTCGTTATCCAAATGGTTCAACTTGAGCTGGTCAAGGTCAGGTTTGAGCGTATTTTTAGCTTGATCTGCTGTATGACCAGTTTGACCATGAGCTCTTTAAATAGGGTTGTGACATCTCGCTCACATAATGGAAACACTACTGCTTTAATGAGTTCATTGCAATAATTATGTAAACTGACTACGTACACCAATTTCTTGTACGTTAATCAATAGGTAGTACTTGAGGAGTTACTGATGATAGTCAATTTAGCTATAAGTACAAGAGTTTTGACACATTGTTATAGTTAATTAGCGCTTATTTAGTTTTTGAGCAATAATGATTTCTTAAAATGATTGCCATTTATAAAATTATTGATAAAGAAAATGGAAAAAATTCTTCGCCCGAGTGGGAATCGAACCCACGACCAATGCAATCCGTGCCAGCCGCTATAACCACTAAGCCACCGGGTCAATTACTCGGGTGACGAATTTTACCATCTCTTTTCTAAATTACATATTGGCAACGTTAATGACTCGGATTTGTTAATTTTACTACATTGTTATACTCATTATTCACTAGTGGACGCCCGCGACTCCGTCCGTGGACTACACAAAAAACAAAATGTCCAAATTATCCGGGATAAAAACATTTTTCCGGGATAAAAAGTAGCCTATATGTTAAGTGGGACCTGTCACAATATATTCCTGAAAACTGCATCGAAATCGGTTTAGCCGTTTCTGAGATTAGCATGCACAAATGCACAGACAAAAATTCCAAAAATTATTCTTTTGGGTACTATTGCGTTGATAAAGTTCTCCTATAATATTTTTGGAACGAAGTTCCTTACGGCAGGCTTGGAGGAGATAGGGATTTTGCTGCGCGACCGAACTGAAAAAAATGTGATAGTAAAACCGTAAGAAAAAGTGCGTGGAATAAAACCGTTAAATGAGACGTGCGCAGGCGCGACAGTCGTATACACAAGCGAGTAGTGTATAATACTTTTCTCTTTCTCCCTCTTTCTTTTCGTTCTCTCATCCCTTCTCTCTCTATTACTACTCCAGCCCGCCAATGCATAGTATATACTAATGAATTCATGGACAAGCACGTGGCGAATACTCACATTATAGATACATTTTAAACCTAAATAAAATTGAACACGATTTTTCTTTTGCAAATTGTGTCGATTCTACATTAGCCGAAGGAACTTCGTTCCTACCTGGTGTCCCACGACGCCACATTTTTTGTCATATATCTTCCATGTACAGACAGCGATCCGTTACATTGTAATATAATATAATATAGATATGTGATAATACACTCGGCGCTGGCTAGGCAGTTCCTTTTCCTTTGTCCTTTGCTTGAACTTGGCTTGACATGCTGCCGCGTGTCTAGATAGGTTTTACAATGTGCTTGTTACTACTTACTACTCATTCACAAGTTAACCAATAAATTTCACATCGCTGAACCTACCGCCGTTTACAGGCACAAATACACGAAACCACAATCAACAAAAATTATTAATAGGCCAAGAAATAGCACAAACGAGCCAATTATATCCGTCGTAATACATAACTGCCCAATATACCTCGAAAACGATAAAATCGGAGCAATTTCAGAATACCTCTAATTCAGGGCATTTTATTGGAGGAATAAACTACTCCTAAGCACTTGGTATTTACTGCCATCCGTCAAAATTACACCATTACCAGCTGTATGTCGGGGTGCCAATGTCGATAATTGAATGCAGATTTCGTCAGACTTAACATTTGTTTTTCAAGTACAGGCGCGCAGAGTGGTGTATTAATGAGCGGAGTGAAAAATTGGGTGTGAAATCTATATACCTCATTAGTAATATAAGAAGAGGACAATTTTTAATATTCGATAGGCATGATATATTTTTGACTCGGTTATGGGACTGTCTAAACTGGATAATCATAAGACACTAAATCTCTTGTCTCTTGATATATAAAAATCTTCTGTTCGTGTGTTTGTAATGGATTTCCCTCTAAACGGCTAAACCTATTTTGATGAAATTTTGTGTGTGTATTCAAGAGGGTTCGAGGATGGTTTAGACTTACGATTCGGTCAACGACATTTTGTTTTCTCTGCAGTTCACGCGAACGAATGTTATGGATTTCCTTCTAAACGGCTGGACAGATTTTGATAAAATTGTTTGTGTGTGTTCAAGTAGGTTCGAGGATGGTTTAGATTTACAGTTTGGTCAACTGAATAATGTTTTTGGAAATGAATAATGGAATAACTCTGTCCGCGTGGAATGCAGAAATAACAATCGAATCGAATTCGTTGACCGAATTGTAAATCTAAACAATTCTCAAACCTATTTGAACACACACGAAAAATTTCAATAAATCAAATTCTTCTAAAACGGCTAAACCGATTTTGATGATTTTTTTAGTGTGTGTTCAAGTGGGTTCGAAAATGGTTAAGATTCACAATTCAGTCAATTAGACAATGTTTTTATAACGGTCCATATCGTTACAGCTTATTTCAGAAAGTTAGCATTTAAGGCGTGAGACAGGACAACGTCTGTCGGGTCCGCTAGTATAAAATATAAATTTGAAATTTCGAATAACATCTAGTACAATATCTTTATACCAATACATTCATTGATAAAGTAGAATATATATATATATAATATATATATATATATATGTGTTTCATAGAAGATATAACGTCTTACATGGTTGTCGAAATAAATAAATAACTTAAGAATAAAGCATACTTATCTATTTCATTATTCGAAGCTTATAACTATACTCGTATGTACATAAGTAAAGTCTTCCGAGAACTTAATACTTACATATAGCATGCCCTGAGAAGTTTGGCAGAAGAATGCAATTTACACACCCACTTTTTACCAGCAAGCCTATTAAGTCCCACGTGATAAGGGGTGAGCCTACCGCTGCTTTTTGGGCTCAAATACAACAATCTATCTACCGGTAACGAATCCAATGGGAAATGTTTCAGAGTCATCTTATAGGTGTATCGTAAGCTTTTGGCGTCAGGGCCTCGTCCGTTAATGGCAGGGTGCACCATGGGCAGCAGTTAAGGTTGACTTTGGGTCCTAAGGTATAAATCGAACTTACACCTTTATAAAAAACTTACGAATAAATTTAATTAAACAAAATAACTCAATACACATGCTGTACTAACTTAATAAAGACTAGGTACATTATTAAATTCTCTCCACGACAGTACAGGGACGTAATATAATGTAATGACCTATTCAAGGCGCGACGAGATTTGAACGCCCATATCTCCGTAATGGGGGGCGAAATTGCTTAAAATGCCTCTTAAGTTATAAAATATGTCTTTATCTACGAATTCACATGTTCCTTGATGTTCACACACCTGAGATCTGCTGTGGAAGCGGGATGCCTGTTTATAGCGCTGTTTCGATTCTGCGATGAATCCTGACTTATGAGCTCATGATCATACTGGGGTATTGTTAGTATGTTGGTGCTCTCGTAAAAATCTCGTACTTAGCTTAAAATAATAAAACTATATTATTATTCTAGGCTGAGTACGAGATTTTTCCCAGTTTTAAGGGATTTTAAATTAAGCTGAAATATTTTTAACTCTACGTGTATGTTACACTAAATTATATCGAGAGGTGAAAGGCTATTTGGGATAAGCGCCATATATATCATAATCATTCATCATTTACAACCCTGAGAAGTCCACTGTTGGACATAGGCCTCCCCCAACAACCTCCACTCCCAATGAATCGGAAGCCGCCCGCGACCTTGGCCAAGTCGTCCGTCCACCTCGCGGGTGGCCTTCCCACGCTGCGCTTGCCGATACGTGGTATCCACTCTAGAATTTTCCGACTCCATCGGTCATCAGTTCTTCGAGCTATGTGTCCTGCCCATTGCCACTTCAGCTTGCTGGACCGTTGAGCTATGTCTGTGATTTTTGTACGTCTGCGGATCTCCTCGTTTCTGATTCGATCACGTAGACTATCCCAAGCATAGCTCTCTCCATCGCTCGCTTCTTTATGAGGCACATAGTTAGAGACCACGTCTCGGCACCGTAGGTCATCACCGGTAGCACGCACTAGTTGAATACCTTCGTCTATAAGGACTGGGGTATCTTGGACACAAATAAGCTTCGTAGTTTCCCGAACGCTGCCTAGACGAGTTGTATTCGCCGATTTACCTCCTTCTCAAAGTTGGACCTACCTAGTTTGATTGTCTGTCCCAGGTAAACATACTCGTCAACAACTTCGAGCATCCCAACCAGACATAAACTTACCAACGTTAATTACCTACTTAAAATGGCTAGGTATGTACCTACACTTACCTAATGCTGCTGCACTTTTGTGTCCTGTGTTAGAAGCCACTAATCATCACAAAGACACTCGTGTGTATTCACAATTACTAACTAAAGAACACTATCACCTACTATCACTCAAATCTTAGAGAAAACCGGTTCCTTTGTTACTTTCAGTGATTCTGTATTTCCGTAACCAGTACAGCAAAACAAATAATAACATAAAAACACACATACTATTACTATAAAATAAGCAAATTACAAAATTAATGTTATTGCACTTATTACTACTTATTTCGCAAAAAAAAAATGGATATGCATGCGCGCATCTCCTGTGACACACAGACCGGAACTGAATTTTAAAAATAATTATTTCTTCAAGCCACAGACTACATATGCTTCAAGGCAAGGACACAGCGCACGTGGGCTAGGGGCTAGGATTGAAAAAAAAATGAGAATTATGGATTGAACTTGCAAATCACGTCAATTTTTTTTCTGTGTACTCATTTTATAAAAACAAACAACTTTTATTTGAAAAACTTTTCTTAAAAAAATATTGTTTTTTTTGTATGGACAAAAAGTAAAAACTGTAAATATCGAAAGGGGTAAAAGTGTAAGCAGTGGCGGTTAGTTAGGGTTAAAGTAGATCTCTTCTATGATTTCCACTAGCCGCTATAGCCAATATTTGATAAAGTCGATACTCCCCATACATTTAGTATGGGAAACTTCTAAATCCTGTTGAGGGCAAGGCGGTGGACTTATTAAGTAGACTCCCAGGCACGACATGTCAGCCGTCACCTTTTCTATAACTCTCACTAACCGCCATGACAGCTAACATTACATTTTAATGGATGCTTCCCATACAATTTATTTTTCAATTATTTATTTGTTCAATACTTTTGTGCTTGATAGTATGAATTTTATGTAGGTAGGTGTAGGTAACTTGTCGATTTTATTGAAGTTTGAATAAGTTTCTGATTATTGTGAAGGATGTTAATTGTGCTATTAATTTAGTTAATTAAAAAACAAAGTATGTACAAACTAAATAAAGTACCATTAAATACATACTAGAGTACGATTCACCATAGTTTTGATGGATGATGGCGCTAGTTAGTATGTGTATGACCATCTGGTTCACTGAATTTTCGAAATCAGGAACTATTGAGGAACTTGCTTTTTAAACTTTACTTTTTTTTTTACTTTAGGTACTTACAAATTCCGGTTTTATCCTAGGTTTTTCGTGTTGTTTGTTATTACTAGACTAGAGTAAGTGGCAGATATTTAACGCGTAATGCGCTGTAATTATGCTTTGCTATTTTGAATAGAAATTTATGATATTTAGGTAGATAATAGGGTCGATTCCGGCATTCACACTTAAACCTAAACCTAATCTTAGTCAGGTCTCTCCCATCTCACTCCATTCTTAACATAAATGGCTGTGTCTTAAGCATAAGTACCAGTTATTTTTGAATGGTTGAATGTGATTGAACCTAACTAAACGCACGATATCAACGAATGCATTGAACATCAGTCCCGGAGGAATATCGATATGTAAGAAAGAGCGCAAATAAATGTGCGAGCGAGCGCGTGCGCCGCGCGCGCGGCTTTCGGTTGTTCAAAGGCGTTGACAAAGATAAGTACCGCTCGCTGCTACAAACAAACACCGCTGGTCGGTCGACATGCGTGCACGGGTTCAAGGGCGGGCAGCTTTACACGTGCCACCGTCTGTAGCGTGATAGCTTTCGAATTTCGTTACCTAAATGCTAATACCGACGAAGAATTTATTGTTGTTACGTTAATTTTGACAATGGTGTTTACTGTTTATATATTAATTTTCCGTTATTTATGTTATGTGTGACTTCGTCATTTTATTAAACTTGAAGAAGTTATTGATGAAGAAGTTTGGGATTGTGATTTTTGCCCTAGAAAAGGTACCTACTTACTTACTCGATTGTTTCGTAGCTTAGGTAGCTCGAAAGAACCTAAATTAAGGAAGTTTCCCGCGTATCGCGTTGGTAGTCAATAGTACCTACTACTATTATTAATAATTTACACTGTACGTTCCAAGTTAGTGTGCCTACCTACTCGTAGCTAGGTTATTCCTGTATGTTATGAGGATTAGTAAGAAATAGACACTGGAAACTGGAGAAGTCTCGATCGATAGCCGGCAAGAGCCCGACCGGGTAATCAGCTGATCGCTGCGAACCACGTTCCTGTCATACCTAGTAGGTATTGTGCACCATCTCTCATTTGTGTGTCCTCGAACTTTTCCACTAAGGATACGATCGTAAATGTAGGTAGGTACCTACTTAATTAATAATAAAAACTAACTTTTTTGTGTTAGTAACAAAGTAGTAGTTTTGTCTTAGCTGGATTTTTCGTGTTGGTTGTTGCTGCCAGTGTAGCCTAGTGTAGGTTTCTAGGTTAGCCTAGTGTGCTTCGCGCGAGAAGCTAGAGTAGACCTACTCGTAGCATTACCCACCGCGCGCTGTAACTTTTGCCTTGGATTTTTGATAGGAATGTTTGGAATTTAACTAACGTTTCTTCGGGAAAGATGTTTGTTAGTCATGCCTACATGCATTTCTGCCAAAAAATGCAACTTGATAAGTAGACTTTAGACCTCAATATCTTGGAAACCAGACACTTCCCAGGTATGCTTCTATAGAGAAAAATGTTCGTGATGATGAGGAGAATGCGTGGTATTCAAAAACGTTGACGACCAAAAAATACCCTGTATACAGGATGATTTTTGGTCGTCAACGTTCCCGAAAACTACGGAATCTCCTCATCATCACGATCATTTTTCTCCATGGAAGCATACCTGGGAAGTGTCTGGTTTCCAAAATATTAGGGTCCAAAGTTGAGTAAATGGACTGCGTTTTTCTGCATAAATGCGCGTAGCAGGATTTTTTCACGAAAAATAATTAACATCTGTCTATAAAAAAACTAACATAAACACTAGACACTATAAATTTCGCACGATCAAGGAATTTAAGCATTTTTTTTGGCATAAACTTACTTTATTTCATGTATAGAGTACGTACCCTTCGTTAAAGGTAGCCACAAAAAAACATCCTGTCGATATATATATATATATACTATATATTTCGACAACCATGTTTCAGAGAAGATATAATGTCTTACATGGTAATCGAAATAAAAATAACTTGAGAATAAAACATACTTACCTATTTAATTATTCGAAGCTTATAAGCTTATAAGTTGGGCAGAAGTGTGCAATTTACACACCCACCTTTTACCAGTAAGCCTATTAAGTCCCACGTGATAAGGAGTGAGCCTACCGCTGCTTTTTGGGCTCAAATACAACAATCTTTCTACCGGTAACGAATCCAATGGGAAATGTTTCAGAGTCATCCTAAATAGGTGTATCATAAGCTTTTGGTATCAAAGCCTCGTCCGTTAATAGCAGGGTGCACCATGGGCAGCAGTTAAGGTTGAAATCGAAGTTACACCTTTATAAAAAACTTACGAATAAATTTAATAAAATAAAATAACTCACTACACATGCTATACTAACTTAATAAAGACTAGGTACATTATTAAATTCTCTCCACGACAGTACAGGAACGTAATATAATGTAATGACCTATTCAAGGCGCGACGAGATTTGAACGCCTATATCTCTGTAATGGGGGGCGAAATTGCTTAAAATGCCTCTTAAGTTATAAAATATGTCTTTATCTACGAATTCACATGTTCCTTGATGTTCACACACCTGAGATCTGCTAAGGAAGCGGTATGCCTGTTTATAGCGCTGTTTCGATTCTACGAGATGAATCCTGGGGTATTGTTAGTATGTTGTGCTCTTGTAAAAATCTCGAACTTAGCTTAAAATAATAAAACTATATTATTATTCTAAGCTGAGTACGAGATTTTTCCCCAGTTTTAAGGGATTTCAAATTAAGCTGAAATATTTTTAATTGTACGAGTATGTTACACTAAATTATATCGAGGGGTGAAAGGCTATTTGGGATAAGCGTCAGATACTCGCATATACGTCCTGAGAAGTCCACTGTTGGACATAGGCCACCCCCAACAACCTCTACTCCGACCGGTCGGAAGCCGCCTGCATCCAACCTTGGCCAGGTCGTCCGTCCACCTCGTGGGTGGCCTTCCCACGCTGCGCTTGCCGATACTTGGTATCCACTCTAGAACTTTCCGACTCCATCGACCATCAGTTCTTCGAGCTATGTGCCCTGCCCATTGCCACTTCAGCTTACTGGACCGTTGAGCTATGTCTGTGATCTTTGTACGTCTGCGGATCTCCTCATTTCTGATTCGATCACGTAGACTATCCCAAGCATAGCTCTCTCCATCGCTCGCTGTGCGATCCTGAGCTTCTTTATGAGGCACATAGTTAGGACCACGTCTCGGCACCGTAGGTCATCAACGGCAGCACGCACTGGTTGAATACCTTCGTCTATAAGGACTGGGGTATCTTGGACACAAATAAGCTTCGTAGTTTCCCGAATGCTGCCCAGCCGAGTTATATTCGCCGATTTACCTCCTTCTCAAAGTTGGACCTACCTAGTTTGATCGTCTATCCCAGGTAAACATACTCGTCAACAACTTCGAGCATCGAGCTCCCGACCAGTACAGGAGTGGGCGGCACATGGACGTTCGACATGATCTTCGTCTTGTCCATGTTCATCTTCAGGCCCACCTGTTGGGAGACTCGATTGAGGCCATCGAGCATTATGCTTAGATCCTTCAGCGATTCTGCCATGACCACAATGTCGTCTGCGAACCGAAGGTGAGTGATGTATTCGCCATTGATATTAATGCCGAGTCCTTTCCATTCGAGAAGCTTAAAGGCGTCTTCCACTGCATTGGTGAAGAGCTTCAGAGAAATAACATCTCCTTGTCTCACTCCCCTCTGCAATGAAATCAGCTCAGTGCTCCGCTCCTGTACTCGTACCGACATGGTGGCGTTGCTGTATAAACACTTCAGCACTTCGATATATCGATGGTCAATATGGCACCGCTGGAGAGACTGCAGTACTGCCCATGTCTCGATCGAATCAAAGGCCTTCTCATAGTCCACGAACGCTAGGCATAGTGGCCGATTATACTCTTCCGTTTCTTGTATAATCTGCCGTAGTGTGTGGATATGGTCTATGGTACTAAACCCTTTTCGAAAACCGGCTTGTTCGGGAGGCTGGAAGTTATCAAATCTGCGAGCAAGACGATTCGTGATTACCCTTGAAAACAACTTGTAGACATGGCTCAGAAGCGAGATGGGTCTATAGTTCTTGAGCATGGCTTTATCGCCTTTTTTAAAGAACAGCACCACCACACTTCTGCTACATGCTTCCGGCGTTACGCCTTCGAGCAGGACGGAATTGAAGAGCCTCTGGAGGAACTTCAGTACCGGAGTTCCACCCGATCTTAAAACCTCTGATGTAATTCCATCGTCGCCCGGCGCTTTGTTGTTTTTGAGTTGTTTAAGGGCAGTCCTAATCTCGTACAGGATGATATCCTGGATGTCTTCAGTATAGTGTCGGGTGAGCTTGGCTCTTGGGTCTTTGCCTAATCTAACAGGTTTAGCGACCGAGGTATATAGCTGTCCATAGAACCTCTCAATCTCCCTTTGCACCTCTGGTATGGTAGACGCTACACTGCCGTCCTCTGTCTTCAGCTTCGTCAACTGGCTCTGCCAACAGATAATTCTCTTGCGAACACTTTGGAGCCTTGGTTTCGCTCTATTGTCTCCTTAATGCAGCGAGTATTAAAGCTGCGGATGTCGTGTCGCAGAGACTTGGAAATACGTCTATTGAGCTGCCGATATGCTTCAGCGTCATCAGAGGACTGCAGAGACATTGCGCGCCTTTCCGCCATGAGGTTGAGGGTATGATCAGTTAGTTTCTGAGGTCTATTTCTACGGTTAGGTCTAAAGAATTTAGACCCCACCGTGGATAGTTTCTACCAGCCTGTTGTTTATATCATCCACTGATATGCAATCCTCTAGGCAAGCAAAGCGGTTTGTCAGCTCGAGTTGAAAGCTCTCGGGGTTTTGCATGTGCATGGATGAGGGTCGGAGTGTAGACTTCACTAGTCGTGATCTCTCCCATTTGACATTAATATTCAATGTGCCTCGAACCATTCGGTGATCGCTACCGGTTTTCACCCTGTTGATCACTGAGACATCATTGAATATCCGTCTATCGCTGGTCAATATGAAGTCTATCTCGTTCCTCGTGTGCTTGTTGGGATGGAGTCAGGTCCATTTCCTATGAGGCGGCTTCTTGAAGAAGGAGTTCATCATAAAGAGTCCCTCCATCTCTAGAAAATCGGCCAGCCTCTGGCCCCTGGGATTCCTGTCGCCGCACCCAAATTATCCCACTTTCAACTCATTCTCACCCCGCTTGCCCAGTTTCGCATTGAAGTCTCCCATAACAACACGAAATGAGTTTTAGAGGTATGTATGGCTGTACTTATATCCTCATCCTCCACCTCGTCATCCGAATGTGTCAAGTGTCGATAAACCCAACACCATCCTGAGACTTATGATCACCCTCCCGGTGGTCAGTGGTAAGTTGCCAGATTTCAGGGTTATCGTATCCTCTCCCTGTCTTCGGACCTCATATAACCCTACAATATCCCACCGCAACTTACTTATTTCCTCTTCCAGCTCATCGAGCTTTGTGTACTCCCTCAGCGTGCACGCATTGTACGTCACCAGCAATAACCCATACCTATGGTCCATTTTTGAAGCATTTATCCTCGTACGACAGTTGGAACCCGCCCGGAGATTCTTAGCACCCCTGGCTCCGGCACTTGACCGCTGTCTGTCGGACACGCCAGTGTCGCCTCCGGAGCCGCCGGGCACTTGGGGCCTTCCTAAATTACTATTCAATGGGGGGTTTGGACCGTAACCCGCCATGCTGGTCCAATGCGGGTTGGCGGGTGGCCAGAGCCTCGTTCGTTGTTCTGTAGGGTGCACCGCGAGCAGGTGAGGATGGCTTGGGTCCCGTTAGAAGTTATATGGGACCCCATACACCACCGCCATATATTTAAATGGCGCTTATCCCAAATAGCCCTTCACCCCTCGATATTATTATGTCATGAATTATGAATAGGTATTTTTCGTCTCTCTCATTCGTAATTAAAACTGTTCGTCAAGCGATAGGTCAAGCGTCAATTCTTTTAGGAAATGCAATAACATGAAGCTCCTACCATTAACAGGAGAAGTAACACATCAGAATAGCACATGAGCTACAAATTGCAGGCATCCAGCTATTATAAAACTAATAGTTCAAATCACATACTATCTTTAACTATCGGCCTGATAAAATCAAATCTACGCATTTACAGCTCAAACAAAACCTTATTTATCAACTATTTATCGAACGTGTAATTTCTTTAGGCGGACAAGTTTAAGTTTGTGTTACCCGTAGCCATGACGACCGTGACAAAAACTGCCTGACACTACATGTAACCACACTTTTATTTGGTCGTCAGCGCTCTGTGACACTTCTATCGATACAAAACTGCTGGGCTATTGGTGAATAATATTTTCGACGACTCAATTTTATTGTCGAAGTGTGAATTCGTTACATAGAAGCTCTCTGATGCAGTGTATGTCGGTAAACTTAATTTATCTTAAGGCAACTCTATGACATTTTCTCTCTTCTTTGAGAAAAATTTAAACAACTCTGGCGGTGTCATTCATTACAAAATAGTTACACGGCTGTTGAAAGCGCGTTTAAAAAAAATTGCAATACAAATAAGAACTTACTCGTACGAAATAGTAACTTTTTCCTTGGCACTGGTGTGATATACAGGATGTAACAAAAGGGGTATGTTAAGCGAAAAGCTATGTAAATACCCCACTATAGAGAACCTATTTCCAAAATTTCAGACTCAAATTCACATTTTTATTTTTCCAGATAGTATAAAGAAATCCGAAAAAACTCAGGAATGTCCATACAATTTTGAAAAATAAAAATGTGATTTCGAGTCTCAAATTTTGGAAATTGGATCTCTATAGTGGGCTATTTACATAGCTTTTCGCTTAACATACCCTTTCTGTTACACCCTGTATATTCGAGCTTACATTATTTTCTATGTCATACGAGTAAATTATATTTTTCTAAAAGTGTGACTGCAGTTTGAATTGACGATTAATGATAATTATCCTGTCTTCGTCTCGAGATTTATTCTGACCATGTAGTAGCCCTGCTACGCAACTAACCTATTCGCACACAGTTTTGAATAATATGCGTAGGCGAGAAAGAGAATACACTTTGATGATCCCTTAGCTCACCCTACGCTACACTGATTTCTAGCATCACCCGAGTGACATCATTCTTGTCCGTGCGCGCACGGTGTTCGCACATAGTATCTAGTTAAATTTCATAATGCCCAAGCGACGACGTTGTGACGACCGGGATGAGGATCGCTGGGAAAGAAAAATAAGGAAATACCAGAGGAAATTGAAGACACGAGCTCGTATTATTTATTCTTCATCGGAAGACGATCAAGGTAGGTGATAATTAAAATATCCACCTACCTACTTTTTTAAATCACAATTTCATATCTAAACGTTTGGTTTATGGTGCAATATCCCCGAGTCAATACGAGATATTGACCAGTGGTTATTAATTTAGAGTTAATACGAGATATTAACAAATCGCGCCATATACGTATGTAACATAAAATAGTGATTCGGTCAGAGTCAATACGTGATATTGACCAACGCAATATATGTTCCTTAATATAATGTGAGTTAATACGAGATATTAACCTAGTCATATATATATATCTATCTATAAATTTTGTTTGTATTCTCCAGAGAATGACAACTTTGAAATGGCACCGAACAATATTGAAGACTCTCTAATACTTTCGCCCGGGCCAACTTGTGTAGAAGTACCGACACCTGATCAAGACCAAATAAATCCTAAAGACACGCCAGAAGAACTCACAATAGATAATGAGTTTATAAATGCCTTGGGGGATTGTCCATCCGATACACCTGAGTGGGGAGATAACATCGTAAAGGAAATCTCGGACAGGTGGTCGCCGATTTTCAAAGATGGTTTGAAAAAGGATATAAAGGAAAAATTAATGTTGAAATATTTATTTCCGAAGAACCTACCCGCATCGAAGCCCCCAACATTAAACCCAGAGGTGGCCGCGGTTTTGTCGAAAACTTGTAAAAACAGTGATAATCGAGTTTACTGTAAACAAGGACAGCTTGGTACCGCCCTTGCGGCATTGGGAAAAGCTATGACTGGTCTTATGACTAAAACAATGAACACTCCAGACATTATTAAGATTATGTGCGATGCGGGTAATTTGTTAGCAGACAGTCATTATTCCGAAACTGACAAGATCGCAAACGAGACAATTTTTTATACGGCGAAAATCTAGGAGATTTTATTAAGTCCTCAAGAGGAGTTAAGAAAACAGGCCAGTTTCTTGCATCCGCTAATACCAAGTCGCCCAATTTAAACTCCAAAGGCCCGCCGTCGTCATTACATTATCAGCAGCGCTACCCTCGGAACCAGTTTTCAGACGAACCGCGTTGGCGGGCTGAAACCGCAGTCTTACTATCGTCGCATTGTACCTCCGCCGCGGCCAGCCGCGACGGCGCCTGCGCCGGCGCCAGCCCGCCGCGCGCCTTACCCGCCCGCGCCACGGAGGATGCAGCAGTCGGCGCCAACACATGCATTCCGCAATCGGAACACATAGAGGTACAAGCAGGACGATTAAAAAATTGTCGAAGTTTTTTTACCAATCTTTGAGCTGGCGTACTATTACGCAAGATTCAGTTGTTCTAGAGGCAGTTGAAAAGGTTATCGTACATTCCTTTCTTTGAAGTACCTAATCAAGGTATATTACAATATCCTAAAGAAAATTTTTCATTATCAGAGTCTTTATCCGGTTTACAAAAGGAGATTAATCATCTACTGAAAATTAAAGCCACCATTAATCAATGTACGCCAGAGCCTGGACAATATTTATCACACATATTTCTTGTACCTAACCAAATCTAATGGTGATATGCATTTTATTTTGAATTTAAAAAATGCTAAATAAGTATGTTTGCCATAGCTACGATCATACTTTAAGATGGAGGACACAAGAACTGCCATACGGCTAATGGATCGTCTAATTGCTTTATGGTGAACATAGATTTGAAGGAAGCCTATTTTTTAGTTCCTATACATAAAGACCACAAAAAATATCTAGTAGGTTTACGTTCCTTAACAAAATGTATGAATTTTCAGCTCTTCCATTTGAAGTCTATGCTCAGCCCCTTATATATTCACAAAAATTGTATGAAACCCGTAATGACACACTTAAGATCAAAAGGTCTTAAATCGGTTAACTACGCTTAGATGACATATTATGCCTCGGGAATTCATCTATGTTGAATGTCTAGACAATGCAGTAAAAACTATCGATCTTCGGCAACAAGTTTAGGGTTCATTATTAATTTTTAAAAAGTAATCTTACCCCCCAAAAAATTTGTAACCTTTTTTAGGTTTTGTAGCTTAAATTCCTGACAGCAACAATGACTTTAGAGTTACCAGTACAAAAGAAAAGTAATATTTTAAATTTTACATTAAAAGTTTCGAAGTCCAAAACAATTCGCCTTCGTGACTTTGCTCGTTTTATAGGAACTTTAACAGCAGCGTGTTCAGCAGTGGACTATGGTTGGGCTCACACAAAACAATTTGAGCGAGTCAAGTATTTAGCCTTGCTAGGTAGTGACAGCTATGAACAAGTTATTCACTTACCTAACGAATTAGATGCGGACTTATTATGGTGGCAAAGCAACATTAGGCTGAGTTGTTTTAACCCAATAATTTTCCTATAAATTAGAAATTTTCACGGATGCTTCCACTACTGGATGGGGAGCTGCTTGTAATGGCGAAAAAATTGGTGGTTTTTGGAATAATGACGAACGGTCTAGACACATAAATTTCCTAGAATTATTAGCTGCTTATTTTGGCCTTAAATCTTTCGCGGGTAACTTAAATAATTGTCAAATTCTCTTACGTATAGATAATACGACTGCCATCTCGTATATTAATCGCATGGGTGGAGTTAAATATCCCCACTTGAACAGTATTTCAAAAAATATCTGGGACTGGTGCGAAGATAAGCGGATATTTATATTTGCCTCGTACGTTATATCGTCAGAAAATACTGATGCCGACAGTGAATCGAGAAAATTAAATATCGATACTGAGTGGGAATTATCTAGGACAGCATTTAATAAAATTATTTCAAAATTCGGTGAGCCAGAGATTGATCTCTTTGCATCACGGGTAAATGCTAAGTGTGTAAAATATATTTCGTGGAAAAGAGATCCCTATGCTTACAATATAGATGCGTATACTGTTAGTTGGTCAAGCTTTTATTTTTATGCCTTTCCGCCCTTTGCGCTCATCTTAAAGACCTTACAAAATATTGCAAGAGATGGCGCCACGGGTATGATAGTACCATATTGGAAATCGCAACCATGGTTTCCAGTGTTTAAATCCATGGCTGTAAGCGAAATAATTATTTTTAATCCCAGTAAATATTTACTTTCCTCTGCTTTCAGCGAAACACATCCGCTTCACCATCATCTTACCCTGGCGGCGAGCATATTATCAGGCAGGCCTTCTTGAAACGAGAGATTTCCACTTCGGCAATTAATATTATGTTGTCTTCTTTATCTAAGAACACTATTTCACAGTATTCTTCAAGTCTTAAACTCTGGTGGGAATATTGCCACCACCACAATATAAGTGATATATATAATGTAAATATAGGAGACTTTATTAATTTTCTTAATAGTTGTTTCGAGAAAGGGTCATCCTACGGTACGTTGAATAATCACCGATCCGCAATATCTCTAATTTCCATCAATAAAATTGGTGAAAGTGACCTTGTAAAGCGTTTTCTTAAAGGTGTTTTTAAACTAAAACCTGCTTTCCCGAGGTATCTAATTACCTGGGATCCTTTAATTGTCTTAGATCATCTGTCAAATTTTTATCCACATGATTCTTTAATTTTAGAAGTGATTTCAAAAAAATTAGTAGTGTTATTGGCTCTAGCCACTGGACAAAGATGTTGCAAACCTTGTCGCTCATTCGTATTTCTAAAATATTATTTAACTTTCTCTGATAAGTTGATAATAAAGATAACGGATATAATTAAACACATCAACAGTAGGAAAATCACAACCTGTACTTAATTTACCTTATTTTAGACAAAGGCCAAGCATTTGTCCAGCACAAACTTTACGTGATTACATGAATGTTACCATTAATAATCGTCCATTTATCGCTCGAGGATAGGCTTATGCTTTAACTGGGTTAAGCGACCTTATCGTGCTGCTTCTTCTGAGAAACCATAGGTCACTGGATTAAGCAGACGATGGAAGGGAGCGGCATCGATACTAGCCTTTTTCACGCCCACAGCACGCGCCATGCGGCTACGTCAGCTGCTAGTCGGGCTGGCATTAGTATCGATGTTATTCGCAAATCTGCTGGTTGGTCTGAGCAATCAGCTGCGTTTTAAAAAAATGCGAATTTCTATAATAGGAACTTACTGTGCTTGATGATACAAGTAATGTTTTCCTTGGCACTGAGGGTGTGTTTAGATAAATATTTCTAGGACTTGTAATTATGTTATTGGTTTGTTCATTTGTATTAAGCGAAGATAGCAATATAAATTATTTTTTCGTTTTGTTTGAAATCACTATATTTTTATTTCATATCCTCAACAACATTAATTTATTAATCTCCAAACATCTACATGGTCAGAATAAATCTCGAGACGAAGACAGGATAATTATATGATCAAACGAACTTACCTGAAGTGAAGTTCGATCTGAATTATCCTGGCTTCGTCGAAGAGATTTAACGTCCCTTCCCACCCTTTAGTTAAATAATATTTTTACCTAATATATTATTTAGTTTCCCCTATAATGTATAATTAATGTTGTTGCTGTTAATATTATTATCTCTAAAATGAATGATGTCACTCGGGTGATGCTAGTCAGTGTAGCGTAGGGTGAGCTAAGGGATCATCTGTATTCTCTTTCTCGCCTACGCTAAAAACTGTGTGCGAATAGGTTAGTTGCGTAGCAGGGCTACTACATGGTCAGAATAAATCTCTTCGACTAATTCGAATAATTACACCCTGTATATTCGAGCTTACATTATTTTCTATGTCATACGAGTAAATGATATTTTTCTAAAAGTGTGACTGCAGTTTGAATTGACGATTAATGATAATTATGATCCTTACCTTAATAAGTATATTAACATTAAAGTTTAATATGCAAATTATGACAGCATACCAAAATAGAATAAGTCTATTTAACAAATTTTACCCTTTATAATTGGACCACAACAAAATTAGCTAAGCTAATTTGGGCCTACTCGTAAAATTACGTTTCGTCAAATTTTGGCATCCACACTTGTTATTTACGCTGAGGTAAAAAGTTACGTCAAAAGTAAAAGATATGAGTATGTCAAAACTCGTACCTAACTCGTTTTCGCTCACAATTGACGCTCGAACTTTGCCAAGCTTAGACTGGGTTTGCATTTTAATTTATTTAAATTAGGTTTAAAATTTCAAGCAGAATATGTAGAATACAAACTGCTGGCATGTTTGGTTTTGTTAATGCAGTATGGTTAGCTTTACGTAGAGCGCTCTCGACATATTTAGCAACAGCAATGCGATAGCAAAATATGTACAATCTTCACTGTCGCTCGGCTACCGCTTTGTATTCGCAAGAGACTAGTCTCATCATCTTCCTGCCCTGTTCCCATTTATTTGGGGTCGGCGCAATATGTACTTTTCTTCCATTCATCCCTATTATCCGTCATCTCATTGCTCACTCCCAGTACACGCATATCCTCTCTCACACAGTTCATCCAACATTTCTTTGGTCTACCTCTTCCTTTATATCCATCCACATTCATGCACAACGCTCTCTGTAAAATATGCCTTTCATCCCGTCGCTTTACATGCCCGTACCAAGACAGACGGTTACTTCGTAACTTGTCTGTGATCGGCGCAATTTTCAGACTTCCTCTTATATACTCATTTCTTATTTTATCCATTCTTGTGGAGTTCCACACATCTATCTCAACATTCTCATCTCGCTTACATGCAGTCGATTTTCATCCTTCTGTTTTACGGCCCAAGAGATTTTCAAGATCTTCAACAGAGCTTCTTCTTTGCAAGAGACTAGTCTATTTAAAAGATGTAATTCGTAACACACGTTTTTAAAGTCTTTCTTTAGGAGGAAATTTTGACTCAGTATCACTGTCTTGACTAAGACGAATCTAAGATACCTCTCAAGCTGAAATGCGACAGCCATTAAGGCTAGAGTGTGCCAAAGAAATGTACATACGTGCACTCGAAACATACGCCTTCTTCTGGCGCCGTCGAATAAAAATTATGTCAGTGTTTGATTTTTAAACTTTTTAATTTTAGAGTCATTAATGATTTTCCTATTAAAGATAGGTTGTGATACGAGTATAGTCTTCATCGCACAAATTTTTACGTATACACTAAATACCTTTTAGTGGGCTCGCAACATGTTTTTAATTATAATTATTTCGTTTCACGTGATACGCTGGCCTTAATTTATTTATCTCCTTTATGCGCGCCTGTCCGTTGCGAGTATAATTTTTATTTATGTTTTTGCAAAAATTAAGCCGTTCTGTACATTTTGGGGGTAAAAAAGGGGATGAATAATTAACCTTAGTGTCCGCGGTGGGAAAGATATTATTACGCTTTAAAATAAGCTTATAAAGTAAGCGTATATTTTACATTGCCTTTTTTATTTGAATTGCAAATTATAAATATAAAGGTATTGCGTTGATTATAATTTTGTTTGAACAGGCATGTCTTAAAAACATTTTTTTGGGTGCCATTTAAGAAAAATATAAGTGAAACATTTATGTAAATATATTACTCATTTCTAAAACGTACTGTAATTATATTTTAAGTATATAAATAATGTTTCAAGGCAAATGCAGTGTGCTATTATTCATTTTCTATTTTGTTTATGTTTATGTTATGTCTACGTCTGTTGTTTAATTGCTACCCGGTTTCCTAACTTCCACATTTATCATATCTATTGAAATCTACGACTATCTGGGCCAAAATTGCAGTAAACCACGCATCCCTGAATACACACACTGTTTAGTTTTATGTGGATGATTTTAACCAGTGTTTCCGAAGCTAGTTAGTTTTAGTATTTACGGTAGGTTTATCCGAGACTCCATTCATCAAGAGAATAATTTCAGGTTAATCATGGAAATTTTTTGAAATGTCCTTCTGCATTATTAATCTAATTTATTATTTTGAAAAATTTACGTATTATTTTAATTTACTAACTAGTGGAAAGTGGGTGTGTTATTTGCATACGAGTACTTCTGCCTCTTTAGGGGATAAGAGGCGTGACTATTCAGGGTGTAATAATTTAAAAAATCCAAAAACCGACTGCTTACAAAAAGAACCAAACAATGTACATGATAAAAAAAACTGAAAAGAAAAACAAGCAAAACAAGCACTTAGATGTCCGGTGGTCTAGAATTCTATAATATTATTCCGTCCGCGTGGACTGCAGAAAAGACAGAAGAATGAATACTATTGAATTGAACTATAACAAAATAGGCAAACATCGCGAAAACGCAATTTCGATTGCCTAATGATCCTGCTTGTTCAGTGGTTGTGTGCAAGAATCATGACCATAAACAACTGAACAGCCAGGATCCATTGAAATATTAAGTGTAGCTTGGCTGTCGGATAATGGAGTTGTACCCATTTCTTGACTGTTTAGTACCTTGGTTCTTTTTATTATTATTAGTGTAACAGTACCTAAATTAATGTAGATTTTCAACTTTCTTTATTTTTGGATTTTTTAAATTATGTTTTTTAACTGTAAAATTTACTATAACTTTTTTGTTATGAGAGTACCTAACTACTAATAGGAACGCTTCAAGAAATATGCTCAACATGCTCGGCAGCAAGAAGTTATCGCCTAAAGCCTGCTGCTGTCTAAAAACTTATATGTGAAATGGTTGTTACGCAACTTTCAATGAGAGTACCGCCTTATAGTGTCAGAGATCTTAAACGGTTATCACATCGAAAAACTGTTAAGAGAAACCTAAAAATGATTTTTAAATACCTATTCAACGATACATATATATGCCCACTCGATATAGTGACACGGATTTTTTATATATTAAGTCGAAGAACATTAAATTTTTTTCCATTGAAATATTAGCATAATGGACCCCGACTGTTTATTTGGTTCTTTTTATAAGTCAGGTTTTTGGATTTTTTAAAATATGTTTTTTATTTTATACTTTTTTGTTATGAGAGTACCTAACTACTAATAGGAACGCTTCAAGAAATATGCTCAACATGCTCGGCAGCAAGAAGTTATCGCCATGCTGCTGTCTAAAAACTTATATGTGAGAACGGTTGTTACGCAACTTTCAATCGATATAGATCTTAAACGGTTAGTCACATCGAAAAATGTTAAGAGAAACCTAAAAATGATTTATAAATACCTATTCAACGATACCCCACTCGATATAGTTTGTCGACTTAAATTTTTTTCATTTTCACAAAATGGCGTCCAGTAGTCGCCAAGTTAGTTTTCACTAACGTCATGTCTTTAGTGACACTCGCCGGACTAAGAGGAATCGATTGACGTATGAATCATAAAAATCGGCCGAGGCGTTTGGTCTGTGTAGTGCTTCAAAGGAACATACATACATACATACATAGGTTGTTGAAACACAATACCACTCCTTTGCGTCGCGCAATCGGGTAAAAAGACAACAATGTTTTTTTAATACATCGTATTCTTTGTAAGGTTACGATCATTTTCTTCTATGGGACCAACCCTGGGAAACGACAAAAAAATTATGAAAAAATACTGTCATTTTATTGCAAGCAATGTATTCGTTTGATGCGCAAAGTACAAATGTACCTACAAAACTAACATTATAACATTTTGACATGGTATCTTTGAAAAAAATGTTTGTAAACCGATTTCAGATGGATTTATGTTAAAAAAATTATAATATTAATGTAACTTTGGACCTCAATATCTTGGAAACCCGTGGTTTCCCAGGGGTGCTTCCATAGAAAAAAGCCGACAAGTGCGAGTTGAACTCGCGTGAAGAGGGTTCCGACGATGTTACATCATGTTTTTTTAAATCTGAAAAAAGTTGGTACGACAATATTGGTATTAATGTTATTTTAATATCATGACTTCTTATAGGTTTTCAAATCTATAAGGAGAAACTTTTCTGTATTTTTTCTTTTAGGTTCAGTAGTTTCGGAGATAAGGGGGGGGGAATGGTAAATTTTCGTCAATTTTCTTGAATAACTAAACTATTTATTTTAAAATTACAAAAAAATACATTTAAGTCTTTTCAACAAGACAAGATGTAGCCACACGTATGTATTTTATAAAAAGGATTAATTATATTTTATTTCCGGTGTAATATAGGTAAAATGAAAGAGAACGCTCTTTTTTGATATGATTTTGATAAATACTACCATTTATCAAAATCATATAGGGTTAGGTTAGTACAAAACCTAACCCGCTCTAAGAGACCTGAAGCTTATATGGTCATCTCGTAAGAAATAAAGAGATCATGCTTCTCTTCCCAAATACAAACATAATTGGTCGTGGGTTCGATTCCCACTCGGGTGAAGAATTTTTTCGATTTGTTTATTAATAATTTTATAACAAACATAATAGTAAACAACAGCTATAGTTCAAACTAAAGTGCACAAAGATCTTCGCCACGGTTTAACAGCTCATATTGGCAGTTTGGATGCTCATGTAGCGGTCCTAAATATACACACCTGTGCGTCAACAAAGGCCCACTACGTTTAATAGGCGGCTGAAGTTTGAATTTCACTAAAGGTAAACGAGGAAGGGATCGAAAATGCGCACCAATTCGGTGTTTTTAGTGGTTCCTGGTATTGATAATTTAGCAAATTTTAAAGGTTACAACGATATTATGAGTAACTCGCAGACGCACACGACTACGTCCACGCTTTAGAATTCCCGTTATTTTTTATTCTCGTAGGAATTTCGGGAAGTCCATACTTATTGCATACCTAAGTTCTACAAAGTATACAAACTCCAAGTTTTAGGCTGTTTAGAAAATGTAACATCGTTTGGAATCTATGTTCATTGTCGCAATACTATCCCCAATACCAGTTGGAATTAATAACGTGACTTAACGAACACGAGACGAAACGGTGACAAAAACTTTAATGTTAGGTATATCTACCTATACCTCAAGGATTATTGCCTTGATCACACGTACCGAGTAAACGAGCGAGGCAGTGAAATGTTTCTCGGCCGAGACAGTGACGTGGGCGAGTAGCTCACTCGGCCTAGTAAGTAGAACAGGGTTCAAATTACTGTCTCGCCACTCTGGCCGGCCGAGCACTCGCCAAAGTGTTCCGACGAACCGAGCACTCGGCCGAGTTCACTGTCTCACCCGTTTACTCGGTACGTGTGATCGAGGCATAATGCGTTCATAGTGTAGGTATGTAATCAAACAAACAAACAATGCACAGCCGAAACATGGCTGGAAGCAAGAAACTGCTGGGAATATAAAATTTGTCATGTTTCGTATTTTCTATTTCGTACGATTAGAATCCGAACTTCAGTTAAACTTTTTACTTTAGATTTCCCAAATTAATTTGAACGCAGCTCTACAAATAAATTAAATGTACAACTCGATCAAAGTGTCGCCGGGAGCTAGCTGAGAATTAAACCGGTAAAGGTGCGTACAGACTCGTGTCAGCTACGGCAACGTTAGAAGAATGCGTGTAACGTCACGTCATCACGTCATAACGTGACGTCAATAACCGTAAAGCTATAGTTTCTATGATAGCGTTGCAGTTATGTAGCGGCCTTAAAGGAGCTTTTTACATCTCGGCACCGTAAAGAGGGTGTGAATTTGCATTATACGACCGCATTATGTCGGCACCGTTATCTTAAGATATTGTAGCTTTAGTTTTCCGTACTGTAAAGCAAGCACGTACTTTTTTAAGTAAATACAGAGGTTTACAGAGGTTTGAAATTTAATATTAATTAACGTGAAATGTTCTTCAATTTAACTACGGTTGAATTTTTATCACTACTCAAACCACAGTAACTATGGTTACTGTAACATACGTTTTATTGTTCTTGTTGGTAACGTGCCAAATCTCAAATGATGTGTTGACGTTACACACGTATAGTAAATACGTGATTTCTACAGACTTATGCTCATATATTAGTGAAAACTCTCTCTTAAGGCGTTTCAGCTAAGATAAATGCTTTTTCTTCTTTTATATTCATCGTTAAATGTCAGGTATATAAATAATTATTTACTCCAAGAAAAAAACCGACTGCGATTAAGACGAATCTAATACCCTAATAAGGTGAAATGCGACAAATAATTAGAAAAAAAAACCATCGGCTTTCAAATCCTGTTTACACATACTTTTATGAAAATTATACCTGCGTATGCATTTGTACTCCACGTCACCTTTTGCCAGACTACTTTTGCTTGATTTTTTTGTTACTTTTACCAGATAGTATGTATAGGGTTTTCCTAGATAACATGTGATTTAAATACAAAGTTTTTGTATACCCTTTGACATACCCCTTTTGCTACACACTATACATTATGTTTTTTCGTTGCCACCATTTACGAGGGGTACGTACTCTATACATGAAATAGTAACTTTATGTCAAATAATGTTGGGGAATGATTTTAATTTTTTAGGCATTCTTTAAAAATTTGCTTTTTATTGTATGAATTTAGTTTTTGAATCGGTTACCTAAAGGGAGATTTTTAAGTTGTTTTTGGGAGAAATTATTGCTATACGCACGCGTCTACATGCATTTCTGCAATAAAATGCAACCCGATAACTCAACTTTGGACCTTAATATCTTGGAGATCAGACACTTCCCAGGAATGCTTCCATGGAGAAATGTTCGTGATGATGAGGAGAATGTGTGGTATTCAGAAACGTTGGCGACCAAAAAACACCCTGTATATATAGGTACATAAGACTCCGATATTTTTGACGTCCCGTTACGTCTTGACGGTGACGTGTGTGAAGTGTACACACACCCTAACTCTGTTAAGTTCTTCCTGTAAATGGCAAAACTAAAGTTTGCTCCGTATAGGGTTGTGACTACGTCGGCGCAAACTTTACCTGAGAGCATTAGATTTGCCATGGCCGTTAGCTCCTTCGTGAGGGCCTCGCCGGCCTCACCGCAGCCTCCAGAGATTAAATCTTTGAGGTGCTGAGGCGAGATACCATCTAAGCCGCCGGCGGAGCCTCCTGGGAAGGTTTTAAGTGAAAACACCCAAATACTTATTTCGCGCCGAAATCTAATATTGCTCTTTAATTACTTTACGATTACTTTAAGATTGATTAAGCGTCTATTGTTAAACCAGTTTCATTTTGAAATTTAATTTTGTCTCAGTGCTATTTCAGGGTTCTGACCCTATTGGGCCTTAATTTTGGATAATTTTTTTGCCTTTTTTAATAATAAAAATACAATTTTAATTAAAACAGTATTAAAAGTTAAAATTTGATTTAAAACGATAATTGCTAGATAAATGCCTGGAATATATCTTTCAAATTAAGGTACCTAATGCTTAGGATAAACAAGTTTAAATTATTTTATAATAACCGAGGGTAATGTTTAATTTTTAATATTGTGTAAACATTTCTAAGTACATTTATTTAAGGAATATTATTATATCCATACTATTCAGACGTATAGGAAAAACATTTATGAGTTTGAAATTTTATCCGCTATTTTGGGCTTATAAAACTGCTTTTAACATACCCCTTTTACTACACTCTGTATAATAAAAAATACTGTTCTAAAAGCACTGCAGCCACCGCATTTTGATTACAGTGGTCTGCGGCATTCGAACATTAAAAATAATTCCCCGCACACATAAATACAAGAGTTGAACTGCCAGTGAACATTAAAATCGTAGAACACGTACTCAGAAATTCGTTTAATTTACAAACATCAATATAGTACGAACAAAAAAATAACATACTTGAACTTACATAAAGGGCAAATTTTCCAAACGTCTCTAAATTATGACTGTTAAAATAGTAAGTACAGGGTGATTTTTGGTCGTCAACGTTCCCGAAAACTACGGAATCTCCTCATCATCACGATCATTTTTCTCCATGGAAGCATACCTGGGAAGTGTCTGGTTTCCAAAATATTAGGGTCCAAAGTTGAGTAAATAGACTGCGTTTTTCTGCATAAATGCACATAGACGCGCGTAGCAGGATTTTTCACGAAAAATAATTAATATCTGTCTATAAAAAAACTAACATAAACACTAGACACTATAAATTTAACACGATCAAGGAATTTAATTAAAAAAAAAAAAATCCCAGCATTTTTTTTGGCATAAACTTACTTTATTTCATGTATAGAATACGTACCCTTCGTTAAAGGTGGCCACAAAAAAACACCCTGTATAGCTTGTTACTCACCTGCAATATATCCCCGATTTTTGTCATTTATTATTATCATACGAATTATACCTATAGGTAATATTGAAACAAAATGGCGGAAATTATGTGAACATGATTTCATGGGGGTATATTAATCTGACTAACTAGGTGTTAAACCCGTAGGTATATACATAAGAAGTAATTACTTAAGTAAGGCTGGTAAGGAAATTTTTAATAGTATCATTGTTTGACACTGGTCTCCGTTCCTCATCTTAATCTAGGATCCTTGGCTTCTGATAGTTCTTAACCCTTAACTTTACTGTCAAGTAGCGGCCGTACGAGAGCGTAAAGGAAAAAGCTATATTTACGGTGCCTACATGTGAAATATTCCTTCACGACCGTTATATAACGGCATTGCTACTAGGAATTATTGTTTCCTATGATGGTTGGCTTTTGACAACACAAATCGCAAACGGTTGTCGTTGTCAGCCTATTGCAGTCCACTGCTGGACGTAGGCCTGCCCCAGAGCACGCCACATAGCTCGATCTCCCGTTTTTGATATGCTTATAACTGTTGTCAGGTCCATTTAAATACAGCTCTGAAGTCAATGCTCCGTCTTCTATTTTCCACGTCAATGTTTACCACATAAATACCGTACCAGCGAGTTTTTGTATTTATTTTGGGGGGAAAACAACGAGATTTGGCACGCCCATAAACGTTTGTTTATTTAATACGTGGTTACTCGATGAGGGTGACCTTGGGGTGGGTTTGGTTAGGATATTTTAACTTGGTTTTTAACATTAACTTTTAAAGCAAGAATGAATTTGTAACGAATGTATGAATCATTGAGGAAGCGAAATGCCATGTCAGTGTAGAGACACTGCTCATAGTGGTGTCTAGCTTCTATGATAGAAATAATCCTGCTTCAATAGTGCATGTTATTCCCGGGTAACAAAACAAAGATTGTCATCGAGTTGGACTTATGTTTTATCTGCCAAAAAAATACGGAAAATATAATGCCGATACTAAAAGGTCATGTTTAATGGTTCTTCTTATATTTATTATCCTCTGTTAGTACGACGAACTAGCATAGTACCAGCCTAAGTAGATAAATGCTGATATTTCCACTCAACGATAATTTATATCTACTATAACTGCAACTGAAGAACCAACCCAGGTTGTAGATTAAATTATCTCTAGAAACACAATAAAAGGTATCTAGCTTGGAAAACTCTTGCTAGAATCCATAACCAAAGGAAGAAAAAAGCAATAAATCGTAGAGCTTTCAGAGCCGATAAAGTAATATTATCATGTCCTAGTTTTTCATAAAATTATGGTTACTATAGTAGTGGGAAAAAAGGAAGAACGGAATAATCCGGAGGTGAACTAATTTTCAAAAAAGAAATGGCTTTTATAATTCAATTGATGGCATATACTTTTACATGTTACTACCTGACCCCGACAACATTATATGCCATTCAAATAGTTTCTATGGGGCCGTTTTAAAAAGTCTGAACTTCGGGCTACCCCAATTTCGGGAACACGGCCGTGTGATGTAAAAAAGATTTGATAAAAGAAGTAGCATTCTGTTATGTCATAAAATAAATAAAAAAAAGCGGCGATAGGCTCACCCCTTAATACGTTCTACTTAATAAGCTGACTGAAAAATCTAGATCTTGCAGGACTACAATAAAACACCATCTAGTCTATATCACGTATATTCGGAGACTGAGATCTGTACCTACCTGCTTAACCAATACAAAAATATTAATATCGAAGTACCGAAATTCTACGAACATCACACTAACTAGTGAAAAGTGAGTGTGTAATTTTCACACTTTTGCCTAACGTCTTTGGGGTATAATGCGCAGAAGGCAGGAGGGCGAATCGCGCTATTGTGTTGAACGTATTTTCCAAAGCTAAATAACCTTTACGATAGAAACGCTGTCAAATGAACAACCAAACCAATACTAAATTGTCAGCGTTTCTATGGTAAAGGTTTAGCTTTGGTAAATTACGTTCAACAATAGCGCGATCGCTCTCCAGATCTCCGTCATCCCGATTCGGTTGTGCGCTTCGCGTTTTATTTCGCTCCAGGTCTTCCCTACTTTCTATGCCTCTGCAATAAAAACTGCAACCGTGCCAAGTTTGTATATTTACCACTTAAAGAAATTCGAAATCGGTGCAGCAACAGAGATTATGCAAACACCCTGTACTACTCTTAACTTAGGAGACACCGCTTTTGAATGCAACTTTAGGCGCACGTCCTTCCAACACTAACATTTGTATGCAATACCGGGATATAACTACGGTTTATCTCTAAAATCTCCGCTATCCAATTTGCATTGAAAATAGACGCCAGCTTAGCGGAATAGTTCTAGTTGTTTGGACTATTTACCTGGTATCTGTTATATTTTACGTAGTTATATGACTTACTTCACATAATTATATAAAAACTAACGGTGTTATTACATAAGAGCGCCTAAAGTTCGATTCGAAATTAAATATTACATTATACAGCAAAATGTATTTATTTATTTGGTATTAGGAAGACCAACATCTATATTAAGGCAGTAATAACAATAATATAGTGACATACTGCTGAATTACTAATTGATTTGACTTCTAATTTAGCAAAATAGTTTCTTATGTACTTATCCTCTCCCGGCTAGGTACATCACATATAATTTAGGTTAATTAACGCACAAAACTATCTGAAAAAGGATCCAGTTATGGCCTGTCTAAACGCCACAGCACTTGTATCAACAGATATACTCGTATATCCAATGTTTTACTGGTTAAATTGAAATTATTACTCGCACGCCATATATAGGAGTTCTGCCTATAGTTAGTTGAAGCAGATGGAAAGGAAAATATAGGGTTGGATCGAAGCGTTTTACCAGGGACCTTAAAGTCAAAACAAGAAAGTAGAGCAGGGCAGTCAACAGCACCAGCAACAACCCCAAGAAGATACAGTAAGTCCGCCATCTCTCTTCGCAAGGTAAGAGGGAGCAAATGGTGTCTCCTACACACATCAAGGTAATCTTCCGAGCGGATGCCGGTACGCCAGCAAAGGTACTTGATGAACCTCTTCTGAATGCCTTCAATACGAGTGATGTAGGTCTCATATCTTGGATTCCAGACCTGCGATGCAAACTCGAAGTTACTTCGTACAAAAGCACAATACAGTACTTTTAGTGTTTTGGCTTGGACAAAATCCTTGGCGTTACGCATAACAAAACCCAGGGCCCGTGATGCCTTGGTTACTATTGAGTTAATGTGAGAGTCGAATAACAACTTGGAGTCGTGGTATATTCCAAGGTTACCCTCGACAGCTGGACACCCCCCAGTGTATAATCGAAGGCAACAGAACTACGTTTACGACTGTAAGTCATGACACTACACTTTGACGGGTTCAAATCCAGATAGTTGGCAGCGCAATAATCCTCTAGTCTTAATAGGTCAGCCTGCAGTGCCCTGGCGTCTGATCCTATGAAGATATATCACTAAATATCGTTCATATCATCAGCAAAGCATAGCAGACGGGAGGACCGTAAACAGGAATCAATGTCATTCACGAATACCACGAATAGAAGAGGCCCAAGTAAGGACTCCTGGGGCACACCACTGGGTATGGTTATCCATTCAGACATATAATTATTAACTACGACTGCGTTAAACGATTTCTGACATAAGGTGAGAACCATCTGTATAAATCTCCACTTATACCTATATTTAATAGTTTAGGCAATGAGTAAATCATGTTGGATGCGATCAAAAGCCTTACTGTAGTTCCGTGTAAACGACATCAACTTGACCACCATTGTCCATGGACTCTGACAAAAAATCATTGAAGAGAACAAGGATAGAGACCACAGAATGCCCCTGTAACAATCCATGCTGAAATTGACCGAAAGAATGTTTGAGAGCCGGATAGACCTGACTATATACAATTCATGTTCAAAAACCTTGGATACTATACATAACTTAGATATAGGACGATAATTAGTAACCTCGGTCTTTGAACCCTTCTTATATACAGGCGTTATGAAAGTCCGCTTCCAAATAGCAGGGACAATACCTTCATCTAGAGATCTCCGGAATAGCATGGAGATTGATACTGCTATGGTTTAGGGCATGTTTAGCTGAAAACATGTTTAAATTCTTTTGTAATAACACGGTAACAGCTTAGACATTTCTACCTTTCATGTATCTGCTAAATGAATAAACATTGATACCTTTAAAACGAATGAGTAAATTACCTTATTATAGATCATCATCATCAGCCTATTGCAGTCCACTGCTGGACGCAGGCCTCCCCACAGGGCACGCCACAAGACTGCCATGAGGGGTACTTGCCCATAGTCACCACCCTGGGCAGACGGGTTGGTGAACGCAGTTTGTATTTGTTGGACTATGTTGTCAACATGGGAGGCGCTGCTGCCCACCTCCCGGAAACCCTTAATCACCTCGTACGATACCCACGGGCAGACATGGGGTGGTAGGAATTCTACTCTGCCGGCACCATGCGGCCAATTATTATACACACATACATATAATCACGGCTTTATCCCTTACGGGGTAGGGAGAGCACCAAGGGCCGATAGAACCACATGGTGCCACTTCTGACCAATTTTGAGGGTTTAGTTGAGATGTACAAGTTCGGTTAGTAGTGACAGATGGTCAGCCCATCGCGTACAAAACACCAAGACCCTCTTGTCCCTCTACTGACTTGTACAGTATGCCCGGGAAGAGAAGCAGCTGTAGTATTATACCTTTTTTTTACTCCCAGAGCAGCATAGAAGACCTTATTATACTTTAATTTAATTTGATACCAACCCATACATATGGCTATATTTCCAGAACAGCACGAATGCGAATGAGAACCATCAGCCAAATTTTGCATTGGGGCCAGATATAAAAGATCAGTGACAAGTTCCTAGCACATCGCTTGAAGGATGCCTTAATACGTTGGCCAACTCTTATGACGCACGGAAGGAGATGCAGCTAATGTATTTTAGTGAAACTCCGCATCAGTAATGTGATGATGATCTCCGACTGTATTTCGGCCAAGGCGACCAATCTCTACGGAGATTGTCAAGGTACGCAGGAGATATTATATTGCACAAGTGTGTGCGCAAACACAGATGCACTCTCTATTCCGTTACTCTCATAGTCCGATGGGACGGAAAGCCGACACGACCGGAGAGAGATCAGGCGCATGACCAACGGTTTTTCGTGCTTTCCGATGCACGAGCAAAGTGACAATTTTGCAACATTAAAATCTGTACATGAAAGGGATCGAACTTACGCCTCCCGCGTTGGAAGGTGCACGTCTTAACCACTGGGCTATCACCGCTTATCAGTATGTAATATAGACTGGCCTTAAATCATAAAACCTATCCATCTATGTCATTGCTAACTATTAATTCAGTAAATCATCTCCATCACATTTTATTAGTCAATCGCACCAACATAAATCCAGGATCAACAAGTCACTAATCAGCATAACCATGGCTTAAATACAAAAATATTTTGCCTTCTTCCGTTCGTGTTAAGGAAAAATCTGTGTTATATAATCTCCATAACGTCGACTTTACCATAGCATATTGAGGTTCCGCCCAAGCATGTTTATTTAAAGGAAATTCTGCTCTATTTATGAGATGGTTGGGTGCTTTTTGTAGGGAAGTTTCTAAGTACAACAAACTAGGTTAGATAGTCCCATTTTGTGTACCACTCATTATTATGTATTTCTTCCACCATCCTTGGCCAGATGTTGCTGGTAAAGCTTATTTATAACGTATTCTAAGTTTTACTTAGATCTTAGTTTAAGGACGGGCTACTCAAAGCGAGGTTCGGGATTTTGATAAATTTATATAGAAACCGATACTCCACAACATTAAAATTTATCACACACATTAGCCAAAGAATGTGACTAGTCCCTGAAACTTTCGAATTTTAGATAATTATAAGCGGCCTGCTGGCTATCTGGATTCTAAAAACTATTTACACAAGAATACATTATTAGGTTAATCTCGTTCTGAGCATGTCGTATGAGTCAAATAGGAAATTAGGGCATTATTTTAGCTCAAAGTACGAGTAGCAACTTGTTACTAATCAATAACACGATAAAATTATTAATAAACTAAATAACATACGAGTATATCCTCGATAGGCAGAATCTCATTTATGTTCCTGCAGTGACGGATCGCCTTGTTTGCTGGTTTGTTTTATTTGTAATACAGAAAAATTATGGCGAAAAGTTCTCGAAAGACTATTCAAGGACCACTATTATTTCCTTTTTATAGTTCACGAGGACGAAAGCCGCCAACAGAAATAAAAGTTTCCAAAGCAGATATTCCTGCAATGCTCCGACAATAGAATCGTAATAGTGGATTTAATAGGATTACGGGTAGTTTATTTGGTTTTAGCCAGTGGCCATTTTGGAACCAGATCGTTATCATTTTATGGATCATAACTTTATAGTACTGGCGCTAGTGTCCTTCTACTTCTGACATTGTTTGATATATTTTATTTAGTTTCATAAAACTCCGTAGACTTCGTCATAGAAACCGACAGTAATAGAGTTCCGATTATTGTCAACTAGGTAGTTTCTTCCATACCCGTGTATTTTGTAGTAGTGGCAATTCTTCAGGTTCCTAATAATCCTGTATTGTAAGTGCCTTACAAATAAAAAAGCTTAAAGTAGGTATAAGCTCTATACAGTTTAATTGGACAGATATTTTGATGAAACTTGACAATTATGTAGTGTATACGAAGTTGCAGGTCTTATGACAGTTAGGTAACTTAAAACAGAAATCAAAATACTGTAACACGTGTATGATAATTATTAAATAACACATAGACAAACTGTTTTCCTTGAAATCTGACAACCGCTGACAAGGGTGCAGGGTAAATCTTACCCTGATATACGGTATTGTTTTAAATGTAAACTAAGGGATGCTTCGGCTTTGCTCTCCTATTATTATCAGCTTAGAAGCCTTGATATTATCTAATGAAATTGGTTATTCTAAACCCTGTCTAATATGGTATTGTCTTATATTCGCATTGTAGGTAAGTAAGGTTATCTTAGAAACTCCTAAATAGCTCAGAAATGTTCACACAGACTAGACACTTTACATACCTCTAATGTTACAGCCTGTATAGTTTACGCAAATGAATTAGGGCTCCTTAGACTATATTTATAATTGAACACTTCATTTACAATATATTTTATTATGTACAAAAGAAACTATTAAAATGTTTTTCACTAAATAAGGGCCACTCCCTTCGATATCAACTTGAAATGAAGGGCTCTTCTGATGTTTCTCGAATATCCAGTGGAAAATTAAGGGCCCTTGTAAGAAAATATCGTAAAGTTATTATAATGAGGAGCAGCTACTTAGATTTTCGTACAAAAATAGTGTGACATTAAGCATATGTAGTAAAATTATATATTGTTTCTAATTCCATCCGCTAATGAGGAATTCAATAACTGACGGTCAATGCACGGTTTATACTGCAGGATGACTTGTTGACATTTTACTAATAAACGACTTCTGAAAATCTCAGGGTAATTTTGAAGTTTGCGGCGATGAAGTCATGGGAGTTACACATTTAACAACGTCTATTCTGAAAATACATACTAGTTCCAATTGCAGCTCCTCGTAAACCTGCTCCATGGTAAATATACACTTCACTGGTTTTATTTTCTATCGTCACCCTTTTCGAAACCTTCCTGAGATTTTCTGGAAAAACGAGTCTAGTATCTACACGAGTTCTGAGTAAATTTTGTTTTCTTCGTAAAATATAATTTTTCGGTTTATCAATTTCAGTTTGTTTACTTTTTGTGAGAAAGCGGCGGTAGACGCATATTTTTGAATAAAACAAAAGATGAATTTAATTTAACATTTTGATCCAAGGGGCTGGCAGGTAAAACGTGGGTATGTAATTTGTATATCTATCACATAGGTGTAACTGCTATGTTGTGATATGCATGTACTATCTATCTATACAGCCTTCTGCATTCAACGCAGAGTGAAGGCCTGCTTGTCACTAACGCCTGATCCCAATAACGTATCCCTAATCCAAGATTGAAGTCAATCCTAGATAGTTCTCTTTCCCTAGATCGATCTGCTATCCGCATCCCAATATCAAAAAAGACAGACGCAATCTTTTTGGATAGCCCGGCAATCGGTCCCTCGTTACCGTTCCGTTCTACGACAACTAGTAAAAATTTTACTTAACAAGTTGCGGGAAATTATACGAGAAAAAAATATTGATCGGAGTATAAACCTATTAAATTACCAATTATGGTATAAAATATAATATTTTAGAATTTTATTTTCGAATTACATATATATAAATATTGTTAAACCTAGTCATTTAACACAGAGACGTCTTGCATGGGTGGAATGGAACGTTGGCCTTGTCAGCTGTTGCATAACTACAATCGATGAGAAACAGCGAGCACCTAGATGCAAGACAATACGTTGCACTTTCCGAAATCAAAAACTGTTTGTTACATAGTTTCGCCAACAACCGTGGCCCTCAGAATAGAAATTAGAAATTAGCAAGGGGAACTATTATTATGAAACTCTAAAACCCAACACATTACAACACATTAAGTATTAATGAACTTAAGTATTAATGATTTCTGAATTTGTGATTCTGTTATTATTAAAGGTGAGGAATTTTTTCAATTTCTTTATTAATAATTTTATTAAAGTTCTTGCAACAATTCCAAATCACTGTCGCTATCACTTGAAAATAATGGTGCCATTTTATTTTGAAGAGAACGCTCACAATCTTTGGAATAACAATGCAATCCACCGAATTCCTAGGATTACGAAATTAGATTGTATACGCCCTTAGTATCGCCAATAGACAGAACTGTCAACGTCGACAGATAGGTTATTGAAACGGGCGAACTGTCATCTTCGAACAGAGGGCAATCTCTAATCTGTGATCTTTCCTCCCACGGATAGACTGCGTTCAGGGTTGGAATTGCAATCCGTAGATGGTTTATTGGGACGGGTTATTGGGACCGGGCGTAAGCCACCGTCCTCTGTCCTGTGCCAAACCCATTCACTGCTACCATTCCATCATCACCTTGGTCCTTAAACCATCGTCTCTCCTAAACAAAGTTGGTGGAAACCACTGAATAAGTTGACAATAGTATTCGTTACATCATTATTTCAGCCACTAGACTTGACATACGAGTATACCTCCTTCAATAAGGCGTCAAACATCTAAACATCCTGACTTTGTCCATGAGAGAGACAATCATATTTATAGAACGTTGTTTGGTTATCAATGAATTCGTTAACGTAGTTTTTAGTGACCCTGTTGCCCCTTGGGGCAAAATACAAAATATCATTATACTTCGACTGAATCGATAGAAATTCGAAATGTTTACTAGTAGATGCAAATATTAATGATGGGATGAAATGAAGCTCATTTATTCTAAAAGCTCATGAACCTAGCCCATAGGTAATAACATGAAGAAACATATTAAGTTTATGATACTGCATTTCGATTACAATGCAATAATGGAGAAAATCAAATATAACATACACATGGCTGTACTACCGAAGCTGAGTAGCCAGAACTGTAGAGATTCCACAGCTACGTTTAGCAGAACTAGGAGTGACAAGTTGCCATTTTATCGCCCGAGAGAATTCCCGGGTTCCTTATAGACTGCGAGGCAGTGTTCCGCAGATTTACCGTATAGTAGCAAACTCCATACTAATGCCAGGTGTGTACCTATACTGTTTCACCTGTCGTTGGTGCAATGGGAATTCACTAATACCATCAAGGGTTCCTTTGAGCGTGGCTAGAAGTCGAAAGATATAAATATTGACTTTCAAAACGTTATCGCAGCATGTCTGCCGTTTTGATATATTAAAATATATAATTTCTTGTGTCGAAAAAATTAATGGTAGACACTTATTCCGGTTCCTACTATATTTTATATAATTTTAAAGCTATGGCAATTTTATACACATCATTACGCCTTTGTATCCACTGCTGGACGTAGCCTCCTCCAGGGCACGCCACAAGACTGCCATGGGGGGTATTTGCCCATGTCACGACGCTGGGCAGGCGGGTTGGTAACCGCAGTTTGTATTTTGGACTATGTTGTCAACACGGGAGGCGCTGCTGCCCACCTCCCGGAACCCTTAATCGCCTCGTACGATACCTACGGGCAGACATGGGGTGGTACGAATTCTACTCTGCCGGCACCACGCGGCCAATTTTATATACGTTTACGTTATTTCAGCATATCTGAAATATATATATGATACTTTTATTACTATTATATACATATATTTACGAAAGCAGACGCATAGATTGTTCTAAGATGCGGGCAAAGACAAAAATTCCAAAAATCATTGTTTTGGGTCCTATTGCGTTGATAAAGGTCTCCTATAATATTTTTTCTCATATATCTTCTATGTACAGACAGCGATCCGTTACATTTTTATTATATGTATAGAATAATAACCAGTAAAAATATATTCCGAATGAACCTTTTATAGCGAAAATAGATTCACAAGAAAACATTTCGCAATATAAAGCTTATTCACAGGTGAACAAGATCCGTATTGGCGTAAAGCCGATCCGATTAACTATGATGAAAATTGAACAGAAATCGGATTTTCCAGCCAGTTTCACGTCGCCTACGACACGAAGAATGAGGTTCTGTTAATATGATATATTAGGTAGATAATAGGGTTCTGTAGAATATTAGGAACCATTATTATGGTATCTATTCATAGATTAGAAAGCCGCGATAGCCCGATGCTTTTATATCATGTACCTTTTTTTTATACCTTAAAATTGTCAGCCATACACAAGGGGGGTTGACATCAGGAAGGCAGCCGGCCGAAATATACCTAAACGCCAAATTCTACGCAATATGAGTCTTCGCAAACCATGTTGCGCGGATCCCATAAATAACGGGATAGGGCAGTAAAAAGATGATAAAGGTACCTACAACAGCCCAAGTAACATTACCTGCGAAACACGATATGATAAACCGATTTATCGACATTGAAGCCTGTCAAAATACGATAAATATAGCCGCTATGTTGAATTTTGAATAGAGACAATACGACATCGTACGATACGATATCCACGATACGTGGTCATGCTAGGGGGGCTGGTAGATTTGTTTATGTCACATAACATGTTACTAGTCATTTGTTCGTTATTTTTCTTAATATCATCAACCAACCAAGTACGTCCAGCTAATAACATGTAGCATACAGGATGTTTTTTTGTGGCCACCTTTAACGAAGGGTACGTATTCTATAAAATAAAGTAGTTTATTCCAAAAAAAATGCTGGGATTTTTTTTTTTTGTGAAAAAAAAATTTAAATTCCTTGAACGTGCGAAAATCCTGCTACGCGCGTCTATGTGCATTTATGCAGAAAAACGCAGTCTATTTACTCAACTTTGGACCCTAATATTTTGGAAACAACACTTCCCAGTTATGCTTCCATGGAGAAAAATTGTTATAGGAGATCTAGTTTTTGGGAAGGCACCAAAAATCACCCTGTATAAAATGTAGCTTATAATACACCTGATAATTGCCTAAACATCAATTTTCTAGGTTGTTATATCTAAAGGCAGGCTATAAATCAGACTGCTACGCCATCCGTCATGGAAACGTGGAAATATGACTGGAATTCACACGGTACCACGTAATATCGTTATACATAAATCGTGGCCTGAATGGCAGTTCGAGATTGTTACATGTATGATTAGTAAATAAAGGGGCTATGCGATTATATATACATATAATCACGCCTTTACGAGTATCCCTTACGGGGTAGGCAGAGCACCAAGGGCCGATAGAACCACATGGTGCCACTTCTGACCAATTTTGAGGGTATAGTTGAGATGTATAAGTTCAGTTAGTAGTGACAGGTGGTCGGTCAGCCCATCGCCTACAAAACACCAAAACCCTCTTGTCCCTCTACTGACTTGTACAGTATGCCCGGGAAGAGAAGCAGCTGTAGTATTATACTTTTTTTTTTCACTCCCAGAGCAGCATAGAAGTAGGATATATCCGTAGGCTTATTTACTAACTTGCGATTGGTCGGCAACCGGTAGCTAAACGTCAATAGACGACTACGCAACCGATTCCAAGAAACCCTATTCTGTAATCAAGCAGTATGGTTCACTGACTTTTTAATCTAGTAGGATAATACCAAATGTTTGACAGCGATTATCTAGCGATTGCGACCGTTTGCGTATTAGATAATCAGCCTGCGGTATTTAGTGTTAGCATAACAATAGTCAAATGAAAATATGTTGTGTGAGTCGAAAAGGAACAAACACTCTCTTCCCTTTTTTTAAAGAATATATTTTTTTCAATCTGATTTATTTTACATGCCTTACATTTTATAATTAACTCGGCAGTGAAAGAGCAGATTTTCTTTGAAATAGATACGACGGCCGATTGGTGTAGTAGGTAGTGGCCCTGCCTACAGCGCCATAGGTCCTGGGTTCGAATCCCGGTAGGTGCAAACTTCATTATAATATTGATGTTTGTTTCCGAGTCATGGATGTTTCTATACTATCTATGTATTTATATACCGTAGTACCCACGACACAAGACCTTATGGATCTTAATGTGGGACTAAGTTAATGTGTTGTGAAGTGTGTGAAGATTATATGTGAATATTATTATTATACTAAGTGCGCACTTTGCGTTTTCCAGTTTCTGGGTACATGTTCTATGTGTAGGTATATTTCCCGTCCAAAGTTTACACTAACCATCAACACTTCCAAGAGTTTAAACTTTTATTTTCTCCGGTCGATTTATTTACTTCCCCGGAGTGATCTTCAAAGAATAACATAGAGAATCTGTTAACAAATAAACATAAAAAATTGTGTAAACAAAACTAAAAGTGGTTGAAACATATTACATGCTTTCAGCACTAGTAGTTCCATTAAAAATACAGTCAATGGTAAATAAAGTGAAGTTGGTTAAAAAGTGAAACATTTGGCACCTCAAAGCCGTGTAGAGTAACTTCTACAATGGAAACAAAGCAGCTTTCAAAGTTCACTATGTCAGATCAGATATCTTCGAACTTATGGAATAGATTGCATTGAAACTAAATATGAAGATAAACAGAGAAACCCTATTTATAACCGACCCTGGCTAGTTCAGGTGTTGCGATGAATGTTTTAATACAAAAATAGCTTTATTACTAAGAATAACATCCAGTAGGCCAGTGGGACTGTACATCACTACTAATTTGACTGTTGAGTTTCGACTCAGGGTTTATTGGGTGAGAACCATCAATTTGTATCCAGTTTGTATCGTATATCAATCCCAATTTGCATGTGGTGCAATCTGATAAACAAATAAGGTACGAGTAGCCTCTCACAATAATAAATAGGTTAGTAGCCCATTGGTTATGACGCATTCTAATCAGGGGGGCGTAGGTTCGATTCCTCTCATTAGTTGGTTCTGCGCCTAATCTCTCTCCGGTCTCATAATAAGCCCTTTGAAAATCTATAAGTATTTTAAAATTTAAAATTCTCAAGTTCAACACAAAGTGGTAAGGAATAGCCAAAACTTATTTATAAAATAATATTTTAGTTATTGATTTTATGTCCGTAATTTATACTTTAGCGCAGTAATTATTCACTAAACATGAATGTTTTAAAAATAGGACTTTTTTTTCGTTCACAGGTTTCGATACTAAATAGCGTTGTTTTCTATCATAAGAATATTTAACTATTTTTTGTCTTTACAGCCTATATTTAGCTGTTTGTAATTAATTGATCCTCTCGTGGTACGAAATAATCTATTGAAATAATAATAGTAATATTTCAACTAGCTGTTGCCCGTGACAACATCCGTGTTAACTATGGTAACGTATTTAAGTATGTACAAGAAGATTGCTTGAGTAAATAAATAATGCGTAAAGAGAGAACAAACAAAGAAAATAATTAAAATAAACGTCGCTGTTGGTTCGCTAGGACGTGTAGCATAGGGAGACAGATGTAAATGATCGATCAGTGATAAATCGAGATTCCTTTGTCGACTCTTATGACATACTTGGAAGGAGATGCAGCTGATGTGTTCTAGTGAAGCCCCGCATCAGCACATGACTCATCAGAATAGATAATGTTGGTCGATAAATAAAAGAATACCGAAGATAGGCGAGGACGGAGTACTACTCTACTAAATAAAAACCGAAGTCAGGGCATCCACCTATTTTATAACAGACTGCAGTGTGCAGGTGGGTTGGCTTCGATCCAGTTGTTATATTTATTTATCTTTCTCTTTAATGCATTTGTTCTAGTTTATACAGTTTTAATGTTAATCGGCTAGAGGTCGTGATGAAATTTATGGACTGGTTTTACTAATAAACAATTTTAGATCTTTTTGGTATTTGGTATAATATTTAATAGTTTCAGGCGTTACTATTGGGAAGTTCAAAAGTTTTTCTGTTAACCCTCGAAACTGACAACTCATACAAAATGTAGTGTACTTATGCATACCTGCACATTAGCCTCTTGCAGTTGACCTCTGGATACAGGCCTCCGTCAGGGCACACCACAAGGCTACTGCCACAGCAAAGTTTTTGCACATGCGGCATGCGGGGTGGTGACACAATGTGTACTTTTTGGAGTATGTTAGCAACCTTTAATCGCCTCTTACGATAACCATAGACACCACACAGCGTTATAACGGTATTTGATTCTGACAGTTAAACATAAACATAAACTTAAAAACAGTTCGACCGGCCCCTTTCTGTTTCAGTCATTTACATTAAATATGGAGAAGCATACATAACTTATTTTAAATCAAACTGTGTTTAAATAAGGGTCAAAATGAACCACAGTTTCGAGTAACGGGGTTAGATAGATAGATAGATTAATATTAACTCAAACCTATCTATTTATATCAATATGTAGGACAATCTATCCAATAGAAAGGCCATATAACTTTTTCAATCAAAACACATGCGCACATAAGTGAAACTACCTGATAAAGTAGAAAGCTTTTCGATATCCGCGTTCTCATTCAAACACTAGTGGTAACGCAACCAGTTGAGCAACCAAGGAAAAGTACTATGTGATGAGACGTGACCGCAGTTCAATATCATTTATTTTGATTACACATTCGTACAAATACACACAGCTGCAAGAACTGAAGAATTACAAAAGATCTCACGTTTACGTTTAGCATCATCATCAGCGTATTGCAGTCCACTGCTGGACGTAGGCCTCCCCCAGGGCACGCCACATGACTGCCATGGGGGGTATTTGCCTATAGTCACCACGCTGGGCAGGCGGGTTGGTGACCGTGACCGGCGAACGTAAACGTTCGCAGGCTAGACGTAGGCCTCCCCCAGGGCACGCCACAAGACTGCCATGGGGGGTATTTGCCCATAGTCACCACGCTGGGCAGGCGGGTTGGTGACCGTGACCGGCGAACGTAAACGTTCGCAGGCTAGACGTAGGCCTCCCCCAGGGCACGCCACAAGACTGCCATGGGGGGTATTTGCCCATAGTCACCACGCTAGGGCAGGCGGGTTGGTGACCGTGACCGGCGAACGTTTATAATAATAATAATAATAAGTGATTAAACTTTAGACGTAGGCGTTGCCATGGCCCATAGTCACCAAAGGCGGGTTGGTGACCCTAAACGCAGGCTAGATAGGATGCAAATAGTAAAATCCGGCGAGACTAGAGTACATCAGCTGCACCACGCTGTGAGCCGGCGAACGTGTTAAATGTAAGAATCAGCTGCTGTGAGCTGTTAGATGTAAGAATCAACCTAGTACGTCAGGGGCGATAAGCTAGCTCCGCTAAACGTGGCAGTGGGACCTTCTATGTGATCCTGCAGTTCTGGCCAGCCTAGTTCGGGAATACAGCCATGTGTTTATGTATGTTTGTTGGCGCAACCATTGTGTCCTACTGAGATGCTTCCCTGCGAGGACGTCACCTGCAATCTCCTGAAATGTGGGTCGCGATATCATCCGCTTTGACTACTCAATTCAGGTTATCTACCCTTCTATCTAAATGCCTTTTATATAAGTAAATATTGCTGTCGAATTTCGTACACTTGCGTGCCGAGAAAATTACATGTCGTCACTGATGGAGCTTCCCGGCACACCTTTTTAATGTAATCACGTTGTACGAAAACCAAATAATGTTTTAAGATGGAAGCAATCTACTAGAGGTGACGCGGCATGTGTTTGTGATTTTCGTCAAGACTTTTGTTGTAAGTACATCATCTGTGTTAAAGGTGTACATATCACAAAATGCGAATATTTATTAGGCTGATGCAACAACATAACAATTTAATACATACATTCATATGTCGACGGCCGATTAGTGTAGTTGGTAGTGGCCCTGCCTGCGACACCAAAGAACCTGGGTTCGAATCCCGGTAGGTGCAAATATTGATATGATGAATATTGATGTTTGTTTCCAGTCATGGATTCTATACTTATCTATGTATTTATATACCGTTGCTTAGTACCCAAGACCTTAGGGATCTTAGTGTGGGACTAAGTTAATGTGTTGTGAAGTGTGTAAATATTTATTTATATTTATTTGTTTTTATAATCACATCTTTATCTCTTACGAGGTAGGTAGGCAGAGCACCAAGGGTCGATAGAAGCACATGGTGCCACTTCTGACCAATTTTGAAGGTATAATTGAGATGTTCAATTTAATAACCTTATTTATTTTTTAAAAATCCGTCTTCGTAAAATTTTTGACCCAGTATCACTCTCACGAATAAGACCTCTCTAACTCAAGGAGAGCCGTTTAGAGCGTACCATACGTAGCCCTTCTGGCACAGTCGGGTAATAATAATTATCATATAATAAATAAATAAATCATTTACAGAAAAATCTTGCATTGCAGTTGGAGAAAGCGTTATTTTAAAAGTTTGTAAACGTGTGATCTATTTATTTACCTCTAACTATAGTGATATATTTAGTTACTACTGTTAGAGATTATCCGCGTCTTGTGAAAAGTAACCTGAAAACTATTGGTTTATTTTTAGAAAATAGTACTTTTTTCTGTCCTCAAATATACGCTACTATAACCTATTTAGGGATTACGTTTACCTAAGGCGTCTTATATGAGCTTATATTAAAACACCACTTTTATATTATAAAAGAAATTTGAATACTTTTACGTATATTACACATTTTCTTTAGCGCAGTGTTACCGCAGAGCTATGCGGTATGGACATATGTATACAATATTATTCCCTCAGGTTTAGGTAAATAACCCTTAGTTGCATAATAGTTAGGTAGGTAGATCTATTAGTGAAATCATACATACATACATATAATCACGCCTTTATCCCTTTCGGGGTAGGCAGAGCACCAAGGGCCGGTAGGATCATATGGTGCCACTTCTGATCAATTTTAAGGGTATTGCTGAGATGTACAAGTTCGGTTAGTAGTGACAAGTGGTCAGCCCATCGCCTACAAAACACCAAGACCCTCTTGTCCATCTACTGACTTGTACAGTATGCCCGGGAAGAAAAGCAACTGTAGTATTATACGTCAATTTTCACTCCCAGAGCAGCATAGGAGAAATTAGTGAGATCATTAGATCTATTGAGGGGTCGCCCACCACCGGGCCCTATACCCTCCGCTGACCCTCGGATCTGCCGATTCATGATCACGAACACAAGAGTGCGAATACAGTCGCAACGAGAATGAATGAATGAATGAATGAAAGCTTTATTTGAGACAGAAACATAACAAATAATAAAATAAAATATTTACATTGGAGGAAGTATTCTGTCACAAACTCGGTCCCACCTCAGCTTACTGCTGGCTGTAACCAACCAGCGCTGGTCTTCCGTTGGAACCGATAGTGACGTCATGCATGTCTACGAAGCAAAATATAAATATAAAACTAATTATAAAAAAACATAATTAAAAAAATATGTAAAAAGTACAAATAATGATAAAATAAAGTGGAATGACAACACAATTTTTAAATAATATAACACCAATGCCTACGTAAATGTTAAACATAATTTTTAGATAAATAACAGCAATGCCTATAAATCTCACTGGTGTCATTGACCAACAGTTCTTCCGCTTTTTGGTGCTTAAGCATAAATATTTTTAACCTGGTTCTGAAGCCGTATATACTTTCAAAGAGAAGCCAGATCCAAGCACCTAGCATGCAACCATAAATACATAGGTGGTGGGCGACCCTTCAATAAGATTTGTACTTCCGAATAGTGACGCCTGATACAATCAAAGATCTTTTGCTATTAAACCGCCACAATTATCCCCTTTTCTAAAGTACTTACGATAAAGTAGCAACTACATATGTCTATGTTTCCAAAACGTGTCTTTTTCCAAAACGGTATAGACAGAACTGCAAGATTAGCAAGGAGATAACCACGCTAAACATAACGATAGCAATGTAAAAGACAACTTTATAGCTCATCGCCTAAGAATAAGTCCTTCAATTCCGTTGTCAATTCTTACGACATGCACGGAAAGAAATGCAGCTGATGTATTTGAGAGTATCAATATACTCACAATATCAAATTCGTTGTCAACTCTTACGACATGCACGGAACGTAATGCATCTGATGTCATTGTATTCTGGTCAAACGCATTATGAGCACGGGACACGTACTTTTCTGATTATTCTACTAATAGATATTATAAAGGCGAAAGTTTGTGAGAGTGTATGTTTGTTACTTCTTCACGTCTAAACGGCTGGAGCGATATTAATAAAATTTGGTGCGGAGTTAGCTGACACCCTGGATTAACATATAGGCTTTTTATTCCGGATAATTTCGATATATTGTTTTTCTTCAGTCCACGCGGACGGAGTCGCGGGCAACAGCTAGTATTCAATATATTTGCTAAAGCAAAACTAAATAATCTACGCCCACAACAAGATGGATAACCCGTTAATTCACTCTTTCACCCATTAAACTGGATAATTAGTTTTTAATGGCCGCCGCAGTCAGCTGGCCGCTGTTTACGAGTATGTAAGATAGTGGAACATTGAGACAGTAAGTAACTATTGTATTAGAAGAAATTCTCAGAATAAAAAATATATGAATGATCGTATAGTCAAGGGTATCTGCCATGAAGATGAGCGTGCATGAAGCGTAGATGAAGCGAAAGGGATATGTCAGGACCGTAGCAAGTGGAGGTCTTTGCCTACCCCTCCGGGAAAGAAGCGTGATTTTATGTATGTAAATGATACTGCGAGTAGTAACTATGTAGTTTGTTGGCTATGTTCTTAGAGGTTGGCATCTGACGTCACGACGTGTGTCGTCTCCGCCTGCCGTTCGTGTCGAGTCACGTGAAACAGCTCTTTCAGACAAGTAATTTATAACTGTCTCGAAAGAGAAATTGCCAAAACTAGCAAACGGGAGATACTATTAATTATTTGGCATTTGGTTTTTTAGTCAGCGTAGTTATTTACAGAGTTGTCAGACAGGTTACAAAACTATTTAGGGCAAGGGATATCTTTTTTAAAATATAACTGACACCTCAGACCTCATAGCCTTTTGAACATAGGACTCCTCCCATGATCTTCACTATGAGTGGTTGGAAGCAGCTTGCATTCTGCAGATAAGTCAGCTGCATCTCTTTCCGTGCATGTCCTAAGAATCGACTAAGGAACTCGATAATTTTCTCAGGCGATAAGCTATCACTACTGATCGTTTACATTTATGTCTCCAAGGTGCCAAACGTGCCTGTGAGAACATAGCCGTCTGTATATCATCATCATCATCATCATTTACAGCCCTGAGAAGTCCACTGTTGGACATAGGCCTCCCCCAGCAACCTCCACTTCGACCGGTCGGAAGCAGCCTGCATCCAACCGACGCCCGCAACCTTGGCCAGGTCATCCGTCCACCTCGCGGGTGGCCTTCCCACGCTGCGCATGCCGATACGTGGTATCCACTCTAGAACTTTCCGACTCCATCGGCCATCAGTTCTTCGAGCTATGTGCCCTGCCCATTGCCACTTCAGCTTGCTGGACCGTTCAGCTATGTCGGTGATCTTTGTACGTCTGCGGATCTCCTCATTTCTGATTCGATCACGCAGAGAGATCCCAAGCATAGCTCTCTCCATCGCTCGCTGTGCGATTTTGAGCTTTTTTATGAGGCACATAGTTAGAGACCACGTCTCGGCACCGTAGGTCATCACCGGCAGCATATGTAATGTATTTATTTAATAATATTAAGGCCTGAAATAGGCCATTGTAAACGCTCCAATTCACTTCCTGTATCCGTGGAAATACGAGTAACCGACTTTTTATAGCGCAGATTAAATTATTATTGAGTCGTAAACCGGCAGTGGTGTGTGTGAGGAATACGGGATGGGTACCAGGTGATGATGGGAGCCATTTTTATTGCTGGTTCTTTTGCAATATCAAACTTATATCTCCTTTTAAGATTGTTTTACAACCATGGTGAGGTATCTTGCGGCTGTTTTTATCTAGCTATGAATGCGGAGATGTTTTATTTAGTACGGTATTGCAGTTGATTGCGGATTATAACACTAAATTACTTTTTCAGAAAACACTGATTATGCTAATCAGGTCAGTAGTAGCAAGAAAGGTCTATTTAGTACCTACAAAGTGTGAAATCTGTAGACTTTGCCTACCCTAGTGGTATGAGATAGCTTAGAGTCTACTATATCTTATTAAATGCGATGACAATGACGGTCTCCAAAAACTGGTGCTGCCCTTTCTCTTGCTTCCTCCTCGTAAACGAAAAATCTTCACATTTACAACCGGGTCTTTATCCTAAGTTGATGTAGTCAGAACTGCAGTTAATTAGTAAGATCGTACGGCCACGTGACAAGGTGCTAGTTTATTTTAAATATATTAAATGACCACAACGCGCCTGATGGTAAGCACCGTTGCAGTCTAAGATGGAGCGCGCTTGCCTAAAAGAAACCGGTTCACTCTCGACTTGAAGACCGCAAGATTATAGTTCACGGGGAACTATAATCACAGGCAGGGAGTTCCACGGCTTGGCCGTTCGCACTATGAATGTAGAAGTAAAACCCTTAGTACGAGTTTTCGTACTAAGGGTTTCGTACTACTCGTTTGTAATGCGAACAGCTAAGGAGTGGAATGCACTTCCTGCCGATGTATTTCCCGAGCACTACAACATTGGTCTCTTCAAAGCTAGAGTGAATAGGCACTTTCTAGGCAAACATGTACCACCCTAGGCCGCAACTTGCTTAACATCAGGCACGATGGCGGTCAAATGTTTTCCTAGCTAATTGTAAAAAAAAAATGTTTTAACAGTGAAACGTCTATGTTAGCCGCGTGGTACCGGCAGGTAGTAATAGAAACATAAAATACATGCAAATGTTTATATATTTATTGTCCTTTCTGGTTATTTTAAAAATAGCAGCCGCCCACGACTTCGCCGCGTGAGGGGGCGTTGTACCGTGGAAGCCGGGCAGGTTGTTGTATAGACGTACCTTCCTTGGTAAATGGCTATCTAACACTGAAAGAATTTTTCAAATCAGACCAGTTAAGGGTATCAGATGGTGGGCAGCAGCGCCTTCTGTGCTGACAAAATAGTCCAAAAATCAGACTGCGGTCACCAACCCGCCTGCCCAGCGTGGTGACTATGTACCATCCCTGGCCGTGGGTAAAGGCGAAGCAGTGGGCAGTTCTGTGCTGACAATATTGTAAAAATCAGGCGGTCACCAACCCGTACTATGCCAGAGTCGGGCAAAAAGCAGTAGTAGTATGGCAGTAGCCTTGTGGCATACCTTGGGGGATGCTTACGTCCAGCAGTGGACTGCCATAGGCTGAAGAAGAACAGTAATGTATTCTAGTGAAGCCTCGCATAAGCACAGGAGACACTCTTCACATAACGTTAAAAATAATTTCTGATCACGTAGTTTGCCCAAAAAATTTTTACCTATTCCCTCATACAAATGACGATGTATGTATAAATAGGGAATGAAATCAATAGTGGTGTAGTGTCGCGTGCCTGCGGTACATAAAGCTTGCTGATAACGTATCGCTAGAGCTTATGTATATTTTGTTTATATACCACAATATTGATTCGGGTCAAATACAGGAGCAGTAATGGGAATACAAATAGGTACCGAATTGATTAATTAATTACTTGCTAGTTTGATGTCATTGCTTTTTGTACTCTCATAGAATGTTATTGCATACATATATGTATATGTCGTGGCCAAATCACTTTAATAGTAATTTCATGAAATGGTCGGTTAGGTTAGGTTAGTATCATGAAATGATCAATTCATTATCATCATATGGTCAAGGGCATTTTGACCATTTCATGATATAAATAATTCAACGATATGGCCACGACATATACATGTATTACATATACAGGTTGCTTTTTCGTTGCTACATTTAACGAAGGGTACGTACTCTTTACATCAAATAAAGTAAGTTTTTGCCAAAAAATGCTGGGAAACGATGTAAATTTTTTTTTATTTTTTTAAATTTCTTTATTAGGCGAAATTTATAGTGTTCAGTGTTTATGCTAGTTTTTTCATAGACAGATATTAATAATCTCTTGTGAAAAAAATGTCTCTCATGTCGTGTAAGGAAGCACTGAAGACATATTTCCCGAAATTCCTACGGGAACGGGACAAACGGGAATTCCAAATTTTAGAGGATATGTACCGAAGCGAAGCGAGGGCGGGCCACTAGTTGCATTCATATGTAGTTAAGGATCTTTATTAATTTACAGATAACATATGACCCTGTTGGGTGGTACACAGTCAGTTACGGGTTCATTTAAGGTTTCATTTTAATTGTAGCATCCGTCGTATTAATCATTATTATTAATTTATTACATAATCTTGTAGTAGGTTATTTTATGAAATAGTGCCGTTTGTACACAGGGTATAACAGAAAGGGTATACTCGTATTAAAAGAATAGCTATGTAAATAGCCCACTATAGAGATACCTAGACGGCCGATTGGTCTAGTAGGTAGTGACCCTGCCTGCGACGCTATAGGTCCTGGGTTCGAATCCCGGTAGGTGCAAACATTGATATGATGAATATCGATGTTTGTTTCCGAGTCCTTTATGAATGTTTCTATACTTATCTATGTATTTATAAAGTAAGTTGCTTAGTACCCAAAAAGCTGGGATCTTAATGTGGGACTAGGTTAATGTGTTGTGAAGTGTGTGAATATTTATTTATATTTATTTACCTAGTTCCAAAATTTGTGGACTCAAAATCACATGTTTATTTATTAAGATCAAGTGAATATTTCTCAGTTGGACCCTAATATTTTGGACACTTGTCCAGGTATGCTATCCATGGAAAAATATCGTGATGAAAACATGAGGATTCCGATTTAGGGTAGGTTGCTTTTAGTGCGTTATTTATATAGCTTTTCGCTTAACACACCCCTCTTGTTACAGCCTGTATAAGTATTTATGTATTCCCCGGCAATAAATATCATTACACTATGACAATACGTTTCATTTCACGCGAAAGGCTTTTGCCGGCTCTTGTTTACATTAAACCGGCTACAGTTACGAGTATTTGTTCAGAAATAAAGGGAGGCTCGAAAATTATGCTGCCATTGTCTGAGAATCTAATGTAGGTCGAATTTTAAAGGCGGAGTTATGGCCTGTTATTTCCTTGGTCTATTTACTGTTTCATTCGTAATCTTTGTACGTAAGTATTGTTACCGTGTTTTTAATTTAAGCATTGTTTAAGCTGAACATTGCCTAAATTAAACAGATTTTCCAAACGATTTGCTTTTAAATGTCATTTTTAAAGTGTCGAAATTTAGACGCGGTTTTATAATACCACGGTTTAGAATTATTGTTCTTTTGAATTTGGAAATCAATGACAAAAACATTATGGTCTTTACTAGTGTTATTATCAGCCTTTATTCAATCACAAGTACATTCTAAATGCAAAATTCAAATTCAAAATTCTTTATTCACAAATATAAATCACATAAAATAGAGATCCTATTTAATTGATAGCATGTAAGTTGTTTCTGCAATTATTTCTCATTTTGACTAACTTTACACTTGTTCTTGAGGATTTTCCCGACGTTTCCATTCATCATCATCATATCATCCATCATAAATTCAGAAATCATTTACTAAAGACAATGGCTGTATGGGCTCAGTTCCCCTTGCCTTTCCTTCGGGATAAACTAAACAAAAAAAAATTGATAGCACATACATATTTGTCAACATTAATATAGGTCTACCTACATACTTATACACAAGGGTCTGTTCCTAAAATGGGGTTGGCAAAACTGCGGTATCATTAAGGATATCCCAGAGTTTAGCATAAGTTAGTTTAGAGTCATATGCAAAATATTAGTGCCAAGTTGCTGAGAGAACGCCCCTGAGTCCCTTATATACATACATACATACATACGAGTATTTACACACTACACAACACATTAACCTAGTCCCACATTAAGATCCCTAAGGTCTTGTGTCATGGGTACTAAGCAATGTTATATAATACATAGATAAGTATAGAAACATCCATGACTAAGTAAGAGACATAGATATTTATCATATCAATGTTTGCACCTACCGGGATGAACCCAGGACCTATGGCGTCGCAGACAGGGTCACTAACCACTCCAATCGGTCGTCAGTCCCTTAGTCGACTCCTACGACATACCTACACGAAAGGTGATGTATTCTAGTGAAGCCTGAATAAGGGATAAAACGACTAATGGTCAATTTCTCTAATAGTCAAATAGCCTATATGACTGATAAAGTTCATGCTGTCATTATTTCGATGAAGTTTTAGAGAAAGATAGGTTATGTGACCATTGCAAAAATTGCTCATAATTTAACATAAGGACATTATCTTTCAAGCGACGAGCTAGCAACTGTCACTTCCTTTAATCCTCGTCAAAAGTCGTGGTATGGCAAATTGTTTACCGGCCGGCCATCCTGACAGCTGACTGGGCGGATTTAAATTGAGGGACATTATTAAAACGGTCATTAATAAAGCAATAAAGGTGGTGTAACGGCTGTGATCGATCATCGGACTATTAAGAAAGTTAGACTTATCGAGTGATATTTACGGGAACTATTTTTCTACTTTTCTGTCACCAAAATTTATATTTGTCATCAAGTTGTATCACCAAATAATTAGATCTATCGCCACGAAATATTTTCGTTCTCAGATAAACAGATGTTAATATATGTGTAAAATAAAAGATGGATCACCAAAGAAATTGTAGTGCATTGATTGAATATAAACTTCGTTCTCACAATAATAGTTTTGTTACTTAAATAACAGGTTTGTCCTCAAAATGATAGATCTGTCACCAAATACTTGCAAATTTAGCTAATTGCTTATGGTTACCTGTTTGGGCGGATCCGAATCTGGCAATATAGGTTAGAAGAATGAGGCGTTTAAGTCCAAGACGATTTCTAGCGACAAAAATATGATTTATTGGTGATCACTTTTAATTAATTTGCTTCAATACTTATTAGGACAAACCTATTAAAATACATTCAAAAATATTGTTTTGGTACTAGACCTTATATCTCCATGATTTTAGGTGATTTTTCGTGGAAATGATTTTATATTGTTTAGTAACTAGATTTTGGTGACAAATCTATTATTTTGGGGGCAAACTCTATTATTAAGGAAACAGAAAACGACTTCAATTGGTGACAGCTTAAATCATACCCGATATTTGCTAAGGAAATGACGATGATACATCGCATATTACTTTTGTCATCACTACATAATTATAGCTCGCGAATGGACAAAGTCCGAAACGAGATTATCCGGCAGATGACCAAAGTGACAGACACAGTCTCGAAATGTAGCAGACTGAAGTGGCAGTGGGCCGGCCACATCTGTCGTAGAACCGATGGACGGTGGAGTAAACGGGTTCTCGAATGGAGACCGCGCCTCGGCAAGCCTAGCGTTGGGCGCCCTCTGGCCAGATGGACTGATGACTTGAAGAGGCCGGCTTGTAGTGACTGGATGGCAAAAACGGGAAATCGAGCCATGTGGCATACACTGGGGGAGGCCTACGTCCAGCAGTGGACTGCAATAGGCTGACGACGACGATGACATAATTATTATAAAACAAAGTCGCTGTCTGTCCCTATATGCTTAGATCTTTAGAACCACACAACGGATTTTAATGCGGTTTTTTTAAAAATAGATAGAGTGATTAAAGAGGAAGATTTATATGTATAACTAGGGACCCATCCCAGCTTCGCACGGATATTCTCTCATGTGGACGTAGTTGCGGGCGGCCATTAGTTAGATCTTCTTCTTCTTCTTCAGCCTATTGCAGTCCACTGCTGGACGTAGGCCTCCCCCAGGGCACGCCACAAGGCTACTGCCACAGGGAGGTTTTGCCCATAGTCACCACGCTGGGCAGGCGGGTTGGTGACCGCATTGTGATTTTTGGACTATGTTGTCAGTACGGGAGGCGCTGCTGCCCATTTCCCGGAAACCCTTAATCGCCTCGTACGGTACCCACGGGCAGGCAGGGGTGGTACAAACTCTACTCTGCCAGCACCACGCGGCTAATTAGTTAAATATAAAAATTAAAATCTACCAACACTTTGCCAACAGATGATATTCATAAGTAACCAGGTTAGCTGGTAGAGAATGCCCTGCAGGGCATTAAGCTCGCCCTTGTACATGTCTTTTTTGGTGTAGTACAATAAATAATTTTATCTATCTATCTATCTACAACCGTTGGTCCTGCGCCTGATCTCTCTCCGGTCGTGTCGGCTTTCCGTCCCATCGGACTATGAGAGTAACGGAATAGAGAGTGCATCTGTGTTACCGCATACACTTGTGCACTATAATATCTCCTACGTACCTGGCCAATCTCCGTAGAGATTGGTCGCCTTGGTCGAAATACGGTCGGAGATCATCATCATCAGTATTATTTTAGTGATTAAAGATTTATTGTCTATGCTTTTTTCTTAACATTGATATAAGATTTCTTGTAATACTGTAGTTCTAGCTACGCCATTGTAAGAACATATCCATGTGCATGTGATATATAAGTTTAAAAGTACAGCATATTTTTGTCAGTATTTGCGAATAAGAATGCAAAGTTTTATACAGGTCACATCGATCTAGACAACTGTTCGTGGTTGGGTAGATAGCCGCAGATAGTAGGTTCAATGCCGAGGTTTGCCACAGTTTTGTTTGTCAAAGGAATAATACATGTTAGAAGTACATCTTGATGATATAAGCCTACTAAAAAATGATTAGGGTATCTAAGTATACCTATTTCAATTTGGTAAAAATATTTTGTACCTACCGTTTTTCTGTGACCTAAGTATCGGAAAAAAGATTATATAGTTCTCTGCTTATGCCTCGCTTACACGAACCAAAAATATACCATAAATCCCCAATACCGTTACAACCCTACCACACGATAAGCATAAACAAGCCACTATATACAATTTAATAGGTATTACTTGAAAAATAATACATAATAGTTTGCTAAGAGCACACGCAACAAAGTAATTTAATTTACCAACCTGTATATCAGAGGGCAGCTGTTTTCACGAAAACCCGAAAACCCTACATTGCTTCGCCACTCACACGCACACCGAACGTAAAATATTTAAAAAAAAAACAACACTGGCCACTAATAAAAAAAGTTTCAATTTAAAGTCTCATCACTTTTGAATGTCGAATTCCATATTTTGGATTTTCCGGTTCTGAACGCAGAAGCGCGCCGTGCGCCTAACCGGGCGGCCGTCGCGTCACTACAGTCCGCCGGACGGACGCACGCATGCGTCGAAACAAGTGTGTTCCTTTGCCGATACCTAGGCACATTTCATTTTGTAATGAACTGAAACCCTCCTTCCATTATTTCCAACCTTAACTTCAGCAGCTTATAGCTCTATGTCGCCTGGTTTCCGAGGTCAAAGGGTGAAATTAAAGTTCGTATCAGTTAATGTTTTTTGTCTCTCTCCCTCCTGGGATTTTCACATGCATTTGAATTTCAATTGAGATTAATGCGTTTAACTAATGAATATTGTTTTGTATTTCATCCATTTCATACGTCAATGTAACTTAGCGTTAAAATAACGTAGGATATGAAATGCGATGTTTATTTTTCCATATATAGGTAGTAAGGAGAATGTTCATACAATCTTGAAACGTGATTTCTAGTCTCAAATTTTGTAGATACTCCTAGATTCTCTAGGGCCATTTTCATAGTATTGCGCTTAACATAGCCCTTTTGTTTCGTCCTGTATGCATTATATGTTAATCTGATATATAAGTGTCATTGCATGGCTGTGTTCCCGAATAAGGTAACTAGAACTGCAGGATCATAAACGAGATCCCATAGTCACGTTTGGCATACCGCGGATTTAAATCTTCAGATAAAAGTTGCTGCTTTATCGCCTGAGTTTTAGTCGACTCTCACGAGTATGACATGCACGGAGGGAGATGCAGCTGATGTACTCTAGTGAAGCCCCATATTAGCACGAGACGTAGGAAATAAGATAACTGAGTTGTTGTAAAAAACACCACTAGCTTAAACTTATGTAAGAAAAACCTGAATAAAAGTTGCGCAGAGAATAAAAATGTTTCCCTCATTTCTATTATTATTATACTCTTATTATTTTACCATGAGTACCCTACATCCAGCGCTTGAGTAAACTATTATACACTATGAATAATTCATTGTATCTAATATAAAAGAGAACGGATAAAAAATTATATTCCTATTCAATTTACCACAGTCTAAACTTACAGTAAGTCAGCGTGACAAATCTTAGCTGTCCCGTTGGAAAATGCTGTATGTTTTGTTGAAAACTCGTGTTGTTGTCGATTTAGTTTTATTGTCTGCATTGCTATTGGATTTGTAGTTTAGTAATCTTGAAAACTGCTTTTTTCAGTTTCGTTTGCTGAAATGTAGTTGAGTATTAACGAAATAAAGCTTGCTTAAAAGAAATTAATTAGCCTACTATGTACGTTATTTTGTTTAAATGCAGAAATATTATCAATACTTTTTTTTTCACTCCCAGAGCAGCATAGAAGTTTACTACTACAGCTGCTTTTCTTCCCGGGCATACTGTACAAGTCAGTAGAGGGACAAGAGGGTCTTAGTGTTATGGGCTGACCACCTGTCACTACTAACCGAAATTGTACATCTCAACTATACCTCAATTGGTCAGAAGTGGCACCATATGGTTCTATCGGCCCTTGGTGCTCTGCCTACCCCATAAAGGATAATAAAGGCGTGATTATATTATATACTAGTGGCCCGCCCTCGCTTCGCTTCGGTACATATCAATACATAGATACAACTTTATATGTAGGTACAGCGGTTTTCGTTTAAATTTGGAACTCCCGTTGGTCCCCTTCCCGTGGGAATTTCGGGAAATCCGTTCTTAGAGCTTCCTTGTAGCCCTAATCCGATTTCAGCTTCGTATAAATAGCTGTTTTCGTAAAAAAATTAAATTCCCGTAACTCCCCTTCCCATAGGAATTTCGGGAAATCCGTTCTTAGTGCTCCCTCGCAGTCCCTAATGAACATACAGGTCCAATTTCAAATTCATATGTATCGCAGTTGTCGTAAAAAAAATGAATTCCCGTTTGTCCCCTTCCCGTGGGAATATCGGGAAATCCGTTTGAATTCCCATTTGTCCCCTTCCCTTGGGAATTTCGGGAAATCCGTTTTTAGTCCTTCCTCGTTGTCCCCAATGAACATATATGCCCGATTTCAGCTTCATATGTATAGCGGTTCTCGTAAAAATTATGAATTCCCGTTAGTCCCCTTCCCGTGGGAATTTCGGGAAATCCGTTTTTAGTCCTTCCTCGTTGTCCCCAATGAACATATATGCCCGATTTCAGCTTCATATGTATAGCGGTTTTCGTAAAAAATATTAAATTCCCGTTGGTCGCCTTCCCGTGGGAATATCGGGAAATTCTTATAGCCTATGTTCATCCAGGTCCAATAAGGATTCTAACGGTGAAAGAATTTTTGAAATCGGTCCAGTAGTTTCGGAGCCTATTCATTACAACCAAACAAACAAAGATTTCCTCTTTATAATATTAGTATAGAAGTATAGATAATCAAAATTATCACATATTTCTACATTTTAGAACTATTATGCGTTGATAACAATGTGTCAATGTAGTTGATTTACTGCAATATTTACACTGTCACTATAATTTCATGTACACGAATGTTTATTACCCAATATGTACGAGTATTATTGCTCTTTGTGAGCAAGATATATAAACAACATTTCTAGAGCATAAGAAAAGTCGTTATAACTGTAAATATTAGTACTAAACATATCTATTACTAGAATAAACATGACATAATTACATAGCGTTACTAAAAGAACAGTAATTACTAAAAGAAGGAGATGCAGCTGATGTGTTCTAGTGAAGCCCCGCATCAGCACAGGATTTAATAAACTACCCACAAATATATTTGAAATAACAAAAAAAAACAATAGGTACATACTATAATATTCATATTACACTTTAAAATGTGCTTAACCTTTTGACGTAATAGGGTAAAAACTAAAACTATTAAAAATTATTTTCGTCTTTTTAATTCATAATTATCCGAAAGAAATCGCAGGCGTTATTATGAGAATATAGTAATAGTAGAGTCATGGTGGTAAATGATAGTAAAACAGAACGGTTGTACACGTCCGTTTTTATTTCGGACTATAGACCGTCGTCGTTGAGGGGAAGCAGCCGGTCATTCAGAATAAAATATTCGCCGGACCGGTGTCCGGTGCATGTACACACGCATATTTATTATAAACCATGCACCGCCGTGAATCCGATAAAACACGGTCAATCGTCAAATGATGTGCATCCACGCCTCTATCCATCTACCTATAAATATATACAGGATGTAACAAAAAGGGTATGTTAAGCGAAAAGCTACGTAAATAGCCCACTGTCGAGAACCTATCCACAAAATTTGAGACTCGAAATCACATGTTTATTTTTCAAGATTGTATTAAAATTCCTGATATATTTAAAAATTCTCCAAATTATCCGGATTTGTAGTATGTAAGAATGTAAGATTTAAGTCTAATACTTCCTTGGAACCAAATTGAAAATTAAATTTGACCCTTCCATTTATTGCCTGGCAGACATTTTGAATTTTCTCCAGGATGATTAAGACACTTTTATTGTAATTCTGGATTCAAATTTAGAAGTTATCTTTATCTTCAGTTAAGAATACAAAATTAGTGGGTAAAGTTTTTGCTACCGATAATTATGGAGTTACCTTAACTTAAGTAATCTTGTAAAGAAGTAATCTTATAAACTAGAGGGCAATCGCGCAAAATGACAACGTTAACGGAACGTTTTAGGTTTTGTTTTGGTTCCATTTGACAACGTTTCAGATCTTTACAACGTCTCACTTTTGACAGTATTGTATGGTTTGACATTGCCGAAATTTTGCGCGATACGAAATGTGCATAACGTAACGTTTTTGGTTGTAGTTTAGCTTTGGTAAATGGTAAATACGCTCAAAATTTGCGCGATTGCCTTCCTAGAGGGCGTGTAAACTTTCCTGTTTTACACGTTCCTAGGAGAATTTTGGAAACCTGCTGAATGTGGCTACAGCCTTGATCTCCCTTATGAAACTGCAGTTCTGGGTTAGCCCATTTTCTGAATAGAGCCGTGTGTATGTATGTATGATTAAAGTACTTACCCAAGATTAAAAAATATGAAAACAAATAATATTTCATTGGCCACAATATTTTTCTATTATCAAATTAAAAAGAGAATAAAACGACGAACTTAAGGTTTGGTCACGGACGTCCACAAGAAAATACAATTATGTTGCTCTTAGATATAAAAGAGGAAAACTTTTGCTCACTCTGCTTTCAAGGCGAACCAATATTGTCTAAGGTAGAGGTCGTTTGACCGTAAAGTTCCGAGATGATGGCGCTAGTTACTATGTCTGTACTAGTTACTATGACCATCCGAAATCAGGCATAGGAGTTTTTGTATGAAACGGACTCTAGTGTAGATACTAGCGCCGCCATTCGAAAATTCACAGACACGCTTAATAACACATTAACCTAGTGTCAGTCTAAGATCCCTAAAGTCTCGTGTCGTGGATACTAAGCAATTATAAATAACAAGAAATAGAAAAGTAAACATATGCAAATAAATGAAATTGTATTAGGCGTTACAATTCGGAAGTTCAAACATGGTGCAATGTATTGTCTTGCATGCTAGGTGCTCGGGTCTGGTTTCTCGTGGCGATTGTAGTTAGTGCAAGTACCTGTTTTCGCAGTTATGAGTTATAAGATCCGAGGGTCAGTGGAGGGTGTAGGGCCTGGTGGTGGGCGCACCCATAGTGAATATGCAAATAAGCCATCATCATCATTTTAGTAATCTCCCCCAATGATCTCCACCACGACCTGTGGGTAGCTGGGTGGGTAGCATCGTGATAAAAATTTGGTTCAAATATTATTGTAAAATAGCCGTCTTTACCAGAGTTAATAAAGAAATGGAAAAAATTCCTCACCCAGGTGGGAATCGAAACCACGACCTCTGTATTCCGTTCCAGTGCTTATTACCACTGAGCCACCGGGTCAATGTAGAACCTAACGGATAAAGACGAATTTACTTTATGGCATGGCTCTTTTAAATTACATTATTGTTGAAACGTTATTCTTTCTTCTATCCCGATTTACTCTATTACAATATGCCAAATTATCGGCAAACAAAGCTGAATCGGCTTCAGGACACTGATGTTTAAATAATGATGAATACGATTCATACCATAAAATCCTAACTGTATTTCAATAGATGTTATGGAGAAGTGTTTTTATCTTAGTCAAGGATATTATATTGTCTTTAGTAAAATTAATGATGGATGATAATGATGATGATGGGAAAAAATTCCTCAAGAACAAGTTAGTCCAGAAACAACTTACTTGGGCCCATGAAGAGATCGTATTTCGGCTAACCCACGTTTTACTCAGCTTACCTGCATATAAAACCATGCACATTAGATTCACATTAATTATAACTTATCTACCAGAAAACATCACTTTTGTCAATTTACAAACATTTTTGATTTTCACTCTACACCTTTCCCTTTACCGAATTCACCTACTTGTAAAGTAATTTAAATATAGAAAAAAAAACAATAAAACAAAAGCAATAGTGCCTGCCATGCCATAAAGAATCCTTTATGTTAGGTTCTAAAAATCAATAACGAATGTCAAAATATAAATGAGTAGTTTTTACCTATGGGGCAGAGCTGGCCTTACCCTTTGTACTTACGAATAATAGTAGAGGGGGTAAAAAAGTGGACCAAAAACTTGACCGGCAAGATCCACATTTCTTGCCTTTCTTCTTTGATCTTTTCTTTACTGTAAAATCTGTTGGCAAAATTCGGTACTCACATTATGTGTACTCACTTACCTCGAGCGCCCGGTCTCTAATGGTAAGTAGGTACGTTTTATTCTAATTTTTTCCTCGTAGTCTAAAACTTGTACATGTCAGAATTGGTTTACGTCTACTTAATGAAACGCAGGTAAACTTTTTTGTAAATAAATGAAATGTGTTTATGTAAATTGAATTCTAAAATAAGGAAGACATTTTACTTACTCTTAAATTTCCTTATTCTCCGTCGCAGGTGTAAGCTGCCTTCGTTACTCAGTGAATGCAATTTTTTTGCTATTGTATTCCTTGAAGGCTGTAATCCTGTACCTAATTGTATTATAATTGCTATTTATAGGTAAGTATTGGCGATTTCGTTCGCACGAATTCACTTTTAGTGTTAGTATTGCATGAAGTAGAGAATGTAGCTTATGTAGGTTCTTAGTTTTCTTATAATAGGCACTATTTTAGTATTTTTTATTCTTATCTTGTATATTATATTCTCTGTAAACTATGTACAAATAACTCCCCCCCCCGTTGACCTGAAATTTTCGTAGCGTTCGTTATCGTAATAGTATTATATTTTCCTAGTTAATATTATAACCATTTTTTTTTATAATAATAATTCATTTATTTGGCCAAAATAACATTTTCACATTACATAGTTTGCTCTCTAGCCCCACACTAGGATACCCTGTGACGTGGGAACTAGTGACTTCCTATCCATTCTAGATCCATAAATACAGAATAAAGAGAAAATTAAATTAACAATTTATATAAAAATTCGAATTACTATTTAACTACGATATAACAATTGACAATTAATGATAAATAAATTTAAAATAATCCACCCAACGATGCAAATCACAAATAATGTTAATAAATAATAGGCAAATGAGGAAAGTTGGTCTCTGTGTGTGTTCATGCATTATGTATGTGCAAGTGTGTGCTTATTTGGGTATGTGCATTTATGAGATAATATTAGGTATATTAGAATTTACATATCTATGTAATACTAAGTAAGAATCAAATGGGCTCATTTGCATTCAACCTTTCTTTAATCCAGTTAAAACTTGGGCTAGGAAAATTAAAATAAAACATTTGTATTCGAGTCACGTACTCGACACTTTTCTTCGGGTTTAGTTCTGGAAATTCAGATTAGGTTCATGCAGTAATTATTTGTTACAAGAGAAGATAAAATTAAAATAACTAGAGGCGTAGGAACTTTATATTTTATAATTATACAGTTTCATAAATTTGTACGTTTCGGAGATTGTTTGGATGCTTGTTACTGTCTCTCAAAAACTATTGAACAGATTTTCATTCAGAAACATACTAGATATACCTACATAGCTAATACATCAGAATAACATATAGGTTATAGGCAAATAGGCTATAAGTCCCGAATCGCTAACTTATGCCTGACAGACCGTAACAAATCGCACCTTGGGGTGGTGACCGTTGCCAAAGCAAAAGCTTTGCGATTTTTTTTTTGGGTTGTTTAAATTCACCTCCTTTTTTGTTTGGTAGCGGTTTCATTTTGGGGTGCGAACATAGAAAGTAACATATAATTAGACAATCGACAAACAAGTTGTTAATGCTTTCATGTCGAATAAATGATTTTGAATTTGAATTTGAAAAAAAAAATGAAATAAACGCGACAAAGTGGAAATCAACATTAATACCAAAAAAATATACTTACCATACAATACACGTGGCTTTGTTCCCAAAATTGGGAAGCCAGAAATACAAAATCACGACGAAAGTCTTGGCTATTGGGGGCTAGATGTACAAGTTGTTGAGTAAATTTCTCAGTCGACACTTACGACATGCGGGAGGAGATGCAGCTGATGTATTCTAGTGACACCCCGCATCAACACTAGACATGTGTTGTTTAAATTGACCGTTATTATGTAATTCATTATCATCATTTACAGCCCTGAGGAGTCCACTGTTGGACATAGGCCTCCCCCGACAACCTCCACTCCGACCGGTCGGAAGCAGCCTGCATCAAACCGACGCCCGCGACCTTGGCCAGGTCGTTAGTCCACCTCGCGGGTGACCTTCCCACGCTGCGTTTGCCGATACATGTTATCCACTCTAGAACTTTTCGACTCCATCGGCCATCAGTTCTTCGAGCTATGTGCCCTGTCCATTGCCACTTCAGCTTGCTGGACCGTTGAGCTTTGTCAGTGATCTTTGTACGTCCGCGGATCTCCTTATTTCTGATTCAATCACGCAGAGAGATCCCAAGCATAGCTCTCTCCATTAGTTAGAGACCACGTCTCGGCACCGTAGGTCATCACAGGCAGCACGCACTGGTTAAATACCTTCGTCTTGTCATGTAATTAGAGTATGATAAACTGACGGTAAGATCCTAGGGTATTATAGGTACTTAACTTAATAGTAGGTACCTTTTTATAGCTATAAAGTAGAAAATACAAACATAATTTGGTTCGAAAACACACTTAAACATTCAACATAGTTTCTTATTCCAACTTAATTCGTTGCTAGTCCTATCTTTATACACGAAGATATCTACTGTATTTTAATTGCCTACTGCATACAGTAGCTTGCATGTAATGCATATTAAATATGTAAAGGTGTAGATACTGCCACAAAATTTGGTTCATTTTGCCACTTTTGAGCGTGGACTAACTATTACAACTAACTGACGCATTTTGTAATATAATCCAAATGTTATCTACGTAGGTTAATTAAAAAATAGTTGGTACATAGTTGAAATAATATAACGTCTGTATCCTTCTTCTGTTGGTCATAGATTTGAACTAGATAGAACAGCGAGCACAGCGAGCGCGATATGTATTTGCAATATTTAATATATTGTCTAGCCTGTATATAGGCCGCCACCGAAGATCGACGAAACCACCCGGAAAATATAGTCAAATTTATTATAGTGTTAGATAAGGTAGTTTCACTAGTGTTCTGCATTTCCAATATTCAGACAAGACATGGCGAAATTACTGCGTTCCGCTGATAAAGTTTTGCAGTGGAGGTATGCGGTGTATGATTTTAATATTTCTCTCAAAATATCACACAATATTTTTCTAGCCACAGCCTAATGAACACGAGCCCTTACCCGGCGGTGCACTACGGACAAATGAAACTGCTAATGAGGCCGGCAAAGAAGGGCAATTTGCGGCAATGCCCAGCTTTCTTCCCTAGGGACATAACCAACCTAATTACCTAACAGTAAGGTTGCAATTGCATTTGCCTCGCCAGGAATAATGGCATACATTTTTATTCTTAAATTCTGCTTTGAGTTTCAAGTTAGGGCATTGTTTTGTTTCTGATTCGTGTTTGTTTGTGTATGTAATTGTAGAGAATAATGAGGCAGGTAAATAGTTGTGAAAATACTAGAGTTCCAGCTACATTATATATGTATGTATTCGTCGTTTAAGGCTCGAGCAGACCGGATGCGTGTACGTGCACTTAAGCGTAGACGTACGCGTACCTCTGAGTTGTAATGTATGGAACTGTATAGGTACGGGCAGACCGGATGCGTATGCGTAGGCGTAAGCATAGACGTCAAGCGGTGACAGTTCCATACATTAAAGCCTCGAGCACACCTTCGAGTTTAATGTATGGAACTGTCACCGCTTGACGTCTATGCTTACGTCTACGCATACGCATCCGGTCTGCCCGTGCCTATACAGTTCCATACATTACAACTCAGAGGTACGTGTACGTCTACGCTTACGTGCACGCATACGCATCCGGTGTGCTCGAACCTTTACACTTGACAGCTAGAGGACGATAGTAAGGGCTGTAACAAGAAGTGTATGTAGCTACAGTTTGTAACAAAAGGGGTATATTATTAGAGAAGCGGGTAGATTTGAGATTCGAAATCGAATGTTTATCGAGATACGGGTAGTATCGAGATTGATATTAGGTATTTGTTCATATTCATATTCTGATGTTTTCAATACCCATTATCCGTCTTGAACAACTGTGCTTATACCTTGCTTATACGGAGAGATATAGCTGACTAGATTATACTTGCTTCAAGGGCGCTGGAATTTAATTATCTAGCCTTTGCACATAGCGTTATCGCAATAACCCGTCATATGAGCTAAAGGCTTTTACTTTGTTTTTCCAAAAAGCTATTTATATTTAGATAGCGTAGTAGATTATTATGAAATACCCTGGATGTTATATAATATCGTAACGTATTAACGTTAGTCGTTTAGATAATTTAACATCGTTTCGTATTTACGTTTGTCGATTATTAATGGACATATACATACATCCTTTATTATTATGCAGTTCTGGCTACTCCTTTGTTCTGGGAACACAGCCGTGTCTGTTATACAGGGTGTAACAAAAAGGGTATGTTAAGCGAGAAGCTATGTAAATAGCCCACAATAGAGAACCTATCCACAAAATTTGAGATCCGAAATCACATGTTTATTTTTCCCGATAGTATGGAGAATGTGAAATATCTCAGGAATTTTCATACAATCTTGAAAAATAAAAATGTGATTGCAAGTCTCAAATTTTGGAAATAGGTTCTCTATAGTGGGCTATTTATACAGCTTTTCGCTTAACATACCCTTTCTGTTACACTCTGTATATTATGTACGAGTATATGAACATCTCGGAGCAGTTTCGGGATTCCCCACATAATCTAAAAAAGTCTTCGAGTCAAATTTTTTTTTAGATAGGTCTTCCATATTTTTATTATAACATTTCGCATAACATACCTACCCCTTCTGTTACACCCTGTATATTATGTACGAGTATATGAACATCTCGGAGCAGTTTCGGAATTCCCCACATAATCTAAAAAAGTCTTCAAGTCAAAATTTTTTTTAGATAGGTCTTCCATATTTTTATTATAACATTTCGCATAACATACCTACCCCTTCTGTTACACCGTGTATACCGTAACATCGGGTTGCTTTAGCACTAGTTTGACACAGAATAAGACAAAAGTTAGACTTCTCTCAACGCTGCTTGTCAGGAGTAATAAATATTACATAGTTTGCGCTTCTCATCGATGGATATTAAGGGACACATATTTCGGAGACACGCCGCGCAAACTTAGCAGTGGGTACTCACACAACAATTGAGGCTTGCGCACCGTACATACACACACAAACACACACACACACACACACACACACACACACACACACACACACACACACACACACACACACACACACACACATGTACGTATGCACAGTGGACTTTTGACTCGCGAGGGGCAGCAGGTAAAACCGTTTCGCGTCAGTAAAACAGTTTTTTTTTGTCCAAAGTCACCCCCTGATCTAAAGCCCATGCTACGGTAGGTATTTTACGATAATGAAATCGCTAGCGTCCACTAGTCACTTATATTAAGAGGTTATGTAAAAATAAAGAACACTGTAGACTTTACTTTATTAAACAACAAAATGTATGATGGGGTATTTTTTTTTTTTTTTACAGAAAGCTAGGCAAACATTTGACCGCCATCGTTCCTGATGTTAAGCAAGATGCGGCCTAGGGTGGTACATGTTTGTCTAGATTACATAGATTATACGATCGATTTGAATTCGAACTGTAACTTGTTTCAAATCAAATTCCGACATTTAGTTAAAGAAATGGCAAATGTAGTAACATTAGAAAAATATTCTAGCCTAGGTTTTTGTTAGCAACGGACAACAAGATTTTATTGAAATATTTACTTCCAATATTAGAACAATTATTTTATCTATCAGTACCTACCGTTAGATAATTCCAATGGTTATCTATCCGTTATCCATAAATTTATCTTCTATGAAATCTTTACAAGAACATCCACTTATACATTAATTATTTCTTAATTGAATGCTGCTATTGTGCAATGCTTTATTTCCAAGGTATTTCTGTTAAAACAACTGTAAAAATAGCATTGATTTTGTTTAAATTATATTTCTATCAAATTTAGTTGAACATCAATACAAACTACCTGAACATTTTATTTGACTGTATACATGTACAGTACACGTGTAAATTTTACAGGTACAGTAATACCCCGCTTTACGCGAGGGATACGTTCCGAAAAAAATCGCGTTAACTGAAATTCGCGTATATCGAGGTTTATGATTAAACATAGTCAAAATTTAATACAAAAAAATACAAATCATTTTAATCAATCACTTTAATTCTAAGAACACTTTATGCAATACATACTCTTATTTTTTACGGAAAAATACATCTATTGTCTTTTGGGTAGAGTTTTGTTTACGTTCTTGTAAAATACGTTCATAACACCCAACACTGTTTTTAATTGTTTGACACACGGTCAAGACACGGTCATCATTATTGTCTATACTCTGCAATATGTCCAAACCTGAATAAATGGGCATGAGGCATTTGAGCGCGAAATTTGAAATTCGCGTTATAGTGAAACCGCGCGTAACGGGGTCGCGCTAAGCGGGGTATTACTGTATTAATTAAAAATCTACCTAATATAAAACAGCCGTCATTATCCTAAATCTAAATTTTATTTTAAACCTTTTAGAGTTATTGTATGTTAAATTGGCACGTGGAATTTCTAAACAAAATATTATTTTAAAAATACTGATAAGTACGTACTTATGGCTAATAATAATAATTTAATTATGGACAAAAGTAAACATATAAAATTGTAACCGTTACAATTTTCTTCATCTCTCTTTTCGAATCCCAATCACTATTCTGTCTTTCATTTACAAAATATACAAGGAGTGCTAATTCTATATTCTACTCTTAATATTGGTCAAATACAAATGTGGAATTTCTTTTAACATGTTTATTGCATTTAAAATGATTATAATTTTGGTGTCTGCATTTATAATTTAAGCAATAATGCTCTTACGTCCACATTTTTAAATTTTACGACAGTTTTTGTTAGCTTATTCATCCATAAACTATGGCTTAATTTTAAAGATAGCGGCGCGGTATAGAGACGGTATATGTGTAAAAATTTACTCCATTCACGGTGCCGCTATGTGAAGGCTGACATTTTACGGCACCTAGCAGCATAAGCATCGTCCTTACACTACCTCACACTACAGCTTCATTTTAATATGAGGATAAAAGAAAATGTCAAATACTTTTACATTGTGTAGACTATACATTAGCTTTTATATCATATGGGTCATTCTCAGGCGATAAGCTAGCGACTTGTCACTGATAATTTACATCTGTCCCCGCTCTGCTAAACGTGGGTACGATCTCCTTTATGATCCTGCAATTCTGACTTCCCCATTTCAGGAACACAGCCGAAGATACAGGGTGTAACAAAAGGGATATGTTAAATGAAAAGCTACATAAATAGCCCACTAAAAGGAACCTACCAACAAAATTTCAGACTCGAAATCGCATGTTTATTTTTCAGATAGTATGGAGAATTCCTAAAGAACTCAGTAATGTTCATACAAGCTTGAAAAATAAATATGCGATGTCGAGTCTCAAATTTTGGAAATAGGTCCTCCATAGTGGGCTGTTTACATAGTTTTCGCTTAACTTACCCTTTCTGTTACACTCTCTATATGTAGGTATATATGTGTCGCTTAGCTGCTATGCTAACTGTATTTTGAATATTCGAGTATTTTGATTTTGCAGCCATAAATCAAACCTGGCTTTATCGACAGTATTTTTGATATACAATCTATTAATAAACAATTTATTTTCAGTCAAATACTTCCAATGCATGGTTTTATGTCGATGGTTCAGTGATTTTTTAAAAATATGTTCGGCATTATGAGTCCTAGATTTTATAGGTACAATCTTTACAATTTACTAATCTTATAAACAATTAATTTACAGCTTTATTTTTAATTAACCATTATTTATTCTTTCATCCAACTGTTCTTTTCAGTAAACATTTTCCTTATTTTCATGTCGCCATAACCGGATGATGGTCTTTTTCCAGCAACCTTCATTTTGTTATTAACTTTTTTATTAATATCTGACTTTATTAATAGTGTAGTAATAGAATTTTTCATTACTAATATCTATTAGGAGTTAGAAGAAATGGGGTTTCGACGACTAAAGTAAATTTTCTATATTCCAATTAGATCTATGTCTACTAACTATTGATTTAGAAATTTTAGTAAGAATTATTATTAGGACTGTCATCATTCGAGCTGTTAAGAAAACTAGTATCAATGGTTTTAGCTTCAATAACATTAGAATTAATTTCGTCCTTACATGAACTATCTAAAGTCATACTATCAGTAACATCTAATATTTCATCAGCTACATTAAAATTAACATTCCCTTCATTACTATCATACAATCTATTTACACTGTCATTTCTTTCTACATTACTATCACGGAGAGAGCTATCGGAAAACGATTCTCTTTTCTCGACAATCACTTCGATAATTGGTCTAAAATCTTTACTCTTAAGGTCTGGTGGTCTTACAGTTGAGAGGGTGTTGGACAAGAATGACGACTGCAGGTTGTAGCCAGGCAGTAGCTTTGGTTGCAACGGCAGCATCAGGTCTAGGGATCCAGTGGTGGCTGGTCGTGGTTGCAAGGGTGGGGCGGTCAGCAGTGGTGGTTGCAATGATGCTAGGGATATCGCGCCACTCTGGGTGTTCACGATTGGGCTCTCGACTGAAAAAGATGGTTTCGTTTGGTTACATGCTTTGAGTACAGATTGACAATTTAAAGTAGTTATTTTAGTATCTAAATAACAAATGAAGATAAATTAATAAACTTACAAAAAAAAAAATCATAATGTCTATGATAAAAGAATTCTTATAATGATTTCATCAAAAATAGCTAATTTATTTTATTTTATTTTATTTTATTTATTTAACAAAAATCCACAGCTATTCTTACAGATTAGACATTAAAAATAAACAGAGAATAAAGCCAATTAAGGATTTCATTATCTATACTTAAACAGTTAAAATCAGCAAAATCAAAAACAGTGCATAAGATACGTGTGTTTAACCCTAGGCTAGAAATACTATGTATAATTTATAATAATGATTCTTGTGTTGTGTGATGTAATTGGATGAGTGTATGTGAGTGTGAGTGCGTGTGTAGGTTTATCACCATGGAATAAAATAAAACGATAATCACTTGGGACCAGACCACTACCAATAAACAAATCTAGCAAGTTCAGGTGGTGTGATAGGGAAGGACAACATGGAGCCTGTTAAGAGTGGGATTTGTCGTAGTTATTTTGTTACTTCATTCTTGTCTTCACCTAAGCATAATAAGACCTTTTTCTTAAATGTGAGTTTACTTGAGTGAAATAGAATTCATATAAGAATTACTCGTTATCACTTGGTAGTCATGACTACAAGGCGACCTTAGTAACTATAAAAATCGAAGCAGTAGCCGTAGTAATACTACGCATGTTGGCGATTGACAAACATATTATGTGCATTAAAACAGGATATCGATTTGACTATCTTTTAATATTAAATAGTAACATGTACTTAATCTAGATACATTATCTTAAAATCTAAACCCAAATATTAATAAACGTGGACTACAGATATCATAACTTTACATGACGGTTTTAATCAGAAAAATCCGTTTTCTAATCCGAGTAAGAACACTACTGGTTTAAAGTTAACCTTTTTCTACAAAACGTCACTATACATCTTAGAGTAAAGTTATGCCGTCTCCAATCCAAGTGTGTTGATATTAGTCATAACCTCAATCTTATGTTAGTAATTTTATTTTAGGATGAAGAAATATTAATAGTTTACTAATACATATTTAGTTTTATATTTTACTAGAGTAATTTGATACAGATTGTAGTGCAAGTAAACAAAACATGATGTAAAACAACATGCTATAAAAACTATATCAGTAGCGACATTAACGGTACAATAAAACATAATTTATTAGCAATAAATAAAAGCGTGTAAGCAAATTGGGATATATCAAATCCGTCATAAATATATAGGCTGCAATAATATATAGGTATGCAATTTTATGACATGCAATCACCGGAACTGTACTAGCATTTCTAATATATCTGACATAGATTTATAAAGTTTATAAAGAAGGTTTTTCTAAAAACAAAGTTACAATATGCATAACATAGGTAGTAAAGATAGAAGAAGAAAAGCACATATAATTTAGACAGTTTACAAAAAGTTTTCTTGCTTAGCTTAGACCGCTCGCACACGGAAAACTTAAAATTTAGGCGTAGTAAAGCTTTTATCACACCCTGTACAGAGCCGAAAATACCCAGCATGTTGCATCTACGCTAAGTGTAGATTTTTCCGATGCATACTCATGTGCGAACCGTCTGAAATTTACACCAATACTGAAAATACTGAAAAGCTATTTTTCACATATTGACTACGGTGATCTATCTTAGTAATTGAAAATGATATTGCACGAGTAGAGAAACCACAGAGATAGAGAAACATATGTATGAAGTGACGAAAATGTGGCCAAACACATAGCTAGCGCCATTCTTCAATTATGTAAATGGCTTATCAGGACTCAAAAAAATTGGCTTGGGGGCCCATCTCCCGTTAGTTTCTGATACAGAATGTAATAATTATGTAAATATTGAGTTAATACAGAATGTAACAAAAGGGGTGTACATATTATTTGAAAAACTTTTCACAGTTTTTTTGTTAATTGCTCACTATCCTATCCACGATACGTTCGAAATCATTTGGATATTTTTCGAAATTGTTTAGGAATTCTTCATACTATTTGAAGAAATAAACATGTGATTTCGAGTCTCATATTTTATAAATAGGTTCTCTATAGTCAGCTAATTTCATGGCATTTCGCTAAACTTACTGCTTTTGTTATATTGAGCGGAAAATAAATTGTTACTTGGTTATAGAAACAGGCGTAAGTGATAGAAAATTACATAGCATATGTAGAGAAACGTGTAATATAATAAAGAATTAGAATACTGTGATATCAAATTATATCTAACAGCTAACTAATTCGATAAATATTATGTATTAGATTCGATGTGAGTAATAATAATTATTGCGTCGTACATTCTAATTTAAAGCTATTAATATAATGTGATTGAGCAGGAAGTAAACTATAATATAAACTGCGTGCAAATAAGCCATTACATTTAAGTCTCGAGCACACCGGATGCGTATGCGTACACGTAAGCATAGACGTCAAGCGATGACAGTTCCATACATTGAACTCAGAGGTACTACGTGTACGTCTACGCTTACGTGCACGCATACGCATCCGGTATGCTCGAGGCTTTATACAACAAATATCTGACTATTTTACAAACTGTGAAATATGTGGCAAAGCAAAGCGTATGTACTGCAATGCGTTAAGACAACGAACGGAAAATTTATCAAGAAGATTACTAAAGTACATTTTGAAGCTTTGTATGTTTAAAATGAGTACTTATTACATGTTTTGAAAATCTGAAAATAGCGAGAATTCTTGGAAACAGGTAGGTCATCCATTATGTCCAGTTATAAATAGTAAATATAATAGGAAGTGTACATAAATGTGTCCATTATTTGATCGTAAGGGTCAGTTCATACACTTTTGTATATGCGACATTTTTATAATTGCCAGTAAAATCTAATTATGAGTAAACTTTTCGCTTCGCCATGTCGACTAGTAGCTGTCTTTTCTTCTCATTGTGCCACTGGCGAAATATTTGTGCTTGATACAAGAGGGGCCACTAAAAATTAAAATAAATAGAATAGAAGCTGTCTAAATACGCGTCTACAAAGCTCTACCACGTAAGCTGCCCTTGGTGACCAAGAGTTGTTTACCGATGGGGGCCCTGGCCTGCAGCGGCTGGGTGATGGGCGGACGCAGGAGGTTTGGCGGACCCTGGAGCGCCAGGCTGATCATGTTCATGCCGTTCACTCCTGAAAATTGGAAAGCATATTGGGATTGGTACAGCGGCAAAATAATCAATTTATAAATTTAACTGTATTTAGGCATTTTTACGGTGACGGCTAGATTAATCTGGCTGTTGTTTGAAATAATTTCCTATTAAAAATTTAATAAGAAAAAAGTTTATTGGCGTTTTATTTTAACCTATGCATTCAACACTCCTTGGAAACTAATCGTAAAGCCTAATAATACAAAGTAATGTAATATTATGTGCAGATTGGGTACGAGTACTTAAGCAAGCTACTTATTTTTATTCAGCTCTTCAAGCGCCATCTATAATTCAACCCGGCAAAGTTCACCAAAGCTCGCAACTTACCAAACTTGTTACTTCCCGGCGACAAGTCCTTCAACCCGACTGGATGTTTCACCGCATTGACACGCCTGTTGGAGGCGGTAGGTTCTCGGATCTTTCTGCGAGGCTGCTCTACCGGTAGAACCCGACGTCTTTTCTTTGGAAGTTTTGATCTCGCCTGTAGACAGATGGCGTTAATGTTATTTTCATTAAAAAATATAGTATTTTTAGCCTATTTATACAGTGACGTGATTATAGGTAGACGCGGGGTCTCATAATGAAATATTTATAAAAAGTGGCACGAGGGAATCCATATAAACGTAATAACTGCATTAGATCAGATTTTTGAACTTGAATCTTATGTATGTACCATAAGACTCGACTTTGCTTGTATCAATTTATGACAATAGACGCCCAGCCATACATTTGAGCAGCTATTTGTAGTGCCATTTTTTGAGCGCTGCCACTGAATCTAGTTATAATTTTATTAATCTAAGTATTTATGTTTAGTTTATTATTATATAATAAAAAACAGATTTTTTCGTTATTCAATCCAATTTTACAATATACAAAATTAATCAATGATTCAGATTTCATGAGTGGTCTTGTTATAGATATAGGGTTTAAAATTATGAATATTGATTATTACATGAATATAGTATATCTACAATGAAATAAAGGATAGAGTTTAAAACCATACATTCAAAATATTTTTTATTATGTCCAATAAAAATATCACTAAGCTTCTCGAGAAGATGATAAATAACATTGGCTTCGTTCCAAGATGTTCCAAATGGTTTTTTAAACATTAAATTGAACGATGTTGCAGTTAATATTTTCTACATAAAATAGAAGAACAATATGATGTCAGTTTTGATAAATTTACATATTTTCAGTTACAATTTTCGGAGGTAAATGTTACCACCTCTGAAATGAAATCTCCTCATCATCACGATAATTTTCCTCCATGGAAGCATACCTGGGAAGTGTCTGGTTCCCAAGATATTAGGATCCAAAGTTGAGTAAATAGACCGCGTTTTTTTGCATAAATGCACGTTGACGCGCGTAGCAAGATTTTTTCACGAGAAATAATTAATATCTGCCTATGAAAAAACTAGTATAAACACTGGAAACATATAAACTATAAATTTCGCCAAACCAAGTTATTAGATTTGTTTTGTCAAAAATTTACATCGTTTCCCTGCATTTTTTTTGGCATAAACTTACTTTATTTGATGTATAGAGAACGTAACCTTCGTTAAGGGTGGCAACGAAAAAACACCCTGTATATTTAAAAAAAAGTGGATTTGTTATTTTTCGCTTTTCTTCCTTATTTCTCTTTACGTTAAATACACATGTCTATGTAAATATTTTATTCTTTTTGTTAGAGCAAAGAAAATAAAAGAAAAATTAACCACTAAAATAAAAACATCATGAAACTTGTATCTACCTACATACTTTGTGGGATCATAATATACCTACCCACAATTTCGCCTAGTCATGTAAAATGATCGCGTAGGTTGGCAAAGGGCTTAACGTTTCGTAAACAGGACTTTAAAGTAGGGTTGCCATCTCAACTTTGAAAAACTAGGATTTGAAAAAGAAATACCAGGACATTTTGATTTAAAGCCAGGACTATACATGTGCGAGCCCAGTGACAATACGATTGGAGAGAGTTAGTGGCGTGCGAATTTTAAAACATAGTTCTTTAACACATTCAGTGCCGGCGACAACGTATTTGCTTCTTTTGGGCTTTCAAGAGGTACCGCTGACGCTTATTTGCGTCGTCCCACTAGGCGTTGACCTTATTTTTATTATTTATTTATTTATTATTCTTTAAATATTCTAGAACTTGTCAGGACTCTTAAACTCAGGACGATGCTTAAAAACTGTCCAGGACAGCCCAGGACACCCCTAAAAGCAGGACATTTCCTGGGAAAACAGGACGGTTGGCAACCCTACTTTAAAGCCAAATGGAGGTGGTAAGCAAACACCCAATTAGCATCAAGTGTCCCTGTATTATAATTGTGGAGTTTACCTACCTAGCTTGGTTAAATATCTCAAATAATATGTGTGGAATTATAATTTTGTAAGTAGGTATTTTTTGTGGAGCCAAATATTTCAGGTGACAAGCCAGGAACTTGTCACTGCTCATTACAACTGTCCCCACCATGCTAAAAGTGACTGTGGGGAATATCCTTTATGATGCCGCAGTTCTGGCTACCCCAAATCGGGAGCACAGACGTGTGAATATGTGTGTATACAGGGTGTACCAAAAAGGGTATGTTAAGCGAAAACCTACGTAAATAGCCCGCTGTAGAGAACCTATCCACAAAATTTTAGACTCGAAATCACATGTTTATTTTTTAAGATTGTATGAAAACTCCCAAGGTATTAAAAAATTCTCCATACTATCAGTACTCCATACATACTAAGTAGTAGTAAGGTTTCATGATCATTTCCATCTGTCCACGCTATGCTAAAGGTGCCTGTGGGATTTCTTGTCATTGTCATGACAACTTGTTAGCTTATTGCCATAGAGAATGCCCCAGTTCCTCACTCTTACGACATGCACGAAAAGTGATGCAGCATGGATGCAGCTGATGTTTTCCAGTAAAGGCTATACATCTTTATATCACACAAAGATAATAGTGTATATTCATAAAAATAAAAACGATGTAATAAACTTTAGATTGCTTTTAAATGTGTGTAAACATAGTATTATGCTGGTACAAAATGGAAGCAATTTTAATAAAATAAAACTGTGTAATAAAGTCATAAATATTAATGATATTTTTATTAACTCAGAACTTTCCAGACTAAAAGAATAAAGATGAATGCGTAAAAAAGGTAAACAAACATAATGATCAAACAAAACAGTTTTTATTTTGTTAATACTTTTATGAAAGACTTTTAAAATAATTTAACAAAGATAACATTATATTTAGGTCGACTATGTATGATCAGATACATTCTCTTTATAAAGTTTGATTAGAAAACTTAGTATGAGCATGATCCGTGAGAGTATGATCGTTAATATAATATTTATAACATTGTCTGTTGTCTTTAAGTATTCGTCGAGTTGTGCACTTATATGTCCATAAATATACACACATGATACATAAATATACACATATGATACATATGCTTTTATATTTGACAACGACGAACTTTTATACAAAATATTCATCCCATCTAACCTACTATATTTTTTGATTATAATTACAATATTTGTACAAAAATATTAAAATCGTTTCAGTGGTTTACACAGTACAGATGGGAAGTAGAGATTTCAAACAAAATAAAATGTTAATCAACCAAATCAATTTTTTTTATTATCACGGAAATGTTCTTTTCCACGCATTCTAAATCTCATTTAGACGTTGCCACTGGAGCCCTAATGCGGCGAGTATAGGTAATGTTACGCACCATTACTCGGCTTTTAGCAGGCTATTAGCTTGCGCTTTGTTTGTGCTAAAGTTTTTCTATTTACTCAAAAGTTTCGTGTGGAAAAAATGTGTTTATTTACTTAAGTTTTTCCTTCTCTAACATAGTACATAAGTATGAGAAAGACAAGAATAAGATATCACCTGATATATACTCGAGTTCTTCAGTCGACTCTTACGACATGCACAGATGGAGATGCAGCTGATATATTCTAGTGATGCCTCGCATCAGCACAGTTAGGATAAATATCTAATGTGTATGGAAGCATACTATGAGCCGCACATTAATATACCCACTGTTTATATATAATACATTACTACGTATCCACTCACAATTTCATTTTTAGGAGAGAAAATAACATTCACTTAGTACATTCATTTTGATTATTACATGCTGAAGTATATTTTCCTGCTTTGAAGGCAACATGTTTTGGAGTCCACTCCCAATAACGAGGGTAGTTGTGGTTCCGTCGAAATTGGACTCGAAACATCTCTGAGGAAATTGCATTTTGGTATACGAAAAGAATTTGTAAATATTTTTATTTAGAACTATTGTAGATAATGTACTCGCAATATTGCATTTTATGTAAGTATGTCAACACAAGTGTCAAGACGGATAATATAATTAATTGATTTATCAAACTTATTTGCTGCTTTGTAATTAATAATAACTCCTATGAGAAAGAAAACAAAGTACCATCTCTCATCCGGGTGGAAAAATAAATACTAAGGATACGAGCTTTAAAACTTTTTACCGATCGGATTAGTACTCGTACGCAAGTAAGTTATAATGAATTACTATGTTATTTTAAAGAGTCAATATCGATATTAGACTATAATACATACGTCAGCCATATTGCAGTACGGTACTGGACGTAGGCCTCCTGTACGACACGCCACAAGGCTTGTCGTAATGGGGCTTTTGTCCATAGTCACCACGCTAGGCAGGCGGATTGGTGACTGCAGTGCGAACTAAATTTTCATTGATGTTATCTTTTTTATGTACCCATATTTATGCAAATAAATTATCTGAATCTGAATCTGAAACTATACCTATACATACAGTCAACACGGGAGGCGCTGCTGCCCATCTCCCGGAAACCCTTAATCGCCTCATACGATAGCCACGGGCAGACATGGAGTGGTGTTATTCTACTCTGCTGACACCATACGGCAAAGAAGTATGAGGTAATTTGTTCTAAATTCACTGCGATCATATTATATTCCAAATATCAACTATGAAACTTTCCTTTTCGATTATATTTTGTATTCATAAATCAGCTTCCGAACTAACAATATAACCCTCAATGTACACAAAATCTCATTGTTGGCGCATAAATGATGGGAGAAAAGAAATAGGGTCTTAACGTAGAGCCGCGAGACAATATGACACGGATGATATTCGACCTCCTCAAACCACAACATAAAATTTACAGTACACAAACTTTTTAAAAAGCTAGTTTGGATAGCAGTGAAAAAGATATCATCACATTACAGATAACGCTTGAATCTACTAAGTTACAAATCACCAAATAAAATAATTGTTATTATGAAGGTGACATATTTTAACCCCATTTTTAATAACCCATGGCATGTTCCATCACATCTATAGGCCTCTCTAAATCAATAAAATACGTCTTGTGTATGCACTTTCGTTATGGCCTACTCTAATTGGGAATTGACCATGTATTACAGAAAGATCATCTATTCAACTAATATGTAGAATTTGATGTATAATAAAATTACGTACTGCTGCTTGCTAATTTATTCTTGTGAAGTATAAAATTATTTCCAGAAGGCAAGAGATAGGAGAACTGGCTTAAGACATATTATAATGGTATCACAAAATGCGAGAGACGATTTTAATCATAAAGTTGATGTACTGTTGCATTGGACTGTGGTCAAACACCTTTGAGCTTCTCACAGACACTTTTTTAGATCGATTACGGTGAAATGACAATGTCTCCTCTCACCTTACTACCTGTTTGGCAAAGTGGTTTCATATAATTTTATCTAATGCTAAAATGAATTGGATGTGAGTTTTCTGTGAATAGAGAGTAATATTGAATAGAGAGGGCAAGAAAAAAAGAGTAAGAATATCATTAACAAAGTAGTGTCAAAGCAAAAAAACTTGATACGTGAGTAAGTCGGTGCAGTCGACTACGTACTTGAGAGCTATTCGTAGCACTGCTACGTACTACGAATTTACTACGAAGCATACGAGCCTACTGTCTACTGTCTATTGGTAGTTCGTAGACATGATATCTTGTATTTACCATTATACTCAATCGTTTATTGCATTCATATGTAGTTAAAGACCTTAATTAATAATTGACAGATAACATATGACCCTGTTGGGCACAGCAACATGTTTTTAGTGTGGTAGGCAGACTGAAGCATTGCATAGTCAATTTCGGGTTCATTTAAGGTTAAATTTTTACTGTACCATTCGTCATGTTAATTATATATTTTTATTTATTTATTACATATTATCATGTACTTCCTGTAGTAGGTAGTATATTTACAATATTTTATTCATTTTTAATTTTAAGTCACGATTGGATTAGTATTTTTGTGTAGGTAAGTACGGAAAGGAAAGATAGCAAATCAAAAATGTCCATGTAATAAAGTAATTAAATCATTCATTTCTTTATTAATAATTTTATAATTAAATCAAATTAAAATGTCTATGTAATTAAGTAATTAAATTCTATTATTGTACTTATAATATTTAGTAAATGTATAGAATGTATAAATAAAGATATTATAAAATTATTAATAAATAAAGATATTTAAATTGGATAATATTAATCAAGTAAACTGGGAAAAATAGAAATATCTTGCTAAATATAGTCATAAGCTGAGGCTAAAGAAATGATATCTCATATACAGGGTGTTTTATCGTTGGCACCCTTAACGAAGGGTGCCAACGTACTCTATACATCAAATAAAGTAAGTTGATGCCAAAAAAATGCTGGGAAATTATGTAATTTTTTTTATTTTGATCGAGCGAAATTTATAATGTCCAGTGTTGATGCTAGTTTTTTCATAGACAGATATTAATTATTTCTCGTGAAAAAATCTTGCTACGCGCGTCTATGTGCATTTATGCAGAAAAACGCAGTCTATTTACTCAACTTTGGACCCTAATATCTGAACCAGACACTTCCCAGGTATGCTTCCATGGGGAAAAATGATCATGATGAGGAGATTCCGTAGTTTTCGGGAGCGTTGATGACCAAAAATCACCCTGTATATCTTGATTTTACTGTAAAAGTATCATTTTATCCTTTGTTACTTTCAAACGCTAATAGAGCTTTCATTCATTCATATATTTTTACCCATAAGTAGAAACTTTCTTAACTGTTGTTTTCCTTAAGTTATTCAAATGTGGCACAATTAAAGATAAGCATACAGACATACATACATGTAAACACGGCTGTGTACCCGAATAGGGACAGCCAGAACTGTAGGATCATTAAGAAAATCCAACATCCACGAGACAGGTGTGACTAGTTGCTAGCTTATCGCCTGAGAGAAAGAGTTCCTCAGTCGACTCTTACGACATACGCGGAAAGAGATGCAGCTGATGTAGGTATTCTAGCGTCGCATTAGCACAGGTTATTACTAAAGGTATTATGTCCCTTAATAACAAAAGTGCAAATTACACAATTTCTCCTAACTCACACGTTCGATACAAAGTAGCAATGACGAAGCACCACTTAACAACAATCAAGAAGTTCTCGGAAACTCACAAAGCACTTAACCAAGACTGTCCGCCAACATCAGTAATCACATCGCCACACATCAATAAAGGGCGAAAGGTTAATACTGGCTAGGATGTATGTACAGAAAATTACAAGCTAAATTAACTTTTAAATTTAAAACCTTTGAAACTTTTAAGTCTACTTACTGATGATGAATGTTGTGCTAGCCTGTAAGTGACATATATATCAGAATATTTGCTCAAATCATGTTTTTAATAATGTGTGATATTTATGTTATTGGCAAGCCTTATAAATAAATAAATAGATGATCTGTGGGGTAAGCACGAACCTCTCGATAGCCCGTAACGCTATCGTCACACTGTCCTGTCTCATAGATTTTGTTTGGGAGAGTTCATTGCGTTACGCCGCGTAAAAAGGTTCATTCTTACTATTACTTGGGACACCATTTGAAATTTTATTAATTTCCTATTAGGTACCTATGTTATTAGCGTGAATCAAAGTTTGGATGAGATTGCGATAGCTAGTATATTATTATATTTTAAAGTTTATATAAATATTATACTGGCCGCGTGGTGCCGGCAGAGTAGAATTCGTACCACCCCATGTCTGCCCGTGGGTATCGTACGAGGCGATTAAGGGTTCCCGGGAAGTGGGCAGCAGCGCCTCCCGTGTTGAAAACATAGTCCGAAATACAAACTGCGGTCACCAACCCGCCTGCCCAGCGTGGTGACTATGGGCAAATACCCCCCATGGCAGTCTTATGGCGTGCCCCATGGGAGGCCTAGGTCTAGCAGTGGACTGCAATAGGCTGATGATGATGATGATAAATATTATATTATTATATTTAACATTGTGAAATAAATCGGTTTGTTTCAACTCTTTTTTAAATTCTTTCTCTTTATAAAAGAAATAAGGATAACGTTAGATAAAACTCAATATATTTTGTATCATATTATTTTGCTGTAAGCTGTTATAATCTGCCCGTGCAACATAATTAATAGGTCACCCTATACAATTTCCTCGTAGGGTCAGAAAATTAAGGACAACCACGGAGTATGGTAAACAGCGGAACTGTCATAATGTGTGAAAATTATTTCAAAACAGCGTCACACTGCGATCGAAATTGAGGATATAGTTCCACATAAAGTAGTAACATCAATTAAAAAAAGCGGGTGGGGCTGTGTCGGGGCACACGGCCGTTGGTTTTAACGTGAAACGTCTATGTTAGCGAATCGCTTTTAAAGTAAAAGATTGAAATGAAAACAAGATGGACGCTGTTTTAAGTATTTTAATAAAAAAAGAACAGGTACGTAATAGAAACATAAAATACATAGCAAATGTTTATATATTTATTGTCACTTTCTGGTTATTTTAAATAGCAGCCGCCCACGACTTTGTCCGCGTGAGGGGGCGTTGTACCCGTGCGAAGCCGGGCAGGTTGTTGTATAGACTGTAGCCTTCCTTGGTAAATGGGCTATCTAACACTGAAAGAATTTTTCAAATCAGACCAGTAGTTCCTGAGATTAGCGCGTTCAAACAAACAAACAAACAAACTCTTCAACTTTATAATATTAGTATAGATATAAATACTGTCCAAATTACACTTATTTTTGTATAAATCAATCGGTTCAAATAAACTTGACAAACACACGAAAGAATCACCACGCTATAAAGTCGGAGTCACGAGTTACACTGAATAGAAACAAGCGTGAGCGCCGGTTTCGCACAGTTATCGCAGTATCCCTCCCCCGCCCCCCCGCTTGACCCCGACACGAACTCAATGTCATAACAGCGAGCTGAGCTGACTATATAAGTGAAATATTTACACCACATTTTTGTTTCTAAGACCAATAGTTTTTTAATTATTAAGGTACGATGATATAGACCTTTTCGTTACGGTCCAGTTTTTAAACCTGGTACCCGTATGTGTCGGCGCGATTTTAAAGACGTTTCACGTCAAAAAAAAAATCGGATTTTTTATTTCAATGTTAATATGTTGTAAACAACTGAACATGTTATAGAAATTGGCTGAAGGCATCTTATCGAGTAGGTGTACTAACAAATGCAGTTTCTATTACAGATAATATATCACTTTAAAATTATATTTTATATTATTCAATATGTTTTTCAAAATGTTAAGTTATTATCCTGTTATATTTTAAGCTTTATCGACTATGATCGCAGATTTCTTAGATATATTGTAATTAAATATAATTTCCGCGACACATTTAACCTTCTTTGAGACCCTACACTTTATCAAAACAAGTTGATAGTCATGAAATTATGTCACTTGCTCTCATAATGACGTATAGAAGAAACAAAGACATGTAGAAGTAGTACCCTTTATAGTTAACTAAAGTCCCTAAAAAACCTATTAATTTCCGGAAAGTACGAGTATTCAAACAAATTTTGCCGCGTGGTGCCGGCAGAGTAGAGTTTGTACCACCCCTGCCTGCCCGTGGGTATCTTACGAGACGATTAAGGCTTTCCGAGAGGTGGGCAGCAGCGCCTCCCGTACTGACAACATAGTCCGAAAATCACACTGCGGTCACCAACCCGCCTGCCAAGCGTGATGACTATGGGCAAAACCCCCCTGTGGCAGTAACCTTATGGCGTGCTCCGGGAGAGGCCTACGTCCAGCAGTGAGCCATAGGCTGAAGAAGAAAAAGATTCAATAAAAAACTATATACCTAGGTACAATACAATACTATGTTATTGCACAGTTATCCTCACAACATTGAACTTGGTCGAAAAAGAGGTGGATGACTTAGTGTACCTGTGCATATTTTGTTAAGCCGAAGGTTCTTTATACTGTTCTATTTTCATATCGTTTCGCTTAACATACCACGTATTTTACACCCTTATGTATAAGAGTATAGGTAATATGAAACTAGGTTGAATTACCTCTAACAAAGCCATCAACTCATACTATTTGCTATAATAGCCCAAGATCCGGACGTGGAAATATAATTATAATGTCGTCGTCGTCGTCAGCCTATTGCAGTCCATTGCTAGACGTAGGCTTCCCTGAGAGTACGCCACATGGCTCGATCTCCCGCTTTTGCCATCCAGTCACTACCAGGCGCCCTCTTGAAGTAATCGGTTCATCTGGCCGGAGGGTGTCCAACTCTACGCTTGCCGAGGTTAATTTAATGTATTTCTTAATAATGACAGGCAATATTAAAAATATAATAATTTATGACGTTATTTATAAATTAATGTATGTCTAAAATAAAGTTATTTCTTGCTTCTTGTGAAAATATATATTTTAACTTGGGCATATACAAGATACAAAAGAAATGCAATATAATTGTATTGATTCAAATTTAAAAACATGTGTGAAATAATCAAAGGTTTAATCTAAAATCCGAAATTTTCGGGATTATCTGTGAATAGCCAGTTATATTGCACTATGTTCAACACGGGAGGCGCTGCCGCCCACCTCCCGGAAACCCTTAATCGCCTCGTACGATAGATACCCACGGGCAGACATGGGGTGGTACGAATTCCAGCATGAGCACTTATTCTTCATGAACTATAATATGAAATTTTGACAATTTAAACAATTTATTCAGTCAAGCCTTATTTGAACTTCTATGATGCTCTGGGAGTGAAAAAAAGGTATAATACTACAGCTGCTTCTCTTCCCGGGCATACTGTACAAGTTAGTAGAGGGACAAGAGGGTCTTGGTGTTTTGTAGGCGATGGGCTGACCGCCTGTCACTACTAACCGAACATGTACATCTCAACTATACCCTCAAAATTGGTCAGAAGTGACACCATGTGGTTCTATCGGCCCTTGGTGCTCTGCCTACCCCGTAAGGGATAAAGGCGTGATTATATGTTATATGTAAGCCTTATTTGATTATAATCATATCGACAAATTATCGAAATCGACTATAACATCACTATTTAATATCTTCTAATTCTGGTAACCCTTTATCTGTCACTTACTTGTCAAATTAGTCTGTCGAATTATGGTTTTTTAGTATAGCTAATATATCTATATAATACAAAGACAGACATATTGTCATGCTATGTTTAATTATAGCCATGATATAAAACATTAGCAATATGAGCTCTATGTCTATAACAATAGGAGCCGGTACAAATCTCTACCACAAATCACTGGCAGGTGGATTTAATCAGAGCTTCGCCCAGAAGGTAATTTACGCCTCACTAATATCCTACGGACATAGCCCTTACTATGAAATGTAGATTGAGACTAATTTCTAGTATTCATAGTCGAAGTGAGGCTTGAGTACGATGAGATCTTACTCAAGGAAGAAATCTTCTTCGTCAACTTCAGCCTATCGCAGTTCACTGCTGGACGTAGGCCTTCTCTTATAGCACGCCACAAAGCTACTGCTATAGGGGGGTTTGCCCATAGTCACCACGCTGGGCAGTCGGGTTGGTGACTAGAAAGAAGTAATTTGTGTTAATGACAGAACGTTATTTTTCATTGTTTGTCTTATCTTTCCTTTAGAATTGTCCATATTTTTATACAAACAGGTAAAACCAGTTATCGAAATTAAAAATCTTGGTCACATAGAATAAAGTTGAACACTATTAACATTACATATTAGATAGAATTGAACTACCCACAGAAGGTGCAATACACGGTCTTTAGAACTACAGAAATATATGAAAATCTTGGTAGCAAAACCTTTAAAGCTTGTCTAATCCGGGAGTCGAACGTAGCATATTGAGTTTGCAGGTCATTTCAGTAGGCATCTTGATAAAATGCCCACTTCATATTAAAAGGAATCGGAGAACGAAATCAATGTTTTACGTAAATGTGAGAAATCGATCACCAGTTTTTTATAGAAACCTTTCGTCTTTTAATTTGATTAAAGACATTTTCACTTAAACCTTATGGTAATGCCTAGTTACAATATGCTTAACTAGGGTTACAGGTTCAATTTCTGTAATTCATAATAATTTATTTTATCAACAAAATTTTAATAAAATGCTATCTACCTATATTATTTACAGGTAATCGTCAGTTGTAGGCAGATGAAAGCATGGCAACGGTAAGTTCTTTAAACTAAGTACATACTAGACTAGACTTTTAAATTTAACCATAACAACCCAATCATAGAATATACATGTACTTTAAAGTTTTGAGCACCCTTAGTCAAGAAGCAATTTTTGTATCACAATAAAGCCCACTAGTGGGCGCTTGTAGCTAAACTGATCGCAGCGTCGCTTATCATATTCAATCATGCGTTTAATAACTTGGATTCAATCAAATAAATATACCTACCTACATATATCAGACTATTGCAGTTCGCTGTTGGAGGTAAGCCTCCCCTAAGGTACGTCACGAGGCTCGATATTTCATCTGTGTCATACAATCACTACCAGCCGCTCTTTGCAAATCATCGGTCCTGACCGGAGGGCGTCCTACGCTACGTACGTCGAGGCGCGGTCTCCATTCGATAACCCCCGATGAAATAAATACATAGTGTGTGTATATTACACACAGAGAATTTCGTAATTGGGGTATTTCTATTCCAACTTATAGTGGGACGAGTAATAATTCATTTAATTTTTTACATATAAGAGGAGGGATATACTATCTGCCTTCTACAAACATAAATAAGGTAACAAACAGTAACAAAACAATAATCAAGCCCACATAATACCATCAAATCCTCAGCGCGTAGGAAATGGCAACATTCCGTCATAGTCGAGAATGTATTGTGCCCATTCATTTTGCGAGAACATACACGGGACACAGCTCCTTGTTTCAGCAAACATAATTTTGATGTCAAATCTTTGAGATTAACAACGAAAACGTTTAAATTTTCTTCTGCTTTTTCACATTTGTAATTGATATTAAAAACGAGATTCGACTTTTTTTGTCTTTAGAGGTAATGCCTATGGGTAAATATACACATTCGTTATTTTTGCATTTATGTTGACAATGAATTAAGGTGAATGAGAATTTAATAAGTTATTGGGGTAGTAAGTGTTGTGCACGTATGTTTTGAACTGTTCTACATTTTTTTCTTAATAATTTTATATGTCTGTATGTTTATTTTATAGGAATAGGTACTTATGATGTTCCCAATGAAATCTTTGTCAAAACTTCAGGCCATGAACATTGACAACATAAAGTAAACACCTTCTACATACATAATATATATGACTGTATATTATGTATGTAGTATGTATGTAACTGACCAAGAAAGGAGTAGCCAAAACTGCAGGACAACAAAGGACATTCCACAGCTACGCTATATAGCGGGTTCAGATGTTAAAAATATATATAGCGGGTTCAGATGTTAAAAATATATATAGCGGGTATAGATGTTAAAAATGAAAGACAAGTTGCTAACTCATCGCCTAAGCGCATACACCTACTCGTATATTGCATAGTCGACTCTCACTACATGCACGGAAATAGAGGCAGCTGATGTATTTTAGGGGTGTCTAATGTTTGCCCGAAAATTATGTGTACGAATACTCTAATTTGTTATTTGCCATAGTATTTATGTGCCAGAATTTTACTTGCCCGAATTTGTTATTTTTGCCATAATATTTATGTGCCATGGGTACTCTTTGTTTGCCCGAAAATTAGATTTCATTACGAATGCCTTATAATTATGGCTAACTTAAAATTGTTTTTATTTCTAATACTTACCTACTTATCACTATAATCGACCCTTTATTTTAAAAAGCTATTAGCATTCTGGCATTAAGCCAGCCGCTGCTGCGGCACGCTCGCTTCGCTCGCTCGGCTTGTGCCCCAAACCAAAGCTAAACCTGTGCATCGGTTTATTTATGATTTTATGTCATATGATTATTATGGCTTACAATGATTATGACGTATGGAACATATGGAAAACAAAGTTTCTAGCATATGACTATTATGGCAAACAAGTGAGTATGAGATATGAAATAATGAGAAGCAATATTATGTCTGTTGACCATTATGGCAAATTAAATTCTGGCAAGTGGAAGTATCTCGTATTTTAGGGAGGTCCGCGTCAACACGAGGACTAATACCTAATAATACAAACAAAATGAAAACAGTAGTAATATCACGTAAGATTATTAATTCTGTTGCATATGACTACTCCTACACTGTCTATGCAGTCAAGCTGTGGAACTCACTACCGCACACCATACGTGATTGTCCTACAATTGACATATTTAAGAGACAAGTAAAGGCATACTACCTTTCTCTTCCTTAGTAGGTCTGTCGGTTATTTTATTATTGTAAGATACTTTTATTGTAAGTCTATGTAGGTTAGGTTTATTATATGTAGATATGTATTATTATTTAGGTATATTGATATTATGTAGGTTTATGTAAGTATATTTATTTGGTATTGTGTACACATACAATCTACCTTTTTCACTCAACTTTCGCTATCACAAGTGGTTTGCTGGAAGAAATCTCTTATAGGGATAAGCACGCCTTTGTACATTGTCAATGTAAAATATTTTTCCATATAAAATGTCTGTGTACAATAAAGAAGAACAATAAAGAATAAAGAAGATTAACGAACATAATCTAGAAATTCTAAGACTTGCAGTATATACGCTTACTTATATGTCATAATGTACCGGTGAGTGATGATAGCCATTTATCTACGTAAGTAACCGTATTCTGAAGTGGAAAGCAAAAAGTACAATGAAAAAAGCTGTAAGCTAAAAGTTATATAAGTACTTGTTATCTGTTATACTGATGCGGGCTTCGCTGAAATACATTAGCTGCATCTCGATCCGTGCATGTCGTAAGAGTCGACTAAGGAACTCAGAGGCGTTTTCATAGGCGATGAGCTAACGAATTGTCACTGTTGAAGCCAATTCTCGAAAGGTCTCGAGTTGGAACGAAGCCGAAACGGAACCGTTTTATAGACGCTCAGAACATAGAACAACGTAATTAGACACATTTCAGGACCGGAGAGATATTTGTTTTTATTCTGTCATACTCGCGACCGATGCCTAAAATATATCTTATTACTCAAGCGGTAAGTACATATTGCTTCGCACCGTTTTTCGTTAACAGTTCGATAGTGGTTGCGTTTCGGCTTTAAAAATTTCAAGAATTGCCCCCCTGGTGGTATCCGGTTCCGCTATGCTAAATGTGGCAGCAGGATTTCATTAATTATTTTGAATGAAAGCGCTAGTTAGTTACAATGGGTATGACTACATTATATATTTAATTGTAATCAGACGTCACTGTTCGGAGTTAAAATTTGGTGGTGGGCGAACCCTCGATGGACTACATTATATGTTTTAATGCAAACGTTACATAGTTCCGAAACAAATGTTTTATGTAATAAAAACACGTAGGTAGGTTACATTTTACGTATAATAATTATTTACTAAAAGTCGTATCTTCACTACTCCCCATATTCTTTATTTACCAATAAACGGCATTTTATTTCTATTTGCTTCTAGACTATAAATCTGCTCTGTCTTTAGCTTTACTGCTGAGAGTGAAAGCCATTAAAGGAAAGGCTTCCTGCAGTGACCTTGTGCCAGATCAATCCAATCAACGACACGTGGAAGCAGTATAGTGTATCCATTAGAACTGCATTCTATGCAGCCTAGGGGTAGACTTTGAACTGTCAAAGCAGGGCCGTTTCGAGACGAACCTCAGGTTTATATTGTAACTTGCAACTAGTCTGCAACCGGTCGCTACTTGGCGGATTAACGGCTATTTTCAATACATACATACATATAATCACGCCTTTACGAGTATCCCTTACGGGGTAGGCAGAGCACCAAGGGCCGATAGAACCACATGGTGCCACTTCTGTGCAAATTTGAGGGTATAGTTGTGATGTGAAAGTTCGGTTAGTAGTGACAGGTGGTCAGCCCATCGCCTACAAAACACCAAGACCCTCTTGTCCCTCTACTGACTTGTACAGTATGCCCGGTAAGAGAAGCAGCTGTAGTATTATACTTTTTTTTTCACTCCCAGAGCAGCATATAAGTATTTTCAATACTAGAGATAAAAAAGAATCTCGGATTTTAAAAATAAAAAGTGAAAAATGTATTAACACAATTGATGGTTAAATTTGAGAAATGCAAAAATCTCTCAAGATCGGTTATTGAAATTGGCTGTAAAAGAATTCTATTTTATAATCTATCATCGACGGAGCACTAAATTTTTAATATAAGGCCGCTAAACGCAGTCTAAGTAGGTACGAGTATAAACAAATATTTTATTTCGAGTTGACTACTTTATTATTTTTTAACCCTTATTCTTAGATGAATTATAACTAGATTCAGTGACAGCGCTCAAAAAATGACACGACAAATAGCTGCTCAAATGTATGGCTGGGCATCTTTTGTAATAAATTTATACAAACAAAGTCGAGTCTTATGGTAACTACATAAGATTCAAGTTTAAAAATCTGATGTAATGCAGTTATTACGTTTATATAGATTTACTGGTGCCACTTTTTATAAAGATTTCATTATGAAACCCCGCGTCTACCTATAAACATGTCACTGCCCTTATTCAATTATTTGGCATTTGTTTTATGGCCAGCTGCCTGCCTGACGTAAGTGTGAAATTAAAGTTAACCAGATATCAGTTTGTATTAAATAATTTTTTTAAATAATGTTTAGTATGGTTATTAGCGAACATCCTGGTTTAATGCCTAGTTAATATTTTCCATGTAAATTGAAATCTCCGAACCTATCCTAGTCTAGTTAGTGTCCCAAATCAGGCCCTGAATATTCATGCAGGTAAATCGTTTGAGATGCTAAACTGATTACGATGCGGTTTTGCTAAATATAATTGCGGTAAAGTGTTCATCCCGAAGGTAAGCTTGTAAGACTTGATAGAACTGTATTAAATACATACACATAGCTGGATTTCCAAAACAAAGCGAAACAAAACAAAACAAAACAAAACAATTGGTAGTAAAATTCAACGGCCAAGTCACACAACATTAACTATAATAATAAAGAAATTGCAGTAAGGAACCTTAGACTTGGCACGACTAGATTTTATTACTTTTTAGAGATAAACAAGCAGCTCCATCCAGACTTGGCTAGTTTTTTAACCGACTTCAAAAAGAGAGGTTATCAATTCGTCTGTATGTTTTTTTTTTTTTTTTTTATTTATGTTACCTCAGAACTCCGTCATTTATGAACCGATTTCATTTTTTTTTATAGTTGGTCATGGTATACTTCTAGGTTGGTCCCATATTCACCATATCAGGATCTGATGATGGGATCTTGGAGAAATCGAGGGCAATCCTCGAATATTGTAGGCACATGTAGTCTGTTTTTATACTTTTACTGAGCGTTTTGATCACCTACATATAAAACATAACATCTGATGATGGAATCTCTAAGGAATCTAGGGATATCCTCAAATATAAAAGGCACGAGTAGTCCGTTTTTAGATTTTTATAGAGAATTTTGGTCAGCTACACATAATATAAAGGAAACGAGGGTCTGATGATGGAGCCGCCGAAAAACAGATAGTGGAACTTTTTAGTAACAAAATCCCCCTAGGGCAGGGGGGGCCTACGTCCAGTAATGGACTGCAATAGGCTTATGAAGATGAAGATAATTGTGTTAAGTAATTAAATTATATGTTGCGTTAAGCCGTGTCCGAAGTAAGATGGTTATAGAGGAAGAGGTAGACATGAGAATAACGAGATGACGGATAATAGGGATGAATGAAAAAAGAGTACCTACATATTGCACCGACCCCAAATGATTGGGAACAGGGCAGGAAGAAGGAGTGTAATTATATGTTGCTTAAATAAGTGTGTACATGGCTGTTGTGCTGCCAAATCTCTTATATTCCTCCGAGGCGTGGTGCATGTACCGTCACCACATACGCACTCTGGATCGATTCCACCTCAAGTGCCTCCGATCCATCATGAGAATCAGATGGTCCAACCGAGTGCGTAATACCGAAGTATTGCGAAGAGCCAATGTAAGTGCCATTGAGGCCTACTTAATGCGTCGGCAGCTTCGGTGGTGCGGTCATGTGTCTCGTATGGCGGAGGAGAGATTGGCTAAGAGCATCTTCTTTTCTGAACTAGCACAACGACCAGAGTGGCGCAGGACGGTGTTAAAGCAAGTACACGAGTTCGAGGAGCAGCGTCAAGCTGACCTTGACGCTAAACGTGGTGAACTTAAGACTCGTCCTCCTGCTGCCATTATCTATAATACAATAATGGCGCACTAACCTGTCCTCTGTGTGCGCGGGCATTCTGGGCGAAGATTGGCTATGTAAATGTAAGCCATCTCCGAGTGCATGAACGCCAACTTAGTAATATCTAGGAGTAGAAGTGGTCGCCATGACCGAAATTGGTCGGAGGTCATCATTATCATCATAATCATCATATTGTCAGACGTAAAGTTTCGAAGCCTAGTCCTTTTTCTCTTTTGTCATGTGGCCTATTTTATATAAAAATTATATAAATCTGACAATATTATGCCTCCTAAACTTCGTACACGGCTTAACGCAATATATATTTGCCCTTTAGTTAAATTTTACTTTAGTAAGCTCGAGTTTTGGGAGGAAGTCGGTTTTTTTACGGAATGTTTTTGGTGGGATTTCACTTCTATTTGTAGAAACGTGGGCTTTATATGCGTATTAAAAGCAGAAGGGGAGGCATTTGCCCAGCAGTGGGACGCTATAGGCTAGATTAAATTAGAAGATGTGTCCCACTACACTGGATTTTTGCAAAGACAGTCGATTTTTTAATGTACCAATAGTAGAAGGGGGCATTACCATATCTCTAATACAGCTGAGGGTTCTTCATCAGATACTTCAGACCTTCGATTTTTGACATCAAATGAAGCGGCCCACCAAGTTAAATATTTTTTGTAAAGGCGGTATGTCGATCTCTAATAGTTTGGTTGGGCTCTTGTGTTTTCTAATCAGGGTCACCAGGTACTCCAGATCTTCGATTATCCTAGTTTTTATAGTTTTCTCTTTATATGGCCATTAAACCCTAACTCTGTACCAAATTTCAGCTCTCTGAGTTTATGGGAAGTACTAGTTCTATTTTGATGATCATGAGTGAGTGAGTGAGTGTCATAAATGCGAAACTCTGCATTCGCTTAACTTCGGAACTAAATGACCTACAGACTTTAAATTTTGGATTTAAAGTATGTGATTATAGCTTACTGGATGACGAAAATTTCTGCGTTCTGGTCTTATCCAGAGGTTCTCAAATAGGGGCCTGAAAATGCGGCAAAATGGTTCCAGTAAAGGATGGTACGGCAGTGTTTGCTTCGCGCTCGACTTGGCGGGGGCACTGCCGTGCCCTCCGATACATACTATTAATAACCAGAAATGATTATAATGAATTAAAATACGAAAATCCAAGGTCCAACTTATATAAAAAATTGATACCTTTAAGCCATCCTTACATTACATTAGAGTTTATTATTTCAACTAAGTATAACTTATAATCCTTACATAGCAAGAACACAACTCAAACCATTTTGTTTAATTAAACCGAATTGTTTAATCAAACTAAAATATTAACATAACTAAACGCTGTGTAAGCGAGTTTTAGCGGTGCTAATGATCGAATAAATCGACGCTAACGATTACTTTGAGCGATGCAAGTTATAGGAGTAAGCGGTGAAGCGCAAAGTTACATCGAATGATATATAAAATAACTTTTTATTAATAGTACAGACAAGCATATTCTATCTATGGAAAGTGAACATGAACAGTTAATGCCAACTTTCTAGGACTTCTTATTTGCCACTAACTATATTGCTGCAATGCCTGCCTAGACGATATATCAGTCATTTTCTGAACATACTCTAAGTATATAAATAAAAACATTGGTGAAAGCTATTTTATATGTTGTCAATCAATTTATCTTCCAAATCTTGTTTGAATGTAAAACATAGTTAAATTTTATAAAGTGCCTTAGGTGTCTCCATATCCTGCTCAAGAATATTTTAGGTAGTTACATCGCGTACATCATTATCTTTTTAATACCGCAACGGCTCAAAAACATACCAAAAGTTCATAAAGTGGTATCGATCAATTCCCTATGATTATAAAAATGAGTTATGCGTATATCAACACATAACTATCATTCTTGTGCTTATACATATAGGACTTTACTTAAATACACTAGATTCGTCTCATTCTGTGCATGTCGTCAGAGTCGACTATGGAACTCGGGCATTTTCTCAGGAAATAAGCTAGCAACTTGTCACTGATCATTTACATTTATCCCCGCTTTGCTTAACGTGCCTGTCGAATTTTAATAATGTTCTGAAATTCTGTCTACCCGATTTCCGCAAAAACGCTGTGTATATATGTATGCAACTATCGTCATTTACCGCAGTCTCTAATGACTTGTACCACACACCGTCCGATCTAACTATTCGCTATTTCCTGTCGTAACGAGGCGAAGACGGCGCTCGTTCCGACGTTGAACCAATTTATTCCTTAAAACAAACGGCATTAGTTAGGAAAATGGAAATTGGTACGTTTTCCTTCTCGGTTTAATTTTCTACCTGTAAGTTTCTTTATCAGTAATAAATATGGGTTTTATGAAAACTTCATTTGAAGCAGATAGAAGAAGCCTAACAAATAAATGAAACTTTTATAATCCTGTAAATACCTATGGCATAGCTACTAGAAATTTGATCAAATGCAAATATTTTCAACATCTCCAAATGGATAATAAATACTAGTTTATTATGTTATGTGATGTATGTTGTTTTAATAAATAAATAATTTTTGTATAGTTTTTTAATAAGTTTTAAAATAAATAGTCAATAAAAATCCACTTAAAATTGCCGACAAAAAGGTTATTTGTACTTAAAACTTGTTTCGGAATAATAAGTAGTTTAGCATTTAAGGGCCTTCCCCTTAAACGGGTAATGTACAATAAATAATTTGAATAAATGCAATTAATTTGATGTAAGTATACTTTAAGAAACTGAAATTATTAAATTCATAAAGAGGTAAATTTTACCACTTTTAATAGCTCTAGGTATTGGTAGGCAGCAGCGCCTCCCGTGTTGACAACATAGTCCAAAAATACAAACTGCGTTCACCAACCCGCCTGCCCAGCGTGGTGACTATGGGCAAATACCCCCCATGGCAGTCTTGTAGCGTGCCCTAGGGGAGGCCTACGTCCAGCAGTGGACTGCAATAGGCTGATGATGATGATGAATGGATTATAAATTATTTTAATTAATCACTATAACCTTGTCATAACAATGAAACATGTCCAACTTGTCCCAACTATCGACACAATCCGTTTCAAAGGGACAAGTTCGCTTGTCAAACTTTAAAATTAAGCTCGCAGTGCTAAAAACTTTTACTAATTTATTGAGTTTCGCAGTTTCAAATTTAACTTTAATTTTTTAACTTCTTTGTTAAAAACTGGATGTTTAAATCTTTGTTCCTTTTATTTGTGTTTAATAAGCGATGAATAATTAATTAGGTTTTAAGCGCGTTTTCCACTTCAAGTCCTGTATTTAAAAAACTTCAAATCAACACCTATCTCCGCTATATTAAATGTGGTCTCCTTTGTTATAGTTTCGGCTATCCTATTTCGGCAAAACAGCCGTTTGTATATGTATGTATTTAAAAAATTACGATTATATATACGATACATACATATAATAATATTATAAACGTGAAAGTTTGTGAGTAAAAACGGCTGGAGCGATTTTGATAAAATTTGGCATGGAGTTAGCCTGACACCCTGGATTAACACATACCTACTCCTTTTGTCCCGGAAAAATATTTTTATCCCGGATAATTTTGACATTTTGTTCTTTCTGCAGTTCACGCAGACAAAGTCGCGGGCGTCCACTAGTAGTTTCATATATTCATTTTCATTCATATTTTAACATATAACATATCCACTGTTGGAAACAATCTCAATTTAACCGTCAATTTTATAAAGTTTTCTACATAAATGTTACATTCCCGTCACCTGTGACACGGTAGATATACAAGTCTCCCCTGTAGCGTGCATAAATGTCGCTTTAACGCAATGGAGCGTGAAATTTAGTCAATGCCTGTCGGAAGAGAAAGTAAGAAAATGTTTTGATAACGTGTGAATAGATTCACAAAATTTTATACTAGAATCTTATTTATTGCTGATAAATATGTTATCATATAGTTTTTTGCAAGTTCATAACTATTTTATAAATAATAGAAGACGCCCGCAACTCCGTCCGGTACAAACAGACAGGCATCCTCGCGATGATAGCAGGCAGACTGGACAGTCGCTATACTCGGCCAGTCCATACTGGACCAGGATGCATCTTAGTGTATGTACTAACATATTCATGTAAGTCATTTGTGTATAGCATTATATGAATCATCGCTGTCTGTAAATTAAATATATATATATATATATTTAGTTACTTTCACATTTATAATATTAAGTACGGATTTGTATTGATTTAATCATTGGATTTGGGTAGCTTAGTTGAGAAATTTAGATATAATGTCTCGGGTTAAGTAGGTAATGTAGCCTGTGCTGATGCGAGGCTTCACTAGAATACATCAGCTGCATCTCCTTCCGTGCATGTCGTAGCAGTCGACTAAAGAACGCAGTCAGAAGCGTACTCTGAGACGAAAAGCTAGCAACTTGTCACTGATAATTTACACATGTCCCCGCTATGCAAAACGTGGCTGCGGGATTTCTTTTATGATCCTATAGTTCTGGCTACTCCATTTCGGATACACTCTAACAAAAAAAATTATGTATGTATGCAGTTAGTAACCACTTATACAGCAGCACTTATTAAGCAGTATTGAAGTAAGCAAAGTGAGAAAAAATAACTTTTTGCATCGTTTAATTATCCTAAAGTTTTGATACCGATTCCTAGTTTTTCCCTAATAAATGCCATGGAAAATATCCTATCTAAGATATCACAAAGGAAGCGTGAATGTCAATCTGTCTTCCGACAATCCAATAGAATAGCGTCAAATACGAAACATAGTGGTGCCACAGTGTAACCATCAAAACAATATTAAATTTGTCTCTCCTCCTAATAGAGGAAAATTCACATGGTGCATTTTCGCATTAAACTGTACAGTCTCTAAAATACTTATTTTTCAGGAGATTGCTTTAAGTAATTCACGTGACAGTGATACGATGACGTGACGTGACAGTGAATCATTAACTCATTTTCGAATATTTTTCGAAATCATACACTTTTAATGTGAAAAGGCGATGCGACAATATAATAAACAGGAAACATGTAGATATGAATTAAACTGGATATTGCTTGTTCAGTGATGAATGATTTAGCTTAAACTAATTGATACTGTTAAAATTGTTAATGTTTTATTTCGACTCAAAAGAATCCTATAAAAGAAGTAGTTACTGACAGTTGATAAGATTTATTTATGGTTTTTATGTTAACAACATGCTGAAGGAAGTGTATAAAAAAAATTGAGAATAACGTCAAATATAACTAGCTATATAAATAGGTAATAACAGTTATTTTACCTAATACAATCATAATTCTTATTTAGGATGAAAAGTTGTCTTACTGTAGTTACTTACTCTACGGTAATTTACTATTATTCGAAGTATAGTACCTAAAGGAAAGGAAATATTACTCTAATATTAAAGTGAAGGAAAGTAGAAGGGTAAGGTCGATGATAGTATACTCACTGAAGAAAAAATGTAGTATTTTTACATTGAGTAGGTTTAGAAAACTGGGTAGCGTAATGCGTGTTCAGGATGTGTGTGATTTTGTATTTTTATGCTTGTTATAATATTACTGTTTACTATTATACGGCCGATTGGTGTAGTTGGTAGTGGCCCTGCCTGCGACGCCATAGGTCCTGGGTTCGAATCCCGGTAGGTGCAAACATTGATGTGAAAAATATCGATGTTTGTTTCCGAGTCATGGATGTTTATATACTTATCTATGTATTTATATACCGTTGCTTAGTACCCACGACACAAGACCTTAGGGATCTTAGTGTGGGACTAGGTCAATGTGTTGTGAAGTGTAAAAAAAAAAAAAAAAATATTAAAGTTTCTGCGAATGTTGTGAATTTTCAAATATTTCTTAAGTACTCTGCTGTATTCCAAAAATGGGGTAGCTAAATCTGCAGGATGACGAGAGAGATACTATATCCACGTTCAGACTAAATATATGAAAGAGTATAAAATATAAGTTAAATGGTTTCCGAATCATACAATTAAAAATTCTCATATAGTTTAATAAGCGTAAGTTTTATAACAGCGACGAGTTGGCGCCATTAAAACACGCAATATAGCCTAAAGCCGCCATTTTGCGAGCCGAAGTATAATTCCCACTATAAAGCACGGGGTGTTAGAAAAAATACTGGCAAAGAGTGCGTCGGAAACTTGCCAGGGTACTGTAGGTTTTATTAAATACTAGGGATCCGCCCTGGTTTTGCATGGGTGTAATATCCTTTCACGTGCACAAAGTCATTGTTTTTAGACTTCTTCGGGCAATTTTTTTTTTTTTTCTCCGTAAGAAAAAATGCCGCGTACATCTAGGGATATTCTAAAAAAAAAAAAATTTGCAAAATCGGTTCAGGTGTTCTCGAGATTCGCGTCTAGTAACACAATCAGCGATTAATTTTTATTTTATATTATGGAATTATTTAATCTAAAGATACATCAGTAGGTAGTGCTGTGAACCACTTAAATAAAACCTCATTAGTACCTTAGTGTTCATATTATATAAAGAATACTAAGATTGTTTTGTTATAGGTACCTAGTAGGTAAGTAGGACTAATTAAGTTTTATTTATGTGTGTCACAGAATTCTTCTGTGTTTTCTCGGTTCTTTTTTAGATAAATAAACATTTACCGGGATTTTTTTTTACAATTAGCTAGGCAAATATTTGACCGCCATCGTGCCTGATGTTAAGCAAGATGAGGCTTAAGGATAAGGGATCAAGCCCATCTTTAGGTACTTACATAGTATTATACATATCTAAATATTTCAATTACGTTGCGTCAAAAAGTTTTCGTTAGACTACTAATTTTTTTGCAAAAAAAAAGGATTTTTAGGATTGAATGAATAGAGAATAAATGGAATAAGAAATAAGTTGTAGGTTTTTATTTTTCAATAAAATTATTAATAAAGAAAATGGAAAAAATTCTTCACCCGAGTGGGAATCGAACCCACGACCACTGCAAATCGTGCCAGCCGCTATAACCACTAAGCCAATTACTCGGATGACGATTTTTTAAATCTCTTTTCTAAATTACATGCAACGTTATTCTTCATCCCGATAGCTATACATTAGCCAAATCTCGGCAAACAAAGCTGAATCCTCAGCACAATGTTTAAAGATGAAATTTTTCAATGTTAAACGAAAGAAATCTTTATACATACATTACTAAACAGTTAAATTTAATTTCATGTATTAGTTCTGTAGATTTGGTAACATTTAACAAGAAATTTTGTGATCTTTTTGTTATTTACAGTTAGAAATTAAGGATGTAGTGTGTATGTTAGTTTTAGTAGGTACTGTTATGTGGAACCCTAAAACCCTGAGCTTGAAGTAATATAAGGGTGAGCTTCGTTAGTTCTACCAATTAGCGGACGTCGCGGAGTTAATTGGGATTTTCCGTAAACTCTGGGACTACGAGTAATATTATATTTAAATAATTTCACCACTCTTTTTGTAAGTAAAAATAATTTAATTAAATGTAAAGTTTTATGAAAGAGCAGTAATTAAATAAATAAATAAAATGGTTTTTCGTTGTCACCCTTAACGAAGGGTACGTACTCTATACATCAAATAAAGTAAGTTTATGCCAAAAAAAAAATGCTCGGAAACGACGTAAATAAAAAAAAATTATTGATCGGGCGATATTTATAGAGTCCAGTGTTTATGATAAGTTTTTTCATAGACAGTTATTATTATTTCTCATGAAAATATCTTGCTACGCGCGTCAATGTGCATTTATGCACATGTATATCACTTATATGAGTTGGACCCGATTACTTGGCAATTATTATTTATTTCAAATGTACTTATTTACAGGAAAATTATAGAAATTATTAAAAATATAAAATTATCTGCAAAATTAACATATCTTTTCTTCTTCTTTTCTTGTCAAAAAAAAAATATTTAAAAACTTCGAATAAGACGCTGTTGGCTTCAAGCGGCCAGTAAGGTCCGTGACCGCGGAGGTTGGTTGCTAGCAGCAACAACTCAATTTTGGACCCTAATATCCTGGGAACCAGACACTTCCCAGGTATGCTTCCACAAAGAAAAAAGATCGTGATGATGAGGAGATTCCGTAGTTTTCGGGAACGTTGACGACCAAAAAACAACCTGTATTAACGCACAGCCCAAACCGCTTCACTAGAATACATCAGCTGCATCTCTTTCCGTGCATGTCGTAAGAGTCGATTAAGGAACTCGGTCATACTCTCCGCCTACGTAAATAATCATCAACATATATCCCGGCTGGGATAAACCGAAGGATCTCCTTTATGATCCTACAGTTCTACATTATTACGGTATATGTATTATGTATGAACCAAACACATCCATCACATTTGCTATAACATTAACATAAGTCATCATCATCTTAAATATAATACCCATAAATATAATAATAATAATAAGGGAGCAGTATAATCAATATTCATTGACCAGTAAACAAGCCCGTAATGATATCCGGGGGCTTTTATGAAATTTTATGTAATTGTCTACGAAACCTTTTACAAGGCTATGTGAATGTAAGAAGAAACTGTAATGATGCAATGATGGTGCAAGGAATAAACTCAAGGCTTTTACCTCTGTTATAAGTTTTGACTTTAACACGTATTACTCGTACGCAGGTCACCAGTGACCTCACAGATAAGCGTCGAAAATCTGTCCTTTCAGGTCATGTATATCACTTTTATGAGAGTAATTTTTATAAGAATCAATATTGTATCCTAAGTTTGTTGATTATTGGTATAATTACCAACCAATGGTTTTCTAGCACTTCGATTTTCCTCAAACATTCGTAAATTTTTATATCGAGGATGAATTTATGTATTTATTTATTTATTAAGATTAGGCACACCAACATCACATGTATTAAAAAGTAGAATAATGGTTATACATTGTAGCACAATACTGATACATGCAACTATGACTGGTGCACACAAAACATGCACTAAAATCCTTACGGCCGCGCCGCCCAATAGTCCATCTCGCAACAGTTAAGTGATACAGATATCCCTGCCTCGATCACGAGACAAGTTTTGTATTGTATATATTGGAATATTAAAATCTCTCTTCGTTCCATCATCTAGTTAATTCATTCAATCAGTCACTTAATGTGCAGCTTATCGATTATCTTGAGTTAGTTTAAATATAGATTCCATTGCAAACACAGGTCTATTTTTCACTGGCTTGACCCCATTCTTCGATAAATACGACTAATAATATCAGCTCTACGAGTATGTCTTGTACCATAGCTTTACCGTCTGCACATCTATGGAGAAACCGTTTCGTGTCCCTAACACGAGAAACTACTTCATAGAATTATTTCTATTTACGCAATTTTCGAGAGAAAGCGTGTTGTTTGTGCTATTACTGTTATATATGAGTATTGCGGTTGAATCTTTTGGCAACAATATATGAAAGTAATGAAAAATAAACTTATATTAACAAGATTTTTTAATATAAATATATACATACTTAATACATATGTTTTATTTTAATTAATTGATAATAGCCTACTGTATTTTATTAGAATTTTGTAGTAAGTATCATCATTTACAGCCCTGAGAAGTCCACTGTTGGACATAGGCCTCCCCCAACAACCTCCACTCCGACCGGTCGGAAGCAGCCTGCATCCAACCGACGCCCGCAACCTTGACCAGGTCATCCGTCCACCTCGCGGGTGGCCTTCCCACGCTGCGCTTGCCGATACGTGGTATCCACTCTAGAACTTTCCGACTCCATCGGCCATCAGTTCTTCGATAATTTCGATATTTTTGTAGTAAGTATAAAAAATACAAAATGCGGCCAGCTTTCCATATCTATATACATATAATAAAAATGTAACGGATCGCTGTCTGTACTTGGAAGATATATAAGAAAGAATATTATAGAATACCTTTATCAACGCAATAGTACCCAAAACAATTATTTTTGGAATTTTTGCCTGTTTGTCGGTTTTTCTGTGCGTTTGTTAATCTCAGAAACGGCTGAACCGATTATATTGTGACAGGTTCCACTTAACATATAGTCTACTTTTTATCCCGGGAAAATGTTTTTATCCCGGATAATTTCGGTATTTTGTTTTTTTTTTCTGTAGTCCACGCGGACGGAGTCGTGGGCGTCCACTAGTTATTATTATATTCCATAAATGTGGATGAAAAGACCTTGTAAAATTAAGTTATTTTTATGAATTACTTTTTATAAATTGTTATACAAAAAAGAGACATCGTAACAATTACTCTCGAATGATAATCTCGCTTAACTTTATCATTCAATTCAGTATAAACAAAAACGTCGCTGTCGCGATAAAAATAATTAAGTTGACAGGCGTGCGAGATGTATACATGAACGTAATTTAATATTCACGAGAAATTCTCTCCTAACAAAAACCGGGAAAATATTGGATCGTATAAAAAATTCTGATGGAAACCATGACATCATATTATACAGGGTGACTTCTTACGAGAATTTCGAACTGTAATAAGGATAATATTATTATTAATAATTCTAATTGAAATAATATTATTATTTGTTATACCTACTTAAGTTTTTTTTATTTAATAGGGACCAAATTAATAAAAAGTATATATTATTTAGGTATTTTATTTACATATTTAAATGTTTACTATATAATTTTTGTTGCTATAAAAGCTATGGTGCATGAAATTCATATTTGCTTTACACAGATTTAAGTTACTTAATTAAAGTTTATGTATTTTTAACCACTATGTATTAAATAACCCATATAATAAAAACAATGTTAGAAGAGGAAAGAAAAATAAAAAACAGAATATACAAAAATATGTACTGGATTAAAGAAAAAATATATTTTCGGTGCTTTAACAAACCATCTATTTTTTTTATGTTCATAACAAAATTTACATACATACATATAATCACGTCTTTATCCCTTACGGGGTAGGCAGCGCACCAAAGGCCGATAGAACCACATGGTGCCACTTCTGACCAATTTTGAGGGTATAGTTGAGATGTAAAGTTCGGTTAGTAGTGACAGGTGGTCAGCCCATCGCCTACAAAACACCAAGACCCTCTTCTCCCTCTACTGTCTTGTAAGTACAGTATGCTCGGGAAGAGAAGCAGCAGTAGCATTATACGTTTTTTATACTCCCAGAGCAGCACAGAAGATAAAAAAATATATCAGTTTGTATAAATTACTTTCGTAATATATTAATGTATTATTCTTTGGCTGGGCGGATGGATATTAATATTGCTCTTAACATTGATCGTGGAACTAACGATAGTCATTTATAAAGAAGCAAAAGCGGTAACGAAACATGTTTGTCATAGTGAGAATATACTTTACAATTTAGGTTCCTTTTCAACCGACTTCAAAAAAAGGAGGTTCTCAATTCGACCCGTATGTTTTTCTATGTTTGTTACGCGATAACTCCGCCAATTATGAACCGATTTGAACAAATCTTTTTTCGGCGTATAGGTAATACCTCAAGGGTGGTCCTATTTAAATTTAATAATAAAATAATTAACTTTAAAAAAAAAAATTCACGCATTTGAAGTCGGTTTTATTTAAAAAAAAAAGTTATTGACGATCGTAACCACGATCGTATCCATAATTTCCAGAATTTGAAAATAAACAGCGATATTTAAAATCAATGTTTGCACTGGGATTTGAACCCAGGACCTCTGACTTAAAAGGTAGAATTCTTACCAAGTGTGCCAATTCAAGTGAGACGTCCTGGGTACAAATTCCTAGTTCAACATGATTTTAAATGTCGCTATTTATTTTCAAATTATGGATGTTTTAGTCTGTCTGAGATACAGGACGGATCTTTCAAGGTTTGAATTTTAATGTTGAGAATAACTGGAATTTTAAAGAGTTGTATTTATTTAAGAAATAAGGAAGAACACTTTAAAATAATTAATTTGGTCATTTTGGTATCCAAACCTGAAATTGTATAGAAGCAAGAAAGTGGTTACCATTCAACTGCCACCCATACAACCGGTTACCTCGATTAAGAAAAAGAAATCCTTACACGGTAATTAGGTAACCCAACTAGCAACTTATTTGTAAGAAATCCATAACTTTTCTACCGCGAGATCCGAACCAGAGCGTTTAATTTTCCATTTTATTAAATACCAACAGCAAATAAATGTCCGGTTCTCATATTCCGACGAAACAAAACGCTATAATTGCGGCAGTAAACTGTAACCAGCAGAACCAATGGGCGCCATTTATAATCTGAGGGAACCCTCGTTACGACTCGTTTGTAAACATTCCTGCGACACAACATTTGCGGTGTACATACATTGCGTGTACTATATGCAAAACTGTTTTAGGCCACTATAGATTCTAGTTATATAATCAATATTATTGTGTTTTACCTGTAAATTAAAAGATACTGTCCCAGATGATAGGTTTATTGTAAGTATTCACTTGATTTGACTTTTCGGTTAATAACTGTCGGTGTTTTTAAAGCTGGGTCTTAAATTAGACACTGTTTGAAAATGACATTTGACAGCAAAAGGCATAAAACATCTATCAAATTTAGGCAAAGTTTAGCTTAATCAATATGTATATATTATTTTGGAATTACATGATTTAACTTTATATATATTAATGAATTTAACTTATAGATGATATAATCTAGCTAGATACCTAGCGACATAAATATTCTTAAATTGTTATTTTAATATTGGGTTATTAAAAGATAAATATATTTACGAATGTACGCAAAAAAGTGCCCGTAAATTGTTATTATTAATAATTTTGTTATTAGATTTTTAAATATCAAAGGAAAACAGAAAAATTACGATCACCAAGCAATGTATGCTATGCAACGGGTATTTTCGCGGTATTTTTTTCATTAGTACTTTAGACATTGTTTGGGTACGTGAGTTGTTAATGATATTTGCACCCTGAAATTCAGGCAACGATTGACAAATAGCAAAAAGGTAATATTATGTTTTGTTTATATCTATCCCATTTAACTAAAGATTTTCATTCTTATTTTCATTTATTCTCTAAAACGGACAATCTCAAGAATCAATTTTATTCCAAATATAAGAAGTATTTGATTTTTTTCAAGTTATAATAATAATAAATAAGATTAAAACTACCCAATGAATAAAGCTATTTACAATGAGTAATATATTTTATTAAAAAAAAAAATATCTGGAAATAGAAATACGCTTCAATTACCTAATTTACAAATAGTAAAACAATAAATTAGGTAGCCCACAATTTGACCCAAATACTGGTTAATTTAAATCTCGATGATTATGAAAATCTTTAAATACAAGCATTAAAATTGGGAGGTGTTTGATGAAACACACTCCACTATATTATCTGTGAATGATGTAGCACACCTATAATTGGCACATACATCAGATTTTTAGTTGTAAGTGTAATTATTGTTGCTCTTAATGTATGTTCTGTAAGTGTGTCTAAATTAATAAGTAAAATCTCCATTAGCAAATAACGACAATTAAACGAGGCAACACCTCAAAATGACAGCATTTACAAGTTTAAACAGTCACAACTAAATCCCTCTGGATTTATGATGGCACAGTTTAATGTTTAAAACAAGAAGTTTTGTTTAATGGCGCCTATATTTTACTCGAAGCTGAACTAATGCTTCATTATTGTAATAACTCGTAATTATACGAATTAATTAAAGACACAATTTTTTCTTTGAATATAATGACTTCGAGGTTGATAATATCTTTCAAGTCCTGCCGATTGCCGATGGGCATATACTCATGAATGAAAAAGATCAGTGACAAGTTGCTTGCTCATCACCTGAGAGAACATCCTTGAGTTTCCGAGCCGAGTCTTACGACATGCAGAAAAGGAGATGCAGCTGATATATTCTGTGAAGCCTATCATCATCAAAGGAATATAAAATAAACCTAATGCACAATTTTGCTTAACAAACAAAAATGTAATTTTACATCATATTCTGTATAAAATGCTTTTACAACATTTCAATAAAATAAAGTACCTTTTCACATCTTACAAAGTAACTGAGACGTGATGGATGAATGTTCGTAAGGGCTTGTTCACGGAGGTGCAACATAAGAAGGAAAAGTTGTGTAAGTACCTTTTCTACACGACAACACGGCACTTTTGGTAAAGAGTCGAAGTCACAGCCAGACAAATACATCGTCACGTAAGACTTTTTTTTACTCGCAAGAAATGTATGTCGCGGTCTCAAGTGAAACACATCAATATTTGCCTGGCTGTGCAGGCAGGGATGGCCGATGGAGCCAAAGGTTCTAGGGCGGATTCGGCAAACGCAGCGTGGGTAGACCACCCGTGATATGGACGGACGACCTAGCCAAGCTCGTGGGCATCGGTTGGATGCAGGCCGCATCCGATCGGTCGGAGTGGAGGTTGTTGGAGAAGGCCTATGTTCAGCAATGGACTTCACATGGCTATGAATGAATGAATGAACCTTTGGAATTCCTTACCCCACTCGGTGAGGGATTGTCGTACCATCGGCATTTTTAAGAAGAGACTTAAGGAGCACTACTTGTCTCTCTGAAGTTAGTAGGTAGTAGGTTATTATGGAATATGTATGAAAATTAGTATGTATAGTATTTGTTTATTCTTTGTTATATATCTTTTTTTTTCTCCCTCTGTGCACATGTGTTTTATCTATTCTGTGATATGTCTTTTTTTAAATATTTTTGTTCGGGTTAGCTGGAAGATATCTCTTATAGAGATAAGCTCGCCTTTGTACAATATTTATTTCAATTGTGTTATTTTTTATTTATGTGTGTGTGTACAATAAAGAAAGAAAGAAGAAGAAGAACCTTTTAGACTAGACAGTTCCGTCAAAACTACACTTATTGAGTTTATGTTATCGGTATCGTACATATGAAAGCAACGAGACGTTTCTACTCTACATCGAACGTACAATGGGCAGATTTATGATCGATGGGATACTCTATACAGGGTGTAACAGAAAGGGTATGTTAAGCGTAAAGCTATGTAAATAGCCCACTGTAGAGAACCTATCCTCAAAATTTGAGACTCGAAATCACATGTTTATTTTTCAAGATTGTATGAAAATTCCTGAGATATTTAAAAATTCTCCATACTATCTGGAAAAATAAACATGTGATTTCGTGTCTCAAATTTTGTGGATAGGTTCTTTACAATGGGCTATTTACGTAGCTTCTCGCTTAACATACCCTTTTTGTTACACCCTGTATAAGTCAAGGTGAATGGAGTTATTTTTGTATTTTTTTCTGTGAAAATATTTTAAAGTAGTTATGTTTGTGTGATCTTTCTGAATGTTTCAAAAGTTTTGGATCTTATATATTTATATGCTGTTGTTTAGTCCACGGCTGAAGACCTTAGGGATCATAATAATATTGTGGGACTAGATTTGTTGTGTTGTTAAGTTTGTGAGTATTCATTTATTATTTACTAGTGCGTGCTCTGGAGGAGACCTATATCCAACAGTGGACTGCAATAGGCTGACGAATAGAGGACACCCGCAACTCCGTCTGCGTAGGGACTGCAAAAAAATAAACTACCTGTGTACCAAATTTCAATTCAATTGGTTCAGTAGTTTTGGCGTAAAAACCAGACAGACTACTTGTGCATTTATAATATTAGTAAGGAAGTAGGACTTTTTTCCTTACACTTATCCCCAACATTTAACACAATCTCATCTTACTAATATTTTAAACGTGAAAGTTTGTGAGTATGGATGGATACATAGATGGATGGATATTTGTTACTCTTTCACATAAAAACGGCTGGATCGATTTTAATGAAATTTGGTATGGAGTTAGCTGACACTCTGGATTGACACATAGGCTACTTTGTATCCCGGGAAAATATTTTTATCCCGGATAATTTCGACATTTTGTTTTTTCTACTGTCCACACGGACGAATTTTAATTTAAATTTGCATGCCATATGTTTATGGCTGTATAGGATGTTTCCTGTTAACTATTTGACACCTTTTCTGTACCCTATACAAGAGCAAATAGCAAATAGAAGTCGCGGGCGTCCTGAGATTGGACGATGTCTGGTTTTGACATTATTATTTGATAAGTGACAGTTTTTGTTACCCTCTAAGTTTATTTAGCTCACAAGAAAGGCGCCGCGGCCGCTTGCGTCTTATGTTTTATATTTTTAATAATGTTACGATAGTTAAACGGTTTTGTCGACCGATTGGTGTAGTTGGTAGTGGCCCTGCCTGCGACGGCATATGTCCTGGGTTCGAATCCCGGTAGGTGCAAACATTGATGTGATGAATATCGATGTTTGTTTCCGAGTCATGGATGTTTCTATATTTATCTATGTACTCGTATTATCTATGTATTTATATACCGTTACCTAGTACCTACAAGACGTTACGGATATTTATGTGGGACTAGGTCAATGTGTTGTGAAGTGTGTGAATATATATTTATTACTAGTGGACGCCCACGACTCCGTCCGTGTGGGGGTCCACTAGTAAAAAAAAAATAGAATACCTTTATCAACCCAATAGTACCCAAAACAATGATTTTTTGAATTTTTGTCTGTTTGTCGGTTTATCTGTTTGTCTGTGCGTATGTGCACGCTAATCTCAGAAACGGCTGAACCGATTTCGATGCAGTTTTCAGGAACATATTGTGACAGGTCCCACTTAACATATAGGCTACTTTTTATCCCGAGAAAATGTTTTTATCCCGGATAATTTCGACATTTTGTTTTTCCTATAGTCCACGCGGACGGAGTCGCGGGCGTCCACTAGTTTTTATTATATGTATAGATTATTTATTAAACGTTTAAACATTGTACCTTAATCGTTGATAAATAATATACTTAATAATAACCAGTGATCGGATAATCGGATGCATATTTATCGATTATACAGGGTGTAACAAAAAGGGTATGTTAAGCGAAAAGCTACGTAAAAAGCCCACTACAGAGAACCTATCCACAAAATTTCAGACTCGAAATCACATTTTTATTTTTCCCGATAGTATGGAGAATTTTTAAATATCTCAGGAATATTCATACAATCTTGAAAAATAAACATGTGATTTCGAGTCTCAAATTTTGTGGACAGGTTGTCTATAGTGGGCTATTTACGTAGCTTTTCGTTTAACATACCCTTTTTGTTACACCCTGTATATACACTATTCTATATTGTTCTCGTTACTCTAATCGTACTCGAACAAACAACGTAGTAACTTGCACTGAGCATAATCCACGTATTAGCAAATAGATAACATAGCTTAAATTACATCTATAACTGTAGACTACCTTTGGCATAGTTACATAGAGCTAATACTACCTTTAGATAGATGGATTAAGAATTCCTTAGATCTATACATACAGGGTGTAAAAAGACAATAATGTTTTTTTAATGCCTCATATTCTTTGTGAGATTACGATCGTTTTCTTCTAAAGAAACAACCCTGGGAAACGACAAAAAAAATATGAAAAAATATTGTCATTTTATTGCAAGCAATGTATTCGTTTGATGCGCAAAGTACAAATGTACCTACAAAACTAACATTTTGACATGGTATCTTTGAAAAAAAAAGTTTGTTAACCGATTTCAGATGGACGAGGATTTATGTAAAAAAAATGATAAGATTAATGTAATTTATGACCGCAATATCTTGGAAACCCGTGGTTTCCCAGGGGTGCTTCCATAGAAAAAAATGATTGTGATGTTACAAAGAATACGAGGTATTAAAAGAACAAAGTTGTCTTTTTACACTCTGTATAATAAAAATGTACCGGATCGCTGTCTGTACATGGAAAATATATGAGAAAAAATATTATAGGAGACCTTTATTAACGCAATAGTACCCAAAATAATGATTTTTGCAATTTTTGTCTGTTTGTGCGTTTGTGCACGCTAATTTCAGAAACGGCTGAACCGATTTCGATGCAGTTTTCGGGAATATATTGTGACTGGCCCCACTTGACATATAGGCTACTTTTTATCCCGGCAAAATGTTTTTATCCCGGATAATTTCGACATTTTGTTTTTTCAGTAGTCCACGCGGACGGAGTCGCAGGCGCAGTCTACTAGTAAATCATATATTTCAGCTGCAGCAAACGGAACTAAGAAGGAATTCGAACATTCTCTCAGACGATAAGCTAGCAGCTTGTCAGAGGATTCGCGAATTGTAAAAGTCTCCGACCATCCCATTTCAGAAACACAGCGGTGTGATATAGTTATATATGTACCTATATGTACAGAATTTTTTAATAAATATTAACGAATATGAACGGGATGTTAGATAATAAATTTAAATAATTTAAAACCTAAATTTTAAATAGATAGAGATCTCACTCGGGTGAATTTTTTTTCATTTTCTTAATAATATTTATTAGATATAGATTTTAATAGATATAGCATTATTTGTTACTTTACAATCCCATCATGTATTAACCGAACCGATAGCAAGTGATTATGGACGGAATGTTCCATGAATATACATGAGGGAAGTAAGTCTAGGGGTTATAGATGAAAAACCTTAAGGAGGAGGCTTGTTTGTGTATAGAAACTAATGTCACTGTTACGCTAGTGATGGAAGACTGTAGTGCTAGTAGTATTATTACGCTGCTTTGCTCTAGAGATGTACTATATAGGTGTATAGTTATAATAAGCGGTGATAGCCCAGTGGTTAAGATGTGCACCTTCAAAAAGAGAGGCGTAAGTTCGATCCCAGTCACGGGCCTGTATCAATGAACTTATTTCATGTACAGATTTTAATGTTGCAAAATTGACACTTAGCTCGTGCCGCGGAAAGCCACGTAAAACCGTTGGTCCTGCGCCTGATCTCTCTCCGGTCGTGTCGCCTTTCCGTTCCATCGGACTATGAGAGTGACGGATTAGAGAGTGCATCTGTGTTTTCGCACACACTTGTGCACTATAATATCTCCTGCGTACCTGGCCAATTTCCGTAGAGATTGGTCGCCTTGGCCGAAATACAGTCGGAGATCATCATTATCGTATAGGTATACTATGTGCTGCCAATTATCTTCATTGGTCCATGATGATAATGAATTTGATTGGTGGATTGTTGGTGTTTTATCCCAGTTTATTCTTATCGCTTCTGTTAATCCTGGCTTACAAGAGTTGCAGTGGCAGCAATCAGTGTTGGGCCAATCCCGGTAATAAAATTGGTGGATACTCCTATCAAACGCATCCATAACATAGTTGTTATAGTGCTAGTGCACATTTCTAGTAGAAAAGCAGCCTTATTTTAGAAGCAAATGTTAGTAATTAAGGTTCGATTGGTGTATTTGGTAAACCTTGCTTGTCAGGTCATAGGTCCTGAGTTCGAATCCAGGTAGATGCGAAAATAGATATCATGATGATTAATTAAAGATTTGGCTAGTGTATATAGGTAGCTATCGGGATGAAAAAATAACGTTGCCAAAAACGTAATTTTAAAGATGGTAAAATTGACCCGATAGCTCAGTTAGTTATAGCGAAAGCACGGTTTGCGAGAGGTCATGACTACAAATCTCAGTCGGGTGATTTTTTTTCATTACTTTATTAATAATTTTTATAATAATAATTAGGGTGAATCGATGTTTGTTTCCTAGTCATGGATGTTTGTATGATTACTTACGTATTTATATATCGTTGCTTAGTAACCTATGACAGAATCGTATGAATCAAATGCACAGAACACAATACAGGATGTAACAAAAGGGGTATGTTAAGCGAAAAGCTATGTAAATAGCCCACTATAGAGAACCTATTTCCAAAATTTCAAACTCAAATTCACATTTTTATTTTTCGAGTCTCAAATTATGGAAATAGGATCTCTATGGTGGGCTATTTACATAGCTTTTCACTTAACATACCCTTTCTGTTACACCCTGTATACTGATCAAATGTATTTGAATATTTACTGCATGACTACATAAGCGGTTAATAATGATTTCTACATTGATTATAGCATATCCTCTAGGTACCTACTTCGCTGTCGATATTAGAGCCTCTCGAATCATGAGGTTATGTATAGTTCGTACATGATTTGACTAGATATTAGAGTAATCTTCATTGCACGGTTATTACAGGTAAAAGAAGAGCATGGTGAAGCATTAAGTAGACTATTGATTAATAATCTATCTACAGGGTGTAACAAAAGGGGTACATAAGCGATAAGCTATGTAAATAGCCCACTAAAAGGAACCTACCCACAAAATTTCAGACTCGAAATCACATGTTTATTTTTCCAGATACTATGGAGAATTCCGAAACAAATCAGGAATGTTCATACAATCTTGAAAAGTAAACATTTGATTTCGAGTCTCAAATATTGGTAAATAGGTTCTCTATAGTGGGCTATTTACATAGCTTTTCGCTTAACATACCCTTTTTGTTACATCCTGTATACATACAGGATGATTTTTGGTCGTCAACGTTCCCGAAAACTACGGAATCTTCTCATCATCACGATCATTTTTCTCCATAGAAGCATACCTGAGAAGTGTCTGGTTTCCAAAATATTAGGGTCCAAAGTTGAGTAAATAGACTGCGTTTTTCTGCATAAATGCACATAGACGCGCGTAGCAGGATTTTTTCACGAAAAATAATTAATATCTGTCTATAAAAAAACTAACATAAACACTAGACACTATAAATTTCGCACGATCAAGGAATTTAAATAAAAAAAAAAAAAAAATCCCAGCATTTTTTTTGGCATTTACTTCCTTATATCATGTATAGAATACGTACCCTTCGTTAAAGGTGGCCACAAAAAAACACCCTGTATAATAAAAATGTAACGGATCGCTATCTGTACATGGAAGATATATGAGAAAAAATATTATAGGAGACCTTTATCAACGCAATAGAACCCAAAACGATGATTTTTTGAATTTTTGTCTGTTTGTCTGTGCGTTTGTGCACGCTAATCTCAGAAACGGCTGAACCGATTTCGATACAGTTTTCAGGAATATATTGTGACAGGTCCCATTTAACATATAGGCTACTTTTTATCACGGGAAAATGTTTTTATCCCGGATAATTTCGACATTTTGTTTTTTCTGCAGTCCACGCGGACGGAGTAGCGGGCGTCCACTAGTAATAAAAAAATATCCACACACTTCACAATATAATATACTACTCCTACACTATGATCTCGGCAAGCGTAGCGTCGGGCGCCCTCCGGCCAGATGGACCGATGACTTAAAGAGGACGGCTGGTAGTGACTGGATGACAAAAACGGGAGATCAAGCCAAGTGGCGTACACTGGGGAAGGCCTACGTCCATAGATAAGCATCTATGACTCGGAAACGATATGATAAATATCATTGTTTGTCTTCTTCTTCTTTTTCGTCAGCCTTTTGCAGTCTACTGCTGGACGTAGGTCTCTCCCAGAGCACGCCACACGTTCGATCCCCCGTTTTTGCAATCACTACCAGCTGCCTTCTACTGTGACTGGTTGAAAGCGGCCTGTATCCACCAGATGTTTCCTATCCTGACTAAGACATCCTTCCATCCATATATTATTATGCTAATAATAAGGACTATGCCCAGAGCTAATAAATCGAGGATTTACTAAACTTAGTTCAGAACAGCCGGTTTAATGTCTACTCTGAAATTCGATATCTCCATAGTCTAATTTATACACAGTCCACACCGAAACTATGAATTTATATGTATATATTGCATTTGGATTCCAAAGTCAAATACCAAATCGAAGTACCCCATCATGAACAAAAAACATCGGGCTTGGTATCTTTCTTAAACTAGGGTTCTTAGTCAATGGCTCTGTCAATGGCTCTGTTTAACTGTAAAGCCAATGCTTATATAGTCTAATTATAAGTTAAATAACGGCATTTCTATTCCAATTTCTACCATCCATTTGATAGTTTCTGCATAAAAGGATAACAAATTTTCACACATTTTTAAATTTTCACTTTCATATACTTACGTATTTTAATTTAATTGGCAGAGTAAGCTTACCTATACATTAGATATAAACCTAGGTAGGTTGTTTATAAGACTAGTAGTAAATTGGCTTCATGTAGATATTTAGAGTTTGTGATCCAACTACACCTAAACATTCAAGGCCCCAACCAACTCATTAGTGCTAGAAACTAAGTGGTTCAATAAAGTACTAGAAGTGGTGGCAGCCCTGTGTTTACCAAGTGTACGCTACTCCATTGACATAGAGTGCATAATTTTGATTTGCTATACAGGATGTAACAAAAGGGGTATGTTAAGCAAAAAGCTATGTAAATAACCCACCATAGAGAACCTATTTCCAAAATTTCAGACTCAAATTCACATTTTTATTTTTCCAGATAGTATGAAGAATTCCGAAACAAACCAGGAATGTCCATACATTCTTGAAAAATAAAAATGTGATTTCGAGTCTCAAATTTTGGAAATAGGATCTCTATAGGGGGCTATTTACATAGATTTTCGCTTAACATACCCTTTCTGTTACACCCTGTATGGATTAGGGTTGTCAAGATGTTTTTATTTACACTTTAGTTGTGATGTTGAGTTGCTTAGTGTTGTGTTTATGATCTTGATTATAACGGAATGTTTTGCGTGAAAAATTATCCTATCTTGCTTATTTTCAAAATGTGGATGTTTGTTAGAATTGATGTTTGGGGGTTTGTTTGTTAAACTATCAGGCAAAAACCTTCGGACAGATTTTCGTAAAACTAGACTGGTTAATAAAATTTAAATATCAGGATTACTAGCTGTTACCCGCGGATGTGCTCGCGTGAATGTCGTATTGCGTGAAAGGGGTATAAAAATAGTTTACGACCGATTCTCAGATCTACCAAATATAAAAGTACATATAAAATTTCATGAAAATCGGTCAAGCCGTTTTGAAAGAGTTTGGTATCAAACACCGCGACAAGAAAATTTTATATATTAGATATACCTGCCTGGCATTATTAAGGTCAACACGTAATAATAAAATTAAGCCTAAAATATTATTCAAAGGGAAGAAAAATATTTTTGTTTATCCTCGTAAAGCTAAATGAAACCTGCTTAACCCTTTTAAGGTTCGTGCTAGATTAAAATAAGGGATAGAAAGGCTCATTATTTGTCACGTTTTGTCTCCCGCATTTTAAAAATATTCTAAACAATTCTAAGATATAAACTTCTTTTTTAGGAATAAAAAACAATGGTCTATTTACTAAATTTCAAAGTACCGAACGAATTCGTTCTATAAGTGGAGTGAGCATTGCTAATATTTAAATACCATATTTATTTTGTGTGTTTTGTCTACAGTGAAAAATAACAACAACATACAAGGTGTAACAAAAGAGTATGTTAAGCGAAATTCAATAAAAATTGTATGTGTGTGAATTCACTAAGTTTGGGTCTCGAAATCACATGTTTATTACATAGTATAATATGAGGTAGACAACTTAGGAATGTTCGTTCTTGTAATCTTAAAAAATAACCTTGTCATTTCGAGTTTTACACTTCATGGACAGGTTTTTAAGTGGGCAATTTTCATAGATTTTTTTACACACCCCTTCTGTCACTCCTTACATGTATAGCTTATGCATTGAAATATTTCATAACGGCATAATTCGCCAACACCCATGGCATCCTCAGGATGTTGGCGAAACATAATATGTCGATTAATATTTTTCAATTGGTTTTCGGATTAGCTGCTATTTACTTGTGGTTGCATGCTAGATGCTTGGATCTGGCTTGTCGTTGCGACAGTACTCGTAGTGTCTTGTGTTCGTGACCATGAGTCGGCAAATCCGAGGGTCAGCGGAGAGTGGGCGAACCATCGATGGATGTTTGAACTTTCGAATAGTGACGCCTGATACAATTAAATAAAACAAATGCTAAATCAAGAAAAATACACTGGCGTCCGCTAGTTACTAAGAGAACAGAATACTACCATAAAAATAGATTTCACTCGTAACTCAAACGAACTAACTACATTCTTCTCCAAGTCAGAAACAATGGTCCTCATTGCAAGTACCCTCAGCTAGGCTCGAGTACACACTACGTCATGTGAATTCGAGGACACACTGTGTTTGATTAGTTGTATGTGTGCTGAGGCTTTGTACTTTTGCAACTTGTATGATAATTGTAGATAGATTGAATTGAAAATTCTTGATTTTATTACTAGAAATAGTTTAAGCTTGCCTGTTGACTATTGAAACATTTCTAAGTAGATACTCATTTACTTACTTATTTTATACTTTTTAATGAATGACCAAGAGCTGTAAATATACATCGAATTAAATAGTACCAAGCTATCTTACAGTAGCAATGCGACAGCGAAAATTGTACAATATTCGCATTGAAATTTAATGTTCTTTAAATTAAATCGTTGAAATTTTTGTTAGTTATGAAGGGCCGATGTAGCAAAGAGCCTAATTAGGGTTTCCAAGAATAAGCAACAAAACATAGATAGATGTATCTAAAATCATTAATTACCTAATTACCAGAACTCGAACCAAATGCCGATCTTATCATTAATTTTAATTACTATCGTGATTATTACAAAAGGAGATTTTCTCTTATCCTTATCCTGTTCTTCATATACAATAGCTTCTTAACGGAAAAGCGAAGAAATAACCCATCATTAATATTGATCAGGTAGATGAAGATAAATAGTTAACAGATCACAGCATGACCACGCATCGTGGATATTGTATCGTACGATATCGTATCGTCCCTATACAAAATTCAACATGGCGGCTATATTTTTTTGACAGGCTATATGTCGATAAATCAGTTTATCATATCGTATATCGCAGATCATGCTACTTGGGTTGTATTGTCAACAATAGTAGCAAATATCTTACGCCATAAAAATATAAGTTCTACATGTAAATGAAATACTTTTTACCATTTAGATATTAACTAAGGTTAACTGAAACACAATAATATTTCAAACGACATTTGACAGTATATTGTATGAAATATCTATAATACAATTTGTAAGGGTTTTTGTAGCCCTTAAGTTACTTAAGTTAACTGTAAGGTTTATCATTGATATGATGAAAATTGATGTTTGTTTCCGAGTCATGGATGTTTCTATACTTCAATCATCATCAGCCTATTACAGTCCACTGCTGGACGTAGGCCTCCCCCAGGGCACGCCACAAGACTGCCACGGGGGGTATTTGCCCATAGTCATCACGCTGGGCAGGCGGGTTGGTGACGGCAGTTTGTATTTTGGACCATGTTGTCAACACGGGAGGCGCTGCTGCCTACCTCCTGGAAACCCTTAATCGCCTCGTACGATACCCACGGGCGGACACGGGGTGGTACGAATTCTACTCTGCCGGCACCACGCGGCAAGTTTCTATACTTATATATGTATTTATATGCCGTTGCTTAGTACCCACGACATAGGACCTTAGGGATCTTAATGTGGGACTAGGTCAATGTGTTGTGAAGTATGTGAATATTTATTTATTTATTAGTAACTAATTTCCTGATTAGTAACAAGTTCTCAGTCGACTACCACGACATTTATGGAAAGAGATATCTGATGTATCTTAAGTGAAGCCCCGCATCAGCACAGGATAATAACACGAAGCTCCTCACAGTAAGTTCCAAATTAATACGTACCTACGTTTAATTAAAAACATTTTCGTCACCTAACTCCTGTGATAATACGATAAAAACTCGCCGCAACCCTGATTACACAGCAACAGAAAATTTCTCGTTTAATTTATCATCCTTACGGTATGTGTAGAAAAGTTGCTCTAAATGTAAAATATGTAAATAAGGGTCATTCCACTGACAAATGACAACCCTTTGCCCTACGAAATCCCTGCCGTCGTTTTTGCCTCACATTCCATTTTTCAAGTCGCGTATAACTTCCTTGATGATACGGGTTCTAACATTTTTCGGGATTAGTTTGTTCCGCTTGAAAAACTTTGCAATATAAACTTATAATGAGTAGGAAATATAGATCTATAATTCTTAAAAAAAGGTTGTTATATATATATTTGACGTAGATGGGTCGAGTGGCGTGCCGTTAGGTGTGTCCGACATCTTCCAAAATCCGAAATAAAGAATGCGGCGTGTAGTAAACAAGCTTAATTAGGAATCACAAACACTTTCACTGTATCTACGCACAAGATTACTAGGATTCTAGCGGATAACGTAGAAACGTGGTAAGTACAAGACAGAGGCTGATTAGCACCCGTGCTTCGCTCCAGACGCAACCAAAAGAACAGAATACCCTCCGGCTCAATTCAAACGATCCGGTGGTCGTTGTAAATCTACAGTGGCGCCCTCTCAGTACTCTGTCTTGTCTTTACCCAAGTGACAGCTGTCCTCCAGTCAGTGATAGCTGTCGACTTGACGTTTCTAACTTCAACGATTGAAAATAGATGGCGTTGGAGATCCGACTGTAGGATATGACATCTTGATCTCCGACATATTTTTTATATTAAGGAAGTAACTGCTATTGCACACATATTATATACACATATTAACATATATGCTGCTCTGGGAGCGAAAAAAAAAGTATAATTCTACAGCTGCTTCTCTTCCCGGGCATACTGTACAAGTCAGTAGAGGAACAAGAGGGTCTTGGTGTTTTTAGGCGATGGGTTGACCGCCTGTCACTACTAGCCGAACTTGTACATCTCAACTATACCCTCAAAATTGGTCAGAAGTGGCACCATGTGGTTCTATCGGCCCTTGGTGCTCTGCCTACCCCGTAAGGGATGGAGGCGTGATTATGTATGTATGTATATTACACATGGCTGCATTCCAAAAATGGGGTAGCTAGAGCTGCAGGATCATGATGCAGATCTTATCGTTTGTTAAAACATGGTTTTTTTACTACTAGCTATAGCTAGAAACTTTTTGGGAAAGTATACCTAAAAGTAGTGGGTACTTATAGTAAAAAAATATTTACTTACGCGAAAGAACGAAAGAAAGTACGGAACTCTACCAGATTTTTTTACTTGACGCCATTTTACAACAAAACAGCATTTTAATGAAATTTAATTCAGCAATTTAATTGTACTGAAGGGATCATCGGAGTCGGAAAGTTCTAGATTGGATACCACGTATCGGCAAACGCAGCGTGGGAAGGCCACCCGCGAAGTGGCCGGACGAGCTGGCTAAGATCGCGGGCGTCGGTTGGATGCAGGCTGCTTCCGACCGGTCGGAGGGGAGGTTGTTGGGGGAGGCCTATGTCCAACAGTGGACTTCTCAGGCCTCTAAATGATGAATGATGAAGGAATAATATAACAACTAAAAAATATACAAGAAGCCTACCAGGCATATCAATCAATGTTATATGGATTAGCACAAGAATATAATATATTATAGGAATAATATATATACATATATGCATTAAGGCTAAAACATTACGGAGGAAGCGATTTTATGTTGAACCCCGAAAAATGTTAAAGGTATACGCCGGCAAATGATGAATGATGTTAACATCCATTTAAAGTTACATATCTGACAAGCGCAAGTGGAACTAACGGTCTACAGGTTCCGTGTATTAAGAGTTTTAAAATTTGAATACAATAACAAATTTTGCAACATATTAACCCAGTCTCACGCTGAGATCAGTAAGGTCTTGTTTCGTCGGTACTATGACACGATATGTATTTATTTATCATTTATTTTTATATGTTTGATACCAAATCCAGCATATCATTAAATTACCTCTGTCACCCAGTTCTTGTTTAACTACCTAGTTGAAAATACAGTAAAAGCTCCTTATTCGCGCTTCCTTCATTCGCGTTTTCGCTATTCGCGGATTAAAAAATTGTGACCCAATTCCTATATTCGCGGCTCAAGATTTCTTTATTCGCGGATATAATCGGTACATAGTATATGCATATTAATATAAATAATTCCAATATGTATCCAACCAAATATCCTTTGTAAACGCGCCAATAAATGGACTAATAAAAAAGTAAAATAGACCTTATTACAACTATGTAATAAGTCTGTTATTAAATGATATCGTCGCTGTATTGGTTCGGCCTTTGACATAAAGCACCTTCGCCGCGGTCGGTGTTTTTGAGAATATAAACAAACAGAATTAAAGCAATCTTATCACTCAATGCATAAAGTATATTTTTAAAGGCAGCCACGTATAAGGTGTTCCGTTCTTTGGTAAAAGCCGCTTTGCGTGTTTTATTGTTTCATCTCTCCATTCGTTATAAAAATTTTGAACGAGTAACACGTCTCTACCGCTGTCTTCGTAATTTAAAATGTCCACAAAAAAAATGAAAAGCTAGTTTCGACGCGAAAAAAATCTGTGTTACCGCTTAAAGTGAAAATAGAAATGCATGATCGTTTACGCCTTGGAGAGTCGTTTGCATCCATATCATAAAATTCTTTAAACCGTTGCCTAAGCCTGAAGATAATAATGACTGACATATGGTCAAAAACTTCAATTAAATTGTTTTTTTTTATATCATTGTTTTTTTATTTTGTCACCTAGGAACGTATCCCTATAATTCCATATAAATTACCATTCCGTATTCACAGTTTCTGTATTCGCGGCATATTTACGGAACGTATACCCCGCGAATAAAGAGCTTTTACTGTAATACGAGTAATTGGCCACGGATTGTTTATTTTCATTATGTATTTTATTAAGTTTGATGATAAAATCACGAGATTACTATAGAGAAAATCTAGTGAGTCGTTGCAAGTTCATTAGACTGGTCCTATAAATAAAGTTATCATGTATTCTAACTACGGAACCCTAAAACATAAAAAACGTGCAGACAATTTAACTTGTTTGATGAAATTTGAGTAATTTTGAGGAACGCTTAAAGTTATAATTGATACAAGCAGAATCCGAGTTTAAACCATGAAGCAGATGTAATGGGGAGCTGCCACAAACAATGTAGTCAGTCATACTCGTACTCTTGTCCATTTCAAACCAATCACTGGGTATCCAAGCATAGTCTATCCTTTGCTGGCTCAAAGTTGCCAAGTTACAATTGTGAAAACGATATAAGAATAGAATAGAATAGATTTTTATTCGAAAATTACACATACACGGACAGAAGTAACATAGAAAAAGACAATAGAAATAGGGTAGAAATACAGATCAAAAGAAGTAAGTAGACAGGTAGAAGTAACATGAAATGAAGAACAGTAAGTAGAGCTGTGTGCCCTATTTGGAGCCCGTCAGTCCCGTGTACGTGCAACCGCCTAACGGGTCCCTTTTCAGTTGGATGCTGCTAAGACAAGATAGATATAACTGTAATCCATCATCATTATCATCAGTCAGCCCACATTCACTAATCACATCACATCACATCAAACTAATATTAATATAAGTTTGTGAGTGTGTGTGTATGTGTGTTACTTCTTCACGTCTTAACGGGTAGAGCTATTTTAATAAAATTTGGTATGGAGTTAGCTGACACCCTGGATTAACAAATAGGTTACTTTTTATCCCGGGATTTTTTATTTATCCCGGATAATTCTGACATTTTGTTTTTTCTACGGTCCACGCGGGCAGAGTCGCGGGCGTTCACTAGTAATGGATAAAGGCCTCTTTCCTACTACGCCATCTACTTCGGTCCCGGCAATGCCGGTGACGTCCGTCCATCTAGCTAGGTAGCCGCTTTGGTCCACCTAGCAAGATGGACGGTACTAACTGTAATCCACCAGCAGATTAATCGGCGTAAGTGGATTTACATCGGCCTTCTAAGGCTACACTTTTTCTCAAGAAGCTTTATTTAGGGTACATCCTCATTGTGTTTGCTTCATGATATAATATTAATACTGGATAGGTATTTACTATGGATATTTACTTACAGATTCAAATGGCTTTTGACGTCGATTAAACTAATTGATCTTAAGTAAGAAATCAGTTTAGCGCGAATCTCATCAACTATCTACCGAGGGTTTAGGTAAAGTTACAAAGAAATAATATTCCTGAATTCTTTAAATTACTTCTGAAAATTTGGGAAAATAACCATGTTATTGCGGTATAAAGGTCTTCTCTAAAACAAAATCAATGTCAAAGTTTATTGAGGTTTATCGTTTAGTTCACACTTCATTGCTTCTTTAATAGACAGGTTTATGAACCGTGTGAGTACAGATATGGACATGTACATTAAACTTTCTGAATTTACCGCCTGCAAATATTATAACAAAATGTCAACGATTTTTATTCTTGTTAAACATGTTTCTATTCTCTGCAATTCAGTATGTGTTCACTAGAAACATGTAATAGAAATGAATGTTCTAAATTAACTTTTCATGGACTTTTTATAAAATCCGCTTTAAATAATAGCGGACGTCAGAGACTTTGTTTGCATGGACAGTGAAAAAAAAAAACAAAATTTCCTGTCATAAATTTTTATATCTTATGCTTATGTCGTTTCTCAGACTCTAGAATATGTTTGTAATAATTGTCATTTAAATCCATTCAGTATTTTATTTCATTTCATTTTAGTTTAATTGTTTTTAAACCATGTCGGTTTGGTATAATGTAATTTTAATATTTAATTATTCGGTGTTAGCTTAGGAATTTTTAAATTGATTAATATACAGGGTGTAACAAAAAGGGTATGTTAAGCAAAAAGCTATGTTAATAGCCCACTAAAAGGAACCTACCCACAAAATTTCAGACTCGAAATCACATGTTTATTTTTCCAGATAGTATGAAAAATCTTAAACAACTCTGGAATGTTCATACAATCTTGAAAAATAAACATGTGATTTCGAGTCTCAAATTTTGGAAATATGTTCTCTATAGTGGGCTATTTACATATCTTTTCGCTTAACATACCCTTTCTGTTACATCCTGTAGATATTTTATTGGTGATAGTAATGTGGATTATTGATTTTAATTTCATTTATTTCATTAATTTTAAATTGAATCTATTTTAATTATATTGGTATGTATATTGTTCTCTCAGTAATCTAAGGAACGAAATGCAGAAATTTTTAATGTAAAAAAACATGTCTCATTTTCTTCTGCCATTTGTCCAGACCTAATTTATAATAAAGAAAAAGTTTAAACAACAAAGGACAATCGATTTTACGGCTCATTTGTCCTGTTTGCTGAACGCAAAAATGGGGAAAACTTCGGAAAACTTTGAAAAACGGACAAAAAGGACCGATTTTCCTAATTTCGTTTTATTTGTGTAATCGAAAGGACTTGCTTGGGCTAATAATTCTTTTGGGATATACTGGGTGTAAAAAGATTACGTTGTTCTTTTAATACCTCGTACTCGTATTCTTTGTAACATCACGATCATTTTTTTCTATGGAAGCACCCCTTGGAAACCACTGGTTTCCAAGATATTGAGGTCCAAAGTTACATTAATATTATCATTTTTTTTACATAAGTCCATCTGAAATCGGTTAACATACATTTTTTTTCAAAGATACCATGTCAAAATGTTAGTTTTGTAGGTATAGGCAGTTGTACTTTGCGCATCAAACGAATTGATTGCTTGCAATAAAATGACAGTATTTTTCATTTTTTTTTGTCTTTTTTTGTTTCCCAGGGTTGATTCCATAGAAGAAAATGATCATAACCTTACAAAGAATACGAGGTATTAACAAAACATTATTGTCTTTTTATACCCTGTATATGAACCTTAATGCGTCGATATGAAGAATGTCATGATAGTAGATAAGCGTAAGAGGTGTGTCAAGACCGTGACAAGTGGACATCCGTGATTTGTGCCCGCGCCTCCGGGAAAAAGACGTGATTTTATGTATGTGTGTATGTATATAAGATAGGTTACAAAATATCTAATTCAAATTACTTATCTACCTATTTACAATTACAAAATTTACTGAAATTACAATAATACTTTACAAATTAAAGCTCTGGAATGGTTTTTCGTCACGTTTCATTAGAAAAAAGAGTATGCGTTGAACGGGTATGTCAGCACCCTCCAGGTTAACAACCTACTATTATTAGCCTAGCTAGAGGGTATTGACACACCCCTTTTAATGCATTTTTTCGAGCAATAACTGGCGTAAATAAATTTTATTTTAGAATTCAAGACGTAGCAAACACGTAGCCGTGCTACGTTCGTAGACTGCTACGGTACATAGCAATATTCAAGTATTCGGTAAATGAACGGGTAGCCAGATATAAAATTTTATTTATAACTTTTACTTTAGTTCTTGAAGACTACTTTATTGTTTGGTAGTTTTTAAGTGTATGGTGATCTATAGGGATACCTATAAGGATTTTATCTAATTCATCATTATCTAACAGTAACACGGTTTTTTTTAGAATCAATATATTCAAGTACTTGTACTAAGGACCGATTTTTTCTAATGTCAGATAGCCTATGAGAAGACTAAAGTTGATGCTGTCTCTCTCTTAAAGTTGATCATGATAGAGACAGTATAAACTTTATTCTTCAGAAAAGCTATCCAGATATTTGGAAAAATCAGCTCTAAATCAGGTATTAGTCAGTTGATTTAACGCCCTCGTTAGATATAGGTCAGTGCCCATTTCACAGTAGATATCCTTTTTCTAGAAGTAAGTAGGGGGGACCGTGAGGTAAAAATAGGTAGGTCAAAGAGTTACCTGTGTGTTTTCTCTTCTTTCTTCTTCCGCGCGGAATTTATCGTAGAGTTTAGGTTCACAGTTCATTATAATCCACTTTTAGGGTAAGGGCACTCTGATTGGGTAGGTCAGTTTGTCACACACAAAAATTCATTTGCCGAGACGCGAGGTCAGTACCGCGGTGGTTGGGCAACTGCCAAATACAAAACTCAGCGCCGACGGCGCTCGCGGCGAGAAAAAGACAATACGATTAGAAGAGGGAGAATCAAATTATAGTTTTAACATATTCAAATAACCATTGAGGGATCGCCCACCACCGGGCCCTATACCCTCCGCTGACCCTCGGATCTGCCGACTCATGATCACGAACACAAGACACTACAGTCGCAACGAGAAGCCAGATCCAAGCACCTAGCATGCAACCATAAATACATAGCTGCTAATCCGAAAACCAATTAAAATTTTAATCGACATATGTTTCGCCAACACCCGTGGCATCATCAGGATTAGTTTTCCATGTTAGTTCTATCTACCGAATCAACTAACTAATATTCAAATAAATTAAATATTTGAAGTATGTACATGAAACTTAGTAAAGGTCCATGACTTGGATCTGCCACAACACTACTGCCACAGGGGGTTTTTGCCCATAGTCACTACGCTGGACAGGCGTGTTGGTGACCGCAGTGTGATTATCGGTCTATGGAAACCGGGCAGACACGGCTGTGCTCCCAAAATGGTGAAGCTAATACTGCGAAATCATAAAGGAGATACCACATTACAGCGGGGTTAAGCAGGTGACGGATTATCGCCTGAGAGAACGTCCGAGTTCCTTAGACGACTCTTACAGCAAGCACGGATGGAGATGCAGCTGATATATTCTGGTGAAGCCCCGCATCAGCACAGGCATTCTCCACAGTATCCATAATAAAATTTTAATTAAGCCCAATGAAAATATTTCATACATAAATTAAGTTTTAGCTAATTGAGACAAATGTTTCTTAAACATTAAATAATAACATTTAATTACCAACCATAATAAGCACCTGCCTTGTAAATGTTGTTTTTATTTATATTTATTGCGCAGCCTAAGTGTTCTTGCAATATTTTTATTATCTTGTAATACGTAGTTTTTGTTATACCTAATGAATTTATTAGATCTTCGTCCATGTCTTTAAAATTCCCGTTTTATATTTACCGTGGAAATTTCGGGAAATCCTTTCTGATCGGATGCTTATGTCATAAAAAGAATACATCCTCTACGTTTGAGAGTGGCAATTCTTAAAATTTTTTGAGCCGAAACCACTAACGAGCTACTAATCGGTCGCGAGTGTGACATAATAAAAATAAATATCTGTCTCGTGCTGAAATGTGTCTAATTAATAAATATATCTTATATATATATATAGGTATTGTATGTTACCTAAAACCACTTACAGTATTTAATAGAATTTCGCTGACCTTTTCCGTCGTTTATATTAGAATCCGGGTCGAGCCTCCATACTACCTTATTTAAAGCTAGGTCGAATTGTTTAGTTATTATTGAAATTTTGTATTATTGGGTTATTTATTTATTAAACTTATTTAGAATAATTTCCCATTTATTTCCAATATATTCATTAATTCATTACCAGTCGCTATATTGTTGTGTTCGGGGGTAATTCTTGAAAAGTTTTCAGCCGAAACGCAACCACTTACGAACCGTTAACGAAACGCGGTACGAAACAATATATACTTACCGCTTGAGTAATAAGGTATATTTTAGCACGCATCGTCGCGAGTATGACAGAATAAAAACAAATATCTGTCTCGTGCTGAAATGTGTCTTATTCCGTCGTTGTATGGTTCCGTCGAGACTTTTCAAGAATTGGCCCCCAGATTGGCTTAATTAAAGCTCTTGCACATAACGCTTTTTAACGCACCGATAACGCGCGGTTTTGATGAGCTTGTCTCTCCGGGCGTTATCAGTGCATCTTAGTAGATTATATGCATCTGTTTGGATACAAATTCATTAGCAACGCGCTTCAAACAACCAAGGCCACAGAAAGGGGTACCCCTTTCTCACGCAAGAAGGATTGCAATAATTATTTCGTTTAAAATTATCCTTCGGAAACATCGACCAAATCCTCAAAGGCGGATAATAATTTGGCTACAAAAAGCGTTAGGTATTTGAAGCGATATAAACGCGATCATCTTTGCACAAGTTAGAAACGTGCATACGTGCGTTTGTGGGGCGTGATAATTGCGTTCAATGCATGTTGTTGTGCATTAAAAAACGTCATTTCCAAGGGCTCTTATCCTTTTCTAATATTATGTAACGTGAAACTAAATGAAATAAAAATTGGTAATGTAGTTTGCACACTTCTGCACCTTTTGGAGTTGTCGCTAATATTGTGCAATAACATTTAAAAAATGCTACTTCTTAATAACTTTTTGCGTGGCAGCCATTGGACAGTGCTTCAAATCTACAAGAAATGTAAACTTTTATGAAATTTCTTTCCCAAAAGCTCTTTTGGATAAAGGTTTCTTTTTCTTATTTGCTTCAACGGTTTCCGTAAAAAGAAAACCTACAAGTACCTTAAAGTAGATAATCAGTGTTCCGTAGGATTATTGGATAGAAGCTATATATTTTTCTGTTTACAAAGCATTCTAGTGTACACAAGAAAATATCCGCATCTTTGCTCACGTGACCATCATTTGTAAACTATGTATTGTCACGTAGGTGTCAGGATATTAAAACTGGAAAGTTATCCAAATTAGTTCAGTGGTTTTTACGTAAAAAGTTACAAATATCTAAACATCAACACATACTATAACACTTATTATACAGGATGTAACAAAAAGGGTATGTTAAGCGAAAAGCTATGTAAATAGCTCACTGTAGAGAACCTGTCCACAAAATTTGAGACCCGAAATCACATGTTTATTTTTCCCGATAGTATGGAGAATTTTAAAGAAATTTTCATACAATCTTGAAAAATAAAAATGTGATTTCGAGTCTCAAATTTTGTAGATAGGTTCTCTATAGTGGGCTATTTACATAGCTTTTCGCTTAACATACTGTATAATATGTAGGATGTAGAAAAAGTAACCTACATAATAAGTAGTTGAAAGCGCCTCAAGAAAAAAAATCAACTTCAGACATACTCGTAGGTAATATCAGAGAGACTACATAAAGTACCCATTTTCGCAAAATCTACGGACCACTAAAAAGCTATGTAGGAGATTATCTTCAACTTTTGAAAACAACTAAAAGCGATATTTGTTTGGGAAGTTAAAGTGCAAAATAAATGAGTTTTGGGGGCATTGACTTTAATTCGAGTATCTGGTTCTAAAAAACCATCAAATACTTGGATAAAAAGAAGGACATTAGGTACTTATAGAAGTTTTATTACGAAATCGCTTTCTTTCACTCTCGCTGAGCACGTTTAGACAGGTTTTTTTTTTTTTTTAAATATAGGTAGCAAAAGGTGTATGATACAATGTTACAATACAATGTGAGTTTTTACACTGTTTGTGCCAAGTATAAGTATGTACGTAACACATCAAGATCTTTACTAACCTGCGTATGCGAGTAGAACATGGAAAAGTTCGACACAATGACCGGCACTGGCAGGGCTATCGTCAACACGCCGGCCAACGCGCACAGTGCGCCGACAAACATGCCCAAATACGTCTTAGGAGCCATATCGCCGTAGCCCACCGTTGTCATGGTGACGATGGCCCACCATAGCCCGAGGGGGATGGACTTGAACTGGTTGTCTGGGTTGTCCTGAAAAAGGAATTTTTGATTACAGAAAATAATTGAATAATATTTGTTTGAAAACTAGCGTGGACTACAGAAAAAACAAATGTCGAAATTATTCAGGATAAAAATATTTTCCCGGGATAAAAAGTAGTCCCTTTGTTATTCTTATATGTAAGCTATATTGTTGTGAAGTTGATGAGAGAGACTCACCGATCGTTTACTTCTATCCCCGCTCTGCTTAACGTGACTATGGGACCTCTTTTATGATACTGCACTAAGTGCAGTGGCCAGAAGTCTTCTGGCTGCCCCATTTAGGGAAAACTGTATATGTTTCTGATGTTAAATACAGGATGATTTTTGGTCGTCAACGTTCCCGAAAACTACGGAATCTCCTCATCATCACGATCATTTTTCTCCATGGAAGCATACCTGGGAAGTGTCAGGTTTCCAAAATATTAGGGTCCAAAGTTGAGTAAATAGACTGCGTTTTTCTGCATAAATGCACATAGACGCGCGTAGCAAGATTTTTTCACGAGAAATAATTAATATCTGTCTATAAAAAAAACTAACATAAACACTAGACACTATAAATTTCACCCGATCAAGAAATTAAATTTTTTTTTCAAAAAAAAATATTTTTTTTCCCAGCATTTTTTTTGGCATAAACTTACTTTATTTGATGTATAGAGAACGTACCCTTCGTTAAAGGTGGCCACAAAAAAACACCCTGTATACATTTTAACCTGTTAGTCTTACCTCGGATTAACAATTTATCCCCCAAAATGACATGGTTTCAGTTAATCGATCGATGGCAGATTTAATTAAAACTTTAAAATGCAAATGCTCTCATCAAAATGTAAGCCGATATCCGAACAATCCGGGTTGTAATGATATAGACTGGGGTTTACTCTGGCTTTAATATTGAGCTGTTAAAAAGCCCCAGAGAAAATAACTGACAGCGAAGATATAAAAATATAATACGGAAATGTAAATACTGAAGCGTTTGGTTGGCCATAATTATTAGAGGGGTGCAACGAGAAAATGCATATAAAAACATTCATACCTACAGTATCGGTTAGCCAGATTATGAAAGACGTCTTACAGCCACGTTCCGCATTCCAAAACTAGATGTAAATGATCAGTGACGAGAGAGACCTAAGTAAAAATTTGAGGGAACACCTCTAAGTTCGTTAAAAAAAACACACCTAAACATACAGTGATAAATATAAACCGTGTGCAAAGTTATTAAGCATGACATTTACATACATATAATCACGCCTTTATCCCTTACGGGGTAGGCAGAGCACCAAGGGTCGATATTCACACGCTTCACAACACATTGACCCAGTCCCACACCAAGATCCGTAAGGTCTTATGTCATGGGTACTAAGAAACGGTATATAAATACTATGTATAGAAACATCCATGACTCGGAAACAAACATCAATATTCATCATATCAATGTTTGCACCTACCGGGATTCGAACCCAGGACCTATGACGTCGCAGGCAGGGCCACTACCAACTACACCAATTGGCCACATAGATAGATAGAACCACATGGTGCCACTTCCGACCAATTTTGAGGGTATGGTTGAGATGTACAAGCGCGGTTAGTAGTGACAGGTGGTCAGCCCATCGCCTACAAAACACCAAGACCCTCTTGTCCCTCTACTGACTTGTACAGTATGCCCGGGAAGAGAAGCCGCTGTAGTATTAAACTTTTTTTTTACTCCCAGAGTAGCATAGAAGACTAGCATGACATTTGACAGAAAATATATCGAATATCTGACAAATTAAGCATTCTTTTGTAAGCAAGATCTATAATAAAAAAACAGCAATATAACTGCACATACGAGCGTGTGATGCGATACATGGTGCGGAAATATATTGTGGTGTAAATAAAAATGCATTTTCTGCAAGTAAAAACTCAGTCCTCTAACTCAAATTAATGGTCTGTGTTTAGAATGCCAGGGTTTGCATGGTTATTGTGTACCTTTATACAGGTTGTTTTTTCATTGCCACCCTAAACGAAGAGTGCCTACTCTATACATCAAATATAGTAAGTTTATGCCAAAAAAATGCTGGGAAACGAGGAAAAATTTTTCGAAAAAAACAATAATTAAATACTTCATCGGGCGAAAATTATAGTATCCAGTGCTTATGTTAGTTTTTTTATACGCAGATATTAATTATTTTTCGTGAAAAAATCTTGCTACGCGCGTCTATGTGCATTTATGCAGAAAAACGCAATCTATTTACTCAACTTTGGACCCAAATATTTTAGAAACCAGACACTTCCCAGGTATGCATCCATGGAGAAAAATTATCGCGATGATGTGGAGATTCCGTAGTATTCGGGAACGTGGACGACCAAAAACACCTGTATATGTGTATTCATTAATTACGATACATTTGTTACCGAGTCACAATTATTCTAAAAAAATATCTATTTATTTATATAAGAACATAAAACACACAGCTGTGTTCCCGAAAGAGCCAGAACTTCAGGCTCACAAAAGAGAGCCCACAGCCACGTATATCATAGCGGGGACAGATGTGAACTATCGAGTCACTAGGCATACTAGCCTGAGAGAATGCTTGTGTGTCTTAGTCAACCCTTACGACATGCATGGACGGAGATGCAGCTGATGTATTCCTCAGCTAACGTATTTATATACCATTGCTTAACCCTAGAGTGGGCGCGCTATGAGCATTTTGCCGCCCGCGCTAAAAAACCGTTAATAATTTTTAAATAACTAGCCGTTAGACTTGCGCTTCTTAGTAGCTGCCCCCACTCTCGTTAGCAACGTTTGCTGAGAATCTGGACGCCGTCAGTGCGCGGGGGACCGCTGGAGAAGAAGGTTTCTATCATCAGGTGTCGCCGGGCGGCAAATTGCTCACCGCGCGCCCACTCACGTAAGTAATATTGTATAATGTATTTTTTGTAAACTCGAAATGTTGACTATATTTTATGGTTCATTAATAACTTTTGCAACTAAAAATATGTTTGTTATAGGATTTCAAAGAATTCATTGATAATAATAAATAAGAATGGATAAAATAGAAGCTCAAATTTTGTCTTGGCTAGAAGAAACATCTGATTTTGAAGATGCTAGTACACACATCGTTGAAAATGAAAATATTTCAGATAGTGATAGATCTACTATTCATAGTGAGCACAACACGGAAACAGAACAGTCAGCAGACAGTGACGCTTCGAACAATAAAGAATCTTATTCAACTGTTGTGTCTTCCGAAATAGCACCTACACCCAGTTCAGATATGAGTAGCCATCAGCCTCGATCTCGTCGTCGTAAACGTAAAATACAACCACGTGGTGATAAATCTCCAACATGTACGTCCAGCGATGATGATGAACCACTAGCGCAACTACTTCGTCTCAGGAATACTGTATCGTCCCCGCAGGCAAGTACGTCAGCTCAATCTCAACTTTTATCTGTTACTCCAGCTTCTCGACGACGACCTACTAGAGTTCCGATGTATCAAGGTAAAGATGGCACAAAATGGCTTATTCACCCTCCTTTACGACCAAATATCCGGACAAGACAGGAAAATATTGTAATCGGCAGGCCCGGAGTGAAGGGTGAGGAAGCTTTGAATTGTAAAACACCTGTAGAATGTTTTCATTTGTTTATTACCGAATCAATGATTGATGATATTGTGTTATTTACTAATACATACATAAGAGCTTACCAAGAAAAATTTTCCCGTGAGAGAGATGCAAAAGAGACGAACAAAATCGAAGTGAAAGCTCTTATCGGATTACTGCTGATGGCTGGTCTAAAAAAGATGAATCACGCAAATATTCAAGAAATGTGGGTAAATGATGGGACCGCCCCTGACGTTTTCAGGGCAACTATGTCTATAAAGAGGTTTTATTTTTTGCTTAGGCATCTGCGATTTGATGATATGAACACCAGAACAGAGCGTGCTACTCATGACAACATGGCAGCTATGCGAAATATTTTTGAAAAATTTGTTTCATACTGTCAAGAACATTATCACATCGGAGAATATTGTACTATAGACGAGATGCTGGAATCCTTCAGAGGTAGATGTAAGTTCCGAGTATATATGGCTAATAAACCTGCCAAATATGGCATAAAAATTTATGCACTTGTTGATGCGAAATCATTTTACACTAGCAATTTAGAGATGTATGCTGGGAAACAACCTCCAGGGCAGTTCAATATTGATAATTCAGCAAATGCTTTGGTAAAAAGATTATCCCAAAATATCCTCAACACTGGCCGCAACATCACTATGGACAACTTTTTTACTTCGATACCTCTTGCTGATAAGTTGCTAAATGATCATAGAACGACTATTGTTGGAACGTTACGTAAAAATAAAAAAGAAATTCCACCAAATTTTTTGTACACCAAAGATCGGGCGAAACCATCTTCAACGTTTGGATTTGGCGACAGGAAAGTTTTACTATCTTATGTTCCAAATAAAAAGCAAAAGAAAATAGTATTACTATTATCAACTTTGCATGAAGATAATAAAATCGATGAAAGCACCGGGCCTGCTGCAAAACCTGAAATGATAACATTTTATAATAGTACTAAAGGTGGTGTTGACGTGGTTGACCAAATGAAGGAAGAATATTCTGTTGGGAGGATGACTCGCAGATGGCCAATGAGATTGTTTTTTTCAATGTTGAATATTGCCGGTATAAACAGTCAAATTATATACAAAGCCAATACTCAACATTTGATGCTACGTCGAGAATATTTGAAACAAATTGCCATTGTACTTGTCAAGCAATATATGACCACAAGGGCTTCTATAGGCACTTTAAATATTCCTTTGAGGAACCAAATTGCTCGCTTTGTCCCAGTAGAACAAGCATCTTCTTCAAAAAAGGAGGGCAAATGCAGCATATGTCCCTCAAAGAAAAATAGGCGCACGAAAAAAGGGTGTTCCAGATGCGAAAAGTTACTGTGCAATGAACATTGTACATATCTTTGTGAAGACTGTTTTGATAAAGCGTATCCTGTAGATTTAGAAAATATATAATTTTGTTATTTTTTTCCATTTTTTTAAAGTATTAAAAAGTATTATGTAGCATAAGAGAAAAAAAGTCAATTAAAATATTAAGTTTTCTAAAGTCTTTTGTAAACCAAAGTTTATAGAACAAAGTTGAATAAATATGTTGATTTATTATCACTTACTGTTTATTTATTTAAATCCTAAAAGAAAAAATATTAAATTGCTGTATTACTAGTCAAAATGGTCAAAGAAAATGAGGCGGCAAAATGCTCCCCACGCGCCCACTGACGTTACGCAAAAAGACGCGCCCACTCTAGGGTTAACAACCGCGATACAAGACCTAAGGGTCCTAAGGGTTGATGTGTTGTAAAATGAATATTTATTTTACATAATATACAACTTGTACATCACAACTACACCCTCAAAATTGGTCAGAAGTGGTACCATGTGGTCCTGTCGGCCCTTGGTGCTCTGCCTACGCCGTAAGAGATAAAGACGTGATTATATGTATGTATGTATAATATACAACTTTAATAAAAATCAGCGATATATTATATATAGGTATATCACATAAGGTAAGTATTGTAAAATATACCGAAACAAACATCCGAAAGTCGAAATTAAAGGACAAAGAATCAGAAATTCAAAACTGTATCCACAACGATACGTGACTTCGGATCGACTTCACGCAAAACTCGTACCAAATATTAATAAGTAATACCACTGTAACGCGAAAAACGAAAAACTTTGCTGGCATTTAACTTTTCAATAATGGAAAATGAAAACCGACGATAGAAACGGAGCTATCATAATAATGCGAGTATGCAAAGACGCGGCGTGTGTGGGAGTGTATATTATTTTACCGCTTAGAATATCGAAACGGTTTAAGGCTAGAGCACACCTTATACGTATGCGTACACGTAAGCGTAGACGTACACGTAGCTCTGAGTTGTAATGTATGGAACTATATAGGCACGGGCAGACCGGATGCGTATGTGTAGACGTAAGCGTAGTGGTTTCTCATGGCGATTGTAGTTAGTGCAAGTGCCTGTTGTCGCAATTATGAGTTATCAGATCCGAGGGTCAGTGGAGGGTGTAGGGCCCGGTGGTGGGCGCACCCATAGTAAATGTAAGCGTAGACGTCAAGCGGTGACAATTCCCTATATAACTCAGAGGTACGTGTACGTCTACGCATACGCATCCGGAGTGCTCGAGGCTTTAGACGAGCGTCTCCAATCGGGGACGTAGATTTGATGCCAGTGCCGTGCCCATAACACTGAGGTCATTAAAGTTACAAGGACAATGTAATGCATGGTAAACACAAAAAACCCTGCCAAGTTTCTCTGCCGTTCTTCTTTTGCAGGAGTAACAGAACTGGCGGATTATTTTTTGGCTTTAGTATTATTGTTACTTACAACAATTAATTATTACATTATAGCATTTAATTATTGAATAAATTAAAATATTTGCATTCCGCATTTTCGGCGAAACATATCTCTGATCTAACAATATCATAACAACATTATCATACTATGTTTTAAGCAAATAGATTATCATTTCATTCCACTGAATTAAATTCATGTACTTACGGATTTTTATGTAATCTGTCACTTAGCACATTATAACCTCGGAAAGCACAAAAAACTGTTGGTCTTGCGCCTGATCTCTTTCCGGTCGTGTCGACTTTCCGTCCCATCGGACTTTAGGAGTGAACGAAGGAAGGAGAGAGAGTGAGTGTGCATACTCTTGAGCACTATATCTCTTGCACATGGCCGAAATACGGTCGGAGAACGTTATTATTAATTACTATTTGTATAGCGTACTGAAGAGAAAGCATTTAACATTTACATATAGAGCCTATTTTTCATTCCTACAAACTGTGGTATGCACATATACTTTTGTAATCTACGCCCTGCACTACGCGACTGCTGTAATACTTCCTTCCTTCGTGTAGAAAACAATACAAAAAGAAACAATAAGAGCTTCCATGTCGGCGAGTTTATGTTTTGTCTAAGTTTCAGCATTTTGATGTCGCGACTGAAATTTTAGGGCACGCCACAAGGCTACTGCCACGGGGGGTTTTGCCCATAGTCACCACGCTGGGCAGGCGGGTTGGTGACCGCAGTGTGATTTTCAGACTATGTTACACAAATAATTGTGACAGAATACTTCCTCTAATGTAAATATTTTATTTTATTCTTTGTTATGTTTCTGTCTCAAATAAAGCTTTCATTCATTCATTCATTCAACAAATCAATTTGAATTTGAATTGTTGTCAGTACGGGAGGCGCTGCTGCCCACCTCCAACTTTCCTAATAAAAGGTGCAAATATTGCAATATATATGTCGCAGGCAATTTGTAAAACACGCCCTATTACAAAACGACTAGGCATTTTGAATAGTATGGGTTTTGGAGCGAGACAATTTGGCTTCTAGCAATTGGTCTGCTTAATTAATTAGGTTAGGTTATGTTAGACCTGTTAAAATAACAATGCACGAGTCGAGTGAGCGTAGCGAGCATGTCCCTGCAGCGACCGGCGAAGTGCTAAAAGGAATTTTTTCTCTCATACTATTCAATATGCCTGGCGAGCGTTTATAAACGGACGACGCCGTTTGTATAAAGACGAATCATACAAATTGCCTGCGACATATACATACAGTATCGGGAAGGTTTATAATATTGGATATATGTATTGTTGAAAAAAAAATCTAAATATTATGTTTGCACGTAATATTACTACAGGTCATTTTTTCGTCACTGTGTATCATTTTAATAGTTTTAGTTTTAATCATAGAAAATCAGCCAGACTGCGCTTAAACATTATAATAATAAATTGATCTAAACAAAATGTAATCAAAACAAAGAAGGGATACACAAAGACAAAGTTAGGACCCTAGGATATTGACAAAGTTTGCCGGCCGAGCAGCAGATGTACAATGGGCCTTACAAATTATATATTCCTGAATTAAGCGAGCCTAATTTTTTTAGATAGCTGTGAAGCTTTTTTTTTAAGTAGGTATTTTATAAATAATGCATACTAAGGTAAGATCTCGAATATGATCCTACTATAGGATTCTACAGCCATGTCAAATATTATAAAAGCTTGTGAGTATGTATGGATGGATGTTTGTTACTCTTTCACGTAAAAACGGCTGGAGCGATTTGAATAAAATTTGGTATGGAACTTTTTATCCCGGGAAAATGTTTTTATCCCTGATAATTTCGACATTTTGTTTTTTCTGCAGTCCACGCGGACTAAGTCGCGGGCGTCCACTAGTGTTTACGAAACACTAGTGGACGAAAAAAATACGAAAATCTATTTGAACATGATGCTTCTAGCAAATTGTACGCACAGCACTTTCAATTTGCATGACGAAACGTTTATTTTTTATTTTAGTCCAGATGTAAAGCTGGCAGGCAATTAACCTGTGCTCGAACCCGATACGGATGACTCGATAAATGACAAATGTCCATACATTTTTTAACTTTACAGTGTGTAACAGCGAGTCTATGTCATAGGAGAAATGTTACGAAAAAAGTACACTATTGAACACTTGTCCATAAAGTTTCAGAAACGATTTAAAAAAATTCCATATACTTTTTACATTGACATATTCCTAAATTATTGAGGAAAGTTCTTTTTGGGCCGATTTTATCAGATAGTTTATCTGAAGGATTGTTTTTAGAAACAGCATAAACTTTATCCTTGGTATTAGGCTATTGAACGAGTGGAGATATTTTGGGCTATTTTTATATGCCTCGTTACACCCTGTATAATAACCATTTATTTTCTCTACTTTTTACCGTACTGTAGTACTGTACGTACAGTAAGCGGCAGCTTAGTAAACAATCATGAAAATAAATTAATTATGTAATTAATTATTGATGGGTCAACTATCGTGACTTGTTGTTATCGTGAATATTGATGAATTGTTAATGATCTACATAAAAGTGAAACAACGCTCTATGGAGCATCTAGCTAACTGTCACACTCCAAAGGTCCAAGACGATGTACGCTGCATCAGTAAAAAAAATAAAATTGTATTGAAAATCTAATGGCACTAGAGTTCAATGATAAAACAATACGATTGAACATATCCCCTGACCCTGTATACTATACGTCAGTCCCGCGGTTTTGGTCAGTCCTGTATTTGTCAGTGGTTTAATTAACTCAGTGTTACTACTAATAGCTTCTCATTCGCACTTATTACTCGATATTGAACTGTGCTACCATGCCGTCAAAGTTGGTTTTAGGGTGCCACAAAAACTTTATAGCAGAACTGAGGAAGTGAATTCGGATTGTATTTTGTGGGTAAGTGGGTTTATTTTAGGTTGTATTTTAGTTTGTTGGTTACGATATAATAATTATTATTTCTGGATAGATTAGTTCTCATCGACATTAGGCTCAGTTCTAATCTAAATAAATCAATACAGTATACTTCTTTTAATACCGTGCCTAAAAAAAAAAGGACTGTAAAGGCACTGTTTGATAATGATACTAGAAAGTAAAGTTTATATTTATTCTAACCTGACCTGACTATGACCACTCTAGTACTGATCTTAATAAAATACCTACTGACACTAATGGGTTCGATCCCAGTCAAGGGCTTGTACCACTGAATTTATTTAATGTACGAATTTTCGTAAAAAAAATTCAAAATTTTGGCAATGTAAATTTTGAAAGAAACCTTATTGCGCCGACGATAAATAATGGGCTAAGGGTAGAAAAAGGATGATTGACAATAATATTTACCTATGCTAAAAGTAAAAGTAGATAATAAAAAAAACTCACCTGCGATTTCTCCGCATAATACACAAGACTTGCAAAAATCACTATACCGAGCACCAAGAAAAACACCAGCAACGTCAACTCTTTGGCCGAAGCCTTAAACGTGTGCACCAAAATCTTAAGTCCAGGACTGTGTCTGGTTAATTTGAACAGTCTTAAAATTTTAATTATCGATATAAACTCTAAAATGTCCGCTTTATTCATATTTCTCTTCACCACTGATAGTTCAACCACTACGTCCATATAAAAACTTAATGTTGCTATGAAGTCTATTATGTTTACTGGGGATTTTATAAACTCTATTTTGTTTGGCGCCACCTGGAACAAAAGATATATTACACATAAATAAACGTGTAAGTCATGTGGTGTCGGCAGAATAGTACCACCCCATGTTTGCCCGTGGGTATCGTAAGAAGCGAATAAGGGTTTTCGGGAGGTGGGCAGCAGCGCCTCCCGTGTTGACAACATAGTCCGAAAATCTGCGGTCACGCCTGCCCATCGTGGTGACTAAGGACAAAAACCTCCCTTCCTATAGAAGTAGCCTTATGGCGTGCCCTGGGAAAGGCCTATGTCCAGCGGTGGACTGTAATAGGTATACACATGCATACACATAAGACCGCGTTGGCGATAATGGGTATACAGAACTGCAGGATCATAAAGGAGAACCCAAATTCTCGTTTAGCACAGCGGAGCCAAATGTAAATGATCAGTGCCAAAAATAAATTCAGCATAAAAACACAGAACTATTAAGCAATTTAAATAAAACAAATGAATATTTTATTTAATTTTCATCTGCGCTGCGACGTTCAAGCTCAAAATAGACGTCACGTTTTCCAAACGTTAAGCTTGAAAATTTGCAGCTGAATTCTAGCTTCTCCACAGTGGCAATAAAGTCTAATACAGACTAGAAAACGTAACAAGTTTAGTAAAATTGATACAATAACCGAAGTGTGACTGCATAATGCAAATTCTCTTAACATTTCTCGTTGAGATGCAGATGCAACGCTTTGGGACTATAGTGCGGGAGCTTGGCGCTATATTGTTCATCTGTCACTATAAGTCAAGCTTGCTAACTTTCTTTGCCTGAGTTGAAATGTGTAATATTATTACCGGGTTCTCGAGGTTCCAGCTTTTATTAAATATGAAGCCTTTTAGTTGTAAACCCAGGGCGGTAATATTTTTATATTAATATTTATTATATTCTTTTAAACCCAATATTAGAATACATTTGATTTGTGCTATAAATATGGCCAGATAGTTGCATAAACTAAGTTAATGTTAGTTAAATTAAAGGTCTTTTAGTTTTGAATCCATGGCTTTATTATTATATTAATTTTCTAATATTTATTTATTCTCATGGTAACATATCGATTCGTTTTGTACTATAAATAAGGTCAAGGATAAATGGTTCCACAATCACTTTTGAGGTTTTTGTTAAGTACTTCAATAACAAGTTAAGTAGATTCAATATAATTATGTCTTTCCGAATCCATATAGTGTATAGGATTAGGCAGGGGAAAAAACAAAAATTAAATATGTACTAAACTTGTTAATTTCACATAATATTAAATATTCTATGTAAGCTAGAAAAACGTTTACATTATTCAATAAAGGAAAACAAGATCCCGACCCAAATCTGTCAAAATGAAACGCGTTCGGTACAACGGGCGGTGATCCGAAAATTGTTTCATTTGTAAATTAACAATTCTCAAATTAATTCGTCGGAACTCTGGTTCAGATCCTGATCTATATAACGAGTAGATTTTGTTAAAAGTCAAGTAACTTAATTTATATAAAACTTATAAATGTAGAAATATCTGTCTGTCTAATTAGGTAATTTTTATTTTCATTAGTTACATACATAGGTACGTATACAGGGTGTTTTTTTGTGGCCACCTTTAACGAAGGGTACGTATTCTATAAATGAAATAAAGTAAGTTTATGCCAAAAAAATGCTGGGAAAAAAAATTTTTTTTTTGAAAAAAAATTTAAATTCCCTGATCGTGCAAAATTTATAGTGTCTAGTGTTTATGTTAGTTTTTTTTATAGACAGATATTAATTATTTTTCGTGAAAAAATCCTGCTACGCGCGTCTATGTGCATTTATGCAGAAAAACGCAGTCTATTTACTCAACTTTGGACCGTAATATTTTGGAAACCAGACACTTCCCAGGTATGCTTCCATGGAGAAAAATGATCGTGATGATGAGGAGATTCCGTAGTTTTTGGGAACGTTGACGACCAAAAATCATCCTGTATAACTACATCACACACTGTTAGGCGCTTAATAAAACATAAATTTTAAATATGTACTGAATGCACTGTATTTCCAATTCAATAATAATTAATAATTATTATATTAATTTACAGTTCAATGGCTATCGCTAAGAGAGCGTTTTAATCTAAAACTTGTGTGCAACTGACAAGTCCAAATTCTAGCTATGGCGATGTCTAATAGATTGTTACATTGACATTAGGTACGTGTATCTGTTCGCTATGTTTCGCAGAAGTGTGCACACACACTCACTTTACACGTATCGCCATATTTTAAGTCTTACGTGGTACGTGGTAAGCCTATCGCCGCATACCTATCTTTTCACTATAGGGGCTAAACGGGTCTTGATGCAATGCAAAATATTGAGAATATGTCGTAGGATAATGTACATCTCGTACTTATGCTATAACATATAAGTTTACCAATTGCCTACTATGTGTAATTAATCACTAATGACATATTCTTTAAGAATTAATATATATATATTTTTTTATTATGGCAACAAGCAGTCATTACAATTTAATTGGTACACAATATGTATTATATCCTTACAAAAGACCTAATAGTGCCAAAAAATAACATTTAAGTGTAGCTAAGCAAGCAAATACTATAATTAACTATAATTTTAAAATAAATAATAATTAACATGCCAATGTCAACACGGATAGCTATTATGTATACCCTAAAATTAATTTTACCGTTACATATCTAAACAAAATAAAAAATCAACCGTAACCCAAGTTAAGCACATAATTTTCCCGTAAACAATTTATGAGAGAACTAGATTTATCCAGTAATTACCGGATTTTTACTGGCGACAGGGAAAGCGTTTGACCCTAATCACAATGCTATTAAAAACGACATCATTATCTGAGTTTGAGCATACTGTAACAAAATGTCAGAAATTATCAACTAACCAAAGCTAGAAAAAACATTAAAATCATACTAATCTATATCTTCTATACATATATATCCATAATTATAATAAAAATGTAACGGATCGCTGTCTGTACATGGAAGATAATATGAGAAAAATATTATAGGAGACTTTATCAACTCAATAGTACCCAAAAGAATGTTATTTGGAATTTTTGTCTGTTTGTCTGTACGTTTGTGCACGCTAATCTCAGAAATGGCTGAACTGATTTCGATGCAGTTTTCAGGAATATATTGTGACAGGTCCCACTTAACACATAGGCTCCTTTTCATCCCGTGAAAATGTTTTTATCCCTTATAATTTGGACATTTTGTTTTTTCTGCAGTCCACGCGGACGGAGTCGTGGGCATCCACTACTTCTATAAATAAATATTAAATCTGCAAATCAAGTTTTATGTAAATGTGTTTTTTAGAACCAGAAATATTAAAAAAGTAATTAAAGTTCATGGTGTTATTACAAAACAATTAGACGGCTGTCAAACGCGCGATTTAAAAAATCTCTATTACAAAAACGTTTTTAGCCATCATATGCCATTAAGACTTTGTTTAAAAACTGACACACGACAATGCTTAGCCTGTTTAACCTAAGTTTTGTCATTACAAAACAGTAGGAACACAATTGAACGCTTGTTTTAAAAAATATCTATTACAAAAAAGTATTTAGGCGTCAGCTAGAGTGAGACGCTGTATAACAATTTGATTTCAAATTAGTTTTAAGATGGTTAGTGTCAAATCAAGTTATTATTCTGTAGTCCACATAGACGGAGTCGCGGGCAACCGGTATTGACTAACATCCAATTTCAAAAACCAATTTCGAGAGACATTCTGCATTTTCAGATTAAATCTTCAATTATTTACATACAATATTTCAATTTTAATATTCCGAAATTCTTTATAATCTAGTATTGAATTTGGCCGTAAGACTATACGACTAAAGGGTCTTATATGACTATTATAAATTCACAAATATAACAACAATATTCTTTTGTCTGAAGACTGAAGCCTACGCTTTTCAGAATTCAGTCCTTTTAAAGCTAGCTGGGTTGTGCCAAAACTGCTGCTTCATTGAATACTGATTTCAACTTTACATGCATTGGGCAGATTGCCAAGTTTCAAATTTGTTTTTTTTTTAATTCAATACGTTTTTAGGCCTGCCAGATCATGGGAATGAAATTCGTTTTTAAAAGTAATACTTCTTTTCCTTCTTTCTGCGTGTTAAGTGTGCATGTTTTTTTCATCAAATACGATCAACATTATTAACCTGCCCTATGAAGCTTGTAAAATTAAAACTAAGAAGAGAAAAAAAGAATATAACGTTTCATTAGCTGATCTTCATACATTTTGGTGAATATTGTGGTATATATTGGTAAATAGTGGAATATCCGGGATAAAACAAGGTACTTTTTGTTCCAAGAAATTTGTTTTTATCCGTAGAGGGAGAAAGGAATAGAGGAGCTAATAGCGTATACAGTGTGAGAGAGAAAATGTGATATACATACATTATTAGCTATGTATATTTATTATTTGGTTTGGCTTTCATCATATTTATATTACAGACTACATGATTATGTCAGAAAATAGATACTACCTTAATAATCTTTTGATTTACATAAAGCGTCTCATCAAAAATTCAACTTACCGATGAGAGGTTATGTTTGGCTGATTTCGCTCACTACGGCTTTTACAGCCAATTATACTACAATTCACCATAACTGCACACTTTTAGTACCTTGTAGGATATTGATTAAGGTTCGAGAACACAAATTTCACGAAACTTTAATTGTTTTGGACCAAATCTCTTACGACACGAACAATTTGTCTGCCATCAACAGCAATGATGGCAAATGATGGCAAACAATAAAACGTATACGTAAGTGGAGACAAAAAACTTAAGTCTCGTCCTGCTCACACCTTCATAATTTACATTCGCGCCATCTTACTCTTGTAATTATTATTATTTCAGTAGCTTGTCTATTTCTTATTCTCTGTCTACGTTTGTATCTGAAACTTTTTATACCCTCCTAAATCATGCCTCCGACGTTATAGGTCCCGGGTTAGATTCCCGGCAGGTACAACCATTGAATTTAAGATGTATTTATTTATTCTTATTATGGGATCTTAGTATGGGACTAGATTATTGTAAATTATGTAGTTTGTATGTTGTGAATGTTTTATTTATTATTACAAGATTAGCGGCTGGCACGGTTTGCAGTGGTCGTGGGTTCGATTCCCACTCGGGTGAAGAATTTTTCCATTTTTTTCATTAATAATTTTATAATATATAATAAAATAAATAAATAAAATAAAAATCATTTAATTCAGACCGAGATCCATATATATAGCATGTTAGTAAAATAGGAATAATGAATTATAGAAACAATAAAAATTTAAATAAATAAAATGAATTGAATAAAAATAATATCTTGACTAAGATAAATTTATAAAAATACTTCTCCATTAATATAATCCGTTAGGATATGGTTGATCGTTTCATCTTTTAACATTGTGCTGAGGGATTCAGCTTTGTTTGCCGAGATTTGGCTAGTGTACAGCTATCGGGATGAAGAATAACGTTGCCAATATGTAATTTAGAAGAGATGGTAAAATTCGTTATCCGAGTAATTGACCCGGTGGCTTAGTGGTTATAGCGGCTGGCACGGTTTGCAGTGGTCGTGGGTTCGATTCCGTCTCGGGTGAAGAATTTTTTCCATTTTCTTTATTAATAATTTTATATTACAAGATTATAACTGTCAGGTACTATTTTGTCAAAGAATATAAAACACTAACATCTCGTGTACTCAAATACCCTCAAGAGAAAAGGTTCTTAACACTAAGAATACGGGCTTGTTTACTTATAGACTAACATAACATATGTGTTACTTACTATTCACTTAATTAAAATCGTGATCGCCTTAGTAATATCCTTTAAATCCTGTAATGGGCCTAAATCTTCTTTACGCATTCGAGAACAGGGTTTTTCTCTCACCCTTAGGTACTTATCCGTGAGACGGATAGCCCTTAAATTGTACCGAATTTGTTACCCATTTGGGTGTTTTTTATTCTTCTGTATGTGGATTCGAACATAAAACTGTAGATGGTATGGCAAAGGAATATGTTTATTAACATTCGATGTCTTTGATAAAAAAATTAAATCTCTCAATTATCACAGAGCATCTGAATAGCTCGAGACACAGCTCTTTTTACCCGACTGCGCCAGAAGTCTGCGCCACAATGTTATCAATTGTAGATAAATGCTCTAGCACTTGATAGAGCTGGACTGAACTCTCTGAAAACACTAACAAGGTCCTGTTACGCGACTCCAGTGATCCTGACTGACAAATTAGATTAGATCACAGACATAGATTCGTACACTTCCTCATTTTTGTTGTACATACAATGTACATGATAATGTCGAACTTATCATAAAAAATCTTCTAACAAACTTTTCAATTCATGTACTTTCATTTCATTTTCTTCTATTATAGGTATATTTAGAATATAATAGAAATAGTATGCTGCTCTGGGAGTGAAAAAAAAAACGTATAATACGACAGCTGCTTATCTTCCCGGGCATACTGTACAAGTCAGAAGATGTACCATAGGGTCTTGGTGTTTTGCAGGCGATGGGCTGACCACCTGTTACTACTAATCGAACTTGTACATCTCAACTATACCCTCAAAATTGATCAGAAGTGGCACCATGTGGTGCTATCGGCCCTTGGTGCTCTGCCTACCCCGTAAGGAGTAAAGGCATGATTATATGTATGTATGTATAGAAGTAGTAGTGTCGTATACCTTTGCTCCGAGATGTAAAGTGACGTTTCGTTTAACGTTGAAGTATGTTACTATTAAATTGACGGATTTTTACTAATAAGACCAAAGGTGTTTACAACACAACAGGATTGTTGCAGTTGGTTGGTCATCCTGCCTGCGTTCCCAAAAATTTTAACCTCTGCAGGGTTCGATTCCAAATAGGGAGATAATACCTTTCCAAATCGCGAAAGTTATTGTTCCATTTAGATGAACTAGACAAATTTCCTTCCACAGCGTTAAGAGTTGTAGGAGCAGCAGTAGAAGGGATTTTCCCAGAAGTTGCATACTGATTAGCAACATAAACAACCTAGAGGAAAACATGTGTACATGGCTAAAGTTAAATCAAACAATAATTAAACAAACTTTATTTTTTATTAAAATAAAAATATTTGTCCCTAAAGTAATATTCCCTAACTCATCGGACACAAAGGTACAGTAAGTTTTGTACTTACTAGCGGTATCTACTGATCTCTATATCTGTGGACAAGACTAACTTTTCAAGCTTCAGCTTCAGGAACAATTGAACGAGAAAACAACTAGTTTGCGTTACAAAGTCTAATCTGCAGATTTAAGCACTATTTTGACCTTTTGACTGATATTTTAAGGGATTTTGAGGGATTCAGCTTTGTTTGCCGAGATTTGGCTTATGTATAGCTATCGGGATGAAAAATAACGTTTTCAATAATGTAGTTTCAAAAAGAGATGGTAAAATTCGTCATCCGAGTAATTGACCCGGTGGCTCAGTGGTAAGAGCGCTGGCACGGAATGCAGAGGTCGTGGGTTCGATTCCCACCCGGGTGAGGAATTTTTTCCATTTCTTTATTAATAATTTTATGATATTTTAGCAGTTAAAAGTAGTTTTGACTGAGAGCGTCAGTTATAACAACTTTTAAGCGCAAATTTGCAGTCAAAAGCAATATTAACCAATGATTTTCAGTCAAAACCTCTTTTGACCAACCTGTTCGGTCAAAACTACTTTTGCCTATTTTATTCAGTTAAAAGTACTTTTGACTGGTTATGAGTTTTGACTGTAACATATATATTTTATTGCTCATGACTGTACTTGACTATGAAGGTAGACCGTCATGTTTCAAGTGAAAATTTAAATTTCATTCCAGACATTCGCAAGAGAATTCACTGTAGATACTGCTGCACTCCATAATAGTTTCAAATGTTTCCGTCCTTATCTAATTTCCCACTTACGAGGGAGATAAACGCTCAGACTCTGAGCTTATGAATAATTCATAAAATGAAAGGCAAGTGTTTCATTACTTATTTGCCAACTGTTTGTCATTCCATTTCCTACTTCGGTTTATATATTGTCCAGGGGAGCGTTAAAGGTTTATCTTGTTCGTTTTCTATTTGGTTTTTAGTTCTGGTTACTTTGGTGACATAGATCATGTATAAAGATCATTCACTTAAAGCATCATTAAAATATAAACGACCTACCTATATCCTAGTAGATTCTTTGAGATTGTTGGTTTGGTTAGGTTAGGTTAGCTTTGTTAATTAATTATATACCTATATCTTAATATATATAAATCTCCTGTCACGATGTTTGTCCGCGATGGACTCCTAAACTACTTAACCGATTTTAAATTAAATTGGCACACCGTGAGCAGTCTGGTCCAACTTGAGAGATAGGATAGCTTAGATCTTTAATTATAGTCGCAATTTTATTTTATTGCAAATTATTTGTCTATAATTAATTGACAGTCACAATTATCTGTTAACTCCAAAAGATTCTAACAGATGTCGATACTTTTCGACTGGATTGAGTAAGTAATCAATAGATGGCACTGCTATGGTAAACCGACAAACGTGTCATATAAGCTACAATTCAATTTCCACGCGGACGAAGTCGCGGGCGTCCACTAGTATATTATAAAACAAATAAAGATACAGATACATTGCTACATCATAATATTCCATGGAATTCCATTTTCTACATGGAAGCATACCTGGGAAGCGTCTAGTTCCCAAGATATTAGGGTCCAAAGTTAAGTAAATAGACTGCATTTTTCTCCATACATTTATGCAGACGCGATACATAGATGCGCGTAGTAAGATTTTTTCACGAAAAATAATTAATATATGTCTATGAAAAAACTAGCCTAAACACTGGACACTATAAATTTCCCTCGATAAAGTAATAAAACTTTTTTTTTATTACTTCGTTTCCTAGCATTTTTTTTGGCATAAAGTTAGTTTATTTCATGTATAGAGTACGTACCCTTCGTTAAGGGTCGCAACGAAAAAACACCCTATATCAAATAAAGTGGTGACGTGGTTTTTAAAGTTATTCTTCAATTATGTATTTCAAAATGAACTCAAAATTCGGATAAAACAAAACAAACTTTACAAGTAACTTACAATATAAATATGTATAATATAACACAATAAAAACATTCGCCTAAACTAAACTAAACACTAAACTAAAACTCCTCGGTTTGTTGAAATTCGCCGTTGTTCCCTCGAATAATGTGTTGAACATTAATGTTAAACAAAGTTTGAAATGCTATGTTGAATTTGTATGGAGACTTCGAAATTATGTCGCTCGTTTCTACAATTCAGGCGAGTCAACATACAAGGTATGTTTGATTTGTAACCACTAGAGGCTGTCCTTTGGGCCAGTTTTGATAATCCATTGATGTTGTCTCTTTTTGTAATGCTAATGCTGTCTCTATCTTTAACGGGTTTTAGAGAAAGACAGCATTAACTTTATTCTTCAGATTAGCTATCGGACCGTTATCGGAAAAATCGGTCCTAAATAAAATTTAAATGTTCCTAATATACAATAAACTTTACTTAAAAAAACAACTTTTTATAAACAAGATTTTATTATTTGATAATGAACTGATCTAATCAAACGAGCCCTAAGTCGATGGGGTTGCGTAATTTAATTAAGGTGTTCCTATGGCCACCTTCCAGCTCCATCATCAGATCACCTCTATTTCGTAATAATATTGCATTGTCATCCGATTTATACATGCATACAAAATTTTGGCTCAATCGGAAACCGGGAAGTGAATCAAATTGAACTTGCAAGATTTGGTTACAGACAACGAGACAGGTAAAACTAAATAAAAGCTTATAAAAACATTGTATTACAGAGGTTAAATAATTATATCATGGCCGATTTTACCGATAGATAGGTCTATTTAAAGGATGAAATTTGATGCTGTCTCTATTTTGATCATGCTTTGGAGATAGACAACATCAAATTTATTCATCGGTTAGATCTATCTGATTTTCGCTGACCCTCAAATTTGACTTGAATTACTTCAAAGTTTAAACTCGTTATTTACAACAGAAGGTACTTATTGAAATTATTTAATTTAAATTAATTAGTTTTCCGGCAGGCACGGTAGCAATTAATTTTAATTCAAACCTCAACAGGTGCAATTATAACTTAAAGTGGCTAAAAACTTGGATTATATCAGAGCAAATATTCGTGAAATATGGACAATGGAGTTATAAACGAAATATTTTGAAAGGAATCAAATTAATTTTAGACCACGTCGAAAAGTAAATACAGTGAAACTTAATTAGAAATCATAACTACAATTTGATGTGAATATTAAATATTGTAAATTTTGTATGTTTTTGCCGATGTAGAAATGCCGTTTATATCTTATAAGCAATCTGATCTCATCAACACAAAATATCGGGCACATATTACAATACTAAACTTTGGGAAGAAAAATCTATCAATTACTTACTAGATAATCCGAAAGAGATCAAATCTCCTAACTATCTAACTAAACTCCTGACTAGTTATAAGTTAGGAGACTAGTCCCTTTGAGACCGAAGTAGGCGTATCGTACCGTATCAGTGTGTGATTTGTAATTGATCGGAAAACTAACTTAAGTATGATTCTCTTCTTTGACTACACATATAATCAATCGGGAATTCCTGTCTTCTGTTCGTGGTCGTTACGTTATAGAAAGAAGTTTCAGGTCTCTAGGATCAGCATTAGCATTAATTTTTTAATTAATTAATTAATTTCGAGATTTGGCTAGTGTATAGCTATCGGGATGAAAAATAACGTTGTCAAAATCGTAATGTAAAAGAAACGGTAAAATTCGTCACCCGAGTTAATTGACCCGATAGCTCAGTTGGTTAGAGCGAAAGCACGGTTTGCGAGAGGTCGTGAGTTCAAATATCAGTCGGTGAATTTTCTTTTCATTTCTTTATTAATAATTTTTATAATTTCTTTAAACATTGTGCTGAGGGATTCAGCTTTGTTTGCCGAGATTTGGCTACTGTATAGCTATCGGGATGAAAAATAATTAAAGTTGCCAATATGTAATTTAGAAAAGAGATGGTAAAATTCGTCATCTGAGTAATTGACCCGGTAGCTCAGTGGTAAGAGCACTAGCACGTTTGTGGATTATTTTTTTTTACACACTTCACAACACATTGACCTAGTCCCACATTAAGATCCCTAAGGTCTTGTGTCGTGGGTACTAAGCAACGGTATATAAATACATAAATAAGTATATAAACATCCATGACTCGGAAACAAACATCGATATTCATCACATCAATGTTTGCACCTACCGGGATTCGAACCCAGGACCTATGGCGTCACAGGCAGGGCCACTACCAACTACACCAATCGGCCGTCAAATATGATCCAACTCGGATAGCGTTTTGGTAGTGGGTATAATTTACCTATTTTGTAGTGTTGGTATTGATAGAAGGGTAAATAAAGAAATACACTATGTATCCCTTGGCCCTCATTAGCCTATCTGGGAGCCAATTCTCGAAAATTCTCTAGTTGGTAGACGCTCAGAATAAAGCAATAATTACTTTATGGTGACGTGATTTGACATATTTCAACACGAGACAGATATTTGTTTTTATTGTTATAGTCGCGACCGATGCGTGCTAAAATATACTCGTACCTTATTACTCAAGAGGTAAGTATATATTGATTCGCACCACGTTTTGTTAACGGTTCGTTAATGGTTGCGTTTCATCTCAAAAATTTTCAAGAATAGCCCCCCTGATAACTATAGTATTAACATAGGGTTTAATTAAAACAGGGTGTAATATCTCTCAGATCGAAAATCATCTTTCTGCCATTATTACATTATTTATGGTGTAGGCGTGGTAACTTATGCAAAACTCATGTTGGATTTGGCGTTTGTTTTACGGCCGCCTGCCTGCCTGACGCTAATCCTATTCAGTTATAGTGAAAATTTTAGTATAAGGTAAAAGTCGTACATGAAATAAATAGTGGTACAGGCCAGTAACTGGGAACGAACCCTACGCCTTTCGAATGAAAGACGCACGTCTTAACCATCGCACTTTTAAAAAATTTATACATTGTGAAAAAATGTGAAACTAAATAATAAAGCTTAAGGTAAATTGCCATTGCAATGGGATAGCTGTACAATTTTCGTTATAGCAATTTTCTATTGCAAATACGTAAGCCTATGGCATAGAGGAATAAGATGTCATAGAGTGCTAATGTCATACTAACAGTTTCAATGCACCATTAGACTTTTCGGTACCTCACAATTCCAGTCATTGACACTTAAATTCTATTAGTGTAATGTATAGTAATGTACTACATTACTAATGTATTGTAACGTATAGTTATGCAATCTAAGTATCAAGGACTGGAATTGTGAGACACCGAAAAGTCTAATGGTGCATCGAAACTATTAGTATGACATTAGCACTCTATGTCTACATCTTATTCCTCTATGGCCTATGGGTACGGTCAGGAATTATGACATAAGAGGGATATTAATAATACTTTCGGTACAGTGAACGTGACAGAATTTCTAAAGGACCGAGTTAATTTTGAATGACGGTTCACTTCTTAGTTTCATACAAAAAGGGGATCTAGAAACCCTTATTAGTGGGTTTTCGTCATAATTACGTTGATCACGGTTAGGGTAGGAAAGTATATTAGTTCCTTGGATGTTATTAACTGTTTGTGGTGAGGGTCACGTTGGCTTGCTCATTTCTATGTAAATATATATAGAAAAAGAAAATGAGACAATATATTCGCGGGTCATTTTTTTTATTTAATAAAGGATTATTTATATGATTTTTATGAAATATTTTCTGTTACTATAGTTAACTAATTTACATACTTATAGGAGTTTTGAATTTATTGGAATTCAATTTTATACTCGACTTACATAACGAATGCTGGTACTTATTCAGTTTATTTTCAAATGCGATATAAAAGAGTCGAAATCTTCTCTATAACTTCGAAGTTTGTCACTTCACTAAATCTTCTCGAAATCGAAAAAAACTTTTAAGTTGTAGATACTTATACTTCATCTAAGCCATGCTAGAATTAAACTCTATCACAAAAGTGACAAGAGTGGTTTTGGATCCACATGGCTAACTTTAACTTAACTTTTCCCTCGTTATAAGTTATGTTCTTGTGGTCATTAAGTCCAGTTTTACTTCTGTTGATTAACCAAGGGATTAATTTGAGAAGTAAAATAAATTATTTAGTAGATAACGTAAAACTTTAGAAGATTTACGTTGTTTTAGAAAATTGGCAGTACTTACTCACCAAATTGGTATTCGAGATGAAATTGTATGATGTTAAAGGGTGTTCACTTATCAAGAGTAGGTACCATATAACACAAACTATTATTTATAAATATTAAACAGACATTACTTTTACATCTAGATGTTGGTCAGTGTGTCGATACCTTTTTTTTAATGAAGATAGGTAGACACGTGTTTTTATTTTGACATAAAGAGAAATATATTATCGCCAAAATTAATCCTCAGTTAAAGAAGTAGCTTTTAATCATTTTTAGTGTTAGAAAATTTTATTGCTTAAAAATCAACCTCAAAGATATTTAACATTTCAAATCGAATATTATACATTTTTTATTATCTCATTACTACTTTTTTGCTTTTGAAAATACGTAATCAAAATACCGCTATTGGGTTACATTTTAATACGTCCCATCGCAATCAATGCGTCTTTGTATTTTCCATTTTCTCTACATTCTAAATTATCCCTGCGCCTTGGGTCAAACCCCAACTGGATTCCCATTGGAATCGAGAAACATATAACCCATTTCTTAGTTCATTACTTAATTTGCCTCGAAAGAGGAAAATTAAAAAAGGCTGATAAATATAAATGACCTGCATTTATAATTCCCATGGACCTTCATTATGATAAATGGAGGGGCTAATTAAAAAGAAAATATATATTTTGAATATAATTTTTGACCTAAATAACGGGGTATACTTTCTTCACAACTCTTTTAAAAATAAAATTATCTGGTACTGTCTATTGTGTTTTATGTTACATTATCATCATCGTTTATCCCTGCTGATGCGGAGCTTTACAAGAATACATCAGCTGCATCTCCTTTCACGCTTATAGTAAGAGTCGACTACGGAACTTGGTCATTCTCTCAGGCGATGGGCTAGAAACGAGTCTAAGTTGCAAGTCTCTCGGTATTCTACAGGTTACATTTCGGGGAGTGTGCGTTGGGACTTCACGACCTAATTCCCCCAGCACTCTTCTACCACCGGACGACCAAAGAAACGTCAAGGAGACACCCGCACAGTTGAAGTGCCGAAAACTCGTACTAAGCGTTTTGCTTCTACATTTATAGTGCGAACGGCCAAGCTGTAGAACTCCCTGCCTAAATCCCTGCTCCCCATGAACTATAATCTTGCGATCTTCAAGTCGAGAGTGAACCGGTTTCATTTAGGCAAGCGCGCTCCATCTTAGACTGCAACGGTGCTTACCATCAGGCGCGTTGTGGTCAAGTGTAAGCTTATTTAATATAAAAAAAACTTGTCACTGATCTTTCACATCTGTCCTACCATTCTAAATGTTGCTGTATCCTTTATGATTTTGCGGATCTGGCTACCCCATTTCGGAAAATAGCCGCGTGCATACATCGTATATTATCGCTTTTCTAATTTGCAAACTCAGTGAAAGGTCTTTCCTAAGAGTTCGCTTCAAAACCCTTAACAGGGAAGAGTTAAGTAGGTAAACTTATTTTTTAAATCAAAATCTAATATAAACAAGACAAAACTTTACATAGCCAACAAAAGCTTACTTCCTTCCGCGAATTTCACAGTAAAATGTGCAAGCTAAACAAAATGGCGCCCAAGAAATGGTGAGAACAAAGCATCTGCTGAACGCCGCCGTGTAACAATCACTTTTGCAATAATTAATTTTTAATTACCCTGACATTTTACAAACTTGCCATTGCCGCATTGTTTCCAACTTTGAAATTTAAAAGTTTTTTTTGACAAAAATAGGTCGACGGTCGGCCACTGGGAACAAAGAATGGACGTTTGAAGATATGTAAATATTTTCGTGACGTTTTGTGGTTTCTTTTGACTTCTGAGTTTTAAAAGCGTTTTCAAAGCTTGTTGTGAAATTGCGTCGAACGGTTGCTTAGCAGTTTTACATAAAAACATAAGTACATATACAAACTCAAGATATTATTACATTTAGTTTATTTATTTTTCATTTAGTTAAGTGATCTTAAAACCTTATAAACGTAAACAACCTTTGATAATATTAGGTGCTTACATTAGGTGTCTTGAAGCTTAGTTTTCGCTTAATTAATGAATACTTGCCAAAGGTTACCTAATTGTAGTATTGTATTGCTTAATTATGTAAAATGGTTTAATTAATACAGGTTTAGTGTGAAATAAGTAAATTGCCTTATTATTCAATTTTCTTTTTTTAATTGAAATTTTGATGTAGATTAAATTTGAAATGTGGGATGCAATTTATCAGCTCGCAGTCCCAATTAACTTTAAGAAGAATAAAATCGGTCATTCTCTCTACAATCTTGGGGTAATGGTGAAACGTAGGTAATAGTTTTCATAAAAAATAAAATAATCATCATAAAATAATCAACAATAATCATCAATAATCATTTGAGCTTTAA